>CAJQUW010014718.1:0-644179 GCA_907163375.1 Prostheceraeus crozeri
TCAGTGAAATTTCAAAATTTGATTGGAAAAATGTTTTGGTGACAGGTTCCCAGGTCGAAATTCCACACTTTGGAAAATTTTTCAAAATTTTTACCCATACAAACTCACTCTGACACTTTAGGATTTTTTCAGGGTAAGCGAGCTCCTCCGACCTAAATATCTTGTAACCAGCTCTAACTTTTTTGAAACGGATCCGGCTCCGATTGCGATCTCCGCCAACGAAAAAAAATTGTGGTTTCGAGCAGTGTTTCATCCTCTTTCCAATGCAAGTCCGAACGAACAAAATCCGTCCACTAGAACTAAAGTTAGAACAAAGGGGGGGGACGTCAGTGAAATTTCAAAATTTGATGAAAAATGTTTTGGTGACGGTCCCAGGTCGAAATTCCACACTTTGGAAAATTTTCAAAATTTTACCCATACAAAGTCACTCTGACACAGGATTTTTTCAGGTTAAGCGTGAGGCTCCGACCTAATAATCTTGGGTAACCGTCTCTAACTTTTGAAACGGCCCTGCTCCGATTGACTCGCAAACGAAATAATTGCGGTTCGAGCAGTGTTTCATCCTCTTTCCAATGCAAGTCGAAAGAACAAAATCCGTCCACTAGAACCAAAGTTAGAACAAAGGGGGGGGGACGTCAGTGAAAATTTTTTCTCTCCGATTGACTTGAAACTCACCATACAGATAAAGAATTTCACGCTGATTCCAAATCTGAAATCCGTTTTCCCATCCGATGCTTCGTTTTGAAGCTACAGCCCAAAACATCCCAAATTCTAACTCTGTCGTTTTTCGCCAATGTCCCAAAATCTTAAATGGCGTCTCACATCTAAACGAAGACAGATAGGAACAAGCCGATTGTTTCACTGAATTTGTCTCACTCTTAGCTTTCAAACGAGCTATCGCACGACAAAATCCGTCACTGGAAGCCAAAATCGAAGCAAGCTGTCCAGAGGGGGGGGGGACGTCAGCGAAAAATTTTATCTCTCCGGATTGCTTTCAAAATTCACCATACAGATGCAGAATTTCACGCTGAATCCGAATTGCTGGCCTCCGTTTTCTCATCCGAGGATACGTTTGGGCCCTACACACCAAAAACCGTCCCACATTTTAACTCTGCCAAAATTTTTGAAGACGAAGAAACAGTTTTTCTCGCCCCCGATTGAGCTGGAAGAAATCACACCACAGATGCAGAATTTTACGCATGAATCCGAATCTGGCCAGCCATTTCACCATCCACGACAACCTAGACGGTCGCCCATGTCAACTTAGGACGGTCGCCCATGTCAACCTAGGACGGTCGCCCACGTCAACCTAGACGGTCGCCCACGGTCAAACCTGGACGGTTCGCCCAAGTCAAACCCAGGCCGGTCGGACCCAAACTCACTCGAGTCTCACACACTGTCGGTGCAGAGGGGGGGGGGGAGTCAGCGAACATGTTGTGAACCAACCTGGCCGGCACACCACGACAGACTCTGTCGTTCCAGAGGGGGGGGGCGCGCTGTGTTTATTCTGGACCTTTTGTTACTACTGACATGAACTTGCGCTTTGTCTTCTGTTGTGCAAAAGTGAATTGGAAATAGAGCATGTCTTGCCATGAGAGGAAAGTAGCCTCATGACTGGTACTCGTTGACATCAGAAATCGTGGAAGGATCAATAAGACACCGCCCTGCATACTTTTTATTTGATTCTATGATCAAATGAAAAATTACCTGTTGATAAGTAGTTGTTGGACATGGACTTGCGCTTTGCCTTCCGTGTGTAAAGCTCATTGGAAATTGAGTTTATTTTAGCGTGAGAGGAAAGTAGCCGCATGAGAATTAATTGTTGACATCAGAAATCGTGGATGGATCAATAAAACATCACTCTAAAGCAGTTTTTCATTTGATAACAGAATCAAACAGAAGGTATGTAGAGTGATGTTTTATTAATCCATCCACGATTTCTGATGTCAACAATTAATTCTCATGCGGCTACTTTCCTCTCACGCTAAAATAAACTCAATTTCCAATGAACTTTACACACGGAAGGCAAAGCGCAAGTCCATGTCTAACAACTATTTATCAACAGGTAATATTTCTTTGATCATAGAATCAAATAAAAAGTATGTATAGTGGTGTCTTATTGATCCTTCCACGATTTCTGATGTCAACGAGTAGCAGTCATGAGGCTACTTTCCTCTCATGGCAAGCCATGCTCTATTTCCAATTCAATTTTCCACAACAGAAGGCAAAGCGCAAGTTCATGTCTAACAACTACTTATCAACAGGTAATATTTCATTTGATCATAGAATCAAATAAAAAGTATGCAGGGCGGTGTCTTATTGATCCTTCCACGATTTCTGATGTCAACGAGTACCAGTCATGAGGCCACTTTCCTCTCATGGCAAGACATGCTCAATTTCCAATTCAATTTTGCACAACAGAAGGCAAAGCGCAAGTGCATGTTCAACAATTCCTCATGAATAAGTAGTTTTTCATTTGATCACAGAATCAAACAGAAGGTATGTACTTGCGCTTTGCCTTTCGTATGTAAAGTGCATTGGAAATGCAGCATATCTTACCATGAGAGGAAAGTAGCCGCATTACAAATACTCGACGTCAGAAATCGTGGATAGATCAATAAAACACCAATCTACATACCTTCTGTTTGATTCTGTGATCAAATGAAAAACTGCTTATTCATAAGGATTTGTTGGACATGGACTTGCGCTTTGCCTTCTGTGTGTAAAGTGCTTTGTAAATAGAGCTTTTCTTGCCATGAGTGGAAAGTAGCCGCATTACAAATACTCGACGTCAGAAATCGTGGATAGATCAATAAAACATCACTCTACATACTTTCTTCTTGATTCTGTGATCAAATGAAACACTACATCTTCATGAGGATTTGTTGGACATGGACTTTCACTTTGTCTTCTGTGTGTGAAGTGCTTTGGAAATAGAACATATCTTGCCATAAGAGGAAAGTAGCCTCATGACTGGTACTCGTTGACATCAGAGATCGTGGAAGGATCAATAAGACACCACTCTACATACCTTCTGTTTGATTCTGCTTTCAAATGAAACACTTCATTCATGAGGATTTCTTGGACAAGAACTTTCGCTTTGCCTTCTTTTGTGTAAAAGTGCATTGGACACTAAGTGCATCTTCATGAGGATATCTTGGACATGGACTTGCGCTTTGCCTTCCGTGTGTAAAGTTCATTGGAAATTGAGTTTATTTTAGCGTGAGAGGAAAGTAGCCGCATGAGAATTAATTGTTGACATCAGAAATTGTGGATGGATCAATAAAACATCAATCTACATACCTTCTGTTTGATTCTGTGATCAAATGAAAAACTGCTTATACATGAGGATTTGTTAGACATGAACTTCCGCTTTGTCTTCTGTTGTGCAAAATTGAATTGGAAATAGAGCATGTTTTGCCATGAGAGGAAAGTAGCCTCATGACTGGTACTCGTTGACATCAGAAATCGTGGAAGGATCAATAAGACACCGCCCTGCATACTTTTTATTTGATTCTATGATAAAAATGAAATATTACCTGATGATAAGTAGTTGTTGGACATGGACTTGCGCTTTGCCTTTTGTAGTGTAAAGTGCATTGGAAATTGAGTTTATTTTAGCGTGAGAGGAAAGTAGCCGCATGAGAATTAAATGTTGACATCAGAAATCGTGGATGGATCAATAAAACATCACTCTAAAGCAGTTTTTCATTTGATCACACAATGAAAGCTAGGTATGTAGATTGATGTTTTATTGATCCATCCACGATTTCTGATGTCAACAATTAATTCTCATGCGGCTACTTTCCTCTCACGCTAAAATAAACTCAATTTCCAATGAACTTTACACACGGAAGGCAAAGTGAAAGTCCATGTCCAACAAATCCTCATGAAGATGTAGTGTTTCATTTGATCACAGAATCAAACAGAAGGGTATGTAGAGTAATGTTTTATTGATCCATCCACGATTTCTGATGTCAACAATTAATTCTCATGCGGCTACTTTCCTCTCACGCTAAAATATACTCAATTTCCAATGCACTTTACATTACAGAAGGCAAAGCGCAAGTCCATGTCTAGCAAGTACTTATCAACAGGTGCTTTTTCATTTGATCATAGAAACAAACAAAGGGTATGTATACTGGTGTCTTATTGATCCTTCCACGATTTCTGATGTCAACGAGTACCAGTCATGAGGCTACTTTCCTCACATGGCAAGACATGCTCTATTTCCAATTCAATTTTGCACAACAGAAGGGAAAGCGCAAGTCCATGTTCAACAATTCCTCATGAATAAGCAGTGTTTCATTTGCTCACAGAATCAAACAGAAGGTATGTACTTGCGCTTTGCCTTCTGTGGTGTAAAATGCATTGGAAATACAGCATATCTTGCCATGAGAGGAAAGTAGCCGCATTACAAATACTCGACGTCAGAAATCGTGGATAGATCAATAAAACATCAATCTACATACTTTCTTCTTGATTCTGTGATCAAATGAAACGCTGCTTATTCATGAGGATTTGTTGGACATGGACTTTTGCTTTGCCTTCTGTGTGTAAAGTGCTTTGGAAATAGAACATGTCTTGCCATGAGAGGAAAGTAGCCTCATGACCGGTACTCGTTGACATCAGAAATCGTGGAAGAATCAATAAGACACAGCTCTGCATACTTTTTATTTGATTCTATGATCAAATGAAATACTACCTGTTGATAAGTAGTTGTTGGACATGGACTTGCGATTTGCCTTCCGTGTGTAAAGCTAATTGGAAATTGAGTTTATTTTAGCGTGAGAGGAAAGTAGCCGCATGAGAATTAATTGTTGACATCAGAAATTGTGGATGGATCAATAAAACATCACTCTAAAGCAGTTTTTCATTTGATCACACAATGAAAGCTAGGTATGTAGAGTGATGTTTTATTGATCCATCCACGATTTCTGATGTCAACGAGTACCAGTCATGAGGCTATTTTCCTCTCATGGCAAGACATGCTCAATTTCTAATTCACTTTTGCACAACAGAAGGCAAAGCGCAAGTGCATGTTCAACAATTCCTCATGAATAAGCAGTTTTTCATTTGATCACAGAATCAAACAGAAGGTATGTACTTGCGCTTTGCCTTTCGTATGTAAAGTGCATTGGAAATACAGCATATCTTGCCATGAGAGGAAAGTAGCCGCATTACAAATACTCGACGTCAGAAATCGTGGATTGATCAATAAAACACCAATCTACATACCTTCTGTTTGATTCTGTGATCAAATGAAAAACTGCTTATTCATGAGGATTTGTTGGACATGGACTTGCGCTTTGCCTTCTGTGTGTAAAGTGCTTTGGAAATAGAGCTTATCTTGCCATGAGAGGAAAGTAGCCGCATTACAAATACTCGACGTCAGACATTTTGGATAGATCAATAAAACATCACTCTACATACTTTCTTCTTGATTCCTTGATCAAATGAAACACTACATCTTCATGAGGATTTGTTGGACATGGACTTTCATTTTGTCTTCTGTGTGTGAAGTGCTTTGGAAATAGAACATATCTTGCCATGAGAGGAAAGTAGCCGCATGACAAGTACTCGTTGACATCAGAAATCGTGGAAGGATCAATAAGACACCACTCTACATACCTTCTGTTTGATTCTGTTATCAAATGAAACACTTCATTCATGAGGATTTCTTGGACAGGAACTTTCGCTTTGTCTTCTTTTGTGTAAAAGTGCATTGGACACTAAGTGCATCTTCATGAGGATATCTTGGACATGGACTTGCGCTTTGCCTTCCATGTGTAAAGTTCATTGGAAATTGAGTTTATTTTAGCGTGAGAGGAAAGTAGCCGCATGAGAATTAATTGTTGACATCAGAAATCGTGGATGGATCAATAAAACATCAATCTACATACCTTCTGTTTGATTCTGTGATCAAATGAAAAACTGCTTATACATGAGGATTTGTTAGACATGAACTTGCGCTTTGTCTTCTGTTGTGCAAAATTGAATTGGAAATAGAGCATGTTTTGCCATGAGAGGAAAGTAGCCCCATGACTGGTACTCGTTGACATCAGAAATCGTGGAAGGATCAATAAGACACCGCCCTGCATACTTTTTATTTGATTCTATGATCAAATGAAAAAGTACCTGTTGATAAGTAGTTGTTGGACATGGACTTGCGCTTTGCCTTCCGTGTGTAAAGTGCATTGGAAATTGAGTTTATTTTAGCGTGAGAGGAAAGTAGCCGCATGAGAATTAATTGTTGACATCAGAAATCGTGGATGGATCAATAAAACATCACTCTACATACCTTCTGTTTGATTCTGTGAGCAAATGAAAAACTGCTTTAGAGTGATGTTTTATTGATCCATCCACAATTTCTGATGTCAACAATTAATTCTCATGCGGCTACTTTCCTCTCACGCTAAATTAAACTCAATTTCCAATGAGCTTTACACACGGAAGGCAAAGCGCAAGTCCATGTCCAACAACTACTTATCAACAGGTAATATTTCTTTGATCATAGAATCAAATAAAAAGTGTGCAGAGCGGTGTCTTATTGATCCATCCACGATTTCTGATGTCAACGAGTACCAGTCATGAGGCTACTTTCCTCTCATGGCAAGACATGCTCTATTTCCAATTCACTTTTGCACAACAGAAAGCAAAGCGCAAGTTCATGTTCAACAATTCCTCATGAATAAGCAGTTTTTCATTTGATCACAGAATCAAACAGAAGGTATGTACTTGCGCTTTGCCTTTCGTATGTAAAGTGCATTGGAAATACAGCATATCTTGCCATGAGAGGAAAGTAGCCGCATTACAAATACTCGACGTCAGAAATCGTGGATAGATCAATAAAACACAAATCTACATACCTTCTGTTTGATTCTGTGATCAAATGAAAAACTGCTTATTCATGAGGATTTGTTGGACATGGACTTGCGCTTTGCCTTCTGTGTGTAAAGTGCTTTGGAAATAGAGCTTATCTTGCCATGAGAGGAAAGTAGCCGCATTACAAATACTCGACGTCAGAAATCGTGGATAGATCAATAAAACATCACTCTACATACTTTCTTCTTGATTCTGTGATCAAATGAAACACTACATCTTCATGAGGATTTGTTGGACATGGACTTTTATTTTGTCTTCTGTGTGTGAAGTGCTTTGGAAATAGAACATATCTTGCCATGAGAGGAAAGTAGCCTCATGACTGGTACTCGTTGACATCAGAAATCGTGGAAGGATCAATAAGACACCACTCTACATACCTTCTGTTTGATTCTGTTATCAAATGAAACACTTCATTCATGAGGATTTCTTGGACAAGAACTTTCGCTTTGCCTTCTTTTGTGTAAAAGTGCATTGGACACTAAGTGCATCTTCATGAGGATATCTTGGACATGGACTTGCGCTTTGCCTTCCGTGTGTAAAGTTCATTGGAAATTGAGTTTATTTTAGCGTGAGAGGAAAGTAGCCGCATGAGAATTAATTGTTGACATCAGAAATCGTGGATGGATCAATAAAACATCAATCTACATACCTTCTGTTTGATTCTGTGATCAAATGAAAAACTGCTTATACATGAGGATTTGTTAGACATGAACTTGCGCTTTGTCTTCTGTTGTGCAAAATTGAATTGGAAATAGAGCATGTCTTGCCATGAGAGGAAAGTAGCCTCATGACTGGTACTCGTTGACATCAGAAATCGTGGAAGGATCAATAAGACACCGCCCTGCATACTTTTTATTTGATTCTATGATCAAATGAAAAATTACCTGTTGATAAGTAGTTGTTGGACATGGACTTGCGCTTTGCCTTCCGTGTGTAAAGTTCATTGGAAATTGAGTTTATTTTAGCGTGAGAGGAAAGTAGCCGCATGAGAATTAATTGTTGACATCAGAAATCGTGGATGGATCAATAAAACATCAATCTACATACCTTCTGTTTGATTCTGTGATCAAATGAAAAACTGCTTATACATGAGGATTTGTTAGACATGAACTTGCGCTTTGTCTTCTGTTGTGCAAAATTGAATTGGAAATAGAGCATGTCTTGCCATGAGAGGAAAGTAGCCTCATGACTGGTACTCGTTGACATCAGAAATCGTGGAAGGATCAATAAGACACCGCCCTGCATACTTTTTATTTGATTCTATGATCAAATGAAAAATTACCTGTTGATAAGTAGTTGTTGGACATGGACTTGCGCTTTGCCTTCGGTGTAAAGCTCATTGGAAATTGAGTTTATTTTAGCGTGAGAGGAAAGTAGTAGTGAAAACTGTGCCCTACTTGCGACGGATAGGTACATGGATAGGTACATGCATAATTCAGTGTTATGAATAGGTACATGGATAGGTACATGTATAATTCAGTGTTATGAATAGGAACAAGTATGAGATCTGTTTTACTGGATAGGTACATGTGTTTGGTACACTGTGTTTCGGAACGTCTATGATCGAACTTGTGTGGTTTGGTTCTGAGCACTTGGGTACGTACCGATAGACGTCCGTTGTTTGATTTTGAATGGGTTTGCTCAATTGCGACTATTGTGACTATTGCAACCATTGTAATCAAGATGACACATTGATTTTCCTTTTACGTAGACAAACTATGCTATAAATATGAGATAGTTTTTTGATGACATACATAATGATGACTAGTATCCCAACGTCGTGGGTTGTCGCAAGAGACCTTGGATATTCGTTCAAAGCCATAGAAACTGTAACAAATCTCAGTGAAAATATCAACGCTGGTGATTTAGTTGATCGACTAATGGATCTAGATGAGCATGCAATGAATCACAATTTGGATCGTAGGTGGATAGAGGATTTCTCCATGCAACACTGCAATGATAGTGAAATTAGGAGGATCAAATTGGAACGATATGGAAAGAAGGAGACATCTGACAGTGTTTTAATAAAAATTTCTCCCAATAAAAGTGACTTCAGAAGGAAATTAGAACAAGAGACATTTAAATTATTATGTGAACGGAACTGCTTTAAATGTTTTAAACAGGAACGATCCCTTCTCTTTTTGCCATGTTCTCATAGCGTTATGTGTTCTACATGTTATGTACCCCTTGAAACTTCATCTTGTCCCCTTTGTGATGAAGAAATATCTTCAACAGTCACTGTATATCGTGCATGATGAGTCATCATGCAGGTCTGTGATTGGTCACTATTGTGTCTTTGTGTGACTTTTCTATATAAGGAGGACATTGTACCGTTCTATTTCAAGCATAATTTGAGGCTAATACAATGTCAATCAGCATGTCGTTCACTACCAACATTCCCATTTCAATAATTTACCGAAGTCAACTCTTCACGGGCAATATATTTTATTCTGCCGTGAATATAACTGGCTATAAAGCGGATTTGGTGGATCTGATGGAGGAAATAGTGAAGTATTTCCGCTGCGGAGAGGACGTTGTGGTGCAGAGAATGCTAATGAGAGTCGTGAACAACGCTCTTACACGAGTTGCAAGATTCTGGCTCAATGAAGTATTTCGCCCACTAGCTCAAACGGAGATTGTACCGGAATACTCTCGCTGTTGGTGCAGCAGTATCCAACGGAAACTCAACACATGTCTCCATGACATTATCACCTCCAGCTACTATGACGAGAAGGGTGACAAATGTAAATTGGACTTATTCAGTGGACCGCCATCAGTAAGCATCAATGTGGCTGCTCAAGGACATTCTGAGGTAATCAGTTTGCGGGCATACCATGCCAATATTTTAAAGACTTTCAATTCAAAGCCCTGCTGTATGTGCTGCCCAATTTCAAAACATCTAATGAAAGACATTGAGCAGCTCATAACTGCTACAAATCAGACTCTAGCCGATGTGAGTGTATATCAGTTTCCCTCTACAACTTGTTAAGTGTTTTATGTAATTTTATAAGTACCAGCAACAAACTCTGTGTGAATGCTTGTAAACTTTTGTATATAATGTTGTAAGTACTAAGCAAAAATTGTAATTGTATTATCTATTTCCATATTAGAATAAAAATGTCTGTAAAACGGAAGGCATCTTCTCGTCAATCGAAACGGTCCTTCAAACCTTCAAGTCAGTTTAAAAAGGCGTTGCGAAAGTTAAACAGGATACATGATAATAAGAAGAAGTGTAAATTGATTCAAAATTCAAGTGATGATTTCATTCGTGATTTAGCTTTTGCAATACACAAATGTCTACCTATTTACAAGCCTCTATTGAATGCTGGCTCTTTGAATAGCATAAAAAAGTTTTCAAATCCAAGGAGTAGTGATAAGAAAAGGCGAAACTTAATTCAGCGCGGTGGTGGTGGGTTTCTAAGTATGTTAAATGATATTGGAAACAGTATTAATGGTGTAATCAATAGTCCGCTTGGAAGGATTGCAGCAACTGCTGCAATGTTAATATAAGGTTAGCGAATCATAAAGTGACACGTCATCACTTTGATTGATGAGTCATATATAGGTGTATATAAGGAAGACGCTTTAATGATATTTTACCACTTTCAAGTGACAATTCATTTGCGCTGGTTGAAAGCTCCGAATTAGTACTTGTTGAAACATGACTCAGAAAATGTATACAATCAGAGAGGAAGGTGACGCTTTTGAGAAAGATCTCTTGAAGCTTCGTCCGACACGAAAGGTGCAAGGGATTGGAAATACGTTCTACTTTCAAACCTTGAATTATGGTGATGATGGCTTTTATCTTCAAGTTCCATTCTTCCACAGTAATGGTATGTCTACATCAGGGTATAGCAATACGAGACAAATGCGAGTGACTTTTCCAAAATGGCAACAGGTGATTCTTAAAACTATTGACTCTTTCGCGAAAGAATGTGTTGAGCTGCCTGAAAGTGCTCCCACTCATTGGAGAAAGGCATTAGAGGAAGGAGTTGGTTATAAGGAATTGCCGGAATTCGATACACTGTTTTTAAAACTATCGGATCATTTTCAAGCATTCGATCTCTTTACAAACGCGATGGAATGTGAGGATCTCAAACGGGGCCGCTATATGGGCTTAGTGCACGTTACCGGACTTTATATTGGTTCACATGGTTCGACTGGTAAAGTCGCATCTTTACAAATGAAGGTTCTTCAACTAGTCTATGAACCACTACCAATTGATAAATGTTTAATTAACATTGATAAGACTGCTTCAACTGATGGGAAGGAAGAGAGCAAAAAGCGAGGGCGGAAATCTAAAGATGGGAATCCTAAATTGAAGTTGAAGCGCCAAGATGCTGACTTGAAAACTTTCTATAATCCTAATTGTGATGAGGAAACACAAATGTTTTAATTTGTAAATGTTTTAATTTGTAAATGTAACTTGAAAGTTTCTATTCTGAATGTAAATAAACGTGATCTGGAACATGTGTCTGTTTTGTTGTTCTAAGCAAAATTAGCGGGATGATGAGTTTAATGTTAATGGAATTATAAGATGACAGATTTTCGTCTATTCACTGATCGCACAATGTGTGTCGCTGGACCAAGTCAGTCCGGTAAAACTACATTTGTAAATCAATTGCTACAATATAGAAATGAAATGTTTAACAAGGAAATTAAGAGAGTCAAATGGTATTATGGAATATTTCAACCACAACTACATTCTGCACTTCGCCAGAAAGGTTATGAGGTGAAGCAAGGGTTGCCATCAACTGAGGATATCAAAGCAGGTGACTTACTAGTATTAGATGATCTATTACGAGAAAGCAAATCTTCAAAGGATGTAACTGAAATGTTCATTCAAACTGCACATCATAGGAAAGCTTTTATTATCTACATCACCCAAAACATCTTCGATGGAGGGAAAGAGCAAAGAACTAGAAGTTTGAATACGCATTATTTGACAATATTTAAAAATCCAAGAGATAGCAGTCAGATACATCATCTCAGTAGACAGATATTACCTCAACAACCTAAAGTACTTTCAAAAATATACGAAGATGTAACAAAGAAACCACATGGTTATCTATTTATTGATCTAACCCAGGAATGTCCGGAACGACTTCGATTTCGAACAAATATCATACCTAATTCCGCTGAACCAATGACAGTTTTCTCGGTTCACAGTTAGTTTTAAGCAATGTACTTTGTTGCCTTATTATTTTCAAACATGTCGTATTCAAAGATGGTAGTCATTCCTCAAGAGGAGTATGTACAATTGACTACATTACAAAGTGCACAGGAAGTCAAAAATATAGATCAACCTATTACGAATCAACTTAAGGAACTAACACAAAAGGATATGGAAATTCAGAAGATTAAGGATCCCTATCGACGAATGCAGTTAGCAGCTGAAAACATTGACGAAAGGCGACAGATTCGTGACAAGTTGCGACGATTTATAACCTTGTCAACACCTCGACCATATCGTGTGCGCGCTGAGCGATTATTTGACTTCATTGATCCACATGTGAAGTTCAATGAGAGAGGGGAGATAATAGATGAAACAACTGGTGATGTTATTAGAAATAGTCACATAGATGACCTTCTACAATATGCTGTCAGAGATGTAAGGCGAAAACTAGGTGCACCACAAGGGTGGACATATTTTCAGAAAATTTTATCTGATCAAAATGTACCTCACAATATTATTGGAGGACCGACTGTGAATGAATTGGATAGGGGTCACTTACAAGATGGATCAAAGAGTAAAACACCCACGATGGCGGTCAAGCGAGAGCTTGCATGATCCCGATGATCTGCAACCAAAAAGAGCTACTAGGCGCTCAATGCGTGTTGCGAAGGAGTATAGTAAATATTAAGCAAATATGAATTAAGCCTTGCCTCTCTCATATCATGTCGTTACAAAAATTTTGCTGTTGTTTGAAATCTGCGCTCGAAGGTAAAGCAGAAGAGGGCATAGAGGTTGATATCAATTGTGTTAGCAGTTGCTGTGCGAGTAATACGCGTGCAAATCAGAACAAAGACGATGAGTACAGCAGTGAAACTCAGAAAGATTTATTACGACTTAAATCATCCCGCAAGTTTCAGTCGTCCGGAGGTTCTAGCCCGTGCAGCAGGTGTGGGAATAGAGAAAGTCAAGAAGTGGTTGAGGAGTCAACCGACTTACACTCTTCACAAAAATGCGAGAAAGCGGTTTCCAACAAGAAAATATGTTGTTAACAATATAGATAGTCAATGGCAAGCGGACTTGGCTGACATGCAACAGATATCACAGTACAATGATGGCTATAAATACATCTTAACTGTAATAGATATTTTATCTCGCTATGCTTGGGCACGTGCGCTGAAATCTAAACGAGGACCAGAAGTTGAAGCGGCTTTTCAGAGCATTTTCGATGAGGGGCGTGTTCCGCAAAGAATACAGACCGATCAAGGGAAGGAATTCGAAAACTCTCATGTTCGAAGTCTCCTTAAAAGTCATAATGTGGAATTGTTTAGTGTCAAAAGTGCTTATAAAGCTGCCATGGTTGAGAGGTTCAATCGCACACTGAAGACAAAAATATGGCGCTATTTCACTGCAAAAAATACACATGTTTGGGTAGGTGAGCTGCAGAAATTTGTTAAGAATTACAATGAAAGCTACCATCGAATCATTAAGATGAAACCAGTTGATGTTACCCCAGATAATGCGATGGATGTATGGCTTCGATTGTATGATAAGAAAGCGAAAAACATTTCCAATGAAAAGAAAATTAATGTTGGTGATAGAGTTCGGATTTCAAAGGTTAAGTCTACATTTGAGAAGGGGTATCTACCTAATTGGACTGAAGAAGAGTTTTTTGTGGATGAAGTAAATACAAAATTTAGACCCACCATGTATAAATTAATAGATTACCATGGCAATCCAATTGAAGGAAAATTTTACTCTTATGAATTGCAAGTAGTAGACAGAAGTGAAGAGGTGTATATGATTGATAAAATAATTAGGAGGAAAGGTCATGGCAATCAAAGGAAATATCTAGTTAAATGGAAAGGATATCCTGATTCATTCAATAGCTGGATAACGCACCAGGATCTACAAAATGTGGAGATGGGAGACACTCGTAACTTTTAAGCTAATATAGCATGTGACTTCTTCCATATATGACTTTAACATGTCTACTAACTTCAATATCATTCTTCCAAGCAATAGCAACCCCAAGATATTCCCAAGTAACAAACCATCTCTATACTCTGTTGAATTCGCTAATCCAATTACTCTACATGGACCCCATGAAGTTGCTCTAACTGAAATTACTTATTACAACGATATCAGTTTGCTAAAGAACAACTATTTTGAATTACATAAAGAAGTGCGAGAGAAGGATGATTGCTTTCGCATATTTCAAAATAGTCTACATGGTACATGGGCTTTTCATCATCTAACTTTACATCCTTTTTCAACATCTTTACCATCTGTCCAAAACATGATTAAAATTCAAAAGGCATTTGCAACGTCAACTTTTGATTCTAAGGTTCCCACAATGAGCTTGCAAGATACAGAAAAGGAAATCGGTAGAATGTTTGAACGAATAAATGATCTCTTCAAGCTGACTTTGAATAAATTCTACAAACCAGTCATAAAGGGGTCAACAAAATTGATGAAGGAAGGGAAGCATGTTCTTCTTGTATTAGGTAAGGATTTGAGTCATACTTTTGGGTATTCCAGAACAACTTTCTCATCAAGGTATTGGTACAATGGACGTGGGTGGAATTCGGAGAGGAAAGTCACTGATTTTCAATGTAGAATTGTGCCATTGTATGCATTACAAAAAAGGAGCATCCGAGTAAAAAATAAATTTGAGGTCATTAGAAGTGTTGAAGACTTTGCAAGAAAGTTTCAAGGATCAGTGCCAGAAACGTTAATGACTTGTGAATATAAGAAAGAGAAAGTAACTTTATTTACTGTTGAAACGGAGGCAGAATTTATTGTTTTTACTAAAAAGACGCCATTGGAAAAGTCTGAGTCCGCTGTTATTGAATTTGGATCTGAAATGATTGGGATGTTTAAGGGCCTTGAAAGCGCACCTTGGTTGACAGAATTAAATGATACATTCAAGGTTCAATTGTCCTCTTCTAAACTCAAAGTATCAACAAATGCTTCATGGGATATCCACGTATACAGCGAAGACATATCGGGTGATGAATTGTCTACTTCCAGTGAACTTGTAAAAAGAGTTAATTTGAACATTGAAAGCTTGAAAACGCCATCTGAATTGTGTACAAAGTTAAATGAGTTTGCTGTGGATTACCTTGATGCAGATGAATATCACTTTTCTTATGACCCGCATAAGAAACGCATGATTCTAAAGGTAGGGAAGAACTCTCTTATCAAGCTGGATAGCGTGTTAACGACCACATTGGGATTCTCAAAATCAACTATTTATGAAGGTACATCAATAGGCGATACAGCCCCATCACTAGAGCGTGATATAAGTAACTTATACGTCTATTGTAACATTATTGAATATACAAGGGTTGGCGACATTGAGGCCCCACTTCTGCGCACATTTCCTCTCTCATCCGTAAGGAAGCAACTAATCAATCGAGAATTTTTTAATACAATGTATCTACCAATCAGCCGAAATTTCATCAATAGAATTGACATATCAATTCATGATGACGCAGGAGAAGTAGTACCGTTCTGTGGTGGTGTTACTGTTTTGACCCTACATATTAGGTCACGAGAATAAGGCTTTACGCTATTGTGACTTCCATAGTTATTCAATAGTCATAATGACAGGCATTTACAGTAGACCATCATATCAGAGCGGTTATCCCGTGTTTGTTGGAGGTAGACGACAAGTTGGAGGAGGCATATTTGGTGCACTAAGACGTATGGTTCTTCCAACACTCAAAAAGTATGGCGTACCAATCATGAAGCGTGTTGGAAGCAGGGCTTTAGATTTTGGTGCAAATGTTGCAGCTGATGCGCTTCAAGGTGAGGATATCGGTGAATCTATGAAAATGCGCGCGCAGCAATCTGCCATAGACGCATTAGATGATTTAACAAAGACGAGACGTACAGTTCGGAAGAAGCGTAGGAAGTCAAGACAAGTTGGATCAGGCCGAGTTACTAAGCAAAGACGCAGGAAAAGTAAAAAGCCGACTAGAGCAGCACGTTCTAAATCTAGACGTCGAGTGAAAACAAGAAAGCGCAAACGAAATTCCACAGCTACTAGAAACAAGTCAAAACGAAGGAAGACAACATATTTGTAGAGCTAATACGATGCAGAGTATCAATTCGGCTTTGTGTTTCTTCGATTCTCCCCCTCATCAGACAGACATCATCTCCTCAACAATTGTAGACATAGTCCCCACAACAAATATCGATGGTAACCAGCAGCCTATTCAGTTTGATATACCTGCCAATCCTCAAGATTATATTGACTGTCAATCCATTGATTTAGAGTTGTGTATACAAATTAAGAAGACTGATGATACAAATATCGATTCATCCAAGGATAAAGTGGGATTAGCAAATCTTCCTATTGCCAGTCTGTTCTCAGATGTGTATCTAATATTGAATGACAAACAGATTGAAGGAGGGGATCGAGCATATCCATATGGAGCATATATACATACAATGACTCAATTTCAAAAGCAAGCTAAACAGTCACACTTGCAAGTTTCTGGGTGGTATGATGATCAGCAAGGGAAATTTGATGATGTCTCAAATACAGGGTTGAAAAGACGAATGGATTTAACAGCGGATTCAAAGGAATTATACTTGAAAGGACCCGTCTATCTTGATTTCCTTCGTCAATCGAGATATCTGCTATCACAGGTTAAAATGCAAATAAAATTTATTCGTGCAAATCCTGAGTTCGCGTTAATGGCTTTTGGAGCTACAAACTATCAAGTCAACATAAGTAATGCCGTGCTCAATGTAAGGCGAGTAACAATGAACCCGTCAGTCATCAACGAGCATGCGACAGGATTGAGGAAAAACAATGCAATATATCCAGTTAATCACAGTGTGTTGACAAACTTCACAATTGGTGCGGGATCATCCTCACATGCCTACCCAAATCTTTTTCCCACTGCAATGCCAAAGGCGGTGTATATCACATTTGTGGAAAATGAGGCATTCATTGGTGCTTTTGAAAAGAATCCATTCAATTTCCAACACTTTAATGTTAGCAAACTAGCACTCTATCAGGATGGGAAATTTGTATCTTGCAAAGCATATGAGCCTAATTTCAAAGATGGCAAATTCGCACGTGAATATGGTTCTATTTTCACCGCCCTCAACATGTTTAATACAGACGATTCAAATGGAATTACAATGGATATGTACAAGAATGGCTACTTCTTCATTATGTACAACCTCACAGCAGATGCAGATCTAGGTGGTGAAAGCGTAGGAGTTACAAAGCCTGGAAATCTACGACTGGAGGTATCATTTGAGTCACCTTTGAAGAAAACAATTACTTGTCTCATTTATGCTATCTATGATAGCAAAGTTGAGATAACAAGAATGAGAGACGTGACTGTCAGCTATCAGAGATGAGTAACTTAAGCAACATAGAAATCTTGAGGAAAATGAGGAAAGCTCATCCCTACTCCAAGACAATATTTCTCAATGTCTTTTCTAGAGATAATTTACCTGATTCAATTCCTTTCTATCCTTGTTCACTTATCATCAATACGGATACCAACAATCTTCCCGGAAAACATTGGATTGCTGTATACATCAATCGTTATAAAGTTGCCGAATATTTTGACTCTCTTAATCAACCTCGTTTACATGATATCGCATTATGGATGAACAGGTTTTCCTGGACTGTTAGGAAAGTGACATCGTTCCCACTTCAAAGTAATACATCTCTAATGTGCGGTGGCTATGTACTCTATTTTGTCAATGAGAGACCATTGAAAAATAACTGTAAAAGTGCTTTAGAACTATTTTCAAAAAACTGTGATAAAAATGATGTAATTCTTACTAAATATGTTGAAACAGTTTTGAAATAAAGTTTTATGTTGTATCATTAACTTGCTCTCTTTTTTTTTCCAAAACAAGGGTTTATAAGGAAAACAAAAACATGCTCATATTTCATTATCTATTCACATATATACAAAAACATGTTCATATTTCATTATCTATCCACATATATACAAAATCTACAATTTGGTTTTCATGAAACATTTTTTCAAATCACATATGATGGGAGGCACATCACTTATGTCTTTAATGCCGGTTATCACAATCTTTCCATTATGGAACACATGAACATGATATGGATGCCAGTTAGTCAATTGAGCTGCTGGAAATAACTCCACTTCATAAGTTAGATTATGTGATGATGTAACTTTACGGAAATCATAGTGATAGTGTAATTCACATAACACGGTCATTGTCTTCACTTTCCAATCAGATAATGAATCACCAAGTAAATGTTCCAAAGTTAAGTGTAGATATGAGAGATCACCCTCCATGACCCTTCCAATACATTGGATTGTTCCATTTGGAAAGAATAGGATAGTGAGAGATCTATCCTTCCTCTGAATCCTCCATGTTAACATTGAGGGTCTTCCAAGATGTAAGCTCGTTGTCGGCTTCAATTTGCGTTTTATCAGTAACCATTGTTTTCGGTTGGGTATATTCCTCTCGATCTCTTGTAGATTGAGTTTTGACTTTGCTTTTGTAGTCAACATCCGATTTACAACTTCCAACCGTTTGATATCCTCCATCTTTAATGAATGACGTTATCTGTGGTAGTATCTCCCTTGTAAAGGTTTTCCATGTGACGTCACTGAAACGAAAAAATCGATATTCAACATCTTCACGTTTTGGTGAACAGACGTATAGTTTGACTGATGAATCACACTTTATCCATACCTTGTCATCGAGAGGAATCTTGATCCGAGTCTTATGGTTGTCAATGAGATCCGCAAAGTCTTTCAGTGAAGGCAATGAGTCAATACTAATGCAAACGCCACGATGTTTTCGATCACTATTTGCTATTGAATGACGAAATGCTATTCTTTTAGAATTTGTTATGTGAACGTTTTGAACGTCACTAAGTTTCCATGTTCTAATGTAATGAGGCATGTTCCGAAAGCTATGTTTCAAATTTAAGTTTAATGTTTGCCTAAAGTTTGTTATTTTATTAGCTCAACATATCGGAATGATGTTGAGTACAAATTCTTCACATATTCATTCACATTAGGACTACCTATTTATTAGTAATCATTTCTACATATCGGAAAGATGTAGAAATTTCAATTTTAGTATGACTACTTATGTATTAGTAAGTGTTGCTACATGTCGGAAGATGCAGCAATCGCAAGATCTATTACAAGTGGAATATTATATTGTTTTTATTTAGACTTATTCTACATCACCTGTGACAGGAAGGCATCTCCTTCTCTTCGACGGTGGGGGAAGACCTAGGCTATAGTGTCCATATGGTAATGATAAATTTTTATCCAGCCAACAGCGCTTATCCTCCCAAAGTGAAAGACCTCGCTTCCTAAATGATTTTGTGCTAACTATGTGATTTTTTGAATTTATAATTGTCATATCTTCAGTTGTATCATTCTCACTATAATAGACACTCCTATAGTCATCATGTTTCAATTTTTTAACTGCTGCTCTCTGAATTCCTTTTGCACGTTTGATGCTATGATTCGTAGAGTCTAGATATTTCATGGAATACATTTTCGGTTTTAGTAGGATCATTTCCTCAAGCAACTTTCCAGCACACTCATCCTTAAAACAACCTAATCTAGCTTTGTTTGTAGTTGAGTATAGTCGGTGATGGCTGTCATAGTTTGAAGAGTCAAACTTTTCACCGAAGTATAGAAGTACATCTTCCAGACGGACAGATGGTGATGTGTATAAACATAGGAAGAAACTATCGGTATCACCTCCACAAAGTCGCGTTCTATTTATCAGTGGACATCCTTTTAGATCATTGTAATATAATTGATACATTTCCAACTTACTATAGTCAAGTACTGCTTGACCAACATATATTAATTTATTTAAAACTATTGAAGGTTTGTACATTTCCATACCAACCAGATCTTCATCAAATATTTTGTGTTGAACATAGAGAGGATGATTTGACAATTTCAGTGGTTGTTTCTCATTGTTGACTAGTTTAAATTTTTTCCTTCTCCTTACATTTTCCATTGTTTTACCATATAAAGAATTATTTTTCAATTTGTAGAATGACTTTTCGAAGTCAGTGTTTGATTGAGCCCTCTTTTGAGAGTTCATATCAATGTATGTTTTTAACCAAGGCTTTTGTGTGAATTTTATGCCACTATGAATCTTCTTGATTCTCATGCCCATGGTCAAGTAAAATTTTAAAATTGAGTAGTGGACTACATAATTTTCCCTATCAAATTGATGGAGCAGAAGTTTCTTGATAGAAGAAAAATGTGTATTTGGTCTTACTTTTTCATATAGATTTTTCATATAGTGTGAAAACATTCTCTTTTCAATCATCTGCATTTCTGGAGCTAATGGGAAATCGGCAGTGTCATCATGAATGGCTGCAGGATACTCTAAATCTAAATCAAAAATGTAGCCGATTTCACCATCATCATCTATATTTTGAACATTTTCTTCATTTAAAAAATTATCTAATTCACTTTCATTCAACCATTTGAAATTTGAGTGGGGTAGATTTCTACTGAGTGAAGAACCATAAAGGTTATTAACATCTAAGTAGGTCAAATGTCGACTTTCATGTGTATTATTTCCTAATTCTTCAATGCGTGCACGCGCTCGGTGAATGTTGGTGAAAGTCATACCCCCTCTAATTCCTCGTTCAAATAGATTGTACATATTTTCATCTTGTATGTAGTGTGGGGGATCATTGGAAGAGAAATTTAGTGCTGAGGTAAAGCTAAGATGTGGGAGACTGACAAAATGTACAGGGTCGACTTCATCCTCACGTTGACTCAATGCTCTAAACACTTCAAATATGTCTGCCAACAATAAAACATCTAACTTCAGATATGCCAGCATGTAATCACCAAATGTGCTACAATTAAATTCAATCCACGCCTTGTTAGCGTGTTCATATTCACTATCGGAACAGTGCTCACGAGTAAGAGCATTATAGAATTCAAATTGTGGTGGTAGACAGTCTTCCGTCAACGTGTTTAAGTTTTTGAAGTATGAATATGGAAACACTCCCTTCTGATATAAAACATTATCACTTAATTGTGGAAATTCTACCCTTAATGTCTCTACATGCTCATACGTTTGCAAGCCCTTGGCTAATTCACTCAAGGATGCACTTAGAAATTGATATGAGTCTAAGAATTTTAGTTTAAAGTATACTGTCTTCCCTTTGTATTCATTTACAGGGACACTGGCGGATAAAGTTATATATTTTTCAGCAGTTGCTGCTACAACATCTAATTTCCAAGACTTCATTCTTCCAATCGCTTTATAGCAAACGATGTGGCTATCATAATTTTTAAAATTGTGGAAAAATATGGGGAGCTCCCGTCTGTTAAGTCTTAACCGGAGATTGCATTTCCTACATAATGTTTGCCTATATCGTCCGGTGATATGATCATGATCACGAACTTTTATGACTTCATCGCTGAATTTTGATTTACATTTGTTGCAACATTCTGCATTCTCGTGGCGTGCTTTTTCATCCGCTGACAGTGACATTGGCTGCCTAGTTGTTGCACATTGGTTGTCATATAAGTCTTGGGCTACAGTTTCTAAGTGGTGCAAGAAACTAATAATGCAATTTTCTCCCTGAAAGAGGTAATACTTGTTTTCAAATTTTGATTGAAGGGCATTATGCCAGACATGATAAGCTCCAATAGCCGCAGGTTTATGTATTTTATTATCAATGTAGCACTCTATATCTGCATAAATTACTAAAGGAGGACTTAGTTGATATTCCATGCTACTTGTTAGTACTTTTAGATCTGTCGGCATTTTTTCTATTTGTGCTTTTCCTCGAATGCAAAACTGGAAATGTCGTTCTAGTGTTGTCTTATATGTGAATGACTGAGTGCATCTTTCGCAGAAGTATTTATGTCTTTTTAAAGTTCTCCTATACAATCTTGACAGCTTTGGAATTCCACAATAGTGTGCTGCTCCATTGTTTAGAATTAGCAAAATATTAACCGTTTGCCTACCAGTAAAGTTACTATTGTAACGAACACCTTTGAGTCCATTTTCATAAAAGTGAATGTTAATTTTAATATCATTATTTTTCTCAAATTTTGGAATATCTTTGATTGATACTGGTGTGGAAATGCCTTCCATATTTAGCTCAGATGTCCACTCACTATATGATTTTACTTCATTCCTTGAATAAGGTACTTCATTATAATGCAATATTGATAAAACTGCATATAGGAAGCAATCATTTGCATTTGAATTAACATTAATGACAGCTTTAGAGTTTTTTAACTTCTTTGGTAGAGGAAATGATTGTCCACCTGACAGTATTGGACTTGTTATTACATTGAACTCTATATTTTGTACATCATCTATAATCCAATTGTTACCCTTTTTTGTGAAGGCTTCAATATGATTTATTAGACTATTTAGATGATCCTGAAACCAAGCATCATAGTCATAAATATAGTTTGAGGATGATGAGGTAAAGTGTGCGAGAAAAGTTTCTTCTTCTTGAGGATTAGAACGGACATAACGAATTTGTGCAATCAGACGACCGCGCAATTGATAGCTCCTTAGTAAGTCAGACACTAAATTCCCTAACATGGAACGCATGCTTTCTAAGAATGATGTTATGTCCACAGTAGGTGTTGTTGGCGTGATATCATACACACGTGCATGACCATTGAGTGCGCTTTCACTGAGACTAACAGTTCCATAGTTATTATGCATATTCATCTCACTATTTGTGTTATGTACATTCATATGCTGTCGAAATCTACTTATAGAGTTATATGTTTTGCCACACCGAGAGCAGTATTGCATAAAGTTTTGTATGTTAGTTGAAGCGCTGGTTGTTGGCTTAGAAGTAGATCTATTTTGATTATTTGAATTTGACTCTGTTATGCTATCATTCGGTTTATTATTGCATACAAGTTTATGCCTCTTAAGATTGTCCATCCTATTCGTCTTATATGGACACTTGCTACATTGATATGTTTTTCCTAACTTACAAAATTTTTCATGTCGTTGCAAATTGCCTATGAGAGTGAACACTTTTCCACACTTGGTACAGACAACCATGATTATTGATGAGGATTGAAATTAGCAAGCCCTTATATACATCTACCATCTAATGACGTCAGCGTCATCACCAGCCAATACCATATGTTCCGATCTGTTGTAAAGAGAAAACATAAAATGCTAGATAATTTCTTTTCTTAAATAGAGAAAGTTAAAGTTAAAGTTTGGCACACTTTACAATTCCGCTGTGATTCAGCTTCAAATGATTGCATCCTTTTGCGCAGACGCTGTAATCGTTCATGTGAGTCAGTCTCACTTTTCTTATTGCATTGTTCATGCACTCAATGTGAATTAAAGTCTCCTTTTTATGAACACGGCTGTTTGAAACCTGGGAGGCCAACAGGAGATTGGATTGTGTTAGGTTCCTCACAGATTCAATCAAGCCTCTGTTCTCCTCCTTCATTTTCTTCTCCCGCTCCTCTGCCTGCTGTAGGCGCTCCTGGCAGAGACGCAACTTGTTCTGTACATCCTCTTCTGTCGAGGTTGCGTCCAAGTCGACGTTATAATCCCGCACTGGGAGAGGAGCCGTCACATCCGACGTTGGTAGAGCTGCAACTGGGGGAGGTGTTGTGGGAAGTAGTACCGGGGAGGAAGGAGCTGCACTTGGCGTCGGTAATGGGTTCGGAGGAGATAGCGGCAAGGGAAGACGTGCAGGGGATGATGGAGCCAAGCAGATCATTGGGGACGGCGGCAGGCGGACACTCCAGCTCGGGGATGCCCGGATGTTGCTAAAGGAGACCTCCTGTGATGCATGCATCACGGAGTCCTGCAAACGAAAAGAAACAATTGTTTATGAACTATTTGCAATTGTTAACATTTATCAAAATTAAAATTAACACTATGTAAATTCAATTACATAAATGAAAATTAACTTGTTGACATTTATTAACTCCAAATGTGAATTTCACATACCTTCAGCTCGATTGTCCCTCGATTTGATCCACCTTCGTCCTCCGAAAGAACCATCGAATCATTCTAGAAGATAAATTGATCTATTACAGATTAATAAATTTTTACTCAAGTGGGTTTCTAAATTACAATGGAAAAGTTCTCTGCTGATGCAGTCATCTAAGCATTAAACTTACATTTGCAACCGAATTATCGTCATCGGATGAGGATGTTGGAGACGACGTGGTGGAGACGTCGTCATCAGATGACGAGGAATCGCCCGATGATTCACGGATGGAGTAGGGCCTCTCCTCGTTATCCTCTATAGATGTGGTGGTCGCCGGCGTAGACAGAAAGCTCCGCTGATGTCTTTTAAGGGACAAAGATCGTACAGCCTGCAGCGAAAATGTGATAATGTTTTATAACTAAATAGATATTAATGAGAATTAATATAGACATAGACTATATACATGTAAAGTTTTTTCCAGGTATTGTTGTCTGATATCGAATCGTAGACCATGAAAATCACACTTACGGGACTTGAAATGGTTTCCTTTTCCGGCGAATTCAACCGAGGTATTGCAGGATACCTTTGGACACTTGGAAACAGCTGAAAATAAAAATTCATGTTCAATTTCACATTAAGAAGTAACAAGCAAATTAATTTCTTACCTTTCGCAAGTTTTCCACCGCATTATTGTCTTCGAAACTGACTTTCAGCGGTCGAGGCACCTCACACTGAAATATTTATGAAATATTGATTTAGTTTATGCACACGATTACTAACCTGAGTAAATAGAATCTCACATCTTGAACGACCAGTTTCTTCTGCACCAACACCTTGGCTTTCTTCGGTGGGGGCATCATCATGTCCTGAAATGTGTTAACAACAAATTTATTTTAATCTAAAGGAAGCAGTACTTTTTGTCAACTGTGAGTCAGTTGTCCGTTCAAGTTAGCATTTAGAATTGACTACACTTACCTCAAAATCACTCGAAGTCTCATCAATAAATTCTCGAGACTTGGGGACTTTCTTTGGTGCTCGGGACTTGGGGGCTTTCTTTGTCTCAGGCTCGTCCACCTGTGAGAGCACGCCTTCAGTCGGCCTTTCCTTATTAAAAAGCCTCTCCAATTTCCTTTTCTCTGACTTGGAGGTAAGGTTGATGCCTTTCCGGCCATTCTGTTGGGCACAGGGTGTGTGTTTGGCAATGAAGGCTTTTGCTGAGTCGCTATTGACCTTGTCGTTGCTCCTCTCATACGTCTTGCAGGTTAAGCAATAGAGGTACGTGAAATCCTCTTTGAATATGCAGTCTTTGTGACCACTCTTGTTGGCATGACGAACAGGCAGTCGGCATGTTTCACAGTAGTGAAAGATCAGCCGTTGTCGCGCAATACTTTCTTGTCGGACCATTTCTATATAGGAAAAAATTGATTATAATTTAATCTCTTGTTAAACGAGAACGCATTTATATACCATCAACAAAGCTCTATTAAGTGATACTTTCATATTGGAGAAATCTGAGAAAGAAATAAAATTTGAAGTTGAAATTGAAACCGAAAGTCGAAAATTAGATATTTATTCGAAAAGGGTTAGCTCATAAGAAGAGTTGAAATTTGGAAACAGCTGATTTACTATTATTTAATTTCGAAATTAATTTAATGAAATGAAAGTGAAATTTCGAAAATTTCAATCAATCCTCAATTTGTTTAATTAAACAAGCTTGAATTTTATACATCTGTTAGCAGATGACAGACTGAATATTTAAAATGGATGAAGGGTTTATTTAGGTATCTTTTATTTATTTACAAACTGTGAAAATCTTGTTGATTCAAATACACTTACATTTAAACTGATATATTCATGTCTCTCGCTCAGTGACTTAATATAGGATGAAAAATTAAAAAAAAAACATGGTTAATAATATAACATAAAGTGTTCCTATCCTAAAAACCCAAGCTTCTATATTTAAAGCTATTTGGTTATAAAAACTTAATAATGTTCCTACTCCCGAATATCCTATAAAGTAGCAGAACATGACAATGAAACTCACTTTAGAATTGTAATAAGAACCGGAGAACGGAGGAACGAAGAACGACGTCTGTTATGGACACTAAATAATTTGAAAATGAGTGAAAATTCGTTGTGTACAACTTCTTTATATATGAAATTGACAAAGCAACTATGAACAAAGACCTTATGACATCACATCTTGGAATTGGTACGGTTAAACAAAATTGATAATTCAAACAAGAATTGGAACAGCTGGTTTATTTTTAACCTTAGAAATGGAAGTGCCATCATATGTGTTGAAAGATTTCTACATGTAAACAGTAGAGTGAATTCAAAGTAATATGAACTGATGGACTGATGTATTATGTGATATACATGTTATTATTAATAGTCATATAATGATTCATATTTGAAGATATAAAATGTGTGGTTTGAATAGAACATTAAAATTTGAATTAAGCGCTAAATTTCGAAAATTCAAATTTCGCGCCAAAATTCGAATAATCAAATTTAAAGATTTTTTCGAAAATTTGAATTTCGCGCCAAAATTCAAATAATCAAATTAAAATACTAGGTTAGGGTTAAGGTTAGGGTTAGGGTTAAGGGTTAGGGTTAAGGGTTAGGGTTAGGGTTAGGGTTAGGGTTAAGGTTAGGGTTAGGGTTAGGGAAGCAAGAAGAGTATCTATGGCACCCGGAACCCATGGGTAAAATTTATTCACCCTATAATCCGAAAAATTTCGAGGGCGCGAAGCGCCCGAGAAATTTTGAGGCCCCCCCCCGCCGTGTATGAAGGTCAAAGGTCAAGGTCAGGTCTAAGGTCAAGGTCAAGTGTAGAGGTTTGTATATTATGGTCATTTTTGGTTGTAAAACTTTAACTTTGAAAATTTGTAAACTTAGTCATTTTTGTAAAAAAACTTGGAATTTTTCAAGTTGCATACAGATGCATACAACTAGGATTTTTTCATCAAATGGGTACATACAATATATCATTCGAATGCTCTTTTCATGCTGATTCTAATGGTGTATTGTATGACACATGTATGACATATAACTAGAGAGCTACATGTCTTTAAAGAATGGGGTAAAAACTTAGTGAATTTAAAAATCTAACATTTGTCTGCTTGCATACAGTTGCATACAACTAGGATTTTCCCATCGAATAGGTACATACCTTATATCATTCTAAAGGTCTTTTCATTCTCATTCTTATGGTGTCATGTATGACACATGTATGATATCATCCTGGACTGCTACAAGCATTTTAAAATTAACAACATAACTGTTTCTTTAAAAGTTATATGTTCCTATTTATTTCAAGTTGAAGTCTTCATACTTTATTTTTTGTTTCAATTCAGTTATTGAACATCATTAATTGTAGATAGTTATTCCCCTTTCCCATTCAGACCTTAATTGAAGACCGATTTGTGAAATGATAAAACAAGTCTGTTCATATATACAAATAAATATTAAATAAAGAGATTAAGAAAAAAACACACTAAATGTCATCAAGGTAAGGAAAGGGTACAAGTTTTTTCAAGTCCACTTGGACATGGATCCTGGTCTTCTTGGGCGCACAGGGACAGCGACGTGGTGTATCAAGGTCGATGACCGAAAATTCGAGAGCGGTTGTGAGGTTCCGCTCGTTCGGCTCCATCCTCATGAACACCCGTTTGGTGTGGTACTTTTTCGGGGCGTTCTTGATTTTGACCGTGACCCGTCCATAAAGTGGCGTTCGCATGGACTTCTTATTCATGTGACGCATCGTCTCAATTGATACGTCACTATCCTCATCACTCGAGTAGTCGGGCGATGCAGGGGCTTGGGTGAACACCACCGGCTCCTCGTTTGGTGTTGTCGATCGCTCCATCGGAGATTGGGGAGGTGTACTGGTACGTTCCACTGGCGAAGTGGTACGATCAGCAGTACCGTTCTCAACTGCGGCTTTCTGTTTGCGATCCATTATGACTTGTAGATTTAAAATAATTGTAACTTGTAAACGTGAGGATTAGAACCTTTGATAAGAATTGGTACAAACCTCGGACTTATATACTTTTTAAACAAAGGAAATCCTAACAGCCAATCAGAGAGGTACCGAACTTCCCTAAAGAATATATATAACTATATAAAGGATGACATTGTTCCAAACTGTTAAGTACTTATCCTCAACGTTCCATAACAAGAAGCATGTCCTCAAAACCACTATTTTATTTTCAAAATGACAGCCAAGTCATTATGGGAGGTCAGTTGGACATGACCATGCATCTGTCTTGCGGCTGCAAAGTGGCCCTATGGAAGACCTTGACTGTCTCTGCACTTCAAAGGCGGAATGGACTACCGGTGAAGTGTCCGGTACACGAATGTGACCATGACTTTAGTAAAAATCCGACATTCCATGAGTGGTGTGATGACTTCTTGAAGATCATGGAGTCGCCTGAGGGACGTGATTTGCACCCCTCATTTATTTTTCACGCTTAAATTAAACTTACATTGTAAATCTCTTGTCTTTTCATTTTAAACATAGTTCTGGAATTGGTTTTCTTATTGGGGAGCAACTAAATCATAACTGCACAGTAAAGTTTCACATCTAAATAGTGCTACATTAAAAATAATTGTCACAATAGTCGCAATTGAGCAAACCCATTCAAAATCAAACAACGGACGTCTATCGGTACGTACCCAAGTGCTCAGAACCAAACCACACAAGTTCGATCATAGACGTTCCGAAACACAGTGTACCAAACACATGTACCTATCCAGTAAAACAGATCTCATACAAGTTCCTATTGATAACACTGAATTATACATGTACCTATCCATGTGCCTATCGATAACTAAAGTATACATGTACCTATCCATGTTCCTATTGACAACACTAAACTTTACATGTACCTATCCATGTACCTATTGATAACACTAAATTTTACATGTACCTATCCATGTACCTATCCCTGGCAAGTAGGGCACAGTTTTCACTACTGCGGTCCAGTGTCCCTTCGAATAATGTTGTCAGCAATTTTAGCTGGTACATAGAGAAGGCTGGTTGGGAGTGTCGCTTAACAGGATATGGAGGACAATTCAGGGAATGGGCATAATATCCACAGCTTTCCAATGTTGCGGAAAATGCACTGGCATGAGGACAGGCGCTATTATTATACGACATAGACAATATATCTGAAACGCGCTGAAAATAATATACCTATAATTGACTCACAAAGCAGTATGGTCTCTTCAAATCACAGTCGTGATAAGGCTGTCACATACGCCGCACTGACAATTTATTTACAAGTGATTGTCATTCAACACATTCTTCCATGTATTCAATTGAAAAGATCTAACTAATTCTTTAGTAACATTTAGCGCACATGTCTGTCTTGATTCTAGCACCATGAATAGACTATCGTATTTTCAACCAAAACTGCGTAGTAATTTGCAAAACTTTTGCAACTGAATTTCTGCATAGATTGGGATTCACAGGTGATGGAAGCAATCAATCAAATCGTTCGACGAGGTTTTGTCCTCCATCACTTTTCACTTGCATTCAAAACTTATAGTTTTTAGTCATAAATTTCTTTACGGAGTTATCAAAAAGCAATATATAGCTGAATCGACAATCAGAAAAAATGCGACAGAGTTACAAGTCACACACTTATTATATTTGACATTTTTACCCGAAGTGATCTATATGTCTCTCACTCCAAAATTTTCCAAAATTCCAAAGTATTTTCAAATGATCCATCCCCACATAGAATTACAGATAAAACTTCCCTTCTGGACCACTTTGTCTCCTCCCATGAAAAAACAGGTAATAATTTGACTTGCTTATACGGACCACCTACATGACAATGTCCTATTCCTCATTATACATAGCCTCCGAATAATTTTTCAACTACTAAGAGAAAATGAAGCTTACAGACAACATTTGAAGATCAAACAATAAATTAGCGCTAACTTGTAGAGAAGCTTTGTCAAAATATTACTCAAAACCATGATTTCAGTCTGAGAATTAATCACCTGCCACATTATCGAGCAATTGGAATATGATGGAAAGGACTGGAAAAGTTTGATCGCCGGTAAAAGAGACGAAAATGATTAATACAAATGAGACAAACAGATCCATAATTACTGACATAATTTTGATGGTCTGGTGCCGTTTTTAAGGTAGGTAAAAAGGAGTCATTGTATTACTTCCATGTACAGATGCAAACCGATCGCAAAAACAATAATTATTAAGGGATAGCCACTGCAACATCATGAATATGATCTGCAAACATTTAATGACTCTTCAGCATCCTTCAGATATCTGCTGAAGGTTCTATTATTATGTTTGCATGATTCAGCTTCTCCTACAAGTTCACGAACATCAGCAAATATTGTATGAGCGTAAAATTGAAAAAGCGAATAAGCGGAACCGGACTTCTACTACCAGTTATTTGCTTTCCTTGCTTTTGGATTGGCATGGAGTTTTCAAAATTAATTGCCTACCTCCTATGCAGCTTCCCTTTATAAAAAGGAATCTCCATAAAGCACCCTGCCGGCACAAAAGAGGCTGTCTACGACTAGTTCCTAATAGCTATTTCACTATGGAGTTCAACACAAATCAAAAATCTTTCAATCACACAACGAAGCGAACATCCTTAGTCAAGCGTCCATCGTAGAAGAGTTTAAATGATTAAGTAGACAAACGCAGAAAAAATTCGATGCATTTGAGAAATGTCGACCATTCACGGATTTGAAAGTTTTGTTTTTTTTGCAATGTACAGATCGCATGGAATCCCAAGTCTTTGGTACCGAGTTCAAGACAGCATCGACATTACGATCCTATTTATTGGATTGTGCGCTTGTTTCTCCCTCAGAATTCAAAACGACTGAAATGTATGTACATCATGACATGAATCAAGATCTCATAATTATCGGAATTTCCACAAATGTTTGACCAGAGTCATCATGAGCTGATTGTTGGCTAGAATCCATTTAATGTTGGTGCAACTAATTAATTGCGATATGCGTTCAAAATATGTATTTTAAACAAAGGTGTATGGGCAATAAATGAAAGTCCAATTAAAATGGAAGGTCTTAGTGTTTATTGTTTGTGATCACGTTCAAGATTTGAAATTTGTTGATGTAGAAACAAATATAGAGATTTCAAATAGAAGTAATTGGTTTTTCAAATTTAAATAAAATCATACAAGAAATTACAGATAGAATTTATCACTATCTCTTTGTCATTTTTAAGAAACGAATAGGGTCTTCTCAATTGTACATTTCGTCTACTTAGCCCTATCTATACGGGTTCTACCCACTGTCGCAATTTTGCTATGGAGTTTTCAAACTAAAACGCCTGACTTCGAAAACCTTTTTCGTCACTTCCAGTTTTAGCATACTTTCAAACATTCACAATAAAGTCGTTGGATTTGGCTCTCTGGAAGTAAAAAATTGAGACATATTTTGAAAATTTCTTTGCTCAAAGGTCTGAATTTTGCCTCACTATTTCAAACAAGTTGAATAAATTGAAATGAAGCACATTGATTTCAATGTGAGTAAGATATAATGCAAATATGAGTCTGCAAAATCATGTCACGATTATACCATAATCATCAATTGCAATCTTCAAAATGTTGATGCTGTGAAAGTACTACTTATTAAAAATTTGAGAAGTTGTGTTATTGTTAGGTAGTATTTCTATGTATTTTCCTAATCATTCGATTAACTTAAAGTCGACTTTGGTCTTTGTAATCTCACTTGACGGCACTTGGACGTAGCTGGGAGGGAATTTGAAAAAATTTTGCATATTGTGAAACTTTTTTTAAACTTTGCATGGGGTTAGATATGGATACAGCGTTTTCAAAAACCACCGCACACAACTTTGGAGAGGTTCGTGGGGGCCAATGCGCAAAAATTCAAGATGGCCGCCACTTGAAACTAAAAATGCAATATCTTGACCATAAAAAGAGTAGAACACACTGCAATATCACTTTTATGTCATTTTTAGGTTTCTGCTACATTTTCATGTCTCAATGCTATGTCCATGACTATTTATAGACCTAAATGTCCATGTAGGCCCCTAGACCCAAGGCCTATTGACCACTACTAAATGAAAACGAGTTTGCGTACTTGTGTCATTCATATCTAAATCTAATTTCGTTGAATTTGTTATCTTACATCTTTACAGGATAGAACAGCCGCGTGATTTTCACAAAACTTATAATTTAGTTGTGATAACATAATATGGACTACTGGGGCTTTTTATGAGTAGTCAGCAACCTTCAAAACGTCTGTAACTCTGTTTTCTGTTTCTTTAACTATAACCAGTAAATAGAAATTGTTTTTGTGTGCCTGGAGTGTTTCATAAACTTTAATGCATGCCCATCATATTGGCAGGCTACCATGTAAGCTCATGCCTACATGGAATCATGGTGTAACTCCTGACCTGTTAACTGTTCACCCGTAAAACAAGCCGTAGGTTGTATATGTACAAAATGTGTCAATTCATTATCAATGTACATGTACAAAAAAATAATGAACTAGGTTGCATTGTTAGTACAGTCCTTCGCACTTGCACAATTGATTGCAATGAAGTCCACCTCGATGACACTTGCAGCTACCCTTAAACTGGCAACTACACACCCACATTGAGGAAGCAGCGAGCAGGCCTTGCTGACGCCTGGCAAATCAGTCCAGTATTGCACCCACCGGTAGGTCCCAGCATTCCATTCCCAACCCCAGTCACCCGGATTAGGAATTTCAGGGATTATCGAGAGGGACTACTTTCAGACGAATGCTGCTGTATAGAGAGCATGCTTGACGCGAGACCATGAGTGAACATCAGCTTCCTTGCTTCATTGACTGATTCGGCAACACAGTTCTTACTGTACATAAGTACGTCAATCACTTCAGACGTCTCAGGTGGTGAGAATCTAGATTCAGACTGGTTAGTTCCTGAGTAATGTCAATGAAGTTGGTGGTGACCTCATCGTTGCCGGTTCCCATCATGGAAGACAGCGTCACAACATGTGAAAGAATAGCAGAACTTGACAGCGTTGTAGCCCCAACATTTCTGAGAAATGATGGATTGGAATGTCTTTGTATGTTTTACCTGATCCAAATCCAATCCAAAGTTCTAGGACCCCTAGAAATGAATGGTCAGTACAACATCACTATCTACAGTCCTAAGGGACGCCTTCATATGACCCTGTCAGCAGCATGACGCAAGTGGAGCATCATCCGTGTGTCGGCTTCCTCTTACCGGCATTGAGACAAATTCGATAAATCTGCAGGTTTATTACTGAGTACCATGTCAGCTCTTTTTGTCAACAGAAGGTACTGTGAATACATTGTGATCCTTTGTAATTCCAGACATATGTATTGGAAAACCTCATCTTTGTTTTGAATTTCCTTGAGGAATAACTTCCATGGAGCTCCTTTATGTATGGGTATATTTCCGAGATCCGTGTTCTACGTGATGCAGTTCCACCCCACTTGATCCGAGTTTGTGATATTAGGCTAGTTTCGGCATATGTGTCCCAGATGGCATCTAATCGTGTTGCTTTGTCCTTCATATGGCTCTTTAAGTATGGCAGCAACTGCATTTCTGTGTACTCCCCAAACACAATGGCCCGCTGGGGCTTGCCGATGTGAACTAATGCGGCCAAGTCGAGAACTACAACAGAAGCTTTTCTAGCTTCTGAAGCTCGCCCCGGACCAGGAATGCCAGGAAGACAACCTAGGATATCAGACTTGGTTCCCGACCCAAGCTTTCCTTGGTCTAATAGTGATGGAGGCTCTCGTTGATTTTCGTACTTGAAAAAATCTTCTGCATCTGCGTTGGGGGAATATTTTTGTGATGAGGACTGAGTTTGCCTTCGAAGACCCAAAATTGTCGGTGCCTTTCTTCAGATCTGTAGATGGCCTGTTGTTAAAAGTGAATAGGTTGGATCTTTCGATGACATCAGACAGAGGTTTCGTGGCTTTTTCCAATCTGCTCACAAAAAAACTCAGAAAACTTGGATTTACCTATGTTTGCCGCTTCTTTAAGGCTAGCTGGAATATCAGAGTCCATGATTTCTCCCGCATCTAAGGTAATAAGCTCCAGACATGTCTCCTTGAATGGATTGATAACTTTACCTTCATAGATAAGATCGCACATAGTTTTGAGATGTCCGAGAAACTTCATCTGCTCAGCGGTTTATGATTCCGGATGTTCACGATTATCCTTTGTATTTGATTTAAGATAGAAAAGATTCTGAAATTCACTAATGACCCTCAGCACCTCTGGTTTGGAAAGTTCGATGATCTCTTTCTCTTGCTTACCGTAGAAGCCTTTTGCTCCACTGTCCTCTTTCAGACACCTAATACTGTGCTCATGAGTCGCTTCTCCCATATTTCGATTGGTTCATGAGGTCCGTACCCATCTTGACAGCACTCGTCAAGTGCCTCCATTCTGAGCTCATTAAGCCAGGCGAGAGTGAGCTGATATACATAACGTGCACAGTTGACATGCTTACCCCCAACTAAAGATGTTGCGACACCAGGAGTGAAGACGTTGGCTATGGAGAGCATCCGGTCCCACTCAGCATGCAGTCTACCCCCACATTCTTGCGAAGTCATTTCAATGTGCAAAGGCCCTTGAAGGACACCATTTTTGATTCACCGACTTCGTCAGGGTATACCCATTAACATTTCTTCTGTTGGGCATAAAGTGGACAGTCGCCCACAATGACTGGAATTTGGTTTGGATTGATAAAGTCTATTGCTCTCTTGACAACAGTCATTGCGTGTCTCTGCATTGCCATCGTTGAAGCCGTCTCCTCAAAAATAGGAAAGACGCCGACCGTAGCTCGTGGTTGGATATCTTCTTCATTCTAGTCATGGGGAAAAAATCCAGAGTGTGTCACTGCTACTTCTTCAAGCCTCCAATTATTTTTCATTGCAATTTTGTGGACATGGCTCAGCCATGCCACCAGATGTCCCTGCATGTGGAAAAGTCATGAATGCTGGTAGAGCTGATCCATCTGGCGTAGTGTAAAGTCGGATTTCTCCAGTATATTCGTCAACATACGCACAATGGCAAAGTTCTCAGGAAGATTAACACTGGAGTTTTCAAAAACGTGCATTCTGATAGCTGGATGAGATATCCCTATGTTTTCTTGAATGATAAGCTTACATGGTAGTATGGTAGCCTGCCAATATCATAGGCCTACATTAAAAGTTTATGAAACACTCCAGGCACACAAAAACAATTTCTATTTACTGGTTATAGTTAAAGAAACAGAAAACAGAGTTACAGACGTTTTGAAGGTTGCTGACTACTCATAAAAAGCCCCAGTAGTCCATATTATGTTATCACAACTAAATTATAAGTTTTGTGAAAATCACGCGGCTGTTCTATCCTGTAAAGATGTAAGATAACAAATTCAACGAAATTAGATTTAGATATGAATGACACAAGTACGCAAACTCGTTTTCATTTAGTAGTGGTCAATAGGCCTTGGGTCTAGGGGCCTACATGGACATTTAGGTCTATAAATAGTCATGGACATAGCATTGAGACATGAAAATGTAGCAGAAACCTAAAAATGACATAAAAGTGATATTGCAGTGTGTTCTACTCTTTTTATGGTCAAGATATTGCATTTTTAGTTTCAAGTGGCGGCCATCTTGAATTTTTGCGCATTGGCCCCCACGAACCTCTCCAAAGTTGTGTGCGGTGGTTTTTGAAAACGCTGTATCCATATCTAACCCCATGCAAAGTTTAAAAAAAGTTTCACAATGTGCACAATTTCTCAAATTTTTGACATATTCTCCCGCAGCTACGTGCAGAATTACATGTTTTAAATTGCTCTATATTTTAAGAAGATGGGAAAGCATGTTGATAAGCTCTTCATACCACAACTCGAAATTGATACCTTATAAACTTGCATAAATTACATATTCCATAATTTACACATTCTGTCTTAATTCGGGAGATTTATTTCTAATTGCAATTACGAACTATAATTACAGTAATAACAAAAATTGTGGAGTTAACAATCATTTCCTTGAGACTGCGAATCTTTATAGTTTGTTAATGGATTGTAATGAATTGCAATCGAATTCTTGATGACCCGCAGGTCTGATCAACGCTTGTAAATCAAATTAATGAAACGACTCTTCATAGCAATTTGCAACTTATCGGCATATATAAATACGCGTACTGCACTATACACTTATTTTGTAACATATTTCACATTGTATCATGCACATACTTGACATGCTATGTCACGATCAAGTCTCTAAATATTATTAGCTTCAACTATTACAGGTTCCTGTCTCAGACCATCAATTTCTCTGTAAATAGTGGCATGCGAGTTGATAGGTCATGGAGTCTCAATCAACATAATGACTCCCCTTCAAAGTGTTTACATAATTTGTATGTACGTGCAAATGGCAATGCTCTGCTTCAGTCTGTTCGTCTGACGAATCCTCCTCGAAATTCTATTGTCCACAGGTAAATACTTCACACATGATTAGATGTGTCATTGCTATCACATCACATGAAAGTCTCGATATTACGAAAAGACATCAATCGCATACCTTTATCAGCCATCGAGTTCATAGACTATCAACAATTCGAAGTAAACACTCATAACTGCGTAAAGAAACAAATCATTTAAAGGTCAGTTTCGGCTGACTCAGCGTCTGAGGTGAATGATGAAGACAATAGCCAACTCTGCGACGTGGGAATGACTGAGCAGTGAAACGACAACGAACTCATTTTGCAATTTCCTCAATTACGAGGTGTGCGGTGTGGCGGCGATAAAGGTTGGCTGTCACAGTGTCTGTGTAGTCATGACGACGAAGGTAGATGCTGGGGGTGGACACTGAGATGAGAAATGAAAAATTAATGAGACTATGGACCGACGTAATGTATGGCACACCGACCTCATTCATCAAATCAGAATATCTCGGGAATAAGGTCGTTTTCAATCGAAAAAGTTCGTATTATGTTGATCTTTTTCATCTCATGCTTGCAACTAAGAAGACAAAGAATAGAAGTCAATTTAATACGAGAAATTCTGATACTCAGCATCCACTCAACTAAAAGTAAAAGAACCTTCTAACTAAAGTAAACCAATCCTTCATAGAAATTGTTTCGATGCATCTTCACCTTAATAATTGCTAATGAATCACTTTCTGTCGCATGTAACTTAAATTTTGCCATGTGGCATTCGTCAAGATAAATCAGCATCAATGGAAATCTTGGTGGCTTGATAAGATTACACGCACGGTCATCGCACAAATGTCGTATATTCAGGTGCAGATGTTTAGGTGACATGAATATCGGATGTTCGGCGATAAATCACAGTACATGCAACAAATGATGGCATTTCATCAAGAATGGCCTCCATCTTTGTATTTCATTAAACTAATCGTCGGTATATGGCCAAACAATCAAAATGAACTTGCCAATCCTCTGTGTGCATTACACAATAATATTACAATCCACCGCACTTTTTAAAATGCGAGTAGTAAGATAGCCCTTAACTACAATCATGATTCTGTGTTGTGCTGAATGGGTAAAGATCCTACATAAAATTATTACAAACTTTATCTATATTCTTCGAATGATTGAAAATGAATTTAGACAACAACACATTTTTTCTGAAAACATGCGCTCAAATTTTCGGCGTAGCTGATATAAGCAGAATATTGCTTCCCATTCACCTTGATACATTTTTCTCTGGTGAATGCAGAATCGATCTTTACTCACGTTCAGGTTCTGGACCGCCCTTTGCTTCTCTCCTAATTGTTCCTTGAGATCCTCGCATTCCGTTTTTGCTTGAGATAGACGTGAGTGTGCTTCTTGAACATCCTGGTTAGCGTGAGAGTGGCTTGATTGATATTTTCTGAGTTCAATCTCAGCTGCTTCCCGGGATTCAGCTAAGTTACGAAGTTCAACCTGATTGAAGGGAGAAAATTAGGCAACATGATAAACTGAATTCAGATAAATACAATAGTTTCGCGTGTGATAAAGTATCAACTATTTATCACATGCACAGAAATAGCAACGCAACGTATTTCCTCGACTTTTTTTAATTCAAAAATTTTCTTTTATCATTTCAAAACCCAATAAACAACCTTGCATAGCGCAATCCATGCACAAATCCACGCTTTTTGAATTGATTCACACTCATTCATGCATTAAATCAATATAATTATCTTCACATTAAGTTTATTTTCAATTAAAAATTACTTGGCTTTGAACAATATGACGAGATACTCGCAAGCTTTTTTTTAGTAATAAGTGTTGTTCTTGAATGTGAAAAAGGCCTATATTGACTACACGAATGTTGAATTTTTTCATGGACTGCGGAAAACTACTTCGAGCGAAATCCATTTTTGTTGATCACTAAGTATATGAGTATTTATGAATTACACGTTTGGTTCAGTCTTTCGCATAAATGAATCCTCGCACGTTCACAATAGTGTTCTCTTTAAGGAGCACTTAATTTCACTCTTGCAACTCTGCATGCATCTTCAATCTGATCAATCACACTCGATTAATAAATTTATATTACATGCGAAAAGCATTACATTCAGCCTTTTGTAAAACATTTTTACTGTGCGCATTTTGTCATAATTGCATTCAGTGAAGTAATGTAATGTTTCCTCGTTAACATAAACGCGAGTATAAAAATGTATGGTAATGTCATTCTTGTATGCCTCTTTTGACCAATGACCGCTAGACGAATTATATGAATAGCAATGGTGAATGATATAGCATGATTCATACAATTCCTATTTAATGTTATTTCTCTTCGAACTCATAACAAAGTGAACCTGTAACATTATCAAATATTCTAGATAAGATTTGCTTGTGTGCTGGGATATGACAGTGAAAGCCATAATCACTTTGTAGTCGGCGACGAACTGTTCATACACTTGTCCTTTTGCTCACAGCACTGAGATTAGGTCTTAAAGTAGGAACTAGTGCTTCGATATTTTCGGAAGACAGGTTCTATTATGGCAATATGTAAATATATATTGAAGATTATCTTTGCTATTGACCAAACAAGAAAATTAAAAGTCAACAAGCCAAGCCACACTGCTAAAATATATAACTTTGAACAAAAGAAATTGAAGACAATGTCTGAAAAAATATCATTTGCCTAATGATCCGATGAAATTATTGAAAAGGAAAAGCTCTGTATAAACGTGAAAGTAGTGAGCGTGTAAGACAAAATTTGGTAAGTAAACAGTGACTGTGTTCAGAACAAGCAGCGAATTCCATCGCGTTAAATTATTGCAAAATAGATATAAATAGAATGAGCATTTTCCGTAAACACTGATAAATGCTTTGACGGATGAAATGTTGAATGACAGGATAAATATGATGGAAATATTGGCCATTGAGAGAAATGATCCAGACACGCTTGACTAATTGACATATCTTTTCTGTTGGAGGAACCCAATTGGCATAATCGTGAACCTAAGCAAAAACTCTCAGTCTAGTTGAATGCGATAGAATGGTCATCAACCACCATATTCATGTCTCTTGAGTCATGAATATGAGTAGCTGTAAACTGAGTATAGTTGCTTAGGTCTTCCATCTAGCTAACTGGAGCACTTCAAAAGCAAAATATCTACAGAATTTCACATCAAAGAAACTTACATCTTTGTCGGACAATTTGCAATTCAAGGTGACCACAGATTGCTCCAAACCGTCAATTCTGTCTTGCAAACACTGATTTTCTTTCTCATAGTCTGCAAGTCTAGCTGACAGCTCAGCAAGATGTTCCTCCTTTTCCAACATTCGATCTCTTCCATCTTTCAACTCTTGTTCTAATCTGCCCGCGTCACCGCGAGCGGATTGCAAGGCATCAACGGACTCTGTCTCTCGTACACGGACCTCTTCAAGGGCATCTCCTAACTCTTGAAGTGTTCGCTGAAGGGATTCGGCCTGAAATGAGAAAACATGATGAATTTTATGCGATAATTTAAACTATTTGCTTCATTTATTAAATATGCCTAATTATCTGCAATCGGAAATATTAACAATCGTACATGTTAATCAAATATCCTGTATTATGCATGTTAATCAAATATATATATATATATATATATATATATATATATGTATATATATACAGTTGCGTAGAGTGTTGTATATGTATATATATAAAAACCGTATATATATATATATATATATGCTTGTGAGCACAAAAATCTCATCTGCAGAGTTCGACACCAATGTATGACGAATGTAGGATTACAGTAAGATGAGTAGCACAAAAGGCCTTGCGATATTTTAGTCGTGATGTGAAATACAAGACCGAGATAGAACCGATCCGGATTTTCGTATACACGACCAAATCTGCAGAGACATTAGGATTTTATTAAAAAGCTCTCTCCATGACATTATTTACACGCGTATCTTATTATTTTCTATTTACTTTGTGATGCGATGTTCAATGTTAATTGGTATGGCCTTCCTATTGGTCGCAAAATAATTTGCAAGCATAAGTCCCTGTCATTTTTTAAATGATAATCAATTCAGTCCATTTGATTCATAAGAATATCAAAAGAATAGCTCAAAACAAATTCCAACGCTTTCAGTAATAAATTGCATTGCACTATCTTTTTTTTCAATCCATTTTTTTAATCCATAAAATTTTCAATGGTTTAATTATGTGCATCTTAGAAATAGAGGACCTATTTTCCTTTGATCTACAAAACATTTGATGATGGATTAATGAGTAGGCTAAACAGTCGCTCTATACTAAGAATTGAATCCTCAACGGCATAAGATTCCTCCACACAATTTCTTTGCCTTATAATATTACAGTTCCTACTAATTTACCTCTATGTACAGTATATCGATGTCTAATCATTTCATCACGATGATTGTTCACTGTGCAGACAACGGGTACTCTGTTCACTATAACGTGTAGTAAAGGCGACGGGAGGCGGATTAGGCCCCACCCAGATGCCGTGCAGCCCTTATGCAAGTGAGACGATGACCCGTTTCACCTTAGCTTTGCGCTGTTCAGTTTGGATTCTTTTGCCGGTATCAAATCCAATTATTAAAATAAATACAATAACTTGAAGCAAACTTTGCATCCATATATACACTATACAGTTTCTCACACACTTAATTCACTAGCCTTTGCTTGTTACAACGTTTGTTACAATTACAATGGTTCCTAACAATGCTTCTTCACCGCATTCCTTGATCGTCAAAATGGCAGGTTTTCTATTGAAAGTGAACATGAACAGAGTAATGATTTCCCTGGAGTAGGCATGATAACATTAAATTTAAATGAATAGAAAACGAAACGACCAATGTGTGCATTCATGAAAGACCGTCTAAAGAGTTGCTGATTGCTGGCTTAAGTGCATGCTGTTGGCAAACAAAACTTCGACACTTCATTAACTTTTAATATCATGCTACTGTTTCAATCCCGCCGATGATGAACATATTTTTCAAAAATAATATAACAGGTGATTAGTGTGTATGGACGATAGGCATTTAACTGCTTCGCGCGCCTCCATGTGCTCAAGAAAATTTCAATGTTGTACTGTCTATTGACATTGAAATATGGTTGAATTCTGATGCATTCAAAGTAAATTTATGAAGTGTAAGTCAATTCTATGCTAGATTTTAGTTAGCGAAATATAATACATTAGCAGTTGATTTAACGCACTACTGATATGACTTGTTGCTGCCTTCAAGTGGCGTACAGCTCGATGAGAATATCTTTACGTTATGCAAGTACACACTCTTTTCTTGTTGCTCTGCTAGAGGTAGTTGCTGCTTTATTGAATTAACAAAGACGTAATCGAAAGCTCTTCAATACATTTTATCATTGACCTTGTCTTCGTTTTTATAAATTAAAGCACACACTTGCATAGAAAGACAACATGTGGTCTTGCGCAAAACTGAAACTAGATCAGACACAATAAGTAGTACTAAAAAAAGAAATAGCACAAGAATTCAATGAGTTTGGAAGGCCAACTCGTCTAATCACATACTATTGGAAAGTGTCTACACTTGAATTGCTTATTACTAAAATTCCTAGATAGATGTAGATGATGCACTTCGTCACAAAGAATCGTCAGCATGGCACTGAGAGATACATGAAAATGCAATACCAGAGAAATAAATGTGGAGCAGCCTCCTGTGCAGTGCAGTCTATCATTTTGCTCATCCATTCCATATAATTTGAGCTATGGGCCATTCCATGAAGTGCTGACGAATCCTTACAGAACGAAAGATAGTAGTTGCGACTGCTGAAGAATTTAAGGCTTCAATTGCTCAATATTGACAACATTTTTCCAAATATCACATTACGTTTGAGTGACACCAGTTCAATATGAACATCTGAACTTGATGAGCAACTAAAAGGCCTTTACTGCTGGATGCTGAATTGATGCACAAATTTTGATGTAAAAATCTTCGATCAGGATCTGTTACAGTGCTCCAAGATCCAGCACCTGAAGGAATTCGCTAAATCCAGCAGCTTATCTTTATCTCATGAACATGCTGTTGTTGTTTATAAGTTGACATTATTGAAATAATGTTATTTTTCAGTTTTTCTACGCACAAAAATTAATGTGATTTGTCAATATATATTTCGCCGATCTGGCCTTGTCAATTGTAATATAAAGAAATCCTAAGTCAAAAATGTTTTGGAAATCAAATGCTACATCATTTGAAATCTTTACACTGAATTACAAATTATCACTGTCATTATTGATATCTAACAAATGTGCACATATACCACAGGTCATGTACCAAATTCAATATTGAAGAAAGAGTTAGAAAGAGAAGTAAAGAAAAGTGGATTCAAAATTAAAGTTATAGAAACTGCAAAAAATACCATAAAATCAAAATTACAAAGGTCAAATCCGTTTGAGAAAAAGAAATGCACAGACGACTGCCTAATATGCAAAAATAATGGAAAAGGAAAATGTGATGCGCAAGGAATAATCTACGAAATTGAATGTGAAGGATGCAAAGGGGTCTATATCGGAGAAACAGCAAGAAATTCAAAAATCAGAGGAAAAGAACATATGAGGCAATTGAAAGAAAAGAAGGATACTTCAAGTCTATGGAGACATTGCAAAGAACAACATAACATCATAGAACACGAATTTTCAATGAACGTAACAAGTATACATCATAACAATGCAATGGAACGTCAAATAACGGAAACATTCAACATCAAAAACAGTTTTCAACAGAAAAAGATCGTCATCAACAACAAAACAGAGTGGAACCAACCAAACATGCCAACGGTAACAATACAGAAAAACTAAGGAGATATAAGATGGTAATGAAATGTGAGCTATGAACTATGGAACTGCGACTATCTATGAACTGTGGTATGTATATATTGTTCATTGATATAGCGGGCTATGTACCAATTTATGCTGTGAATAAAATCAAAATCTCATTATTCCCCCGGAAATTTGCATGTATTTTAATACATAACATGGTAAACATTATTCGCCCGCAAATGCGAGCTTCTCAGATTGATAACGTCCACTTGTAAATGTTAATACGAATAGTTCTCTAAAGAAAATTCAACATCTATCTACAAATATACAAATACTTTTGCCCCATTTTTCTCTAATACCAACGTTGGCTTTTCGTCCACTTGAGCTTCGCTCCTTGCATTTGTCATCACAATTTGGTTCACTTGAACATTTTGTGTTGTTGCACTTGACGAAGGCAGCGCCATTGCATATGAATTTGATGATCCACTTACATGTAGTTGTTCATCTTGTGTTGCTTCACCTGCACATGTACTTGACGAAGGCATCGGCATTGATGAATTCGATGATCCGCGTAGTTGTTCAGTAATTTTCTCAGACAACTTCCTTTTCTTCGCTGATGTCATGCGCTTGTTATATCTATCAACTGAGGCGTCGCTTTTCTGATTCGTGACAGCTTTTATTTGGTCGTTTGAAATATCATTCTTCTTTAACCAAGTGACCAAAGACACTCGAATACAGTGATTCGTATATGTGCCGTGAAGGTTAGCGTCCCTTGATATTGTTTTCATAAGGTCTTGGAGCGAATTTTTTCCAATAACTTCTTTTTTGCAGTAGAAGCTTTCTCTTGTCCACTTGGACTTGGGGTTGGGAAATAAAGCTGGATTTTCAGTCGGTAGCATGGATAAATATTTCTCCACCCCAGCTACCGGGCACTTTGCACTGTTGGGAATTTCGTACATTGCCACTTGACGAATATTGCCGTAATCATTGCTTCGGACGTTTTTCTCATTTTCAACTTTCACAACAGCAACATATTTCAACTCATCGGGTCCGGATCTAATTTGGATGTCTTCCTTTCGCAAATTTCTAATCCACTCTCTTCCTCGAAACCCGTTGTGGTAAATGATGTTAAAGAAAAATTCTTGCTGTAGACGTTGTGGTGTTGAACGATCAAAATACTTGCCAAGGCGAGCCATGTCTTCTTTTTCAATTGGTTGGTATCCAGATGTTGCATGACAGGACTTTTTGTTTGTCACTAAAGTCTTATGTCGAACAGCATATGTAAAAAGGAGAACAAATCGCTACGTGGCGCATCATATTCACAGATTAATAATATGTTGATCTGATTGGATTTGCATGCAAGCTTATGCCACCCGTTATGTGATACTTTTGATAGGTTTCATTGGAACTGTGACGAGTTGCCAGTGACACCCAATCATGTTATGATATCAAAAGTTCAAAAATCTAATTAGTTGGTTTTTTGGCTGAGAATGATGCACAATTCCTTCCAACAAATGAGCGAAATCTAAAAATCCGGTAGACGCCAAATGGTCATTTTATGATCACATTGACCAACCTAAACTCTGCCTGAAAATGTCATTCAGAATGCTTAAATATAAGTTAGAAGATTAACTTTTCTCGACCGAAAGTGCATAAAATTAAAACTTACAATTTGCTGCGCAACGTTTCGCTGCCGCTTCGGCTGGCGCAATAAAAATTTTATTGCGAGAAAAGTTCATCCTCCAATTTACGAGTATATTTAATCTGTTCTGCCTACCGATGGCCAAAACACAAAAATTCAGAATGTTCCTCAGAAGACAGCAGGAAGAGCATCATAACCAAAGGTAACACACCACTCAAGCAGAGTCTGACGCCTAAGTCTCGATGAAAATCATTTCAACAATATCTGCCACGTTTACATTTTCAGCTCATAACATGCAAGCAATATTTCAACTTAATAACGAATACTCTATTTTTCGGGAATTGAGCTAACATTGCTTCTGATTTTAAGAAATTGCTCATAGCCATCGATAGTCAACAATTGACTAATTTCATGATTCTCTCGTTTTCTTTCCATCTACGACTGCAAATGCCCTGCCAATTGAACAGCCAGACAAACCACGCATACGTAAACAACAACAAGCGGAAGTAATACCTGAACTACCGACACCGCGATGGCCAATTGTGATCACATATTATGCAACTGAAGAAACTGTAATGTTCATACCATTCTGAGACCATTAAAATCATTCCATTATATTGAAAACATCGTTAATAATCCATTAAGTAAATGCAGGACGAATGCACACCAATTTGGAAATTTCCTAGTCACTGAGATCGTACAACAAACAATTTGTCAATGATGTATTGCTGAATTATTAATGTATCCAAATCCATTACCTCCTCTTATACTTTCTTCAGTTCTCTGAAAACGATCATTCTTGAGAGAAACAAAATTCAACGTATTTCAAGCACAGAATGAGAGAAAGTTATCTCATTTCAAGCGCGTCATGTGGAACAAAATATAAATAAGTAAATGGAAAACTCTTATTGAACGATGGCAGATTTATACTCAATTTTCTCAGTATCCCGAATCGGATTAACGTCATTATTTATTCACTGTGTGTCGCTAATTCCGATGCAACGTATGTAGTAGAGAGGCGGATAGATCTTGCTGCATGATTTCAGTGAAATCAAATGTTCGTCTCTTTCGATTTAGAAAGAGTCCAGTTATGCTACTTCGAATTCATATCACAATCAAAAGTTCGATCTAAAATAATATTGATGCTTTCAACGATATGTATACTTGTGATGAAAATCAACCCCAAGAGAGCAATGCATTGACATTGTCCGGGGCGTTCAGATTCAGTGGTTTGAGACGAGGCAGACAACAGAGTTACTTATGACATAGGAAATTCATTTGTAGCGGCGGTATGTAATTATATACTTAGATATAACATTATGTCAGCAAAAAATGCAAACAAAATCGAGAAAAAACAGAAAGCTCTGTAGTTTTGAATGTCGCTGTCAACTTCAGAGTAGTTTTGTCTATTCGTCGGGGAAGCGAGGGTTCTGCAAGTTTTTTCTTACGACATTACGAGGCAATCATCTTTTGCACTCTTTAGCACCTCAACTTGTTTCACACATTACAAGTTCAATTGCATTTTAGTGCAGCTAAAAGCAGAAACTCATTATTTCCCTTAATCTGCTCGTCTCTTCAACATGCATTAGAGATGACTTATATATCTGAATAAAAGTATCTCCAATTCTTACCAAATGTCACTATTTACTCTGTACCAGGTGGACAGGCTGACAGCTCACTTATGAAAAAAACCGGAAAATAGTCTACCTGTGTAGTCGATAAGATTCGATCTCAAATTTCTAATTGATAAGATAGCGAGATTGATAGAGATATTTTCATCAATACACCCAATAAAGCACGCACGCAACATCATTTTTCAAATTATTGAATGTTTGGGCAAACTTCGTCCGAATTAAGTCTCATGACAAGAATAAAATAGCTATATACGGCACATATCGACTGATTAAAATGTTGTCTGAATCATAGTGAGATTTAAATGAAGTGATCATGCATCATATCACATTATCACCATTATGTAGTGTATAAACTACACTGAACTTCAATAATGCATGCAGCAGTCAAAGATGGAATTAAAATCACTGATACTGGCAGAGTTGAAACAATACACAGAACATGTCTGATTTGACATAAAAACAGCTTTCTTGAATGATCAGTTACAACATGTATGTAGCAGCAACCTTTACACCCCACCCCTTGTATTTAATTCAATTCTCGCCGAATCTCGAGACCCAGTTAAATCTATACAAAAATTCTAGAATTCCGGAAAAATCAGGAAAATAGTCCACCATGCTTTGTGTTCGAAGACATCAGAATACTTATATTCCTTGCTATCCTTACATATAGCCAACTCTACTGACGTCATGTCATTGTTCTTTGAAGAGTTTCCAAACCATATAATCTACTACACCTTCACATGATTTCTATGATGTGTGATTTTGGAGTAGATTATATGGATAGGAAATTTACATAGGGGTCATATAATCTCCTGAAAAATAGAATATAGAAGATCTCTATTCCGCCAAATTTGTAACAGATAACAACAACATTCACAATAGGCCTAATAAAAAATAAGTCTTTCATTGATGTTCAAAAACATATCATTTAGTGTAGAATTGGTTGATGGTCACACTGCAGTGGTTGAATATCGGTTGAAATGATGCTTGAGTTGTAAAATTGACTTGATGTTTTGATGTTTGCGGGCGTATGTCTGTGCTGATAGAACCAGTGGATGCTGATGGTTGCTGCCTGTGGTGATAAATAGCATTGCTCATATCTTTCTCGTAGATGCTTGATTCTACATATGCTGCATTGGCAGCATCACTTATGCGCCCGGTTTTTTTCTGTGCAATTTCTGTGGCTATGCCTGCCGATAACAAGCGGTTTGTGACTGTTCTTCTTAAGCTAGAGTTGGTTCTGTACTTCCCTTCGCTTTTCTCTTCTTTTTGGAACAACTTTTTGGTTGCATTTTCGATCGAATGAATACCTAAGGGTGCCGCTTTGTACCAAATTGGTCCTTTCGGATTGCGTATGCAAGACAAGTAAAATGCTGGGTGTCCTTTCTTGTTATTCGATTCTGGTCGATGCTTTATGTACTCCTTGTAGAGAGACATGACGCAGCGTTCTGGATCTTCAGTTAGTGCATAGATGCAGGTTTGTTTGGGTTCCATACGTGCATGCTTCAGACCAAAACTTTTGTTCTTTGAAATCCTCTCAGTGTATCGCAAGTATTCGCCCGTGTGATCGACTACTAGCATCAATTGTGAATTTTCTCCAAACTCAAGGTCGCGATGTTCTTTTGAAGCCCGTAAGCTCAAATGCAATCCGAGATGATAGATGAGTGTGTTGCTTAGTTGCTCTGGAGATGATCTACCAAATTTCTTTTCTTGCCACAGTTCCTCTTCTTCTTCAAATGTGATAATGTCTGCTCTCCTTTTAGGTTTCACCAAAACCAGACTGGCGCTCTTCTTCATCTGTGCGTTCAGTGATTCACGCGAGCGCTTGAATTGTCTATCAGTTAGTAGTGAAATGTTCCACTTGAGATTGTTGTTGAAATAATGTTGGATGGAAACAGCGATTTCTTTCAATGTTTGAGGTGGATATCGCTCTCCTTTCACTTTTCTGACATCCCCATAAAAGTATTGAAGGGTGTAGTCTAATTCGTCGTGTGTAAAATCTTCCATTGGTTTAAGCACTTTGGGGATTCCATCCAGTCTTATTCTCCACTCCTCCAACCACGTTCGATAGATCTTGATTGCCCATTTGGTCTTATCTCTTGTGTTCTTGGGTATACTGTTCTGATTGTCCTTCATTAGTTCCTCTGATGTTGTGCACCCAAACCGACCCACCGATCTTCCTTCTCCTTCAAAATCTTTTGCATCTCCGCACACTTCCATTATGTCTGCAACTGACAAGCCGGTTAATTCTTCCATTTCATTCGTCCTTTACTATTGCAGTATGAGAATAAAGTGTCATTATGATTTACAAATTTCAAATTCTAATTTGTTGATTACGTAGTGGTTTGGATGGATCAAGGAAGTCTAGAAAACTATGCAGGTCCAGAAATCCTCATATGGATGCGAGCATAGATTTCTAAGTTGTATCGTTGGCTATATAATGTTAAGCTACTGATTTTCGGATTTCAATGGTATCAGAATTCACTCGTCCTTCGGACTCGTGGATTCTGACCATTGAATATCCTCAAATCAGTAGCTTATCATATACAGAGATGACTTTTACGTATCTCTTTGCACATTTGTTACATTCAATCAAGTAAACATGTAAAAGTATGTATTTGCATGACCAGTCTTCGCGTAGCCATGTATTTTGAGCACAATCAGTTTATATCGTCTAGCTGTTTGGTAAACAAACAACACAATGAGCGAAATTGGATATGTAAAAGTGTACAATTTCCGTCATTTGATTATGTGCATTGTACATGCAATTGTATTATTTTATTACTTCAACTATCTACGACGTATCAGAGTCTCCATGAACATTCTCTAGACGGAAGCAAAGTGTTATGAATACATAAGAGGAGAAAAGCTATAAGAAAAAGAAATATATAAAACATGTTAGCAGTGTCATCTGCTATAATGATTCAATGTTGTCTAATATACATCACAGGTGTGCAGTAGTCCCAAAATCAAGCCTGAGCACGATCCGAATGTTGTCTGTCAATTCGTGAATTGACGCCAATTACAAAGAGTTGCTTTTACTGCTTCCGTTTTAGGGAAGTCTGTCTATTTAGTGTGCTTCAGCCAAGCTATCTTCCAAGTCAATCTCGAAGAGAATGTAAGTTAAATACACTTGCAATGAAAATTGCAATAACTATCATAATTCACGATTCATGATTAATATAACAGCGATACCTAAAATCCATAAATCAGTTGTAACATTCTCAAAATATGATGATTTTTTACGTAAACCGAACCCGATCGGATTCGGGTCTCGCATGCACACCTCTAGTATACGTGGTGAGATCAAAAATGATTTAGACTCGACCAGAAGGAATAATGCTACGACTTAGATATTTCACACTGAATGACTAATGGGTATATAGGTAACAAATATCGTATTGATAACTTTCATTGATATTTTTTTCTTTAGTATTTTTATCGATTTTAAATATTTAGCATTTTTCAGCATTTTAGTTGATTTTTCCATATATTTCCTTAACTTCCCTCTGAATACATGCTACAGAAGTACAACAGCTAATCCACAGAATGTTAATTTCAAAAGTACACTTCTAATCCACAAAATGTTTATTTCAAAAGTAAATACATGTCATTTCTTCTCAATATAACCCCTCTCATTCTCTACACACTTGCTCCACCTTTTAGGAAGTTCTCGAAAAGCCTCGTGGAAAAAGTCTCGACTTCTGGAATTGAAAAATTCCATCACAGCATCTTTCACATCCTCACTATTAGCAAAACGCTCTCCCCTGAGATGATGCTTTAGACAGCGGAATAAGTAATAGTCACTTGGAGCTAAGTCGGGGCTGTATGGGGGATGAGGAAGCACATGAAAGTCTGAGTCTTCAATTGCAGTTGTAGCGGTCGCTGCAGTATGGATGGGCGCGTTGTCGTGTAGTAGATAAAGATTCTGGTTGCGGGGTTTTCGAACACTTTGACGTACTTTACGAAGTTGCTCACAGTAGTACTCGGCATTCAGTCGCTGATGTCGGTCGGCGAAATCCATATGAACAATGCCGCAGCTGTTCCAGAAGTGTCAGCATCAAGCATCTTCGATGGTTGGTCCCACTGCGCAGTTTCCGAGTTGCTGACTCACCAGGAAGTAATTCATTGGAAGACCGTCAATCCTCAGGCAAGTACAGTGATAACGGTGTCTCGTCCTCCATTGCTTAGGAAGGCATCACCCAAACTCTGATGATCGATCAATTGATTGCAGCACTGAAGGCGACGGTCGCACATCTCAGAAGTTAGAAAGTAGGGAACAAATCTTGAACACAGTTTCCTGATGCCCATTTCGGAAAGAAGATTTACAACGCTACCGAAAGACACGTTCAGTTTTTCTGCAAGCTCTTTCTTAGCGATTCGCCGATCTTCATACACAATCCTCTTCAACTTGTCTTGGTGGTCATCCCCGATCTCAATAGGTCTTCCTGTGGACTTGCGATCTGTTACATCCAGCCTTCCAGATTGAAACTCCTTGATCCAGTTATAGACGGTGGCTCTACATGGTGCCTCATCACCATATGCAGCAGAAAGTTCGGATATTATGGATTGGTTATCGTAATGACAGAGAAAAAGAAACCGAATAACACTTCGATACTCAACCGCTGGAAGCATTGTCTTGAAATGAATGCAAATCTTGTCTTTCTGTGGAATGCGACTGACCTTTGAACACAACTCACACTCGGTATCGCTCGTCATTGTTATAACAATCAAAACAACTGAATACGTTGATGAATGCAACTCAGACCCTATTGAAGCTTATGCAAGTCATGTTCGAAGTAAATATATCGGTCAAAATACTTTCAAGAAAAGAAATGTATGGAAAAAATCAAGTAAAATGCTGAAAAATGCTAAATATTTAAAATCGATAAAAATACTAAAGAAAAAAATATCAATGAAAGTCATCAATACGATATTTGTTACCTACATACCCATTAGTCATCCAATGTGAAATATCTAAGTCGTAGCATTATTCCTTCTGGTCGAGTCTAAATCATTTTTGATCTCACCACGTACATCTTTGTGTGTGATGGAGGAGTGTTGGTGTGTGATGGGAGAGTCGACAGAGTATTGATAATGACCATGCAGACTGGGATCTGGAGGTACATATATCATCAAGAGATTAACTTCAATCACAATCCTTTCGGGCCCACCGTTTTTAGGACTCAAGTGGGTAGCTCCACCAATCTTTCGATTTATGGGATTTTCTGGTACTGATGTTCGAAATTTGAACTTGAAGGTTTCTATGATCTCATTAAACGTAACACGTTGATAGATTATCTATCAATAAAATACACACAATATTTTAAAAATGACCCTGGTTCCATAAATGCAAATATTCATTGCACAATTTGAACAATAGGGAAGGAAGAGACTTGCATTAAGAGTGACAACTGAGCGCCTTCAAAGTCAGAAAAGTTGAGCCTGCGATGCAATTGCACAGTAAACAGTAATTGAATCGACATCGTCTCACCTTTCCTCATTTATAACTTCATTTCCTTATGCACAATGCACTCTACTGACAGCATAGCAACAATAATGCAATATTGTCTGAATGACTGAATGATTAAATCATCGATGTGAGGCAACAGATGACATTTGAGAAATGAAAAGTTTGGTGGACAAATAGTCTCATTCAAGAGTTGAATTCTTATTCCTCACAAAATTAAATTTTGCTTAGTAGCATCACAGGATAGCAATAAAATCCCAACGCCAAAAATTCGAACTTTAAGAAAAGTCCACCTTCTTTTCAAAAACGCTGGAAAGTACAAATGAATGTATTAAGTGAAATAATTGTCTCGTATTTTACATATACATGTAGAAATTGTAGATAATCAGAAAGGCATTCAAATATTTTCGAATTTTTTACTTTTTCGTACACTGAAATGACTTTTCGACTACTTCAACTGTACAACAGCATAAACTTATCAATAAATTATTTACAAAAACAGATTTGTACAAATATATGACAGGTATGAGACATATTTTGTACCAGAATATTTAGAGTACTGATGACTAGCGACGACTAGAAGCAAAGTGAAAAAAACAAAGGGTGATAGCTCTTTATAATAACCAAACAACAGAAAATCGCAACAAATCAGCTGTTAAGCCAACATTTTATAGCTAGTTCTACGGTGAGCGTTTGCATATACGAATTGAAAAATACAAAATTACAGCAATCACGAAAATGTCAGCAGCACATTGGTGCAGGATCAGCTTTGCGACTTATTGGTCGTACGGTCGAGTCCTGAGAACGCAGTTGGAGTCGGCTGCCGTCTGACATATGCCGTCATACAAAATAATCGCAAGAATATTACAATTTTGGGCACCAAGCCCACAATCTGTTGGGCCCATCTTATGCATGGCAACTTGATCCAGCGTTTTTATCGCATTTCTTTCACTGTGCTCGTAAATTAAAGTTCAGTCCTTTAAGGGATTTTCTAATTACTAATAATGATAATAATAATACATGCTACTCGCATATGTTTTTCAAAAGAAATAAAAATCATAATTCGAACGGAAGCATGCAAATTCCTACATATTGTTAATGAAAGAACTTAACGAAATCCAATTGCATTTTAACTTTGCAAGAAGATCAAAAATTGAAATCATCTTGGATTCTTACAAACTCGATCAACTTACTAACTGCGATTTAAGTGGAGTCTAAAACGATACGTGTCACTATGCAAATATCATATCTATCGGAGGTTCTTCATTGTATTCAATGGACTATGCTAGGAAACGCCATTTCAAAAATCCATTGACGCTCAGATAGCTCTACTAGCATTTTGGGCTGAGAATGACGTACAATTCTTATCAGCGAAATTAGCGAAATCAAAAAATTTGGCACCCGCCGACTGGTCACTTTATGATGACACTGACCGACCGAAACTCTGCTTGAAAATGTCATTCAGAATGATTATCAGGAGACAGCCGGAAGGGTATTAGGATCAAAAGTATCACACAGCTCAGGGAAAGTCTGACCATGCTATCTCTTTCTCAAAGACCGGTGGCGAAGTGATAATCATTGCAGCATCTTCCACGCTTACATTCAGCTAACAAATGTTAGCGATAAACTCAAGATTTGAAAATATCATCGTTGTTCGCATCGACTGCGCCTAAGTGAAAAAAATCGCGCCTATGAACGCCTCTAAGCTATAATTCGAATCAATAGCAATGATTCATCATTTTTGCAAATGAATGATGTCAATCCTCAATAACATATCATCAATCAATTACCACTTATCACTATATTTGGTAATTTCTGGAACGAAAACAAGGAATTTATTAACAAGGAAATCAACATTTTTCGTAGTTTCAGATTCATAGCAAATTGCTAAATTACCAGCAGATTATTTTAGATTTATCATAGGAAAACAGAAACTCATGAATGATTGCAATTCACTGCTAAATGCTTTCACAAATTGTCAAAATAAAACTGCCTATAATCAGTAAGAAATGCTTTCCAAGTGAGAGCATTCTTTATGAACTGATGTTAACAAAGCGCACTTGCATGATGCCCTACTATGAAGTGAAACTTTCGAATCGACGTCATTCTCCCCTTCCAGACAAAACACGTACAACTTCATGGATGACTATAATTAATGGCAAACAGACGTAGACACAAGCGAGCTTCACCAGCGAATCAAATGAGAAGCAGCAAACGTACAGTAGAACAACCTCATGCAGCAAGATGAGAGATTTCATGGAAGTATCATTGAAAGCCGTCTAGATTTATATCGTCTTTGAAATCTTTTACTTTCATTGAACCATTTGAAGGGCATTTTGATGCAGTGATACTTTAATATTTTCATTCTCACAAAGCTCTTATTGCGGATTTCGTGATCAATTATAATCCTAGTCAATACCGCAGTAAAATTAATAATGGTGGGGCAGTAAAGTGGTGGGAAAATTATGAATCAACACTTGGTTTGATTGTTGTCTAACATGATTTTTGCATTTTGTTATATGAATCACGGAAACCGCATTCATATTAAGGTTTTCCATTTTCTCGGAGTTTTGGAATATTTTTCATAGATAAGAGGGAAGCCTAAAACGAGGGATGTTCTCGATGTAATTTTACTGTGCATTGCTTGCGAAGATTCGCCTGACAATAGCTGCCTGTAGCGGATCGAGGAAAGGCTTCGCCATCAAAATTACAAAGTACATCGAGAACATCGAGATCCTATCTGAAGAAAAATATTCAACTTCACGTACATCGGACACCCTGTTTCTTTCTCTCACAAAAGGTTATATATAATAGACTTAGGCAACTGCTCTTTCATGCCTTTTCCTATCACGAGACCTCTAAAGAGAGATACAAATACAAAAACATGCAGCGGTTACCATTCATTAGGATGAGTAGTACAGTGTGGAAAGATAATCTTGACTGCACTTCAATGTCCGCAAAAGTCCGCGTAAGAACTAAAGCAATATCTTCAAGCGCCATTTGGTCGATTATTACTGCTTTCACTATATTCTCTTCAATTGTTCTGTTTAGAATATCTATTCTTTTCAATTCATAGCTTCCATAGCAAAAAGAGGAAAGAACTTTGCTGCAATGATGATAGCAATTTGTAAATCACTGATGGTATAGTACTCCATGAACACTTTGCTTTCAGCATATAAACTGAATCCAAAATTCTCCAAAATGACTACTGACTGAATCGACCTTAACAAGCAAATTTTCTCATTTATATGCAATTGCTTAAAAACATGGATAAGTGTAGGGATTCCACACTGATGTCCTAGGCACGTCAAGTAAGTCAATTGAAACACCGCCTTCAACATCCCAAAGTGCTGTTAGCATAAATTGGTATCAACTTGCCGTAGGTCATATCGTCATCCGGCGTCGCCGGTGAATCGGAGTGACGCCACTCTTTTCGACTCAGCCTGGGTTTATGGATTGCATGTATTGATGCATCCCTGTTTCACCCCCTGTCACAAAACGAATTCGAATTTCTAGATTTTCAGTCAGAGTTCAGTCAACTGTCCTTCCGCGGTGTCAATAGACGCGGAAACCACTTGATCATGCTCATCATGTGGAAATGATCATGAGGGATGTTGCACATCACAGAGGCGGTTGAGATGTTCACAGTCACTTCTATCGTGATTCTACAGTCGTTCATTACAAGCTCTTTTACTCATACATATGAATCATTTGCTGAAGTCAATGGCCATCCACTGCATCACTCATCTCCCAAAGATTCTCGGCTAGGTCAGCTCCCTAAGTCGCTCGGGATCAGCAGTAATCCAAGTAAGCGGACACCTTTTCGTGGATGTTTGTGGTTGGAGACTTAGTGATAATTACAGTTCGATATTACAACTTCTAAATGCCACCAGATTCCAAATGTTGAGAACGAAAATGAACCATGTTGACTTTTACCGATTCTGAATACGGCTCTCTAATCAGCGCAAATGCGTGACGGCAGCTTGAATGCCGGTTTGCGTGTTATACTCGTATGAAAACAACAGGCTAGGAAATCGCTACTCGTGAGTCATGGATGGCGAAGGTGAGTGCATTGAATGAAGATAACTTAGGAGAAAATAATGACTTTGTCATGTCAACCCACACAACTTTTTTGAATGACATAGTAAGTTTAGCGGACCAAACCAACTGGAGCTCTTATTGACATCTATCTTCCATAGGCTGTAATGAGAGATAATAAACGTCTCCAATCGTACGCGAAGAGACCGATCGTACGAATCACAACAACCACACTTCGAAACCATCCACTTATTGCCCCTAGTAGATCACAGTTCAGTTCGTTAAGAACCTCAAGTTCGGCCTATGAGATTCTGGCACCACTGTGGTCTCGGTGTCGCAGAGATCAGTCATGACTGTACGCAAGAGTAGAGTGAGTTCACGATTTTCTGAAGTGTAGACAATCATTAATTCAATTAAGCATCTAAATCATACCAGTAATTTTATTTTAAACATTAAAACTAAGAAATTATCAATAAGAAAAATAAAGCTGCATCAATAATCACATGTTGGGGATTTTCTATCCTAACCTCTTTTACGCGCATTCACGCTCAAAATCTTGAATTTGCGTATGGTAGAGAATTCGCGCACCAGTACGGACACTGTGCTATATGAATCTGGAGAGTAGAGTCATTCTTTAAAATGTGCAACTTCCAAAGACCTGCGCCAATTTAAGATAAAGCGATATTTCACTTACTTGCTCTCGTGATTGTTTTTCTGATTGTCGAGTATCATCTAATTCCTGACTCATTGAGCCCAGCGACTGACGAAGCTGTTCGGCTTCTGACTCCAGAGTTTGCAAATGCCCACGTAGACGGTCAGCTTCTGATTCTCTCAGGCGAAATTGGTCCTGCAAAGCGGAGCCTTGGCGTGTCAAGACTTCTTTTTCGTCATTGGTTCTATCTAAATCAGCACGCAAAGCTTCATTTGAGGAGGTTTGAGAAGTGAGCTGGCGCCGAATGTCGGAAGTTTCTTCTTTAAACCGTTCAATTTCATCCTGTAGAGAAAAGGACAAATAATGTAAAAAAGAAAGCAGAGTTGATTTGAAAAATGAAATATAAAAAGTTTGAATATTGTATTTCCAATTTCTAAGAATACTCACATACATATCGGCACCTGAGAAAATTAAATAATAACAACAAACATTTGATCCCCACGTTTGAGCTCTGATCCATTGGTGTGTTGCATTCATGCAAGAAAACTCGGGATGAAAACTAAAGCTTTATCAATGCTTGCACACGTAGTCAATGGCATTCACTAAGTTTTAGCTATCACTCCGTCTGGACATGACTATGGCGAAACCAAAGCAAACTTCGTCCGGTGTTCATTTCTTCTTATATTACTCAGTATCCATAGAATCCCAACACGTAGAGAACTCTATCTGGGTCAAAGTATGCATGCACATTTCAAACAACGGAGTAGTAACTAGCAGCACTAAATTACTGCACAATGTCGTTACAGATGCTATTGACCTCGAGATGAGCTTTGGGTTCTGATTTATAGTGTCACAACATTTCAAATATTTCATCAATAATTGACAAAATATTTGAAATGTTGTGACACTAAAAATGATTGTATTAATATAATATTATATTATATTATATTACAATATTATATAATGTTATGATTAATCTAATATTATGGGTGGAGCGGCGGTTGTCGAGCTAAGTTCATGCGTTAAAACTGATAATATGTATTTTATATATCGTCGGTCAATCGGCAAAAGGTCTTATGTGCAAAATGCCAGTTTTTCAGGAAAGCTCTGTCAATTTCTTATTTTTTTTAAAAAAATGACACGCAATTTGAAAAAACTGAATTGCCAAGTATTATCATTTTAGCATTGTTATTAGAAATTGCCACAGAATGATTTTATTGTAGATTGTCTTATACATTCCCTTTTGCATTTAGACCGATTTAATGCTTTTCAGGAGTTTAAAGGAAGAAGATGGAAAACAAGTATGTTTACTGAAATTTAATACAAGACGAATTCGAAAGTCGTTGTTTCCATTTGACCCGACAAACTTAATGGAAAAAAAACATGTACATGTACAAGCAGCATACATGAGCATGCATATAAAATTGTGCATGTCTCAGCGATTTTACTCTAAAATACACTCTACATGTAGGCTGTGTCATCACCGAATATTCTCTCGAATTTCTTAAAAAGAATTTCTCGCATAGATGAAGACCTGTGTCTCTTAGCTGATATTTTATACACCTGAACAGCTTGAAGGCACATTATGATAAAATGATGTTATTGTCATCTAAGTGACTTCAGTGCTCGTGAATAATATATGATTAGTCATTATTAGTGATTGCAATCCCGGTTACTTTTCCAACTCCCGGGATTTGTGCTATGTAATTATTTAATTCAAGGATTTCGGGATCCTGATTTTTCCTCATTCTAGGATCCCGATATTTCGAAATAAAGCGCTCTACAGCACCCCTGCATTTTCATGCAAATGAAAAGTCTTGCTGGTTGGCTCTCTTTATGCATAATGTCCTATTTCACATAATTCTGACCTTCAGTGACGAATTAGAGTGGATGCTTTGAGCATTCCGAGTCAACTTACTCGCATAGTGAGACTACAAAACAGACACATATTAATTTCCATTCATACTGCATTTACTAGGCCTACTATTTCACATCATTTTTATTATCGGATAATGTTGAATTGTATTCCCACTAATAACCGAAATAACAAAGCTTACCTTCCCAAGTAGTAGCCTACGCAGAGTTCTACAAGAGGAATTTCTAGAATTGTCTACAAGAAAGAATTGATCAGTGTTTAACAGGATAGGCCTATTTGAAATAACCAGATATACCCGGTGTTATGCTATTCATATTCTCCATTCACTTATTTTCACCCGGAAAGTTAAAAGCTTGCATTAATTTTCCGAGCCGGAAGATGAATTGTACAAAATAATCACTCCATGTAGTTTCTCCATGCAGTCAGTTACCCCCTGCCGGAGGAAAACTGAATACATGCACTCATAAGCAAGTAGCAAAAATGACTTCGTCAATATTATCATTATGTGTACTAGACGGTCCAGACAGAACAGCTGACTATCATCGATCAGTGAGCCGGTGACCAATTAACATTCACTTTAGAATATACGAGGGTACAATAATTCGCATCTTTGTCAAGTCATGGAATTTGCTGTTCTTGTCAGAGAACAAGTAAGACATGTCCAGAAGGCGCTTCGAAAGGGGAAAGAGGACGACTGGAAAGCAAAGCTTCGAATTGCTCAATATTCAACTGCCAGCTCTGCTATCAAATGAAGGCGCAATTGACTTCAAAGAGAACGACATTCGGAGGTGAACATGAGCGACGCAATGTGGGTCTGCACAATTCGTGGCGGGAGATCGTATCCTTCTAAGAAATTAAAAAACGTGATGATCGAAAAGGCGGTGGAATGGCAGCCACTTGGTCAAACAAAATCTACACTATTCATGTGAATAAAGGCAGTTCCGTTTTATTCTGAAAGATGAGAACGGTGTTGTGGTGAGGACATGTGTCAATGGTTTCCACCTACAGAAGTTTGTTGATTAGTTCAGTCGACCCTTGCCAAATGTACTAATAATGCTTAATAATACTAATAATAATACTAATAATACAATGTACTAATTGGATGAATAATACTTCCGTCTTCAACTGAAATGACAACTGTGATAAGAAAGGGGAAATGAATTTCCAAAAGGGGAAATATAGAGCACAAGATAGTGAAAAATCTGGGGGAAAAATTGGAGAAAATTATAGTACACTGCAAAATTGAACATTAAGTTTCTCCCGGGAAATCAATGTAGCCATATATTATCCGATCGGAAATTGTGTGTTAGGGGAGGTAAATAGTATAACACCGGTATATGCCGATTATTAAGCGCATTCACTATCCAGGATTTGGAAAATTTCTAATTAAATTGAACAGAATGGCACGCTTACTTAGTTGTGATCCCTCTCAAAAATAGATAAAGCAAAATGTTGGCTAACATGCGCCTTCCACTTTAAAGTCAGCATGATGACACCACACGTATCGCACCTAGCAATTGACAATGGCTTCAGCTATTAGTAATGAATTCGTGTCAGGAAACGGTAGAGTACTTTTGTGCTGTTCAGTAATTATTTCGGGTTGCGATTGTGTACTTCAAGGAAGGGCGAACTATTATTTTCATGTCGCTTACATCTGGTTGAAAGTTGGTTGGTTGTATATCCAATGTATTGAGCACTTCACTGTTACAAGTGTTCTCTTGACAACTGAATTGGTAAAAAATGTTTAACGTTGGCATTTGTTTGTCCAGTTTACTTTCATCGCATTACTTAATTGCAGATTCTTGCAGTGAATCCTGACATCTATATCTGAAGCGGAATTTTTCGGTTTCACACCGTCTTTCACAATTTTGATGATACGCTTTTCTACAGTCAAAAAATTTCAGGAAAACTGTCCTTTCTAGCAATAAATAATTTTGTTCTTGCTTTCTATTGACGAAATGTTCAACAGTCAAATTCAAGTGTTTATCAATCATTGCAAAAGGGAAGTGACTATTTACAACAGTCAATTGATTTTCTGTACTTCGTCATGAAATGATGACCAATCGGAACAAATAGTCAATTTGAGATCAAAGACATTTCCCCGTCAATATTGACCAACACGACAAAGGGCTGACTCGTCCCTTAACATTGATATATCTTCTCATCTAAGAATTTCATGATTCTGTGCTAAAAGTCAACGCATTAAATTTTAAACTACTGTTGCTATATTCGTATTCACTCATATCTGTCATTGATATCTTTGTTCAATAATCTGGTAGGAGCATTTGTATTTTGGATATAATTCAAATTTTATGTCCTTTAGCATATGCAGGGTGTTCGCGATCTTCTTGCGGATTTTTGTCACTTTAATATTATGGTACATAATATCGCGTATTAAGATTAGCTATTTATACAATGAGCTGATTAATGATATTAGCTATGCACACTTGACGAAGAATATGTATTTAATTGGATTAAATGGCGAAAATCAATCATACGCATCGGAGCGCATGTATTGCTTTGCTAAACGTTTGCCAAGCATTACTTGCTCTCCATGATCTGGACTTTTCACAGAGCATCGTGACTCAATAAACGAGGGATTGCTTGATTGTGATTGTGAGAAAGCCAGGTGCTTGTTTAGTGTGAAGTTCGACAAGGAGTCTTCCGGCAAGAACATGTCTTCACCGGGAAAATGATCTATGGAGGCTTTTCTGTTGCTTCGAAAAAACGAGTAGGTTATCATGTGGAAACTTTCGAATGAAAAGAGGCAGAGGTTACTGCAGCATCCGATGATCGAATCAATTCGCAAAGGAAGCTCCATAAGAAGTCGGACTTACTCATACCTCCGCAAACAAAGTCGTTTACTAAAGGAAGAGCGAATCCAATCCTCGAGCATTGAAGCACTGAATTGTAGAAGAATTGAAGCCTAAAAAGATGTGCCTATTCGACTTCATTTTTTTCCTTTGATAGTATGTTGATTGATCTGCAGGATCCTAATTCGACCATTAATACCAGTTTCAGTGATGAGGCAGCATTCCGTCTCAATGGGAATGTCCACCGACACAACTGTTTCCTGTATGCTTGCACAAACCGTCATTAGATTGACGAGAAGCCTATGAAGTCGCCTTCGATATTTTTCTGGGTCAGCTTGTTATCTTAGGATGGAGCTTCTTTTTCAAGTGATGGAAAAAGCAGTCAATGCCAAATTCAACGAGGATATCTTGTTGAAAAAGAACTTCCACCTATGACACTGTGGCAAAGTCGAATTCGGTTGTAACGCGGGGGCGAGGGAACTGCTTTTGATGGACGAGAACTGAATTCAAGATTGACTCGTTAGAATGGTCAGGGCAGTCCTATTCCCTGACCTCCATGAGGCTGAAATTTGTTACAGTTGTTATTTGGCTATGGGTCCTATTGGAAACATGTGTGTTGTTCCTACAAAACACGAAAGCACCAGGTCCAAAAGCTCAAGACGAATCAAAGCAAAGACCAACCTCTCTAATGGACAACATGACCACATATGATGTTCCTCATGCTTATCACCCCTTTACCAAGCACTGTGACGGAGGAGATATGAAAACCTTTTGTCAATTTTGAAATAAAAGCAACCACAGGGCGACTTCTGCTTCCTAGAACCTGAAAACTTAGTATTTTTTGTCACTTTAACGACATGTGAAAATCCGCAAGAAGATCGCGGACACCCTGTACATCACTTATTGTTAGCTTGATAGTGGACACATTTCAGCCCGAAACGTCTCGAAAAGGAATAAACTATCTTACAATAAAATGGTATTCATTAATAATTTTGAAATCCTCTTCAATGAAAATCTCAAATCTCAATTTTGAATCTTCCTCAATAGAAACGGAATTGGTCAAAAATCCTGCTAAACAGTATACTATATATATATATATATATATATATATATATATATATATATATATATATATATATACTCAGTGACAAAAAGAATGAAACAAGTCCTGATATGAATACCAGAGTTGGAAAAGTCGGAATTGGAATTAATTCCGATCCGGAATTAATTTCATTTTTCGTCGGAATTGGAATTGGAATTGACGATATTAAAATCTACTGGAATTGGAATTGGAATTGACCTTGATAAATCTCAATTCCACTTTTTCGATAGACCTGTGATAAATCTATTTGTACAAACATTGAAATCACAGTAATCGGCCGTTGTGGTAACTGCACACAGAGATAAGAGAGAGAGAGAGAGAGAGATCGACAGAGGTAGCTTTATTCTAGTGTTGAATAAAGGGTGTTTTTGTAACTTCGATGGCCCTACAGCCTCGGACAATGTTATTTCAGCGATTAGGCAGACAATGAAAAGACAATCATCTTTGTTCAATCTGTTCAAGCTATTTATCAAGTAAGATAATTAATCAAAATAAAGCAATTGTTGAATTTAGTTCTTGATAGGATAAACATTTAATTGTTGTACACACGAAAAACAATTGGTTTGGAAAGAGCAAAATTAATGCTGCATTAAAGGGCAACAACCCTGTCAGTTCAAATCATAATATAGGCAGTGTCAACAAATTATTCCAATAATTAAATATTCAATTACATGAACTATCATTCAACTTCCAATCACAACAATTAACAATATTAATTTTTAAGACTATAGTTATATAGATACGATACGCAACGATAAAAAAAACTTTACACTTACAGTTCACTTCTTAATGTTGAATTCACTTCAATTCGATCGGACTCACTTATACCAAAATAATATCATAAATATCAGTGCCACTTATACCGTCAATCTTCAATCGCGCTCGCTGATGTGTTGCTGTATGCGCTGCTGTGTTGTTGTTCGCTGGCAGGCAGATGCTGTTGTTGCTTCTGTAGTTGTTACACCGCGAGAGCCCGGAGTTCTTCTAACAGCTACTGAAGATGTCGTATGTGTTGTTGTTGGTACTTGTTGTTGTGTCAATTTCTCATTGTTTCTAATTTATACAAATTTTTGAGACTTGACGATAAAATTACTTTCTTTTGAAAATTGAAAGAGTTCCCTTTAATCTCCGCTCGTTAGCTTTCGACCCGACCACATTTCGTTCTTATCAAGGAATTTTTAATCTCTTTTTTTAATATGGACCATTAATCAGATTTCATGATATCATTTTTATCGTCGTTTTTTCTTTCATCAACAATCACGTTATTCGCACACTGAATATATTTCTTCTGTCAGTTTATTAATAGATTTATTCGCATCTCATTTCTCTCTCTCTCTCTCTCTCAGCGTTTGATTCTTTGCTGACCGTTAACTTTTTCTTTTTTCACGAGATATTGAATATCTCGTTTACGAAACGAAAGTGGCGTAGGCTGACCGGTTACATGTATACATGTACACAAGAAATATGAACTGTGAAAATGAAAACGCACATAGCAACAACGCAGGGAACGGCACACAGCAACAACGAGGATATGATAAGGGCACATGGGTTAGATTGAAACGAACAAACGTTAGATACATTAACATAAGACACTATGCGCGACATGCAATGATCGGAATTGAATCTTATTATGGAATTGGAATTGGAATTGAATTGAACTGTTTCGACTGGAATTGGAAGTGAATTTGGAATTGAAATTTCTGCTCCGGAATTGGAATTAAAAAATTTCAGTGGAATTTTTCCAGCTCTGATGAATACTTATGACTTAAACTTGGTTGTACTGTACGTTTGTTTGTTGTTTGTAAAAGGAGAACTCGAATGCTTTACTCAAAAACATTTAATTTGATACTCATGATTTTATCAACTTAAGTTAGAAACGGGTGTGACCACCGCGAGCATCCAAACAGGCATCGATGCGTGAGGGCATGGATGAGCACAGTCGCTGGATGAATGCCAGGTCTAAGAGGTTCCACTGCTCGATCAGTCTGTCGGCCAACATCTTCAAAGACACTGGTGGGTGGTTGTACCTCTCCACTCTGCGACCAAGTTCATCCCAGCAGTGCTCGATTGGGGAGAGGTCGGGAGAACGTGAGGGCCATTCCAAGGTTGGGATTCCACTGCTTGCTATCCTGTTAGAGACCACTGAAGCGCGATGGGGCCTTGCGTTGTCATCCTGAAAATTCAATTGATTCGATGTCACTGCTGGAACCACGACCGGTGTCACGATCTCGTCGGCATATCGCTGTCCTGTCAATGTTCCTTTCACTACGATTGCTGGCGTTTTTCCATTGTGCCAGATACCGGCCCAAACCATGACACTACCGCCGCCGTACCGGTCGTGTTCTTCGACGCAACATGGAGCAAATCGTTCACTTGGCAAGCGATGAACACGGATCCGACCATCGTTGAAATCGAGAGTAAACCTCGATTCATCAGTCCAGAGCACACGTTCCCACTGACTGTCACTCCGCGACTGATGACCTTGACACCACGTCACTCGTCTCCTTCGATGTTCCAGGCTCAGTGGAATTCTCACAGCGGGTCGTCGAGACTGTATACCGGCTTCTCGCAATCTTCGATATGCAGTTCGAATGCTACAGGCAACGTTCCCAGCAACCTTCCAGTACACAATTAGCTTCGGGACGGACACAAATCTGTTTCTTCTAGCAGCTAAAACTAAGCGTGCATCTGTCCGCTTGGATGATACCCTTGGTCTTCCTGATCCGTTCTTCTTTTCCACATTTCCTTCTGCTTTCCAACGACACCACCACCTCCATACAACGACCCTTGAATTTTTCAATTCTTTCGCAACAGTTGTAGAACTTTGCCCACAACGCATCATCCCAATTGCCATTCCTCTGGTAAAGTTATCGTGCGCCATTTCATAAGTCAAATCTGGTCAGCAGTAGGTGGTGATTCTGTTCAACTTCTAGCTGTTACTGTGATCAATATCAAATTTTGAAATTTGATGGTCCTATATCATTTCCTTTATCATATGGAGTTCAATGGTGATACATAGAAAGCGAGATATCATCTCAAACCATAGAAAAAAATGAAACAAACTTCCATTCAAGTCAATGATAGTTGGTTTCATTATTTATGTCAGTGAGTAAATATCAAAACAATGCCGAGACCCCGAAAGGAAAAAAAATCAAGAGATGAGAATAAGATCTGAGAGATAGATCTGATAAGATCTACAAACGCTTCTAGCTTATTGGCTTATTATGGCTTTCTGGCTTATAAGCCAGATTTAAGTCAGATCTTATTCTCATCTCTGACTCTCATCATGGCTCATCTCGCAAGGTATATATACCTATAGTGTTTTTAGTTTCACGACTCACGGCGAACCGATCAGCATAGGACTTAACAAAGGAAGGGAATATATATATGCCGTAGTTATCTGTAATCATGATGACTGTCACTGAAGTTGTTTGATGATAGATCAATCAATAAGTTTCTTTTCATGCACCAAAGAGGATTCGAGTGAGGAATGTAAATCATACGAAATGCGTTCCTAATATGATATACTTTTACATGCATTTGGCAGAGAAGCTCACTCAAGTGAAAAACAAATGTTGAAACTCAGTTTGCTTGAGAATATGGTTAGTTTCAGCGTAGGAGATACACATTTCTTCAGTTCGCTAGTCTCAGAAGGAGATATGATATCAATTCAACAGTTTTTCATTGCTCGAAAATGAGATATGAAGATACCTTCCTTTCATGTATCCGATATTGGAATTTCTAGCAGAATTCTAAGTATCGTCAGTGAATTCTGTCGACCGTCACGGAATGTGAACAATTTCTCCAATATGTGATGTACAATTCCATCAATAAAGCAGTCTCTGATTAAAGTTAACAATCGATCTAACAATAGTTTACTTTTATGGCAGGCTGAGCAGCACATTTCGTGTGCTTCAACAAGACATGTCCAGTTCAGGCTCCAGTCCCGGACGCTTCCGGCCCCGATTTCAAAACCTGGAATACTTACATAGGATTATTTAAAAGTTTCCTTACTATGTCAAAATGAAAAGCGCAATTAATGTACACTCAGTAAAAGCAAAAGCATTTTTCATCATAAAGTCTAACTGTGAGATACTAAAATGACTAAGTAGTGAAAGTCCTATAATAGCTGCCTTTAGAAAATGGATTTTGGACGCCAACCTGAAACAATCAGACATGTTGCTCCATTTTAAAATAATCCGCAATCGAAAACTGAGATTTCTATTCGTAGCCGTGGTGCCTCAATGAAGCTTGCTCACTGTCAAATCAAGGTCTTTGGAGATTGAAGCTTCCAGAATTTACAGGACTTAAATTGAGATACTGCAAGGCCAAGATATTGTTTAAGGGATTGTCCTGTATAGTTTCACTTACTGCTACGCCTTGCTTCTTTTCTTCTTGGCAATCACTACTGAGGAAACTGTGATGCATGTAACCGGAACCTATCATGTCTATATTTGCAAAAACACATGATATGCTCTCAAGTTTCATTAAGAGCCTTCTGATGCAAACTCACAGAGAAAGTTATCTTATTAATCGAATTTGAGACTTATATTCAAATATCAAATCTGAATCCGCTACGATGCAATCCAATGATTATATGCTATGCGCACTGCTATATGGCAACCGAACCCTAGGTGCCCATCCAACCACGTCGACCACTTTCAAGTATTCCTTGTGGATCCCTGTCAATAACCTTGATCACCTCAATTAGGCCCGCGTCAGTAAATTCAATAATTCTTGATTTCTCTCAAAGATTTTCATTATTCTATTTTTGAATTTTAATGATAACATGACTATCTAATAAGCTTCCATATTCAAAATGTAATTAAATAAAATATTCAATTGTCGTTAGGCAATGCAGAGCTAGCAAAACACATAAAATTTAAAGTCAACTAAATACAGATTTCTGATATCTATGTTACTCACAAAAAAGCGTATGACCCATCGTGGTGACTTGATCATGTTCAGTATTAAGATGTAAAGCAATAATCTTGGCTAATCAGAGTTCATTTATCCTAGCTTTAACGTACGGCCGACAATCATAAAGGATTACTGAGCAACAATTAGCCACGACATTGGAAAAGTAATTTTCAATGTTTCTCTGCATTATGTTTTATGTAGAAGTATTTAAAAAAACGCAAACCATGAGAGATGAAGACGAGTTTTATTCATTCATACGAGGCATGGAAAGGAAACATTCTTTACGTACGAGTATAAGCGGGTTACGCATCCCGGAGTATTAGTGTTTATGACTAAATAAATGCTTACCGAATATAAAAGAAAATATTCGATTATAGCCATTAAAATTCACAGTTAACGTACTTGATAGACGGCGTTTGACCATCACACGCACACACGTCAAAAAATATAATTTTCTTAAAATACTTATTAAAAAAAGCTTTTAAGAGATCAGCAATTTTTAATGCATCAACAGCAAGCAGTTTGATGCCAGAAGAAATTGCGTTTCATGAAGAAAACATTTTATTTGATATAAAGAAAAGGGAGCTTAATATTTCAAGATAATCTAAATTTCAATTAAATTCAAGCATCCCTGAATCGACATCAGCGAATGAGTATGAGATTACATGAACCACGCACCTGTGCAGAGTCATCATCAGGAAATCAAAAACTAGAAATTCTATTCTTCTATGTATATGCAAATATACTCGTAGTAGAGTAAATTAATTTCTTATTGATAGGCAAATTGTCTAATTCATATATGATGTAATTAAATGTAATAATTCCCATGAAAATGAGGTCTCCGAAATTAGAATTTAGTTCAGTTTCAATGTACAACATAAGCCAATGTCACTGATTTTTCTTGCATGTGTCTTTATAACTTGTTCAATGTTCATGCAGTCGAAGAAGAAGATTCATACACGTGTGACTAATACTACTATTATTACTAAGTAAAGAATTTATACATGCAAAGCGTACGTCAATAAGTCAACTGTGATTCATTCTGGGCACGTGTCTGAAATGTTCCAGTGCTCTTATATGTAATATTTGTCCAGGAATTAGACATGAGCGTCACTGCATTCTCGTAAGGAGAAGGAATTTCTTTAAATTTCGGTATGATAGACGTTCTGCTAGAATGTCGTCTTTCATTGTCGCATGACTTTCAGAAAAGCCTTTGTTGAAAGATGCAATCTGAGTTTTTTACTAGGAAGATGCAGCTCATAGGCAAACCATGATATAGGCAACATCAGAATTTAATTTCAATTGCATAGTAGATTATAATCAATTACAAAGAGTACATTACAATATGCATGTACTTACTGTCATAAGAAATGTTCAGTTGACCAGACTAACTACATTCCGTGGCAAAATTTTTGATAATGAGCATATGCATCATCAATTGAAAATATCAAGTATCTTCATCTTTAGTAACAATGCCATTGAAAGGCAATTTTTACCGATTATTTTTGAATCCTCAACAAAAATTCCAAAGTGCCAATATTATTTCTCTGAATTCGCACTTTCAGATTTTACAAAATCATCCCTCACATGTATTTGTTCTTCAATGGCGAGGTGGTCAAAGAGGTTGCCAAAAGTCCGCAGGAAGCCATCGAGACTAAGTGAATCACAATCTTACAACAAAGTTCAATCATGTCAGCATCGTCCAATCCATTTGAAGTAGATCTACCGATGTAAAAGATTTAAGCTCAAAGATAGAATAGTAAACGATCAACCCTTCAACTTCGTATTCGATTTTTCATCATTTCGATTTGTTGCATTTTCCTAAATTAATCTTCATATAAAACTCAAAGGGTGCCATGATATATCTTAGTTTTATTGCTTGCCTTTGTTTAAAGTCAAGTATTAGATGATCAGCTTCGATTTTTATTAAGATTCCTTCAGGCGATGACTTTGGAATAAGATAGACATAATTTAACCTGAAATATTTTGATCAGTTATGTCGCTCAACGTATCATCTGATGCTTAACTTTAAAACTACGAATGAATGAATCTTCATGAAAACATATTCCCAAAGTCGCTTACAGCCCTACGTAAAAAAGAATGCCAATATATCCGTGAGTTTATGAGCTTGCGATACAATAATCTTGGACAATTGGAGGTAATGCCATTATTATGGAGCGGTCAGAAATTTACAACACCACTCCGCCCCGATCTACATCAACACTACTCGTATGTTATGTGACCTGCTCAAGTAAAGGCCCTAGTGGGATATTTTATATGCAAGCTGTAGGTTATTTAAATGAGGCCACGTCTGATAGCTTTAATTAACATGTAATGTAGGACCTCAGATAGATTCTGCTGCTGTACTTATAGACTTGCTGTTTATGGTGCAAGCTGCATTTGAATGACATTAGTAATTTGTTTACTTCAAATTTCTCTAACTTTACGCTCGCAATAAATAAAAGATGCAAGGCGAGTCATATTTTCTAATAAAGCCTATAAATGTGCATTTGAATGTAAGACCCTTTTGGTACCTCATTATGGACAAAATCACGGTACTTGATTATGCCTCAACGAACTTTTGTCAATGTCTAACGAAAGCAAATTATGTAAGATGAATAAAAGACCAGCCTGTCAAAATCATGTATTAATATTATTGCACATGTTGGTTCACATGTGTCGCAGAACAGCTGTTTCATCAGACGATAATAAAAAGTGACCAATCATGGTAGAACATTCCAAAGTAAGCTATATAACTGGTCTCTTAATTACCATTGCTTACCTCTGCCTTATACGAAGAATTTCTTGTCCCACTCATTTCAATTACTTAGTTCATTCATTTCAACCCGTCCACATTTCAATCCGTCAAGCTCCACATCATTAATCAACACCGTGCCTTATGCTACTGCTAAACTCATAGTCTGAGCCGTGCCAATTCTTGCCACGGATTCGTACCACATTGACTTATCAACTTTGCATCACATCTGAAGAAAACTCATTACCGCTAAACAATATCCTTCACACTGCTATACGTGACTTGCATGTATGGTACTGTTTGACTGATTTTGCGATATTACTACAGCAATGCTGACTTCATGATACGTTGACAAGTATCAGTTTCATCGCCCTTCAATATTCTGTTCACGTGTATCAGCGTTACACGTGCGTAAATAAATAGCTACTGATATTTTTGCTTCAGTCAGATAAAGCGTACATTTTGTTAAATTCGTTCACTCTGCTGTCGGATGCTTGCATCAACTAAGCATGTTAAGTACATATAGACAAGACTTTAATAACTGAACGAAGAACTTGACCCCTTGAGGAAGAATACAATTGTCATAGAGTGACAATTGTACTACCAAATGCACTGAACTTCTTTATGACAATTGGATAAAGACAGTAACATCATTGATTCTCCAATATCGTTCGTCTGAACAAGGAATTGAGCAGTGGAAACTAGATCGCGCCTTCTTCACTCGGCGAAATCATCACAACAAACGGTGCCGATGAATCTCATAGAGTATTAGCCTCTTCAGATATTCAATGTGCTGCGGTATACCTTCATAGTCAATCCATTCCTGCCGATGTCAATTTGAGATACATAAACTTAAAAGTTAAGGGGACCTTACTTCGAAGTCCACCCTTTAAGGCGCCTATATCGCTTAAACACACCTTCATTTGTATTACTTTTGTATATTTGGTCTGATCGAATGGGGAAGGTGAGAGCCACTTTTCTTGTGGATCTTCTGCAAGCCATAAAGATGAGGCATCACAACTGTCTTCGGAAAAAGCCTGTTCCAATTCGCCCGATTATGTGTATGACTCGCTCGACATATGATGCTGTCTCTAAGTGGCTGTGTACTATGTTGATACCCGTGAAGAAATGCTTTTCTGGGTGGTGTGTCAAAGAATCCTTTTCATTTGTTGAGGAGATTCGCGGTTTGGCAATACTTGCGTGTCTCTGACAAGCGTGTATTTTCTGTCTCTACATTGAATGTTGTTAATTGTCGTATGAGCTGCAATAGCTTATCACTTCCTCGCTGGGTGCGCTCGTGGACAGACCAGCCGGAACATGTCGGCTTCGTAGCGTTTTATTCCTTTTTTCTTTACTTTAATATACTCATCATGATGCTCTGAGCGCTTTTTCTTTTTAAAGTAATCAATCGGCAAAACCGTTTCTCTCTTGTAGTTAGTAACTTAAACAATACTTTTCTGAAACTATACAATGCAACGTGATTGTTGTGAAGAAAGAATAGGGAATTATATTTCAAGACATAAAAGGGAAGAAATGTATCAATTTGATGACAACATCATGCAACTGCTAACACCATCTACCTTCCCACATGTTTTTGGGATCGTCAAATTCAAAATCGATCTGTCTTAATGGGAATTTCATCTGTTATTCATGTACAGATATGAAGAGGCTCACGAAACGAAATAACATGCTTCAGCATGATCGATATATTCTTTGTCTGCTCATATTTTCGAGGACATTATACTGTAACTTCAACTATATATGGATAACTGATAAGGGAACTTAAGTTAGCACTGATTATTAGAACTTAATCACTGGATGAGTTATCGCACACAGGTTTTTCTATACTCAATCTACTACGCAACGAATAAAGAGACAAAGATCTGGGATCGTCACATCCTCCTTAACTGATAATGAGCAAATAAGATGAGAATGATTGAAAGGTATCATCACTGAAAAGAAGGGGAAATGCTTAGAGATCCAGGTACTAAAATAACGCCCACATCGGAGCCTCTTGTCTCATCCTCGGATTTGAGAGACAGTTAATGAATATGATGTTAAACAAAAATAGAATTACTTGAAATGCTGTTTTCCTATGAATGACTACAATCATTTTCGAGAGGGAGTCAAAACGGCTAACTAAATTTTCTGCTGATATTATAAAGAACACAAATGGGTGCAGTTTCAGGCCGTCCATGAGGTTTAGAGCGACTTGAGGCTAGCCTGACAATGTGACCACCTTTAACAACCGATTGCGTGATCACAATTGAAAGCTTATATCATGCAGTGCATTCAAATTTTCTCGTGAGTGAGTGATTGAACGATGTCTCGAGCCGTTCATTGATGAACGCGTGAAGTGAGCGAAGTGAGTTTCCAGTAATTGCTTTTAAAGGTGTACTCTGGTCAATTTTTTAAGTTGGTCCGTATCGCCAGTAGAGCATCCAGATAAATTGATTCAGCGCCGTCGATTTGCAAGTGAAGGGGCAGTTCTCTCGCTACACGTCGAACAATTCTCGGTGATGACGTCAGCTGTGATGCGGCGACAATAATGGAAGGCAGCCATACTCAGCGCTGCCTTCGGTATTGAGGTCTCAACCGTCTCAGTAACAGAGCGCTTACTCTGAACATTTTCCAGATAGTGACAAGACATTAACCAGCAAGTACGATTTGTTCAAAAGTGGGTACTTCTATTCTTTCCCCCCTCACATTTTTCAAGGTTTCCAAAATCATCAAATTTCGCCAAAGTTAGTCACATTGGGTGTAGAATAGACTTGATCTGTCACTGAGTGACAGCACAACACGACTGAGGAGTCTTACTTGAACCGTGGGATGAAGGATTGGTGCCTTGTATACTCAGTTAGAATACAAGGTACAGCTGTGATCATGAACTTTGTGTGATTGTTGTCTACAGACAAATGACGAGCAGTTGTCTAATTCTGAGGCTGTAAATGTTCTACAAGTCAGATAAGAGGAGTTTTACACACTCAACGCTATGCCACGCTAGTGAGAACAGGTAGAAGCAAGAGAAGATCGTTGACGATGCAACACTCCCGGGTGTCAACAACAGAAATGTGGGGGGGGGGAGGAAAGAATAGAAGCACCCAAAAGTGTTATGTAAAGCAAAACAACCACAGTGTTTCTTAATAGACGGAGCCAATATTGCGGACGGAGCTTTTCCGATGTTGAACCAGGATAGAAAAGGCCTGACTGTACAGCTTCCACTGAGAAAAAAATCGCGCATTAGAAAAATTGCATGCCATGAACATTCTTCATAAGGCGACTTCTAAAGTATAGGTGTGATGAGATGATTTTCATCTGCCGTCTTCCGCCTTCCTTCGTCCATCATCCATCTTCCACGGACCGCAGTGACACAAAGGAAATCCATTTCCGATACAGTCATCGCTAGTTTTTACTATTTACCGTTGCGATGACTACTGTCTAAGCACTTCTCTTCCTCATCTTTGTCATCGTCCGCCATTGTGAAGAAACAGCTGTTTTCTAATACTTTTCTTCTCTTTGCAAATCACAGCTGCCTATATCTTCCCTCACACGTCACTTTATGTTGTTCTAATTTTAGAGCAGTCTCGTGGCTGATGGAAATGAACTTCATCAGCCGCATAATTTCGTGTCTTATGTCCGATGGACGACGCCTTATGACTTTTCCTGTGTGACAGCGCGATGGACGATGGAAGATGACGTGTGGCTGATGACTTTTTCTGTGTGATAGGTTGTATTTTTTCTACATGCAATTAAAGGAAATCTCAAATGGAAGATGGAAGACGCCTCATAGCGGATATCTCGTAAGGCAAATCGTTGCAGAGTACCGGATGCGGATAGAAGTGACAACAGCTGATATATGAACTTGCTTTTAAGACAATAACATAGAGTAGATATATTAGGTAGAGTGGTAACTCCGCATTTATTAAATCCCCAATGTGCATACACTTTCAATTTTATTAAATGAACTCAAAAGGAGATGCAGTCGGAATTGTATCCAAATGTGAGATCTGCAAAATTTTGCAGTTTTGCAGAAATTACAACGGCATTGACTGATCATGATAGCATAATGCAGAGAAAATGATGTTATTTTACAGATCGTCCGTGTCACAACAGCCTTGCAGAGGCAATAATTGTTAAATTAGCAACTCGATGACCCTACTGCTTTCATGCTGAACCTCAAGAGAATCTTCTTAAGCGTGATCATATTATGCGCAATTTGCCACTGGTAGAGCAAAATAACAGAATCAAGGACAATGATTTCAATCAACTTAGAAAGATGTAAATGGTTCCACATCAGTATTCAGATTCAAGAAGTGAAACATCAATTTATTGAATCATAAAATCATGCCGGTGACAATTGTAATAAAACTTGAAATTTCAGCCAAGAAAGCACGAATGATATCGCGACTTTTTCATGAAGACTTTCATTATAATACAATTCATGAAATTCCCTTGATAATCAGCCGGATTTCCGCTTAGTGAGGATGCTTTTCAGCAAATATTTATTCCTTTTGATATCCAACTTGTTTCATACTACTTATATAGGAGTGTCATCTCGGTAGTATATAAATTGATAAATTTTGACTTTTTTCAAAGCTGCTCAAATAATTTTTTGGACCACGGGAACGCAATTTCCGCAGAAAACTGAATCCTTTCATATGAAAATTTTCACTGTATACAGATACTTTTTTGAGTCTACAGTCTACCTATATATCAATACTCTATGGACAATAGGACAACGATTGCTTTTTCTTCTTTTACTTATTGGCTCATTCATTACTTATTTTCAACATTTTCAGAAAATGTTATTTTTTCTTTCCTGATCCTGATCATCATCGGCAGCATATTCAACGAAATTTGAACTTAGTGGTGATGAGAGGGTTTCAGGGGAGCTTGACGCTTTCTAGATAAAAGCGATGGTTTGGTAATACTTCCAAACGATCGGCTTGCGTCTTCCTTCACCACTTTTTGTTTCTCGGTCTAGTGGTCGTAGTCGCATGTACTGGTTGTGCAGAATTTTCCCTTTTTTGCGTGCTGTTTCGTCTTTCTCTATTCCGATTGCTGAGAGGGACCGGCTTATCTCCTTCCATGAGTTGTCCGCTCTCTGTATCCTTGAATTTATTACAGATTCCGCAGGCAGTTCCATTCAGTCGGCTGGTTGAAAATAAAGATGAATCGCAACTAACTTTAATGCGCTCCCAGAAACATCAGTCGACTGACAGTGCGACTCATCAATCGATTACGCCGGTTACAATTAACCGCAAACTTTATTCTGTCGAAGTCAACCGACTAACGTCAGCGTATGCCGGTTAACGTTGACCGGCGCGTTACGCCAGAAGTATAAACAGTAACATAAACACTAATAAACAGTAAGGTTAACTTATTTCCTCAGTAAATCGATGTCGATATTCAATGCCATCTGTCCGCATGTCAGTCTCATATCAATATGTTCCTCCATCGCTAGAAGCATTGCTGCCTGCCGTTCCCTTGCATTCTCTTTTCTTGATCTATCATCCTGTTGCTTCCTCTTCTCCTGCATCCAACGTCTATTTCTGGCCATGTGAGCCATCTTTAGCAATCGCCATCGTTGTTTCATCTTGACCTCTCACTCCGTCAAGTTGTTGGCCAACTAGCGAGTGATTTCTAGTTGCATTCCGACTACCGGTTTGTTGAAGACTATCTCCACCACAGCTTCGTCATGACTCACACTCATAGTCATGTCATGAGTGACACTCATCACAAAGTATGCGTCACCAGTCATATTCTTCAATCTGGAGATGGCTTGATCCTTGAGGTCATTCACGACCCTTCTCAAGAATCAATTCACCTTGACATTCTCATGAAAAAAGCACCTCCTATGAAACTTCTCCCGCTTCATCTCCATTATCCCACTTTACCCACTGTAATGGGGTAGATATCCGTATACAAAAGAAAAAATTGAAACCTTAGCGGACATAAATGTTGGTTTCACAAGCAAAATTATCGTAAAAGTAAATAATTTTCCTTTAAAATCACTACCAGCAAAAGGGTATACATTTAGGTGCTTAGCGGACATTCACGATCAATAGCTTCATGGAGCCAGTGCACAGAAGCTTTTTTGATGGTCAGTTCTCTGTGAAATGACCTATCTTTCAATACTCCTTCATCACCTTTCTAACAAGAGCGTTGAACAAGTTGTGAAGACCATCGCACATTCATGGAGTCATCGGGTCAATAGTATGGTTCTCAGTTTCCAACTTTCTTGCTATCCCGTAAAGAAACATTGCATTGCTTTGAACTGTGATTAAAGCAGTTCCTCTATTATGGTGGAAAACTTGACTAAGTCAAATTACCAGCTTTTCCCTGTCATCTCCTGTTTCTCCAGTAAGTAGATACATTTCATCAGTAAGCACCGGCTACACACGCTCCAAAGTTACGTGGGCAACTTACCATATCGCTTGCAGCGAATTGAATTTGAGGTTGAAGAAATCCTTCCAATTCATGAAAAATATGAATTTTGAAAAAATTCATATTATTAATGCATGCAATTTTACAATTTATTAATTGTGTAGCTGGAATGGCGACTTATCCGCTGGCTAATATGGGCAACTTACCACTCGGTCTTCTACATGAAATTTGAAGAAATATTGCATACCTACTATATGTACGAGTATGCTTTAGATTTACTCACACACAATCATCTTGAAATAAGATTCAGGTTTCCTGAATTTTAAGGATTATAACACTTTATGACTGCATGATGACACTAATCTCATGATGATTATTGGCTATTCGCTCCACATCCTCGCACACTTCAAAGTAGGTATCAAAGAGAAAAAATTGCCTTGTCGCTTGTTGGGGCCTAGAGATGACATTTATCAATACTGATGGTCACGGCCAGTGCTAGACACAGGGGGTAACTTTTGATTGAGCGTAATACAGATTCTGACGAACCAGATCATTGACAACACATTAAGCCTACACAATCAGCAAATTTAGATCGTAAGTAGTCGAACGATATGATAGTTCCGCTTGACGACTTTATCACGTACTTTTCACTTGACAAGCCTGCAATCTGACTGTTGAAGTTCTTAGGTTCCCTAATGCGAATTACTTCTACTTTGTGAGTGCATGGTCAATCACACAACCCGAGACAAAGGGAGACGAATCTTCGAATCAATCTGGTTTCAATCTTGCCACCAATATTTCAAGACATATAAAGAACTTGAATAGTCGCAATCATCAAATCTATCAGATCGCCCTGAGAATAGCAGATATTCAGGTTTGTTCCCATTTTTCAACTGATGATACAACTCAGTATTTAATAATCCATTTCATGAAAGATTGCTGCATCGAAGTTTCTTAAATAGGCGACTTCATATTATCGAAGTAAGTACTTCATCATCATAAAGTAAAAGCTTTGCTTTATTCATATGAATCAGAGCTTCGAAAGCAAATGTTTATTGCGATACTAAATGCTTGCAGCAAATGCTTCGAAGCAAACACTTTGAAGTAAATGCTATTTTTACTCATAGAAAGTGAAGTAAGCGCTTCAGAAAAAGCGCTTAATCGACTTTATTCATACGAACTATTGTGTTTCCAAAGCAGCTATCATTAATAAATACCGGTGCATTAACGCAGGCGGAATACAGTAGTGTGTTGAGCTTTTTGATTAATAACTTAGGCAAGTCAGGCAGATTGACAATATGATGAACACTTACTTGTGCAAGCTGCAGATCGTGTTGTGCGCGAGATCGTTCTTCATCTAGAGAGGATTTAGCAAGAGAGATTTCCGATTTCAACTGATCTATAGTCTTCAAATGGTTTCTGGCTTCCTGAAGTGCCATCTGATAGTCATGCTCGAGTTGACTGATTGTTTGTTCCTGACCTGTAATGACAAAAGTGTGAAAAGGATAAATATATTCTCTTATCATGCAAGATATGTCAATGATGTGACAAAGGATTGTGTCAAAGAAAACTTTCTTCCTTGGAGCGGTCAGCGCTAGCTCTGAAACACTTGCAAAAATAGTAGTTATCTAGCATTTCTCGGGAATCCCAGGATTAGTGGGGAAAAGGGTGAAATATCCGGAAATTCCCGAAAAACGTCTTTTCTGGAAAATGGAAATCCCAAGAAATAGCAATTCATCTTGCAAGTCATCTTATCGATTCCTCATGCTTTAAATGCCCCATACCTCAAGCATCCAAACAACCGTGGAACTAATCACTAGAATTCACTAACTAACTTCGTGGAAACATTATTATGCACATTATCTCAGCCATGGACCTATAGATATTGGAACTGTAGTATCTTGAAGTCCAGGTCTCAGCAGACAAAAATGAGGCTAATTGGATTAATTACTGTTGTCGCTGAACAGCTGTCGTCATATAGACCTATAAGTAATCTTCCCATCCTATCCAAACTTATTGAGCGACTGGTCCTACGCAGCTTCTATCGTATTTGAAGTCAGGCAATTTGTTATCTTCACATCAGTCTGCCTATCGCGAATTTCAAAGCACTGAACTGAAACTGCAATCCTTAAGATATCCAGTGATGTTCTTACAACCGTGGATGATGGCAACATTACTCTTTTCGTAGCCCTTGACTTGTCGTGTGTATTCGATTCTGTAGACCACAACGTGCTCCTCAGTCGACTTGCCGTGCCCTATGCATTGTCTGGTACTGCCCTAAAATGGTTTGACTCCTATTTAAAAGATCGACTACAGTACTTTCATTCTGATAGCTTTTAATCCACTTCTGCAGTGACCTGTGGTATGCCACAGGGTTCAGTCCTCGGACCGGTGCTTTTTTCCCTTTATATCATGGACATCATTCCCCTTGTAAAGAGTTTCAACCTGAAAGTGCATGTCCTTGCGGACGATATTCAAGTTTATGGCTCTTGCCCTCCCCGTGGAATATCTACGTTATCAGGTGAGATGTCAAACTGTATTCGTGTGCTAGGGAAGTGGCTGAAATTTAATGGTTTACACCTCAACACTCAGAAGACAAATTTGATGTGGATTAGTACCCGACAGCGCATTGGAAACTTCGTGAAGAAGCCTATCGTAATCGGCAACCACAACATTTTCCTGTCTCTCAACTTCGATGTCTTGGAGTTGTTCGATACTTGCCAGTGTGTCTTCTATACTGGCTTCGACATGGTCATTTTCGCCTCATGTCTCGAAAACAGTTGCTTCCTGTTTTGGTAGTCCAAGACGATTACGCTCTGTTCGCCCTTCCATTACACGTCCTCTCGCGTCATCTTTGGTTACTGCTCTGGTGTTCCCCAAGTTGGACTATTGTATTTCTGTTTTGTCGGGTATTCCGGAGGGCCAGCTATCACGGCTTCAACGTGTAATTAATGCCAGTGCTCATCTCGTCTACAATCTCCCCAGAGCAGTTCACATCACACCTGCTCTCAATGCATTGTGATGGCTACCTGTGACTTCACGAGTACATCTTTGGCGTGTGATCTCTTGTGTATAAATACCTTCATGGTTATGCTCCGGGCTACCTTCGTGAATTGATCATATCGGTCAATTCCTCGTCCAATTGCTCGCATCTGCGCTCGGCATCAAATAACTTAATTGAGATACCAAGATTCCGCCTAAAAACTGGCGAAGAAACGCTTCTCTGCCTCCTCTGCTCAATGTTGGAATAGACTGCCCAGTGAAATTACAACAGTTAAATTTCTGCGTCTTTTCAAAAGATCAGCGAGAGACTTTTATGACTGATCATGAATGCACTGAATTTGAGTTTTCATTTTTTGTATAGTGGCCTTGAAGATATGTCTATGCTACTTCAAAATAAAATTGTGATCAAATCAAATCAATAATGTCCATAGGTATGCTAAGCATCCATTCAATGTGCAATTTCTCTAGGGTAAAAATCTAATTGCATTATGACATCATGATTCCAGACAAACCTGGTATGCCATCCATATGGAAAAATATTAAGGTTAGGATGTCTGGGTGTGCTTTGTTAGGATGTTCTTGAAGTTACAGAGCGTCCTAATTTGAGCCAAAATTCTTTTTATTCTGGAACAATGGGATTTCTTAAAAGCTAGTTGATAAGTAAATTTTTTCAGACTGAGAGACAAGTTAATCGACCTAACATGACAGATAGAAACACTTATGAAATAACCAGGAATTTTTAGCGAGAGGATAATTCAGAGCCAGTAATGAGATGAATTACCTCAGGATAAAAGATAGATTTTCACATGTCACTATTATAATTATGATGAGAAAGATCATGGTAAATAATATGATTGCCGCAAACAGAAGACTTTTCATGCTGCACTCCCGACACTGTGCTGACTACTTTAGTTGACTGTTTCACCTTATTTGCCCCTGAAGAAGCGTGAATACGCGAAAGATCGGATCTGTACATATTTTTAAGTACAATATTTTAGCCAATAAATTCCTTAAGAAGACACCTCCCCGTACATTTTCATTGCACCATGCTAAGTAATATATCTTGTCAGTTATCAAAAATTAATCACGAGATGAATTTCAATGAATTCGAGGCAAGAATCCCCTCCCCCACCACCAGCTCAAGCATGTGATAAGGACTTTGATCATTTGAGCAAGTTAAGATGAGGAATAGAGATGCCATGAAGAGTAATGAAGATCGCAGATGACGATTGGCCACCACGAACTGCGTGCTTAAATTACTAGAAATTTTAGTTCGCATGGATGAACTGTCTGGGTCGAGTGCTGAAAGCAGGGCTGTGGAGCCGATGCGTTATCTCATCGGCTCCGGCTCCACGACACTGATGTGAAAGGCTCCGGCTCGGCTCCGACTCCGGCTCCGACTTCAAATTCAGGTTCTATCTATGCTGGTTATCCTGGATCCGTTGAACGGGTTTTTTGGATAACGGTGTGGCCTTCAGAGGCTTGCTACAATCATCAAATTAGTTTTCATTAACAAGCAACGACTTAAGTTAATAATAAAAATGATAATAGCCTAATATAATGACAAATAACATACTTGTCATATATTTTTGCATAAATTGACTATCTCTGAAAGATAAAATAAAGTTATAGCCAGGATTGGTTAAATTAGATAAAGATCTCCCGCACAGGCTAAATATAAATTGGCCTAGCCTGCAACCAGTCTACTACGAGGCTACATTAAATAAGACCACATGAGTGATGATGATATACCTAATTAGCCGTCACAGGGGCCGAATAGTAGTATAAGCTTTTTAACAAAGCTTGAATATGAAACTGGATAGCGTATGCCTCTAAATAGCTTATAGGGCCTGTATCTACTCGAACATGGAAAGGGTATCGGCTATATAGCCAAATATACCGCATCAATAAAGATATCAATTGCTTTATTGAATATTAAAGTGTAATTAAAGTGTTGACATTGTTATTTGTTATTGGAAAATTCTTGAGTCTGTTGGGTCATGAAATGATTTTGGGGAAATATTAGCCCACGACTCATATTTGTTTGAAATTCCCTCCCCCCCTTTTTCATGTCAGTGTAGGCTAGCAAAATGTGATGTTGATTTCAGCATCACCTTAAAAAAAAATTAAAAAGCATTTAGTGCTGTTGTAAAAAATCTAATAGTGTGCAGCATGTCATGGTAGCAAACTTCTTCAGCAAGTCAAAATTTGTATTTTTTTTCTCCGGGTTTTTTAGTTGCACTAAATATGTTCTGTTTGTTTCATATATATTATTATTTTCATTTTGAATACTAAACTATTATATTCCATTACGTTGGCTGATGGGGTGAAACTCGGAATATAGAGTATCACCCAGGAGTTGTGTTGCAGTATGAAAATTTGACTTAAAATCACCCAGCACAAATCCCATCTAATTCTTGCTTGGATTCATTTGAATGGGCGGTTTAATGTCACAGGGGGTAGCAAACAAAAAGTACAAACGGCGACCGCATTTTGGGCGTGCGAGTCTTTTTTCTTTTTTATAGATTATATAATAGAGCCATAACCGCATAGTTGTTAGAAGACGGATTAAAAATAAAAGAAATTTCTGAAATGTAAGAGACACTGGATTTTGTATTTGTGGTTATTACGGGATACGTCTGCTGTCTCGAGGAATCCCCAATCCCCTAGTTTTTTACTGCATAACAAGCAGTTCCATGCATTTTGATCAGTCTTCAAATTAATGGTGTTTGAGTAAATCCGTTGTCAATATGGTAAAAATGTGGGTAAAAAATTGTCTAAAAAATATTACACATGTGTGTAAATATATAATAAATATAATACAAAAGAAGACGCAACTGCAAAGAAAGATATCGTGGAGGACAGATCATTGGTATACTTAAAAGACATATCTTTAGATTTCAAATGATTTAATTTTTTTATGACGCCAATTAATAACTTTTAGAATTCTAGATTTATATCAAAGCTCAAACTATCGGAGCCGGAGCCGGAGCCTTTGTAATAAATCGGCTCCGGCTCCGACCAAAACCATCGGCTCCTTAAGGCTCCGGCTCCGGCTCGGCTCCGGCTCCACAGCCCTGGCTGAAAGCAACAACTTTGAAAGTCTGAAAAGACCGACCAGAGTGGTTGAAGGAAGTTTGAGAGCTGTGATCTATTCGCGAGAAGCTCATCAAATGAGGAAAGTCTCATCACGAAAATAGTTTCAGGAAAAAGTCACTCAGGAGCAAACTTTGTAAAGATCGGCTAATTTCCACGCCTACGATGTTTCAAATAGCATTTTACAAAGCAATATATGTTAGGCATATACAGGGTGTTTCATATGTCTCTGTCTCTGACATCTCTTGTCCAGTCTCCGTTTGTAGAATGTTACACCTATTTATATGAAAGGTAAAAAAACTTTCAAATATGGTTTTTAAGAAGACTTTTCTTTTTAAATGATTAAGAAAACAATATTGCGCTGTTAATTACCTACGGTTCATTTTTTTCTGAAGATTTTTCTTTCTAAATGATTAAGAAAACAATATTGCGCTGTTTATTACCTACGGTTCCTTTTTTCAAAATGAAATGCATGTATCATAATAGCGCATGAAGCACTCATGCGCACTCGTGGGGACGGCGCACCTCATTTGCTGCAATTACGCAGGCCTGCTTCAACAAACCAGAGAAAGAAATCTAAGTCAGGCCAGGTCAAGAAATCGATATTCGTGACGACAAAAGCGACGTTCAATTGTGATTGATTGCACGATTGCGGTGAATAGCGCTAACCCACATTTCATCTTCGAAACTTTTCATTTCCATGTGTTTTCATTATCGGAGGAACTTTTCGCTCTTGATGGCTTCAGGTGATTCCGAAATTACAATGCAAGAAAAGGTATTTCTGGCTATTGCAGCAATTACTTACGACAACAGGCCAACGTCATTACAGGAAATGAGACTTTCAATTGAGGACACACTGACAAACATTTCAAATGACATGATCAAAAAGTGTTATCCTGAATTCGTGCGGCGCTGTGAGGTGTGCATCCAAGAAGAAGGACGTCATATTGAACACAAAGTGTAATACGTGTATTCATTTATTTTTTCAATGCTTGTCCAAATAAAAAGAATTTTTCATTCATTAAAAAATTTAACAGTTTTAAAAATAGGCAAAGGATTTGGTGTAATACGTGTACTAATTCTTTAATCATTTGAAAAAAGAGAGACTTCAGAAAAAATCACCATTTAAAAATATTTTTCCTTTCACATGAATAGTTGCAACTTTCTGCAAACGGAGACAAGGCAGAAGCAACAAGAAACAGATGAAACACCCTGTACATGGGAAACGGAAACAAGACCGGCTTAATCAGTAATAAGATTTAAAAAAGATGTCTTCATTGGTCTACATGCAGGCCCAGGGGTTAATTCTGGTAGACGCATCAATAATGGAGCTTATTTTAACAAAATTTAATCATCAGGAATTAGACAGCAAAACATATAGTACCCACACACTTTTGGCATTAGGAGGTAGGTCCAACGTAAGGTCATGTAAATGTCAGGCCACCAATTAATTAATGTCTTCTATAATAAAATGCTACTGATGCTCTGTAAATTCAATGTCAGTGAAGTTTATACGATATATTCATATCATGAAATTGTATCACTGTTAAATAGTCAACGCAAATATATTTGTAAATGCTTAAATAATAAAATTGTTGAATTTTAATTAGAACTATGTTAATGAAATATCTAAATATTTTTGCAAATTTCTCCATTCGCTTTTCAGGATATGGATATTCAGCCGCAGTCGTGTTGGTTTCTGGTGGCTGCGGCTTCGAAACTCTTATTACTATAATGCATGGGTGACGACACCAAGTTGGGATGAGTCTCCTGACAATGCGTTTAAGGCACCATAATTTCGGGTTACAGCAGGCCTGGCTTTATGGTCAGCATCTTCCCAAATTGGGCGGCCTTCGTTCGGTTTTTAAATCAGTTACTAAATTAATTTAAATATATGAGCCCAAACAAAATCAGCATTAGTCTAAAATCAGGTGCGTGCTATTTTCCAGAGTGATTGGAAATCTAAAATCGCTAATACATATAAAATGTCTCCTGAATATGCAGGTCATTCAGTAAATCATAACTGCCATTGGAAATAATGAAAAGTTATGATTTACAAGAGCATCAGTTTATTTACAAGTAATTATCAGTTTCACAATGTAATTACCTAAGTCAATTATTTAAGTATAACATTGATTGTAAACTCAAATGCATGCTACTTTGCTGTAAAAAGAATGAATACATGCGATGCAATGCCAACAATGAGTGACCTATATGTTCCCCCCCCCCAAATGGCGTAATGTCAATGAATGGATATACATACATACATACACAAACATACATAAGGTTTTTACGATGAAAAGGATTGTCTTACAACAGGCCAGCGGGAATGATTTATCGGTAGGGGAGGGGGGCTAAAATTTTACGTGTTGCAAAACGAATTTTCAGGCGGTTAACGGAGGCATACTACTCGCTCTTGGCATGGCAGAAGCCACATTTGACGTGGATGAAACTATGATATTTCCTTTACTATTTTTTTCCATTCAAGCTGAATCCTGTTATAAAGCTTTGGCTTCAGCATTTTTATCATCATGGCCTCCCGTCATCTTGAGTTAGGCACACTTAAACTAGATGACAAACAGGGGGCTCACTTTCCAAAGTAGAACATGCGTTTCATGACATCAAGCATGTCAATCCATATTTTATTATGCCATTATACATATGGTACATACCGGTATAAACATATTTCGATTTTATTGTGGTTATTCGAAATGGATTAATTCGAACAGGATTAATGCTAATTGTTTCAATTGTTAGAAAACAGGGATATATTTTTCAACCAATCCTTCCACTTTGGGCATTTTTTTAAAGCGCTTGATTATTTAACAAAAACATTTCTTGAGTGTTTGATACATAGGCCCTATATCAATTGGACGTTTTTCTACATAGTTCATCGGAATCCTTTAGTCTTTTTCTCTAATATAATAATAACAAAATGCAGCTAGAATGATTCTACAGTATATATATATATATATATATATACTGTATTACTATGCTGTTAGATATGACACTCGAAGATTGGAATAAGAAGACAATTCATTTTAGCTGCATTTTGTGATGTAGTTGCCTATCACGTATTTGACCAATATTACCGAGACAAAGATTAAAAGATTCCGATGAACTGGACTAAAATGATAATTGATGAAACTAAGGCATGTTGATGTAGAAAAATGTCAAATTGATATCGGGCCCATGTGTCAAACACTCGAAAAATGATATTCATTAAACAAGTTCACTTAAGCGTGCAATCTTTTATCGCATATGTAAATAGAATAATTAAATATTGAGTTGCATCCTCTGTTGAAAAATGAGAACAGACTTGAATAGCTGCTACTTCATCCAATATCAGGAATCATCAGCAGACCTATCGCATATGCAAGAATAACAACGATCACGCCAACAATAAACTAGTAATGGCGTCTTTCATCATTTTTGTGGTTGTAGCAGATTTGTAATGCTTTTCACTAGCAACGCAGTTCGTTCAGGGGAAGTGATATTAATTTGAGCTCGTCCCGCACAAGTCATTACAGATCAGTTCAAATCTAACCATAATCCTCAGAATGTCCCATTGAAAATATATAGGCCTATGCCTACATGCATTTAATTTACATCAACCAAGATTGGACATAAATTAAAATGCGAGATGATTATATTTTTAAACGTACGTAATCTTAAGCAATCAAAATTAACGCACCTTTACAGGCGAAATATTTTGAAATTTTTCAATTTCTGGCAGGCTGAACGACCAATGATGTGGTTTTGTGAATGTCGAAGTTGGTCTTTAAGCATCACACTTTAAGGCATTTGCTAAACAGTTTGTAAACATGTCAATTAGACTCAGTCGATCTTTTATGTACAACATCTGAATGAAATTTGATTGCTCGAGTTGGGCTGAAGTTATTGAAGCACAGTGATAAGTTATAATGCATAATTCAAATTTCCAAAATTTGCGGAAGAGCTTTCGAATTTGTCCCTCCCCCCTCACTCTTCGCAACTACACTGTTAGCGCGGTACCGGGTATACACTGTATTTTGAATGTTGAAAGTACGAATTGTTGACCTCGATCAAATGCGCAAAACATTCCTGTGATGTAGTAAGAAAAAGAGTTCCATTTGTAATATTTTTGCTTTGAATTAGGTCTACCAAAAGTTAGGAAATAATTGCCCCGGCAACTCTTAAAATTGCCAATTTTCTGAAAAATTATTGGCAAATTTACGGTATGTCACTGCCTCATGGCTCCTCTTTCATAGATGTGCTTATACGCATTAAATCCTTGCCTGTCTTTCACCGTTGAATAATAATTAATTGCATTTCCAATCACCTAGTGATTTACAAGTTCACAGAATTATGTAGTATAACGGATTTTTCTCTCTGACTTCACAATTTAGCTAAAAGCTATGGCTGCTATGGTTATGCTAAAAGCTATGGCTGCACAAAAGCAGCTAAGTCAAAAACTTGTTATTGACTTGGTCAACAAATGATGCTTTTGACCCGTTGAACCAGTTTCATCGCTGTCATGTAAACTTGCAAGCTATAATGTTCTAACTTTTTGCCTTGGCAAAGATTCCAGCAAGCGATTTCCTTAGACTTTCCGAATGCAATAATGATTTTATGAGTGTTTAATACACTCGCAGCTCCATCGCTGAAATCCATCCCCGGAAACATAATTTCAAAAGAGAACCCGCAACCTCTCCTTTTTATGTATTGACGATCAAGGCTTCCAGGACTGCTGAAGTCATAATCGATTGGTCGAATCTTCGTCTTATCTTACCATTCACCAGATTATGCAAGAGCCCTGAGTGTCGTTTCGAGGCACAAGTCGAATTTCTCTGGCAGACCCATCTGGCGAATTTGTCGCGGAGATGCTCTTAGGATCATTTGGTGAAGTTATCACACTGTCAGAAAACAATCACATTTTGATGTTGGGAAAAAGAGCTTGACATCTGGATGGGATTTCTTAAAATTTGATGAAATTGTGACGATTTGAATAATCTGAAGAAATTCATGACACAAGATAAGCGCAAGCGATGAAAAGTTGTTTTTACTTTTCAACAGATGCATTGAGATTCTCCGCTCATTCAATAAGTTCTCAAAGCCCTAGTGAGAATTCACGTTCATCAAATCTTCAGCGAACTTGGAAGATCAAACAATCTAAGTCTGTGGGGTCCTGTTGTCCTCTGCATCTCTGAGCTCGCTGAAGTAGCTCTATTTCATTCATGCACAATCATCAGTCACATGACGAGAAAATGCGTGTGGATGATAATAAGATTGAAATCATTCTGAAATGTTTAGGAAATATTTGTTTTGTATTGCTAAATTTATCTTATCGATTAATTAAACGATAGTCTGACTGAATGTCTCGGAGCTGCCCAAGTAAGTGAAATTCTAAGGGGGGGGGATTAGCCCTCCATAGCCCCCTCTTCCCGCGTGCCTGGCTTGCAATAACTATAAACAACAAATTTCCGTACAGACCTTTTGCCCAAACTGAAGTATATTTTCATACCGCATGACAGTGATTGTTGTAACTCACAGATATTCGCCTATCGGAACAGCCAATACGAGCGAAGCAACAGAGAGAACGCTGGTAAATTGCATCAGCGTGAAGTCTAATCCTAACTATTAAAGATAGAGCACGTTAAGAATCCCCAATTTGTCATTAAAGAGAGCTCAGGTGCAAACTGCACAAATTCTTGTCGTGGCAGCAACATATGTTTCTCGATCTACATCGCCTACATCATTAACGAAAATCGAATCATTGGAGGGTTTTGCTGCGGCTTAATTGTCAATAACAATAATCGAGCGTCAGCAGTTTATTGTGGAACTGATGCATTGATAAGAAACACTACTCCTGCAATCATCAACCGGTATTGCAAATATTTGAAACGTAAGTCTGCTGATTGTCAGTCAACGTTCAGTTCCAGTATCTCGCAACAGCCCTTGCTGTTGGTGTGAAATCATTCGGTCAATTGTGTGATCGGATACCGACGCAAATCATGAACAATTCCGGTACTCAATCAGTTTTCTTCGGCCTCCTTGCAGCGGTTGTCATAATAATATTCTTCGTTGTGAGTAATCATTTTCACCTTGTGACAGTGAACACGAGACGTTTGCCAGCGTTCCTGATGGCGGCCAGTGAACATTCAGCAAGAACCGAAAGTGCACAAATTTCATCTAAAATCATCCATCAAAGCTGGAAGATATCTAAGTTACCCAAGCGCTTCAAGAGATGGTCACAGTCATGGAGAGATTGTTTTCCGGATTGGAAGTATCGTCTATGGAATGACACCGAGAATCGCGACCTTGTTGTGAAATATTATCCCTGGTTCCTGAAATATTACGACAAATTTGGGTGGCACATTCACCGCGTTGACGCTATTCGATACCTTTATCTTTTCCACTATGGTGGAATCTACACTGACCTCGATAATGAATGCTTGCGCCCCTTCGAGCATTTACTATCTAACCATAGTCTTGTATTCGGTGCTATGACTGGACAGTATGCGAGCTATATCAAAGAAGGTTATGTACAGAACTCATTCATGTATTCGAGGCCGCGTCATCCCTTCTGGATGGAAATGCTCCATGAAGTTATAAGTCGAATGAAAAACTCCTCTCCTCCAGAAGCCATCGCAGGTCCAGTAACTCTTGTTCATTGCATCAATATTTATCGAATGCGTTTTCCAGATGAAATCAAAATATACCCTCCGGTGTATTTTAATCCAAACAGCTGGTTGAAAACTAGGGCCAAAGGATGTAAGGACTTTAACGCCATGACAGTTGAGGAAGAGAAGCAGTGTAAGAAAAATTACAATTCTTCTTATGTGATTCAATATCATACGCAGACGTGGGGTCGTGGTAAAGTGACACGACGGCTTCTGCTTTGATCCCCTTTCCATTCGCCTGGTGATGAAGATCTCTTCAATTTTTGTTAAGGTGGTGTACAGTGACAAGGTGATCATATGAGTATTTTCGGTCACAAACCACATGATAAAGATATCATTTTCATCTTTCTGCTGTTCTCAAATAACCAGTGATAAAGTGCATATCAAATGTCAATTTAATTCATTCCAGCAAAATTCAGTGGCGTCAGCTCCGTGTCGGTCAGCGCTCGATGAATTTTTGAATTTGTATTTTGTATAAAATTCAGACATTGTTGCGAAAATTATGGCTCTGTGAATAAGGAAGATTATTTCAGAATTTGCGTATTATTATCTGATTCGTGTTGCGTTTGACTTTGATTTATAAGACATTGTTGCAAAAAAACGAAAATTAAAAACAGGCCCGTAGAAACGCACCAATCCAAAAAATAGCGCGGAAAGCACACCGAAACATTCCACAATGATAGTGCATTAATAGATTTAGAGACTGAATTCGTCAAATTGATCATTAAAAATACAGAGTAGCATCATAAAGTAAAAGCAGAACTTCAATACTAAAGGATGCGTTAATTGATAGACAACAAGCGACTTGCACATTTCGTACGGTATCTGTTTTGTGACAGTTTTTTCGTGTTCCACTTTTCAAAAAAAAATCCTACACACCGCTCATCATTTGTACAATTATTATAGCTACTAGAATGACTTGAAAATGGAAGAAGCTGGTTAGGGCCATCTTATAGTGCGTTCAATTATGTGTAGCGTCGTTCTTCTACTTTTCCGTGCATGGTACCTCATTAGAATAACACCAGAAATGTCTCTTGTAGTTGTATTCTGCACTAGAAAGACATTGCAACGATATGTTCCCACAAATGAGATTAATTGTGACTTCGGTAATTCATGTATTAGTCAACACCATTGATGACTTAAAACTTGTTACTATTGGTGTCTAGCATAAAAAAAATGCACGAAGAAACAGTCCAATATTCACAGGGTCCTAATGGATTTTCATTTGATTGTGAAGTATGACGGGTCGGCGAATGTTTCGCTCAGAGATATTTTATCTGAAAGATTTGTACTTGTTTAAAAGCGCGTTTACATGCATTACTCGAATCCGAATAACATGAATGAAAGGATGAAACATGTGCCGTATTAACTAATTTAAGTTCAAAGGTGAATGTTTTGCATTTCCGTCATGCAATATATCAAACATTTAATCTGTCGGAACAATCATGTAAAATGTATATTTTGTTGAACTGATATTGTTTATTACGTCTCTGTATGTTTTTCTATCAAGTCCTTTTGCTATAACTTGGTTTCAATGCGAAGTCTGTAGAAGTAATAAGCTATATTGGCCACAAAAACGATGTTCTGAATTTTTCGAAGTCTTCTGCAAGAAAAAGCATATAGACATAAATTAGTTACCAGAGGTATCCGTGAATCATGGAAATAGTTACGGATTGCCATCAAAGTCGATAGTCAATGCCATCTAAATTAAGATACCATGAAATAAATTGGATGGCATCCTTCTGAACTTTTACACAGGATATCTCTCTGAACTTTGCAATCTTTCTGATGAGATAGCTTCCAGTATTCATAGATGTACGTATTTTGGTTATGCACGTGCAATCATACATCGTTACAAAAACGTTTCGGACAAAGGTCTGAAGAAAATGATAAAATTCCATCTTGTTGTTTTTATGACTTGCCTACACACAAATTCAAAACATGAAAGGAAATTATGATTCACGATTTTACATGGAATATAGGGAATATAGAACAAACGTTATTATAAAATGAAATTAGCTAAAAAAATACAAGCAAGAAAGCAAGCAACAATTAGTGAAGCAAAGAATAATGCAATGGTTGCAAAAGTATTCGTCCGTCACTGGTGGACACGCCCAGAGACTACGTGATTAGCTGCCACAGTAAATTTAAGTAGGTCAAGTAATTTGGGTGGCTGGCGCGGTTGCATAATGTCCTGCTTTACAGAAGCCTACCGCACGAAGAAATGTTGTGTCTCATGAGAGCATCACGTAAGTTCTTAAGAAGACAATAATTTGGCTGCAAGTAAACCGACTTTACTTGCATAAGAGATATAGGATTCAGTGTAGTGTATACCTATAAGATTTCACACATTAAATGCAGTAGGATACGAACGAATACACAAGAATGCAATAGGATCTTATAAAATTTCTTGATGAAGTATCAAAATTATCCTTATACAATCGGATCCGCGTGCAAGGAACCCGTTTGCAAGAAAAATTCACTTTCAAGAAAGGATATTTCATATCACGTTCATTGTTGAATTAAGTTGCTCTTACTTCTAGCTTATTGTTTCTCCTACCACAGGTGCGAGGTTCGGACACTTGGATTGTGTCCGTTGTCGTTGGGATGGATGCTCCTTCTACATTCTGGTCGGTCTTGCAACCATTGAGGGTGCTAATTAATTGCATATGTTTTGATCCATGTACGAGAAACTCGCATGTACGGGCAATCTACTTTTAGGGAAGGGTTTTCATATCACACTCACTTAGGAATGTCGTCCATAGAACCCTCACATAAGGACTATCCACTGATATGAATAAACAATTGCTATATTATCGTAGTACTTGATTGACCTCATTGATAAAATATGCTCCTTTGATAAATTTTGCTTCTTTCATCATTTACTTCCCCATGCATTCATTACGCCACAATCAAACACAAAACTTTACGGCATATTAAATGCTGAACTAAAATCAAAAGAACAAATACGTAAAGAGTGTGAAATTGATCCTTCATCAATTTCAAAAAATTTGTGTGGACGAATCAAAGCTACTAAAGGAAGCTGTTTAATTATGAGCACAATCGTTAAACGCGTTAAGTGAATATGCATGCAATGTTCTTGACATCCATGAAATAAGTGTGGAAAGAACTCTCAAAAAGGCGATGATTTTGCTGGGCATTATATACAGTATATGTGATACATGATGCATAATTTGTACATAAAAAGCATTATTCATCTTAAACTTCAATAAACAGAAGTAGAGCATCAAATAATGGAATGATAGAATAACCTTCATTTAAGAACAACACCAAAGTCAGAAGAACACAGAGGACAGAATTTTAGTAAATGACTGCTCCTGCTGAGTGCTGATAAAAAGTCACCATAACATACTTTTGCAGCCAGAGATTGGTCTATACCCGTTAAAATGGATGTATGATTTCTGTTTCATGACAATTTGACAACATATTTACAACCAAAAATGTAGGTTATATATGATAAATTGACGTTCTGACTGCTTTAATCCGTATTTACAGTGAACATAGTTAAGCACAAATTAAATATAGAAATTGATAAGAAAAGTTTAACCTTTACAGTCTAATATATTATGCGGCAAAATATTCCTTAACTTAAACATTTATTAGAGGAAAGATATGTCAAAAAAGAGTGATCAAGTGACATTCCGAGGCAAGTACAATTGTAAGGTACTTCCAGCTACTCACGTTGTGGCAGTCAACAAGAATTCATCAGGACCATTCATTCTTCGACCTCTAACTTTTAAGCACTAAAACTCAACTAAACGCGATGACACAATGCACATGCACAGCTCAAAGCCGGATTCACATTGGTCAATATGAGGATGATGAGATCCACAGTCAAAACAAGCCACAGAATCAATTCAAACTTGAATGTTGATCAGATCAATTCAATTCAATTTCTGGTGACTCTGATTTGTAAATAAAACTTGTCTACATGCACGTATGCCATGTCGCAACACTGCAGTCAATGTGCTGCGATCAGATGTTGTTGTTTGTATTCATAAAATAAATGTAAATTGTGATGATCTGTAAATGTTTCGAATTCAATATAATTCTCGAATCCTTGACAACAAGTGACGGTCTTATTTGTCGGCACATAAATTGGTATCATAGCGTCAAAATGATCCATAATCTAATCAACTAAACTCATGAAACGTAATTCCTAAAACGTTCTCAAGCTATTAAGCGTTCAAAATTAAAATCTGACTCGAATATAAAATTCTAAAACGTATGCCTATAACTAAACAAATTCCCCAATCGAAGTACAAACAACTTTTGAAGCAGCTACAGATAGAACTTGAAAATGCGAGCAAAAAAGCGAAGAAGCCTTGAGTTTGCTAGGTAAAGAGACTACACAGAAGTACGCTAAATGTAGTGAAGAAATTGAGAATTTGAAAGCATTGTTGAATGACGTTAAGAACCAATACGAGAGTTACATCGAGTTGTCCGACAAAGCCATCGAATATCTCAGCGATTATCCAAAGTCTACTATTTATGAAGAGGAATCGTCATGTGAGACCGAGAATGTAGAGCTGTTGTCACAGAAAATAATAACTACATTAATTACAATCTATGTTTTCTGAATAGTTGCGCATACTGCAAAATATCAATTATAAAAAGAAATCTAAGATATTTTCAGAAGTCATCGGCGCTGCAAGCTAAAGGGAATATACATTGCTGTCGATATTTTGAAATCTCAATGTGGATTGAACTCTATGAATAATCCATGGAAAGGCTACGAGTACATCAAGAGCGTCAAGCCTGTTAATGAAATTCCAAGGATATAATATATACATATTATGTTATAAATAACAATTTAAAATGGCATCTACGAAACTAACGTGAAAACTCATTTCAATACAGGTTACTCCAAATTTGTGATTTGATTTTCATGATTGCGAACTTTTTATGATTTCATAAATTTGGTTTAAATTGACTACAATTCTAAAAGTCAAAAATGTTTATTTCCAAGATTATTGGAAAACAGGAGCATGCACGCTCACATAATGTGCACAAAAACATAATTTGATGACAGAAAACAGCGTGCGGTCGGTGTATATTCTGAAAAGGAAGGAGAGGAGAATTGACAAAAATAATTTTTCAGGTTTCATACTTATTGATTAGTGATTTCTTTAGTCATCGTTCGCAAATCGTTTGCTTTTTTGAGAAATTTCGCAGCTAAAATATCCATCATTTTATTGAATTCTGTTGTATTGCTACAGTTGCATAAAAAAGGCGCTGTTTCTTGTCGTAAATTTTGATATAGTGAGCATTCTATCATAAAATTATGCAGAGTTTCCACTTTCGAATTATCACATAGCTCACAAACACGCTCTTCATCTCGCAATCGATTTCCGTAACTGCCAGTTACGAAATCTAATTTGTGATTTATTTGTTCGAAATTTCAATAATGTATTTATATTATGTCATTGTGCTCAATAAAAAAATTCAGATATGATTTCATAGTATTCTCAAAACCGTAATTCCAAATAATTCAGGCCAGAATGGCTCTCTTTTGCTGTAGATATCCATTTTTATCTAACGCAATGGGTCACTCGATTTTTTGCAATTCTGAAATATTTTCCTTTATCTGCCGTTAACTGTTCGTCCCATAGATTTGGTAGGCTGAGTTTTGTAAGTATCAGCCTTATCCGCCAGCACCATGTATATCTACTATCATGACCATCTGAAATCATATTGAGATATATTGCATCATATACTTCTTTCATTTCTCGTAATTACTTTTATCCAAAAACATGTAGCTGCCTTTGAGAAATGAGCATCCATAGGACATATTTCAAATTCACCAATGAGACAATAATTGGGTGTAGTCAGCTTTAAATGATAATATCCTTTATAAAATTGATATTGAATTTAATCTAAACTTTTAAAATTATTAAAGAAACAGAATTCGGCACAGCATTTCATTTTTGATAACGAAAGCATCTAAAATGTATTCTTTAAAATATCTCCAGTAATTTGTCTAAACTCTTTTAGTTGTCTAGCTGCTAGATAAGAGGCTTGTTTTCCTTTAGTAGTCAATTGCTCCAAATGAATTCTGCTACTTTTTGATATCCACATTCCTGAATACCTATATTTGTCAACTACTTCTATGTATGTCATTTTTTTATCAAGAACCATGTCAATTCTATCTATTTTAGCAGCTATATTGTGAGTCATGATTTTAGTCTCATCACAATTAATGTTAAGGCCATTATATGCACAATATCTGTAAAGAAATTTAAATTGACTTTTCAAACGATGCATGCTTTCGCTCATGAGCAATATATCATCCGCATATATGAGCGATGATATTTCCAAATCAGACAGTCTTACTGAATAAATCGTGTCTTTGCTATCATTTAAGATATCAATAAATTAATTTATGTAAATACTGAATAAAGTTGGCGATAGAACATCTCCCCGTAGAATACCATTTTCAAGTTTAAAGGATTGTGTTTCTTTGCCGCAATGCAAAATTTTCTATTTCTTATTGATAATGGGGATAACGATCAATGACAAAATTTTACTTTCGGGTATCCAACTTTTTAACTGATCAATCAATCACTTTTTCGGAATGAAATCAAAAGCCTTCGACAAATCTACGAAACATAAAAATAATGGCTGCTTTATATTCTTATAAATTTGCATAATTTCCTTGATAATTAGCACGCTATCCAATGCGGAAGTTCCCTTTTTAAAACCGGTTTGGTTCCATTTATGTTGTTTTATTATTTATTAATGTTATTTTCCAAAACCAATTGTTGATTCGCATGTTTATAATTCTCGTCAGAATCTTTTCTATGCAGGATGATAGGTTGATATATCGACATGAATTTGGATAAGCTCTATTTCTTTTTTTGAATATTGGTGCACTCCTCCAAGGGATTTCATCATCATTATTCGATACATAACTACACAGCGTTTCTAGAGTATCAATTATCTCGTCTTCATACATTTTTAATGCTTCATAAGTTATTCTGTCAGGACCACTTGTTTTTTATGACTTGGATTTTTTAAGAGCATTTATAATTTCAATTTTTGTAATTCTATTATTTAGATTATCAGCATTTACTTGGCCTTGCAATATTTTTGGCGGACTTTTGCAAGACAAGCATGTATTGTTTGATCACAACCGACATATCATTTTTCAAAATTCTTCAGACCTTTACATCTTTCAATAGACTTTTTATGGTTAAAGTTATTTTTCACATCGTTTTTCCATTTATGAGGTTTGATTACTTTGTCATGATGGCAATCCTGATCAGGTTGATGATTTTTTCCTCAAATTCAGATATCAATTTTAGTTTTAGTTTTATTAGCATTGGAGCGTGATCCGTATAGGGAACAGGCTCCATTATTTGAAAGGAATTAAGATTATTTACCATTGATTCTGATATAAGAAGGAAGTCAATTGCTGATTTATGGATCTCGTTATTTTGAGTTCTATAATAAGTGTATCTACCCTCAGAATTATTTTCTAGTCTACCATTTGCAATTATCAAAGAAGTTTCATTACAAAAATTGATCAAATATCGGCCCATCGCATTTATCAATACGTCATCTGATTTTCTTTCTGGAAATGTACAACTGCCATAGCTTGTTTCATTGCCAATATGACCATTGAAATCGCCCATCATTATTATATTTTCCATTTTAAATTGGATCATGTACTGCTCAACATTTTCATATATTTCTCTGTCTTTGTATTTTGAATCTCGGTTATCTACACAACAAACAATCAGGAATATATCTCCTAAATTACCCAATGAGTACTGTTTAATTTGAGTATTTGGAGACTTCCATTTTCTTTAATCAAACTTTCAATATCTAGCATTGAAATATCACCAGTTTCTTTTATATATATCGAGACACCTTTTATATTTCTCCCGCGATTGATGTTTCAGTTGACTATTGTGTGAAGACCGTAACGAGCTTGGGTGCGACTCCAATGTGTTTCTGTTAGACATATGATATTAGCTTCCTGAATGTCATGTAAAAAGTCCTAATTTTTTGCTTTATCCTCATTTAGTCCATTAATTTTGACATTCTAATAGTTAATGTACAGTATATTGTCTTCAAATTCTTCTATTCAGATAAGAAGTGAAGAATTCACCATGAAAATTCACCTGAGATGCGTTCTTCCAGTTCATCATTTGTTTCCTGGATCCGCCTCACTTCTTGTTGTTGCTCCCGAACTTGAGCTCGAATACGCTCGCACTCCTGATCACGCAATTCCAATTCTTCACTAGCACCAGCCAACTTCTGCTCAGACGAATCAAGTTCAGATCTCAAAGTCAGCAGACTATGATCGCGAGCAGATACCTGCAAAAAAAGTACATTTAAGTGCACGGCAACAATTCAGACGAGATAACATATCAATCAAATCTGATATTCTGAGGCAAATTGTCTATCTCAATATAATATTCATTTCTTTTTTGCTTGGAAAACAACTCCGCTGACGGATCATAAATTATTCAAAGATTGATATTTTCAACTGAAAACATCCATTGCGGCATATACTAAAAATGCAACACTAAATATCCAATTTCATTGGATGATGAAACGATCATCGGATTCCATCTCCAGGAAAGGATTGTGTTGTCATAAATGATTCAATCGAAGCCTGTTGAGTATAGGACCTTGTATAGCATACTTGTAGTTCATGAACGCTTCAGTAGAAAATAGAAATGCGTTTTTGAAGATATTAAGGGGAGCAAGCCAGCAGCAAGGAAGGAGAGAGCAATTTTTGTAAATATAGAAAGCTCATTTAAGAAGATCGATGATCCAAAGTCCGCGATGAAGTCATGTTCGCACATTTTTCAATCGACAAGACCAGTAAGAACTTGTGAATTGATCGCTTATTTTTTGTCCCATAACCGATTTCGTTTGTAATTTTCTAATTAAGTAACCTACATACGTATACTAAGTCTGCTAAGACATCAATTTGGTATTGCATCAGTTGATGAAGAAAATCTTATAGAAAACAATGTTCTCCTAGCAATGCTACAGTGTAGATGTTTATTAGTTCCATATACATGCATATATATTTTAGAAATAAAAGTGTTTCAGGATAATTGAAGTATTATTATTAACCAAGACAGGTTAAAATAATAATAGTACACATTTTCAAACTGTAACTTCAGTACGTCATCAGGTAAAAGGATAATGCAAAAGGAATTAAAATGAAAGAAACGATGGAAGTTCAAAATCAAAATGTCTCTTGTCTGAGATGTAGGCAAATGTCATCGATACCGATATGCCGATTCATAGAAGAGTGCGATTAATACCATATTTTTCTTTTCAATACTTTATATATAGACAAAAGCCGAGACCCCGAAAGGAAAAAAAATCAAGAGATGAGAATGAGATCTGACTTAAGTCACTACAGGAACTGCAAGCGTTTCTGGCTTATTTGCCGTCATCAGAGCAGTATACCCTATTGAAGAGAAACAGTAAATCAGATGCCGATAAATCGTAATCCGACCACCAGAATCTACAATTAGTGAAATAATTCAAATCTCATTCTCAGAGCTCGGGTTAAAAAATTGTTGAAAGCTTGGTATATACTGTTTGGCATTCATAAAGGCATTAATATATATATATATATATATATATATATATATATATATGAGTACATGTATATTGTTTACTGCACGGTATGATTACTGCATGATTACTGCACGGTATGATACTGCACGGCACGATAGATGGCCCAAAATCTGCTGAAAGTTGAAAAGCCACCTTGTGATTTCAGCACTGTATTCCGGACATGCTTCGATATGTACGGTAAAATATCATAAAAATTTGGGGGTCATAAAAATCAATCTGATTTTAATATTCCCCGCCGGTAAAGCATTGTTGATATATTGACAAGCATTTTGGCCAATTCCTCTTGCATTGAGGATAACTTTTGCTTAATTTCTAAATCTGAAATACCTGATTGGAACTGATCAGATATTTTTTGATGGTTCTTTGATTTTTTGTTAATTTGATGTTTGTAAATTTTGATTTCAGCTCATTTTCTTTACACGTTTGATTAAATATTATGTCATTGATCAGTTTAATGCATTTATGAAATATTCTTTCTCTTCTTCCATGCTGTTGTTTTTCGTTCTTGGATAATAATTTCAAAATTATAAATGAATACCATTTGATTGTGAAATACTTTAATCCTTCTCGCGACGTTTCGGACTCAACTGTGTCCATTATCAAGCTAACATTAAGTGAAGTGCATGCTAAAGAATACAAAATTTTTGAATTATATCCAAAATACAAATATTCCTACAAGATGTACAGTACAAAATTGTTAACAAAGATATCAATGATAGATATGAGTGAATATAACAGCTACAGTTAAAAAGTTCTACGTTGATTTATAGCATAGAATCATAAAATTCTTAAAAGAAAAGATATATCAAACATAGACCTATACTATATTCAGGTGACGAGTCAACCCCTTGTCGTGTTGGTTAAGTGAAGGAGAATTGTCTTCGATTTCAATGGCTTCGGCTATTTGTAATGAAGTCGTGTCAGGAAAACGGTAGGGTATTTGTTCACTGTTGATTAACTGTCTCGGATTGCAATTGTGTACTTCAAGGAAATGTCGTTTAATCGAACCATTATTTCCATGTTGTTTACATCTGGTTGAAAGTTGGTTGGCTGTATATCCAATGTATTGATCACTGTTACAAGTGTTTTCTTGACAACTGAATTGGTATACAACGTTGTGGGCTGATGCTTATTTGTCCAGTTTGCAAATGTCTATTTTGGATATAATTCAAAAATTTTATATCCTTTAGCATGCACGTCACTCAATGTTAGCTTGATAATGGACACAGTTGAGTCCGAAACGTCGCGAGAAGGATTAAAGTATTTCTCAATCAAATGGTATTCATTTATAATTTTGAAATTATTATCCAAGAACGAAAAACAACAACATGGAAAAACAGAAAGAATATTTCATAAATGCATTAAACTGATCAATGACATAATATTCAATCAAACGTGTAAAGAAAATGAATTGAAACCAAAATTTAAAAACATCAAATTAACAAAAAAATCAAAGAACCATCAAAAAATATCTGATCAGTTCCAATCAGGTATTTCAGATTTAGAAATTAAGCAAAATTATATATATACATATAGATATAGATAGATAGATAGCTGACAATTCCTTTGTAATTGCATGCCTCTCCGATTGAGAAAATAAAGCTTTGCCTAGATATAGATGTTCATCTGCTATGACAGGCAACTCATGGGATGAAAAGATTTATAATTACTAACAATTTTCATGGTGATCAGTATATACCAAATATAACACAAATCGATTAGAAGCTAGTCATTAACATGCACACGAGAACAACTGCGAAACAGAACAAATACAAAAAATGAATTGCAATTTACAAACGAGTATACACTGCAAATCATATATCTCATGCTTCCTTGCAATATCATATCAATAATCTAAAGATATTCCTCATTCCTTCTCCATTGAACGGATGTGCGACATTTCTTGATCCAAAGTCAAACAAGGATTTGCCAAATGGGCAATTCCATTTGCCAATTTAACAACCAAAACAATTGATATTTTGCCAGTGCAATAGGCCTTCTGATGATTCATCAAATACATTTGGTGCTGAGGAAGAGTCAAGTTTCATTGACCATTTCATGCCGCTACTACTCAAATGTGGTGCACTTGTAGTCAACATCATTGATGAGTGGGCGACTTTCAAGGAGTATTGCGTTGGCACAGCTGAAGTCGAAAGTACGGAACTGTGGCCCTGGCTGCTCAAATTTTACCGTGAGAAGTTCCCTAACTTAGCAACTCTGTTCGAGATCCTCTCACTGTTTCCTGTCAGCAATGCGAAAGTTGAGTGTGGATTCAGCACAATGCGCCGCATCAACACTGACTGGAGGTCAAGACTGAGCGAAAGCACGCTAGACAACCTGATAAAAATTAGCATTGACGGAACACTTTCCAGAGAGTTCAACTGCTCTAATGCTGTGAAGCGATTTATTTCCAAGCCTTGACTATCAGATATTTGTGTGCGCGGTCCACTTAAGCGTCCGCACGACGATTATAACAATGTAATGAATATTTCACTTTGCTTCGATCGAACACGACGATTATAGCAATGTAATGAATATTTGACTTTGCTTCGATCGATTAACACCACCACTTTTGTGCTTCACGATTTGTTACGCTACAAAAAACAGCATATTCATCTATCACACAATTTTGAGTAACAGAGGGACAGTAAATTTTCCATTACAGAAGCTTTGGGAATTTTTCAAGAACTACCAAAAACTACTATACAAGATGTTTAAGTTGCGATGCTAATTTGACTTTATATCACTAAAGTGGGACACAGAAGCTAGGAAGTAAATTATTTCCTGACCAACGCACATTTTATGTATTTTTAACTTTGAAGACTCCGTATTCACTAATACCGTGTTTCAGTATTGATACAGATATTGCTTGAGTTCTTACAAAAGAAACGTACTATCCAATCAGCTTCCATGAAATTTACATAATCATCATAGTGAAGTTAACCACGTAGTGAAGGTAAACCTACGACACGAGTGCTTTGACTATGAAATTAAATGAATCTTGACTTTGCTACTAAAATTACCTTGGCAATATGATTTATTATTGCATGTTTGTCTGCTCGGGAATGGTCAGGTCGGACATGGTTCGTCATTTTCAGCTATCACGTTGTGAAAAACAAAATGTAACAGCGCTTGACATCATTAATCCTCATCAGGATGCGCGATTTTATAACCTCAAAGGCATGTCCGTATGTAAACACAATTTGTGGTCTGCTTGAAAATTAGAATATTTCCTCACAGAAGATGTGTGACATAAACTGAATACTGAGTTTTTTAGTTATTTATGTAAGGCTACTTAAGCCAACTGATAGTGTGACATTCGCACCTACTCCTAACTGTTATGTATTTATATTGTAATTTATAGTGTTGACAAAGTCCACAGGGTGTTCTCATAGTCTAAGACAATAGCATAGCATATGAATAGAATGGGGAATTTGCATCGTTAAGCTCTTACTGTTGCACTTGCCTCGCGAAGAATATGCAACGTAGTATAATCGGCATGGGAGAGCTTCAATGCCTGGAGAATAAAACCTGGAGAGGCCGTTGGTCGAGGCCTATCACTCAAAATATCTATTCCTATCTCAAGTGAAATGACAGACGCGGAGAGCTGCACATGCACTGGGGCTTCATAGAGCATTCTCACTATCGATTGATGATTCCTCACTCCCAGTTTCATCAGTAAGAAAATCATCTATATTCCAACAACTGGCTCATCAAAAGCAACGTCACGAGAACGGGCAAAGCTTGTTTACTGCATAGAGCTGTCAATTTCATAACTATTTTGTAATTTTTTGTATTTATTCAAGAAGATGGCAACAGCATAAAAGCCAATAACAGCCATCATTACATAAATGATTAAAATCACTAACGATAAAATACAGTAAAAGATAAGAATAGTACATCACTATAAGCAGTCATATAAAAGACGCTTTAAACTTAAAGAATTCAGAAAAAAGAAGTCAATGTTACTAAGCTCATTAGCACATCGGGTAAACTCTTGGAATGAAATCTTGTTTTAGAACAAGCAAGCGGCTTTTCCTTTTAGTGTTGAAAAGTTCGGTGTGCCTGGTTCGCCGCTGCGGTACATTGTAATAGATTGAGGAAGTTAAATCACTTCATTGTATCCTATTATTCACAATTTTATAGAATAGTAAAACATCAGTGATGTCACGTCTCGTCTGCAAAGTCCTAAGACAAAAATATTTACAAATATCTGCAGAAGAATTACTGTGGTATATCATAACGGTCTGAAAACACAGATACTTTGCAAAGAGTATTTGTACACGCTCAATTTTCTTTATCATACAATTTGTGCTGAGAGACCAAACTGGTGAACAATAATCAACTATGGGCATTTGTTCATCCACAGAAATTACAAGGGCTGTAAAAGCCTCAGCATCAGTTCCTCGTGGAGATCTTCCATTATCATCAAAACTGCAGTCAATCACCTGTGCGTCAATACGTACGTGCTGAGTAGTGCTCAAAAGATGAAAATCTCTCAATTTACAAATCGCAATTTTTCAATGAGAAAACACGTGAGTACGATAATGAATCAGGCACGAGGAGAAATAGCATTTTATGAGCTCTCTTTTGGTATACTGGTCATCAAAATCGGTGAACTAAAAAAATAGTGATTTCTTGAAATAGTCACAAAATCATAACTTTTGGAGGAAAATGTAGCATTCTGAATTTTTTATTAAAAATGTTCATGTTTGATCCTTCAGAATCCCAGCAATGTAAGAAATGCAAATATGCAGGATTTATTTAAATAAGTTTAATGGCTCTTTTTCAAACTTTTTCAACATTCTTTCTCATTACCGCAAAAGTATACAAACACCATGTAAGGTAAACAATCTGCAGTTATTGTGAGAGAACAAAGACATGCCCTTGATAATTGTTTTGTTTTGAACCTTCGTTCAACATAGTCAGACTTATGGAGCGTTGTAGTACTTTTAGTCCGGATGCCCTTCCTGCCGACTTCCAATGACACCTTCGGGGCTCGACCTCTGGACCAAAAGATCGCTAGGCCAAGCACTTAACCACTGTGACACGGAGACCACATTACAGAGCTGATCATAAAAAACGGACCACCCAAAAAACTTAGCTCGACTCTCATGCCTTCCAATCGCATCGCACAACAACGTGTTGTACATAATTCGCCAGCTTGCGTTCTCTGTTTTAAAATGAGTTATGATAGAATTGTATCCGCTATTGTATTTGCTGAGCAGTGATCAAAATATGAAAATCGATCAATTTACAAATTGCAATTTTTCAATAAGAAGATATGTGAGTATGATAATGAATCAGGCACGAGTATGTAAACCACACCATGTGAAGTAAATGGAACTGCTTGCTCTTGCATTTCTGAAGTTACGCATTAGTGTGGTGAATAAAGTGGCTTTCATTAATGAGAATCACATTGTCACTGCAAACGGTAATTCACAATATTTTTTGGTCACATATCCTGATAAACGTATGTCAAAATGCACATTACATATAATTTCACACAAAACCATAAAGGATCAATGAGAAAAGACATTATATCCATATTGATATTTATCGTTCGCCTAAAAATGACGAACAATTGAATACGTTTTTCGGTACGAATACTAAGTTAATACGATTTGTTACTTTTTATGTTGCGATTTCATTAGGAATCAGGTTAAGTGCACAATGCCTTGTTTACATATGACGTAAGAAAATTACTTGGAAATACACCAGGAAAGTTTTCATATTCAAAATGAAACTGTGTGCATATAAACTCAGGTAGTTACCGGAAATAAGAAGACATCTACAATGCACGCAACTACGTTAACAGTAGTTATTGCTATTGACTGTCAACTTCTGAGTCGCTCTGGGGAATTCATTCCGCCATAAACGTCTTCTTTTAGCTTCTGTAACCTCCTATCATCACCATAGCTACAAGCATCATGGAAACCTCTCAAGTCAACTTGTTAATAACGTCATTATGAGAAATTTCCACTCGGTTGATCGGATGGGAAATTTAATCGCTGTGAAAATTATTTGTGGTTTTTGAAACAGCGAGCATGTTCTGCGTGTCATACGGTGCCTGGTGCAACACATATTCATTTGTCAGACATGATGATTAGTGACTCTCCTCGTAAATGAGCGTGTTTTTTTGCTTTAAGTCAATGATTGAGAGTAATACTTCAATAATTTTCCTGAAACTGATAGGTTACAAAACGTCATCCTTTATTAATTGGAAGAACCAGTTCGAATTAGAGTAGGTCTTCTGTCGCTCGAGAGAAAGCCCATATGTGTATGTCAATTGAAAATCAGTTAGAATCTTTACCAAATGCGTCAAATTTTTTCGATAAAGTGAAGCATCTCTCTTACCTAATATCTCTTTATCGCATAGCCATTTGTCATATATGTAAGCATGAAAGTAGGCTAACGGTTATGACAACAACAATCATCAAATTTTGAATATATGGAAATCGCAAATCATGGATTTTCGGGGTAAAGATAATGGTGATAATTGATTAGATTGACAATAAAAGAAAACTGTATAGGGTAGCATGCATGTGTACATCATTCCATTTCACACTTATGGTTGCAAATTATCAGCGTGAAAATTCGTCTATTTTTTTACTTCCGTGACTGATTCGACTGATTCGATAAAAACCAGTTCATGAAATGACAATGCTAAGATGAGGACTACTAGGCAGATTTTTATGCTGTTTAAATAGTTGTTATACATCTTGATATCATTGACCATTTGAAAGAAAGATTTTGAAATCATTTAGGTTTCACTCAATTCAACTCGAAGCTTTTTCAGGAATTATTGAAAAACAATAGAACAAAATCTGTCCATCTGCCAATCAGAACTTTGCACTTACTAATTGCTGAGGACTTCATATGCATCTTGTTGACATTTACTAGCTAAGTAAAAGTGTTAACAGGCAGAATCATTGCTGATAGTTTTCGGAAGTTAAAAGACAAAATTTGCCGAAATGAAACTGATAATTTCAAGCACAATTTTGTTGTCAGGTAAATTTCGACGCACAGCTTCGAACGATATCAGAACGCCTGACGCCTGACAGAATTATCATATTTCGGCAGATCTGGCTTTAGTTGGTGGAGTATTTTCTTTTATCCATGACATTAAAAGCAATACTGTCAGTGGAAGAAAGTCCCACAATCAACTAGTCTTGAATTTCCATTCACCGGAAATCCTGCTAACTTTTACTGTATTGAGGCCTCACTAGGTGGTTCACGTCATGTGTTTCGAGGTTATTGTGCAGTCCTTAGGTAGTTGCAGGTCTTACATGAAGTTCTCGGAACCAGTCAATTCAATGAAGTCGGATCTGCGAGCTGGACTATCTAAAAAATGCTGATTCATGATTCTTATGAATCTTATTATATCTTCAATGATGATGCTTACATGCTGATTTCAAAATTACGATGACTTCGGAAGTTCTGGATGAGACGCAGCTATACAAGACTAGTACTCGTACTAACCTATACTGACAAAATATGACCAGTATATCACAAAATTTAAGAAGCAAAATGATACTTCTTTTAAGCTACTAAAAATTCGAGCACAATTCATGTAAATTTATTGAATTTCATGTACACGCGGAATCATGTACACCTGGAAGTCTGGTCGACAAAATCCTTTTTAGAATTGTTGACTAACAGGAAGAGCATAGTAACGTTATTCATTACTTAGAAATCATCACATGCATTTCGTATATGATGGTAAACTTTGCGTATGCATATTTTGTGTTACATGTGTTATCAATGCGTGCTTCCAAGTGCCCTTTCGGCCATTGCTTTGTGTTTTCTGCTGTAATTCAAAATAAGCATTTTTGACTTATGAGTTACCCAATGTTGACTAAAAAAGTTGATTTTTCCTGTAGTTATAAGCCGGGAGATTGGTTGTACATATAAATAGTAAGCTGAGAGTGCATCCTGGTAATTATCAATTTTTACAATAAATAGAGTGAATGAAGGAACTAACTACATAATTATCAAGAAAAATATGTTGTTCCGAAATCACACTTTTTTGCAGTAAATATCACATCCTACATTTACGAGTGACATATAAACAGAATAAAACATCAACAAAATGCTAATTTAAAGACTGTGTGCATCACACTGAACATTCTCACATCGCTTTGTTTTAGTAACCGAAAACAATGATTTAAACTCAAAAGTAACTCCGCACGAAAGTTGCTTCATAATTTTGGCCGTCGTCTATCATTCAAATCACAATCGGTTGTAAAGATTGCATAACCATTCACACAAGGATAGACTTGAAAAACGATAAGAATAGCAAGACTAAGATAAGATTAATATTAGTAGCGGAATGTATTATGCATGCAACAAGTGAATCGCTGTATCCAAATATTAGTCATGACTTTCTCTTGATGATACAGATAACCAAATTCAAAGCTGAACAGCTTGAATATAAATTTGTTTCGGAACAATTGGCTTTGAAGAAGACAGGAGATAGTACTATTCCTTACCTCTTGTTGGCAAGTACGATGTTTCTCTTGACTAATCGCTAATTCCAACTCCAGCTCTTGTGTCAAACTTCGCAATCGATTGGTTTCAGCTTGAGCATCAATGAGGGCAGTAGAGCTTGTCTGATTACTGGACTTCAACCTCTCTACTTCCTCTTCCAAATGCATCAACTGTAAGGAAGATATACGTAGCAAGTAATTACGATGGAAAATTTTGTTTGTTTTATTTCCATAATTAGAAGAAAGACAAACAATTCAAAGAGAGCAAAACAAAAACGTAACATAGAAAGTTATGAGACAGGGCATTCTTGAAAAATAAGTTAAAATAAGTTGACATTCGCAATCGAAGGAAAAGAAAATAGTGGTCAATACTTGACCTTTTGGAATGCAGCCAAATACATTTCTTGTGTAAGCTATTTGAACGGCAACGATTAAGGATTGGATTGCTGGAGGTAAGCAGCTACACTTCTCTCACGAGCAAGCCACCATAGTGTCACGCAAATTGGAGTTAAAATATTGTGGTCTTCGATTTCGTCGTACTCATTAAATTTTCGGGTTTCTGCAATATTGCCAGAGGATCTCTGGTCTTTAATGCTTCTAAGGTGCATGTTGCATCAAGAGACAGTCTCTTCCTCACTGTAATAACGTCATCCCGTCAGGCCATATAAAGCGCATGCACTTTGAGAATCATGATTCAATTCACGTTGATCTCATTTGAAAATAATTCTATAGTAAGGACGAAAGCAACATGCAGTTTTATACATGTCGCATTGCATTTTCATTATTTGACTATAACACCTCTGCAATCACCGATGTGTCGGAAATTTCAATTTGTACCGGTGTTATGATATTCCTCCCCTCTCCCGGTCTAAATTGCTGATCAGAAAGGGTGTATCAGAATATTACTGTAAGCCCTCACTTAGTTTCCCTCTGGAAAAAAGAAGCAAGTGAATTCTTTTGAAAGTCAGAGTTTGAATCTTTTAATCAGTTTAAAGCTTAGCAGAGATGTAAGTGCAAGCTTAATGACGTCTCCTTGCAGCCACAAACCTCGAAATCTCAACGCATGCGACATTTTTCTCTCTGACACTTAAAATAAAGAGGGGGGTGAACGGAATAACACGGAAACTAAGAGTCAACTTCCAAAAATTGCATCTGTTTTTCTACCGGAAATTGTAAGTTACATTACACTTTCCGCCGGAAAATGAGACCAGGGAGAAGGAAGAAGAGTGGCACCGGTTCACAATTCGTTAATTTTTTTCGTCTGTGAAATTGGGATGAAACTGTGCTTATTTGCTGGCTATTACTCATCATGTGAAGAAATTTCCCAGCATTTCAGCGATCAATGTTTCCTCAGAAAGGAATTTTTAGGTATCTGGTAACATTGTAACATCATTTGAGAAGCTGCCGGAAGCTAAGTGCTTTGAGATGTTGACCATCTTGCATACTAATTTGTAGATTGCATAATTCTAGTGTGACATTGTTTTGAAATCTTACAATATTTCCAGATGTTCATCGGAAATCGTGATTTTATGTCTGCACTTTTTTTTCAATGAGAGAAATGTATTAAAAATTTCTGCAAAGATTTCGCTTGAAAGAATCCCATAAGAATTATCATAATGAGACAGGAGAAAGATGAGAGTCTGTTGCATGCACGAACAAAATAAAGCTTAATGGGCCTGGCATACATCTATTTCTGAAACTGTAAGACAATTGGATTTACATAGTTTTCATTCAAATTGAATTTCATAGAAGAAAAATATAAACAATATTATAGTATAATATGTAAACAATCAGACTTTGCGTAGTGGATCTATTAAGTTATTGTATGATAATCTAACGCGAAGCGTTATTTTGGGCCTTAATATGAGCTATTAATGAGATAGCTGCAGTAACTGCGTAAAGGAGTTCAAACGCAAACATAGGAACGTTCGTACAACCTTCATTTACGTCCAACTTTTCGATCTTCAGAACTGTGACACAATACACAGTGTGGGGCCGAATGATGAGGTTATAAACTGACTCCATCGCATGTTACCGATGAAGTGATGCAAGTATCGACTATGAAATATTCAGCATGTCTACCTTTAGTACATGCTAAGAAAATAGTATCGCAAATCACACGCAAGGACACACTGTCATGAATAATCCTTCATTCTTTGTACGCTCTCTTGCGTACACCTTGTTGGGAACTTCTGAATTATGCTGTCAAACTGATTGGGAAAAACAATGAAGTTTATTGAATCAAGCACTTGTTGCAGTAAACTTGCCTTTCACTGTGAAACCAATTGATGCTCATCGCCATCATTCATCATTTTACCAAAAAAGTAAATCTAAATCAAAATTACAATTACAATTACTTAATTAAAATTACGAATTAAAAAAAACTTTTTAAGTCAGAGTAGTTATAATCTTATGGAGACAGGATGGAAGGTAGATGATAAAGGAATTATGCATGAAGTTAATTGATATCGCTATCACTTGGCATTCAAATCGGTTGCTCAAGCCAACATTTCAAGATATCATTCTAATACAGAACAAAATTTTATGAAAAGGCATCTTTTGGAGGCATATCCAAAATCTGTGACGGTTGAAGTATACAATAAGACTGTCAATATGATTCCAGCAAGCTCCATGAAAAATGCGCTCCAAAAATTGAAGTCTTTCAGTCCAATTAAGTTGTCACCTATATTTTTGATATCATCGTCTCATTAAGTATTTTAATTCTACCCTTATTAGCTTTACTGTCATGAATTACAACTTAACTATTTGACTTTTACATCCCCATCTGTTTCTTCCTTTCTCTATTCTTTACCTATTATCTTCATTTTAGTGGTTCTGTCATTAGCAATCTTAGATAGACTGCTATGAGCTACATATTTTTTTCTACGCTTTTAATTACTTCTTCTTAATCATCTCCATTTTTCTTTCTTCACTTCTCTTCTTTTTATCCAATTAACACATATTTAACGTTAGAACCGAATTCAGCTCTTCATTCAGCTGGATATTACCGCGTCTTTAGTCTAACCGGACAGGACTTGTGAAGAAGTCCGGCCGGAGTGCCGGATACTGAATATTTTCACGATGTATTGTCTTCTAAATCTATGAAGGCAAAATGCCATGTGATACAAAAAAGTGTCGCAGTACAATACTTTTATCCTGCCCCTCTAGGTGAGCAAGATAAATGTTCAAAGAAAGATATAATATAAGATATTCTATAAATCCAGGCGGAATCGTTCGCTTCGCGGCCCAGAATTCCTGCTTTTTCTTACGTTTCTGACTTCCTAGAATACATGTTTTACTGGTGTGTAAGTGATATATCCGACTATGTTCAGCCAAATGCGAAAGTGAAATTGCTGTCATGCGTAGCTTACACATGGCCTATCTAAATTTTTGTGGAAGGTCGCATCAGAAATGGAAAGCACTTAAATATTTTGCTTTAAGCTTCCATCATTTGATTTATGACAAAAAGGTTGACTTTCTTATTCTCCATTAAAATGGCTACCTTATGCTGCTTTTGGTTTTCTGAAATCCCCTTAATTACATAGTTGAAAGACGGAATATGGTTCGAACGTTTAATATGTGCCACTGATCTTCTACTGTGGTATTCTTTGGCACATGGGCTCGTCGAGCTATGATTAAAATATGTCTTGACATTCTATAAGCATGAAGAACTTTATACAACCAATTTCAAGATAGATAGTGTTGTGGCTGCATGCAAATCCACAAACTCCACTTTGCTTATTACTCTCATATACCATTCCATCAGTCACTCAGGCTGATAGTGAAATAGAATTTCAGCACATAAGTCTTCTATTTCACTATCAGCCTGAGTGACTGATGGAATGGTATATGAGAGTAATAAGCAAACAGTCCATCGTAACTAAATAGTTTAAGAAAACTGACTGTTGACTCAAAGATAGCATACTTAAGTTGAGACTGCACGAGTGAACAACAATAGGGCTCAATCAATTCAAGGAATGAGATGACTATTTTCGGACCATGAGAAAGTCATTATTACTTGATCACTTAATAAAAGTCTCAATGTGCAAATCGACAGAGAAACGGAATCAGTCTATGTGAGCCACATGATAATTATTTAGAAAGTGAAAACTCCGCATAAGTACTTGGCAGGATGTTAAGTTTAGCCGCTACATTCATATCAAGAAGCACCGCCATTATTACACTACAGCAACAATTGTGTTTCGTAAATTGATTAATATTTAATTCATTGACTCCTAAGCACCAGAAATTCAAAAAGTCACCCAACTGATCTGCAATGACGACGCTAACAAATGGAAGCAGACCAAAAGAAACTTTAAATCGCATGATCATTCTCCCTTACTTCCTGATTTCACAAAAAAAAATTGCAGCATATGAAATGAGAATATGAATGAGAATGAAATTGTATTAAAACTGATACATACCTATTTTGCACAATTAGATTGTTTTAAATACAAATGAGTATCTATGTATTATTTCAGGATAATATTTCATGTTTAGGCTCCTATCATCTCACTTCAACAAAATTCACGCCTATATGGTTGCTATGCTACAATTCATCAAGCTGTCTAAGGCGTGTCTTAACATAAGCTAGCTTCCCTAACTAAAAAATATTCAGCAAGCCTCTACGCTACGGTAACTATTAACAAACGCGCTTAAGGATCGATTTTAAGGAAATTATTGTAATGTTTGTTATGCAATGAACAAAGGTGATTTTCTGAGTCAGTAAGCGTATGTACTACAATTGTGGAGAAGTCTTGATGACAAGACGCATAAATCATTTATGATATTGGCGCGCATGCTAGATTTGTATTTTTAACAGTACTAGACTAGAAAGTGAAATACAGAAGATATTTTCACCAGATAACAGTGCGAAATATGATTTCGTCGAGGATCTGTCAGAGCAGCTTCAGACAAGATGAATACAAAGTTTCAATAAGAATATTGAACACATCTATAAGGGACAAATTAAAAGCATTGATATACACAAACCACCGATTTATGGAAACTTGCGTAATTCGTCCAGATGTTATATATTTCATACCTGTAGCTTAATCATATGCATACTATGGTATTTATGGTATAGAGAAGAAAAGTCTCTTCGATTAAACTAGATTAGCACAAACTCAAATTATATCAAGTATTTTGGTCTTCGCCATAAACACAGAAATATAGTCTTCTTGGGCCTTAAACGTTGAGGAGAATTTGGAGCATTTTGCTTCATTAACGCCGCAACTTATTTCTTGAGGCTTTCATGTCACGTCCATTATGCAACGAGAGTGAGTTAAATTAATTTCTTAAGAACCGTAAAGAAATCACAGCCGAGATCGGAAGTTATGACGTGTACGCAGGCAGAGAAGATCAGAGAAATAGCTGAAGAACGACTAACCCAACATCATTATCTCCGTGATTCAGGACTCTAAAAGACGCGCTGCAAACTTTACATTAATTGTTGTCCTTCTCTATTCATTCACCTACCAATGAAATAATAATACGCAACTTTCTCAGACATTTGTTGCATCTAATTGCTGACATTTCAAAAAAAATTCTCTGCTGTTTATTGAACGGGCTTCTCAAAACTGAGATTTCACGAATTTTGGTTCCAAATTGCATACGTTTCAGTGAAATGCCATTTAGTTGCATGACTCTGAAGTTCTAATATTCGGGACATAAGAAATTACTACACTCCACAGCGAAATTGTTGAATGTTTAGACTCTCACAGAGTGAATTTAAGCGCAATTTCACTAATTCTTAAATAAGACTTAGAGAAAAGACTGAAACTCTGAAAGACTGAAATTCCTAAAAAAATACAAGCTAAAAAATAGAATAAAACGTAGACTTTTGAAAAAATATCGAGCGAAGAAAGTCTCTCATTCTGTTGAAAAAAGTTCCAAATTGGAGAACTGACAATTAATTTCAAGCTCACTTTAGCCATAATCACGTTTAAACATATTTATAGTATCAAGTGAGCTTAAATAAATTGGACGAAATTTATTCAAACATTTTTTGTTTGATTTGCTCATCTGATTTGATTATGAATAATAATTTGTGGTGAAAGGAATCGCGAAATCGATGACTTTTTTTCATTTTGTATTTTTGTGACGTCTTTTTGTCTATATTTTAGTGTTTTCAATTATTGAAGATTTATGTTAGTTTCTTAGCAGGATCTAATTTGGATTTTAATTTTAAATGTAGATATCAGTAGGAATAATTCTGTCACTATTATTCAATACATATCATTAAGGCCTACTTCAATTATCAAATATTCCCGTATTGACACTTCGGAATATTTAAAGAACTTCCAACAATATGATCCATGCGCAAAGTGGCGACGCGAATTTCATTTTGTCTGAGAAAAGTGTGAGACAAGATCTTGAAAGTGAATAGATCGCTTCCCGCATTTTACTACATATTGCATAGTAGTCAATCTTTTCCTCTCTCATTTATATTAATTTGTTAATTTCATGATGCACTGAAAAGTACACAATGTCTTCCCATCGTTTTTTGACTGCAAATAATGCATGCTGTTGACTCCATTCTGATTAGCCTACTTTAAATTGCTCAAATACAATTTAAATTGGAACCATTCTGATACTGCTTTTAGTTTCTGATAAATCAGTGAGATATTAGTTACTAGATGTCTCTAACTTGAAGCTGTAATCAATTTTTGTTGGATTTAAATTTCTCATTACTCAGCAATGGCAACATTCCAATCCATCACTGACAGTGCACGTTATGTTGTAGGATTGGAAAATTATTGCAGTTTCCATGTCGACAAAGTATCATCTCATAATGATTCTCTATACATATTGTGAGTCCGCGTTCCTCCTCATGCAAGTTTATTGCACTCATCAATTTCCATTCTTCAAAATTGTCTTATCACCAGTAGTTGTACTCAAAGTCAAAGTCTAGCATATTCCACCATGTGCATGATGTATCAACAGAGTTGTCACGCATGTTAAATCACCCACGCCCCTAATGTTAACTCTTTTGCATACTGAATTAGTTTGAATAACAAACTATTAGTGATATTGTGCGGCACTGAAATATCAATGATTCAAATGAAGCATGCCGGATAATAGCATCAGAGTTGCAATGGCAAAAATATAGGGGGAGGCGTATAAACATAAATCATGATTAATATGTGGCCCTCTTACACATATAGCGTGGACCAATTGTCATTTAATAGTTAATTTACATCATTTTCAGGCGAATTTTCTGGAGGATTACTCAGATTTGAAAATCTTAACTCGATATTTGATCGGTAAATCCATAGAAATCCAACTATTTGCTTAATTTAGCGGGATAATATTGTTGATGGTGATTTTGACCGCTCGATCAGGGACCAACAAATTAGCGAAACCTGAAATAATTGCAAAATAATGCAACAAGGCGAAATATTGTAAGTTATTTATCAAAAATTCTATACTTCAAGAGAATTACAATGACCTTGAATATCTAAAATGTATCGTACACTGACAAGGTAACGGTGTGTTCACAGTGTCAGCCACTGGAAGTCGTCATCGTATAGGACCGCTGTTATAACAGCGCAAGTCCACAACAATATTGTTTTCAACGGAAATGTCCGTTTTCTAGCCCCATATTATTACAGTGTCGGATTTCTATGGGTAAAGCTTATAGAATTTTCATAAATTGAAAATTCAAGTTGATAGAAAGGTTGGATCGTAGAACTTGAGTTTGGATGATCTTGGGTACCGTGCCCAAGCTTCCAAAAATATTTTGGCTAAGCAGCAATTACAATTTCTTTTAATATGTAGATGACATCAATGAAAGTGATCTCAGTGGCACAGTGGTTAAGTGCTTGGCCTAACTGGCGATCTTCTGCCCCTACAGGCCTAGCTCTTACAGTGTCAGTGGAAGTCAACAGGATGGGAATCCAGGATATAGGCACTGTCCAAGCTGGCAAGAGGGGCAGTGACGTTGAAGCTTAAGTGTTCTCGTATGTAGCCCATGACTAGCCTCAAAGGGTAATGAGGTGAAACCAGTCGGGAAGCAAGATCTTAGTTTTCCCTAACTTGTATTTTATTATTGGATTATATGCTGAGCATGCTAAACATAAAAAGTAAATGAAAAAGTCCAACGCGAAGCGATGATAAAATAAGATAAGAAGACCAGAGGTTTCCAAATCAAATGTATTCCCCGACTAGTTTCATCAGCTACCGCTGACTTCTCAAAGGGACTGGGGAATGAAATCAGGGAGGATACATAGTAATTAAACATGTACTAAAATCATACACAAAATTCAAAATCAATGAGAGGCATTGAGTGTCGGTTTAATCTTTGGATGAAATCAGATTCAACTATCTCCCTGTCTGATTTCTTGAAAGTGGGAGGCATCTTATAAAATGGTAGCACTAGGAACTTGATATCGTTGTCCTTTGCACATCTGGTCACGTGTTTACTTACAGGTAGAATGGAATACCTGGCATCAAGCACTTGTTGGCGGTGCCCCGTCATTCGGTGACGAAGGCTGTCTCCGGTTTGTCCGATGTATTACTCGTTACACCCTGTACATGTTAACTTACAGATGACATTAGTTGACAAACAAGATATGTTAGATCTAATGTCGAAAACAATGTTAGTGTCACCGACTTTAAAAGTTGTACTCTTTCCTGTCATAAGAATGTCACAGCACTTACAAAGAGGCTTCTCACATTTATGAGCACCAGTGATCGTGCAGCGGTTATTTCTGCTAAGGATGCATAGAAGGGGTTTGGGTTGTCGAAAAGTTCTTCTTACTTTTTTATCTTTAAAGCTTTTACATAGTGAAAGGGAATTCACTGCTGGAGATATGACCTGGTTGAAGATGCTTAAGTTATTCGGATTAAATGTTTGCACAAAATTCAAAATGTTATCATCGTTGAATTTTTGTTTTGCTATGCTAGTTGTTTTATTTTCTTGGTTTCCCTGTTTTGTTTTATCAATTGCGTTCTCAATCAAATTACAAGGATAGCCTAATTTCATCAGTCTGTGCTTCAATTCGTAAAAGCGTCTTTCTCTCACGTCTTTATCTGACACAATCCGATGAATTCTTTTTGCAAGACAAAACGGAATATTACGTAAAGCGTATCGGGGATGGTTAGAGTTGAAAGGAACGTAGTTGAAACTGTCTGTGACTTTATGATGGATGTCCGTTCCAAGAATGCCGGAATTTCTTTTCTTGTATACATGAACATCTAAAAAATTAATACAATCCAAATCTTTCTCAAAAATCAATTTGATTGATCCATGCAAATTATTCAGTATGTCAAATAGTGAATCAATGTCCCCATAACTTTCGTTCTAAAGCAACCAACAATCGTCAAGGTAGCGCAACCAAGAGTTTATCAAAATTTCACTGACATTTGTTGGATGAAGTTCATTATAAGGTTATGGGGTACCTTGAAGTAAAGATGTATTGCAGAATTAATGAACTTTATCCAATTCACCTTTCATTCTAATTGTCATACATTCATTAGATGTTCCAGGAAGTGATTTTGCTTCTGTAAATGCATCGGCATTTTTTGCAATCAAAATAGGAATGTGCCTGTCCTTTCTTTGATAAATTAAACCAACCGTGGCTACTTTATGAGTGTCACTAGTTAGTAAATCGTATTTTCACTGTCCAAAAGAATATAGTAGTAAAAAGCTTTCCACTAAAAAGCGGTGACAATAGTCAAGTTCATTTTAATTCATTTGCTTCATTAGATAAAGTAAATATTGCATATTCAGTGATAACGATGATAAGTTAGTTGCAACCCCATGCTCTTCCGATTTCCAGAAACTTCAACTTATTTTTCTTTAGACACTTCGTTTTCACTGTTCAATTGCTTTCCACCATCGACAGCTATTGAGTCAAACTGGCCGTCTAGGTATAAATGAATTTCAGCTTTCAGTCCAGGTGTTATATATCTGGGAGTCCATGTACCATTTTATAAGATGCCTCCCACTTTCAAGAAATCAGACAGGGAGATGGTTGAATCTGATTTCATCCAAAGATATAAACCGACACTCAATGCCTCTCATTGATTTTGAATTTTGTGTATGATTTTAGTACATGTTTAATTACTATGTATCCTCCCTGATTTCATTCCCCAGTCCCTTTGAGAAGTCAGCGGTAGCTGATGAAATTAGTCGGGGAATACATTTAATTTGGAAACCTCTGGTCTTTATATATACATATATACATAATGTATACATAACATATATATATATATATATATATATATATATATATATATATATATATATATATATATATATATATATATATATACATGATTGCGGGTCACTTCATCGACAGGTTGTTTCATCAATGTTTATGGCCTTGTAATTAATATAGCATAATGTTAGTACTATATCCGAAATAAAAATCCACGTAGAGCGTAAAAGGAATAAACCAATGAATTTTGACCGACCTATTTAAATCTATTAATTTAAACTTAACATCTGAGGTATTTATAGAATTGTGATATCTTGTCCATCTGATTTGAAGACGAGTCAATCTAAGTGTCATGTCTTTTTTGGCCTCGTCTATTTTAATTATTTTCAAACTAATTAGTCAATGGCAAAGTTTATATATTTGAGGAGTATGATGGACAGCCTCCGATGAAAAGGGTTGGAATTCCTGACTTCCTTCTCGATCCCATCAGGCGCCCCCTGGCATCCGTTTGGTTACCGGCGGTAATGTCCTGTCAACGCCGAGCGCTGAACGGCGGTTAACTAACCCAGCTAACCCTAGAGTCTGCGGAAGATACTGGAACCCCCATGAAGTAAATGCTATAAAGGCTTCAGGCATCCATCTTCTCCCACTGCGCTAGTGGGTCCCACCCAGATAGAAAGGGTTGCGTCAGAAGGGCATCGGGCGTAAAATTTTGCTACACCAAAATAATGAGACTTCACAACGAAATGGCCTTAGTTCCTGACAGCCCTTAGATGGGCGAAGGGTGCGAAGAATCACCAGGTGCAATGTTTCTCCCAGAAACCTGGCTTCTGGAAGAAGGTCGAAGATGAAATTGGCAAGGTGCCCGCTGCAGACGGACTTCTGATTGGTGGTGATGATGTAAATACCCATGTCGGCACCGACATCACTGGTTACGAAGAAGCACTGGGTCTTTACGGATTTGGAGAGCGGAATGTTGAGGATGTAGTGGTACTTGACCTTTATAAGAACCACGGCCTGAAGATTCTTATTTCCCTTTTCAAAAAAGACAAGGAAAAGCTCATAACGTACAAAGTGGGCGACGCGAAAACTCAGATCGATCTCTTGCTAATGAAGAAAAAATCTGGCGCTACTGTCCTGGATTGCAGTGCGATTCCTGGAGAAGCTTGCATGAGTCAGTACAGGATGGCGAGGGCTGAGATTCGAATCAGAGACTTAACCATCAGCAACGAGCTTTCAGGAAGAAAATCAAACTATGGAACCTGAAAGATGAAGGAAAAAGAAAAGAATATGAGAAAGAAGTCGCAAAGTGCATCGAAAATGGAGATGGTAGTTGGATATCACTAGTCGAGAGCACATTGACAGCTGGTTCCAAAGTTTGTGGTGTAACGAAGGGTCGAAGAGGCAGAGAGAGGGAGACCTGGTGGTGGAATCAAACAGTGCAAAAATCAATTAGAGAGAAGAAAGATACCTTCAAACGAAATATGGCGAAGATCCAGGAAAGGAGTCGACCGCCATGCATATTGTAAAAAGAAACGCGAAGCAAGCAGTTGTGCTACTGTTTCAAAGTACAAATGGAGTGAGGGATTAGCGACTCAAGAGGGGAGAAGTAAACTGTTTCGAATTGCGACTCAGATGAAGAATATCGAACTGACATTCAAGGCACCCACTACATCAGAGATGAAAGTCAAAGTGAAAGAAACGGAAGGAAGAGAGGTTTGGAGACGTTACTTTGATACGATATCAAATGAAGACGACATCAATCAGGAAGAAGTTCCTCCCGTTGAAGGTCCCATTGAAGAAATTACTTTAGAAGAGGCGAGGGATGCTGCTGTGAAGAGTCTAAAGAGCGGCAAAATACCAGGCCCATCCGATGCTGAAACATTGCGATTCTGCTATCGAAGGATCACACGCCATATTCCAACACATACTGGAAACAAGATTGTCCAAAAGAACGGAGTAACAGCTTAACCGCTGCGTTGTACAAAGGAAGAGGTGATCTTTTGAACTGTCATACACATCGCGGCCTCCGACTTCTAGAACAAGATTCGATAAGATTTCGATAAGATTCCTGACACGAGGTTCAGTTGGTCAACATTGGAGAGCAGCAGTTTGCATACCATCCTGGTAAATCATGCACGGATGCAATCTTCGTAATCAGAAGACTTCAAGAGAAATGCATCGAAAAGAGGAATAAGCTATTTCATATTTTTTTGTCGATCTCCAGAAGGCATTCAATCGAGTCCCTAGAACCGTAATCAGGTGGGCCCTCAGACGACAGAATGTTCCGGAAAGCTTCGTCGACATCGTTATGTCGCTATATGCGAATGCCACGTCGAAGGTGTGTGTTGCAGGAGATAATCAGATGATTTTAACATGGGTGTGGGGTACATCATGGGTCTGCGCTCAGTCCTCTTCTTTTCATCCTTGTGATGGAAGAAGCTACAAAACATCGTAGGACAGGCAGTTTAATGGAGCTGATGTACGCAGACGATTTAGTTCTGACTGGAGAAAGCAAGGAAGAAGTGACACAAATGTTTAAGAATTGGAAGAAAGACATGGAAAGCAAAGGTCTTTTAGTGAAAATATGAATTAAAATATGAAACAATTGATGATGCAGTCAATGCCATTAGCTATCAGTTATGTGCTAATTTCCAACAAGAACATTTTCCGGCGTCAAATGATTTTTTGAAAAATCAAGGAAGTCAATGGAACTTTGAACTTACTGTGTCTGAGGTTGAGCGAGAATTGTCCAGATTAAACCCTGCTAAGGCTAATGGATCGGACCTAATTCCATCTGTTCTCTACAAGAAAGCATCATTCGAATTGGCACCTCCATTAACGCATATTTTCAATGAATGCATTCGTAAATCTTACTTTCCATCTGTATGGAAGTATGCTCACATATCTCCGATTCCAAAAAAGTCCTTTCCGACAATCTGTGATTTGCGACCCATATCCCTTTTACCTGTGCCTTGCATAATTTTTGAGCGCTTTGTAGCTAGATCTCTTCGTGCTGAGTTTGAAGCCGCTGCGGGTCCTTCACAACATGGAGCCAGGAGAGAGTCATCAACCACTACTGCCCTGATAACTCTTCACGATCAAATAACAAAATTGTTGGATCTTGATGATGTGGTTGGTGTTCAATTGTTAATGTATGATCTTGCAAAGGCATTTGATAAGATAAATCACATTTTGATTGTTAAACGTCTTGTTCAATGTCATTTTCCTTTGAATTTTGTTAGATTTGTGAATTCATATTTGACTGAGAGAACCCAAAGCATTCGAATTCACTCTGTTGTCAGTGAGCCAATAGCTACTGATTCTGGTGTATCCCAGGGCTCCGTTTTGGGGCCATTACTTTTTATTGCTACCATTGGCAACCTCACACCAATTTTTTCTTCAACAACTATTGTCAAATATGTTGATGACATAACCATTTGTGTGCCTATTTGCAAAAGTGATTTTTATAAAAATGATGTGTTAGCTGAGCACGACAATGTTTTGCAGTGGGCAAAGGATATGAACCCTCACATAAATGCTCAGAAATCTAATTGCATGTATTTTCGCTAAAGAAGTGACAGTACACCTTGTGTTATTCCAGATTGCGAATTTGTACAAGAGCAGCGTATTCTTGGTGTCATCTGGTCGAATGATCTTCGTTGGCAATCACATGTTGAGCATGTTTCTAAGCTTTTTGCTCAAAGATTGCATTATTTTAGAACACTGAAAAGTTTTTTGTGCAAGACTGATTTCATTTCGGTGTATAAATGTCTGTTGAGATAACTTCTTTAGTACTGTGTTCCACTTTTTGTTGGTATGCCGAAATGTCTTTCACATAACTCTGAAAAGTTGCAGAGGCGAGCACATAAAATAATTTGTGGTATTGAGTGTGAATTGCCATGTTTGGAGAACCTTAACATCAGAAGACTCAGATTATCAAAGACTCTTTTTGACAAATGCTCATCCCCAACGCACCCCTTGCTCAATCGGCTTCCTCCTGTCAGCCTTCGAACAGGTCGTACGATTCTACCGTTCTCAAATACCTCGCGCCGAATGAACTCATTCATTATGTACATGTCAGCACTCCCGCATAGACAATTTGATAACTGAATTCTTTACTGTGTCTTTGCTTGCATCTACACCTTACTTTTCTGATTTGTATAATTTCTGATTTTCATGATTTTTATTCATTTGAAATAAATCCTTTCTATTCTATTCTATAGTGAACATTCAGAAGACGAAGTTGTTGATCAGTGGCGATAAAGAAATTTCTCCGGTTCCATCGAGAAGATTCCTGTGTGGCGTCTGTGGTAGAGGAGTTGGGAGCAATTCTATACTACTATGCCAGCATTGTCACAAATGGTGTCACAAGCGCTGCTGTGGACTTAGGTCTCTAGCCGGTGTGAGAAATTTTCAATGCAAATCGTGTGTTCACGGAAACGGAAGTGACGGTACAGTTGAGACCTGCGAGGTGGATGGGAAGAGATTGGCATCATAAAAGAGTTCCACTATCTCGGAGATGTGATAAATTGCGAAGGAGGTGCTGAATGTGCAGTGCGATCAAGAATCGCGTCTGCCCTGTGTAAATGGAAAGTCTTGGCAAGTTTACCGAGAAATCGACATATACCACTTAGATGTCGGGGCTTAGTATACAACGCGTGCATTAGGCCTGTGCTTCTCTACGGCGCAGAATCATGGAGCCTAACACAACACAAGGTCCAACAACTGCGCTCGTGCGACAGAAGAATGCTTCGCTACATGACGGGAATCTCACTCTCTGACCGAATTGACATTGTCAAAGTAGCGACTAAATGCGGCCTTGTGCCACTCAAAAAAGTTTTGCGAAAAGGGAGACTCCGTTGGTTCGGTCATGTAAAGCGTAGGACCGTGGAAGACCCTATCCAATTAGTCCTGGCGGTGGATGTCGAAGGACCCCGTCCTCGGGGTAGGCCAAGAAAATCATGGCTTAAGATAATTGAAGAAGATATGCGAAGATGGGACTGTCTGCGGACGATACACAGGACCGTGCCCGTTGGAGGAGTCTCATATCGTTCAACCTTCAACAGAGGAAGAAAAGAAGACGCTAAAAGAAGAAAGTGAAGTAAAAAGTAGTGAAATTGTTGTATTGTAGCATTGGACTATGTGTGTTGATAACATGGGAAATATAATCATCAATCTTTTAATTCATAAGCAAGGGATTCGTTAATGATCACTCGATAATCGCAGTATTATTGATGATTTACCACATCCTCTTTCCGCTTGTCATTGAACGAGGTTTAGCAAGAACGAGAATTAGTCATTTCATGTTCCTACTGTTTGTAAATCAATATTCAAGGATATTACATTTATCACCTAAGTACGATAATTTAGAAGGACAATGATAGGAAAAGGCAAGTTTGAAGACAAGCTTTCAAAATATACTGAAAAGGCTAACGCCAAAATTTGGGATAATTAAGTGACCTTCATTTTACATGCGGAAGTGTGAATAATGACAACATCATTCGATAATACTAAATGAAACTTGGAAATTTTCTACTGCCATATCACATTACTCAGCAATAGCCAATGCACTGTAAAAAATAACCCTGAAATACAAACCTGACACTTCAAGCAAACTAAAATTGTATTCCTCACTACGTCCTGATGTAAATTTTAAGACATAAATAATTATTGACAAAATTGTGAAAAATGTAAAGCAAAAATTGCTGATGGGCTAATTGCATACTTAAATTCATTAATGAGTGACTTCAGGAGAAGAAATAAAAACTAAGTTTGACAAATGTGAAATAAATGAATAGAAATTAATGCTGAATACTAATCAGTTTCATTTAATTGTTTGCTTTGCTATCCAAGTAAATTTACGGTATTATCAAGAAATCGACAAAATTGGCAAAAAACATTGATAAAATTGCCGAAAAAATATTGACGATTGTGAGTATCTCGTCTAAAGAGGGGGGAAGGGACCGCATAATCGCTGATTCATAATTGAAAGTGATATTACGAGCATCTTCTTCAACTTGCGCGAAGTGCGCTCTAATAGCTTTTGGTCAGAGGGAACCCCAAAAACGATAGATGTCTTCGATTAATCGAAGACGTCAGTAGATGTATCGATGTAATTGACAACATTAGACGCAATCGAAGACATCTATCGTTTTGGCCTCCCTATGACCAATAGCTGCTATGTCTGTCCCTCTCTCTTCTGTGAAATCCAATCTAATCTTGGCGCGTCTAAGAAAATCGAGTTTTTCATCTATGGGTTCTAACCGAAGATTGTGGAAGACTTAGGATTCGCAACCAACACAATTTTTTGCTCAACCTTAATGTCTGGAGTAACAGTTTTCGAAATGCAAAATTGACGGCATTGACATCGTCTCATAAGTATTTGCAATATGTTATATTTTTTGTCATTCGGCGGAATTTTCCAAACGAATTTGTAAATAAAAACAAGATCTTCATAACCCCACTTCATCCTATGGACTATTTAAGTGGATGAAACATTGAATGTTACAGCCATTGCGAAACTAGTCATACAGGAGAACGTCACTATTTGCTTGCTGAAAGCAGACTTGCTTTCGACTTTCACAGATAATGTGTACTAACTCTGCCACCGTAAAAGTCTGAAGAACATTTCTCTATCTCACTGTATGCAGCTAACCATTATTGATCGATTTCGTGCAGACTTTATTCATTGTAGCATTCGATGTTTATTCACTTGCAGTCAATAATAGTCCTGCATTGTAAATACTTTTAAGAGAATGATAGTACCACAATTATGAATTATGAATTTCGAAAACTATTATCCCAGACATAAAGTTTGGGCGAAAAATTGTGTTGGGTGTAAACCCCAAGTCTTTCACAATCTTGGGTCAAAATCCCAGACTGAAAAACTCGACTTTCTTAGGCATGGCATAAGAGCGCCTAGAGTAGGAGAAGATGAAGTATTCGTGTTAATTCAGTGACAGTTCAAGTAACTTCGACAGAAATTTGAGAAGATGATGGAACTTACAACTGAGGAGTCATTGTTGGCCCCAGCTGTCCTCTTTCACAGAAACAAATGCTACATCATCTGAAACGTCCAATCGGTGAGTATAAACTCTTTATCTTTGAAGCATTACCATAGAAATGATAATTCGTCCGCATTATTGAAGAATTCCAAAAAATATAGCTAGTGTCTTATAATGCCTGCAAACGTCTTGAAAGCATGAGAATAAAAGAGATCAAGCAATCAGAACATCTTTTCAAATAATAGCTCGATTCAATGAAAACATATTGAAACGGTGATTCAAACATCATCTTGTAAACGGCACAAGTAAGTAAAACTTGGGCTCTAACTTCCATAATAACTCATCTGCGTTGAAATGTATCCAGAATTTAGATAAACTATGAAAAAACTACGACGATATGTTAAAAGAAGAAATATTAACACAGTAAACAATTATGAAATCAACTTGGTTGTGATCTAAATTATAATTAAGCTTAACTTTCGTATTCTACGCAAAGCAATCCAGCTTAATGTATTTATAATCAAAGTACTCATGCCAAATGATGAAGTACATTAATGCACAATTGACAATTAACTGCTTAGTGTTTTGATCATTCTAAACGTTTTAAAGCATTGAGTCACACACAAGATTTCAATTCATTAATTTGTTGTAGTTGTAGTGTCAGCTTCATTCTGGAAATCAAATGAAAGCTGATCACAACTGTCATTCATTGCTTCATTGAAGACGCAATATCTCGGACGCTTCTAACACGATCGTTTCTATGGATTCTGAAAATTCGTAGACTAAAGGCGCGTTCACATTAGACCAATAACGATAATAATTGCATTGTAAACAGTGGACCTCGACGATAAAATGAAGTATCGTCACGATTTTATCGTTATCGCGCTAGTGTGAACGTGCGATAGTCTTTGGATGCACTGGAAATTACATAGATAGGCAAATCTAAAGTAGACAGTGGCAAGCGCATCCATCAATTAATAAGGACTCTACAAAATCTAAAATACATGTAAATGCCTGTTCCAGGAGCTAATCAACAATATAGTTGATAGAAAATATAGAATATATGTTGGTCTTTCTTTCTTTAAGAACTGTGGTTTCTGAACTTAATGTAAACATTGTGTTAAGAGCTGAATTAACTAGACAATCAGGGAACTGTAGACTAAAAATGGAACTCCAATAAGAATCATAATCGTTCATGTAAAATGAAAAACTAATTATTAGTCACGTAACTTTTCACTTTTTCTTGCTGATTCTCTATGTTTCATTTTTCAATTTTCTGTAAGATGTAAAACCGCTTCGTGCATTTGCTCGATGGCTGGATCCATTATCAGCAAGTTCGAGTTCTTTTGACAAGGTAAAAACTGAGGTAGTTAGTTGATGGTGCTGCCATTTTGATATCAGACGAATGGCTGAATATGGAAAAGATAAATTCAAAAATTATTGCAGTGGAGATGGTCCCTACGCACCAAAAACTGATAGAATGGAAGCAGATGTACTTTCTGGAATAATATAACGGCGGTAAAAGCTAAGATTCCGTACAAATATGTGATTGAAGAAAGGTCAAGTTAGTCGGAAATATGATGTGATGACAACGGTTTTGGTGATGTTTCATTAAGACTAGAAGCACATTAAACACTTTTATGAAAAAAATATTACAGCAGTCGACTTCATTATAACTCGAGAATACTTCCGGTAGCAAAAAAAGACATTCTACAAAAAATGCAGTTCTCAACACCGACTGCTTGCTAAAGAAATGATGCCATGTAAGATTTTGAGAAACGTTTTTGTGCCTAAGTTGAAGGCATGGAAGTTCAGAGATGTTATCAGAGAGTCTCTGAGAAGATGAAGATAAGTGCAATGATGCAGCACAGGCACCAAATGATATGGAAAGTAAGTGGTGGGAAATGAAGAAAAGTTGGAAAAATGCCACAAAAACTATGCGGCATAACTCGGTGAGATCACAAAATATGGAAACTTAGTGATGGAGCAATGACGTGCCAAGCGCATTCACAAAAAGTATCTGGACATGAAGGAATGGCGGCGGGATCTAGAAAAATTAAATATATGCACTAATCTAGAAGTGGAGAGAAGCCACGACTTTTCCATCTGGAAAACCAAAAAGGGTGAGAGAAAAGTTAGCTGGCATCCTGAGCAGTTCATTAGGGAAGCATGGAGTCTCCAAGTCACTAAGCAAATGGATAAAGGCCAGGATCAGTCAGTAGCAAAGTGCGTCATGAACGAAGCAGTTCAGTCGCTGCGCTAGTGAAGTCACAGAAGCAACTTACTCAGTTGTCTAAAGCATTGGTCTAAAATTAGTGGATGGTCGTGTGTTTAAGTCCTATCATACGAACATCTTTTGCCAGACAATTTCATCTGACGTTCATTCATTGAAAAATTTGAACTTAGATAGGCAATGGGACTTCCTTCAGTCTCGGAAATCATGAGAACGTGATGGTTTCGGGCAGGTGCAGTGAAGGGACCAGATGAAGTGACAAAGGAGTTTGGAGTTTGATATGACACTGAACAAGAAGAGATTGCTGGAAGACCACGAAAGCTTAGTTGTTTATGACGCACAGTGCCATCTCAAAGAAGAAGACGCCAAAGACCGGCAGAAGTGATAGTCATCAAAGAAGACGGTCATCAAAGGTATGAGTGGATGAGAATGAGTGATCGTTCGATATCAAAATACCTACGAATAGCGCATTATTATTGTACTATCAGCACAATAAGTACAATAACATGCTACAGGGATAATAGCAGACTACAAATCAGTTTTAATCAAATAACAATAAATATGATACGTCAAATGAAGCATTTACAACATTATTTTACCTCGGTGTAGCAGTCTGTGTACTGACGTTGAGATTCCATCAAATTCTGAGTAAGCTGGTTTAGTGAACGGTCTTTCTCAACCACCTGCAATGCAAAGTAGCTACGTCAATATGAAGAAATAGCCATCTAACATTTCCTGTTAGTGCAGGCTACTCAGAGCACAACATCTAGGCTATTCAATACACAACATCCAATCACTTGGATTCCCAACATCCAAGATGCATTAAATGTCTTTGATTGTTGCAGAACAGAAGACAGAGCAACATCGCGATCCTGAAATACTGCGCTGAATAAGCTAGCTCTCACAGATCACAATACAGCAGACTTGTCGCGTAATTTGAAATCAATGTGGGGTAAAAGTCCATCGTTCCAATATTTTAGAATCCAATTCGCTCAGAAAAGTTCTCAGTCAATGGTGGAAGCCAAAGACTAACTGACCAATGCTGCAGTCTATGTTGGATTTCGATCTCTGACTTTGTGACTCACATGGCAAAAGTGTGCAGGGATATTTGATTTGCGAATTCACTTACTGCTGCCAAATCCTATGCCACTGTGTTGGTCCGTGTACTGAAATCAGTCTTGCATGATATAGACTGGAACACTCGTGAGTGAATCGCAAACATGGTCCGCAAATTAAATCTACAGCAATGGGCATTAGAGATTTTCAATCTCAGAATCATCAAAATTTTATCAATATCCATCAAATCATGCTTCAGTAGAATTTATTCGAATGTCTTATTCAAGTATGGAAGCTTTTCTTTAAGGAATAATAATCAAGTTTGAAATATACTGGCTTGTCTTGTGTTGTTGCCCTATCTGGAATAAGAATAAGCTAGAGTTAAATCGGCGTCTCATTAATAGTCAAGTCAATATAAATCTATCAGTGGCGCATTCTCCAAGCATTATTCCTCGTAAAGCCTCATTTTTTTCTACATGATTTGACCGCTGAAAATACTATACTCTGTGCAGTTTAGGAGCAAATATCGGAATGACTTAACTTAATTTGGAGGAGTTCAAGCACTTCAATATGTGTGTGATTTCAGCATGGGTTTCCTTCAACTTTAAAATTTTCAGAAACTATTTTTTACTTACAAATGATAATCAGTAATACGATGTGGAATCACCGATATGCCAGAGAGACATTTTGTACTGCCACTTTTCACGAATGCTGAAACGACGGTCACGACGGGTTTATCCCGTAAGTGTTGTCACCTACGTGCAATTGGACATAAAATCAATCAATAATTGTCGCATTAACTAGCTCATCTAATGGCTTATGATAGGTTCCAGTTTATCACACACGATTTACCTTCTCTTCCAAAGCATGCACCGTCTCTCCATGTTCACTGTGGTTTTGAGAAAGAGCCTCCTGAAGTTGTTGAATTGTTTCATTTTTCTTTTGAATCTGAAATAATAATAAACATATTTGAACATTGAATATAACTTAATGAAAGCGAAAATGTAGTGATGTACAGTTTATCACTATTAGAACTACACATAATGACACAGAATTTGAGATTGGTTGACATCCAAAATAATTCTAATTATGGTACATAACATGAAAGAACACTTACGTCAATATTTCTGTCATGAAACTTATTTCGCAACTTCGTCGTTTCTGCTGTCAATTTTTGTAATAGATTGTCACGTTCAGTAACCTGTTGAGAAAAAAGTTAAACAGCTACCAGTTGAAGTGAAAGAGTGCATGAGTGAAATATTTATTGAACGAGAAACAATATACTTCTATTGGGTTTAAGCTCAAGCTGCACTATACATTCTGTGTTACTATGTTAGCTGTATGAAGATGTCGCAACAAGACTGCTCAATTTTCCAGTCAATAATTACTGACAAGATTTAGCTTGTGACACTCTTCGATGTTTATTGGAAACTTTACTTTTTTCTTTGAAGAATAGCATCAGAAACAGATCACAGAAATAAAATCACAATTTTTTTCTCAAAAATCAGCAAGAAAATACTTTTTCAGAAATCAACATACCGAAAGATAAAATAAATGAAATTCTTTGCAAAATCGATTATAAAAACAATTCGGACTCATACATTGGATTTTAAAAACACCGCCATTAATTTCGAGGAGAAAAAACTCCACGTTTTCTTTGCTTTGCAGTCTTTAAATTTTTAATCGTTTTTAGTCGGTGAAGCTGTCAAATGCACCCAAAATATCGCTATTAAAACATTTTTGAATATTGAAGATAATTTACTAATCAACTTATCTTTCAAGTAATCTTGTTGGATTTTATTTGCAAACTATACCAATATACTTTGTACTGGAATGCCATTATCGTGTGTGTCGTTAGTGGAGCCAGGGCTTTTGAAAGCCGTTTATGTTTGAGTAGCGCATGTAACCTTTAGAGAAATGTACTTTAGCCAAATGTTGTTTTATATTGTACGCCATGTCGACGAATAGGTGTACTGTACTTGCAGAGTTATTTTCCGATGAAAGAAGGTAATTTTATCACATTGTGAGATCATATTACCATGATTTAATGACGCAATGGAAAAGCTGCCGCAATTAGTTAGGCCTATTCTCTTTTCATTATTCAAATAGATTCTAGAATGCAAAATACAATTCCTTTATATGTGTAAACAAATGTGGATGTATAGTAGAGCGGTCCTTAGGCTTAATAGTGCGGAATAAAGGAATCTTAAAAGCATTTCTGCCTTTTAAAATTGGTGACCCGCGAAGGCTCGCGGTCCACTGCTTGTGTCTTGGTGACCCGCGAAGGCTCGCGGTCCACTGCTTGTGTCTTGGTGACCCGCGAAGGCTCGCGGTCCACTGCTTGTGTCTTGGTGACCCGCGAAGGCTGGCGGTCCACTGCTTGTGTCCCTCTACTCCAACGTGGTTGTCTAACACTGGTCTAATAGCACCTCGTCACTCACTTTGTCCATTAAAGCTTCACCACGAGCGCGCATTTCTTGACAATCGCCGCGAAGTTGTCGACATGAGGACTCTTTCGTTTCGACTTGATCGGTCAATTCATCAAGTTGACGCTGAAGAGTTGTTCGCTCATTCTCTCCAGCCCGAACAGATTCTTCCAAGCGACCCAACTCTTCTTGATCGACTGCTTTACGTCTCTGAAATTCTGCTACCTGAAATCAAAAGCATGGTAACATATTACTACTTAAATCATAATTAGGTAGCACGTAATTATAAGTATATTTGACTAGGTGTTCTGAGGAATTACATGTACAGATTTCGCTTTACCTGTTAAGACGTTAAGTAGGCCTACTTTGCCTTCCGTTTAAAGTAGTTGTCAACTGTTCTTCACTCAATCAAAACTTAGAATATTGATGAAATTTGATTAAGCGGATGTCTGGATTAAGCCTAACAATGTTCCCCTTCAACTTCAGACGTTTTGTAGAAGCTAGAAAGGACTAAAAAAGCTTGTTTGCATTATCAATATTCTTTTCTATCTATTAAACTCACTGTGACAATCAAGTCTGCAAGCAAACAGCTCTGGTTAGGGTGTCTTGAAATGCATCATTTTGCTTCATATCATCTAATGCATTCTGAGCAATTGAGCTCACCCTGAGACTAGGGACCCATCATCAAGTTTTTAAGAAGAAATTCCATCTTCATGTGCACCCTCTGTGTTCATGATTTCTGACAATTTGGTGCTAGAACATTATGCTCGTCTTCTTCGGTAAAGCAGTCTTTCTCTTTCGATTTTCCAATCAAATTTCCTTGAATAACCAAAGTATCTATTCCTCTGTGTTTGGATCAGTTGTTTCCACTCATTCTTCAGTGTTAACCGAAGCGGTTGGTGCAGGTTTCGTGAGATGGCTCCCTTTTTAACATGTAGAGCAACTGCACTCTCAATGAAAGCAGTCATCTATAAGTCTTGTGTGCGCACCAGCATGCTGTACGGTAGCGAGACTTGGGCCTTGTCAGCTGAGTGTTTGAGGCGACTTGAGGTGAACGAAATGCGGATGGTCCGTTGGATGTGCGGAGTCTCCTCTCGCGACCGCATTTCAAACGAAGAGCTGAGAGCTAGAGTGTGCCTGGAGCCTATCGGCGACTCCATAAGGAGACGTCGTTTAAAGCCGATCATACACTGGAGCGATTTGTGGCGTTCAACATGTTGCGTTCAATATATCTCTTCAGTGTGTGATACTTTTCTGAGGGGTTGACAACATGGTTCAACACGTTTCAACACCTTGAACCGATATTCAGCTAGTTTGATATTGAGGCAACACGTTGCGCCGAAACGATGACGTTGACCTGCAGTATCCAATCAGCGTGCTTGAGAGCACGTGAGATTTGTCTTATCTGATGTTGTCGCATCACCACTGATCAAAGGATCAAGAATGAATGAATGGAATAACTCACAGACGGGGGAGCTGATAGAGTTATGGAGAGAGAAGGGTATTTTATACGATTCGAAACTAAAAGCGTATTTCGACAGGGAGAAGAGGCAGACCGCAATTGCAGAAATAAAATACAGTAACACAGTAATACAGTAATTTTAAATTTTCACGACGTCTAATCGATTGTTCTACGTAGTTGTAAGTTATCGGCGGAGTTATTTACTTCATTTTATAGGCAAGCGTCATTAATTAGTGCGTAAACATGGCTTCAGTATTCATGTATATGACGTATCGCGCTCTTATTAAAACTTAGTTGTTAGTTCTAATAATTGCTTCTCTAAAATAATGATATGAATTATTTTAATCACAGACCTTGTGGAGTTTTGACCCTGTAAGAGTGTTTTGAACAAAAACTTTATGTGGTCTATGATTTAATTATATGTTTTAAATAATTCCTGTTATCGAATAATATCCCATTGCCAGGACACTTGGCCAGATGAATTGAAAAAGAGACAAAATTCATCACGGACCGATTTAGCATATTTTGTCGGATTCCTGTTGAGTTCGGGATCGATATCTCGCAACATTTCTTCATTGCGCCAACTGCCACTGCGAATTTGGTGTGTTTCTGAATCCTCTGTATCGAATGATCCGGGAGGCGTGTACAAATTTCCAATTCTAGTTCTCAAATAGTTATGTAAAGAGCAAGCTGCCATTGTTATACGCTCCGCTTTTTCTGGAGAAACAATCATTTTCGACAGTAGTACTCTAAACCGACAGTAGTACAAATTCACTTTCAGCTTACCTGTTGCAAGAAATCGTAGAGTTACCGCCAGGCGATCATTTGTCGGGACAGCTAACCGGAAATTCGTATCTTTTTTTGCAATAATAGGAGCGACCAACTTATGCAATTCTTCAAAAGTCTCAGCATTCATTCTCATGAAATTGCTGAAACGGGCCTGATCACTGACTCTCACTTCGCTGATAAGTGCATTGTATGCTCCAAGTGTCGCCCGTTTCAGCAACCACTCATGCGTCCAAATTCTTCTTTCTTTTCTCCTTCTTCTTCTTCTTTTTCTTATTGTGCTAGTAATGATGGACAAGCAAACAGTAGCTGCCACCTTGTTCTCCATTTCTGCGCTTCAACTGAAATTGCGTGCGTTGAAAGAAAATATCAGTTGTATGCTTGTCGTAAGCAACAAGCAACCCAGTGTGTGACGTTTCGAGAGATTTGTGTCTTGCATGTTGCTTTCAACAGACAACATTGTGGAATTGGTGTATGACCAACAGTTGCTTTCAACAAATCTCCCCGAAATTCGTGTCTTCGTGTTGAACGCCACAAATCGCTCCAGTGTATGATCGGCTTAAGATGGTGTGGCCACGTAGAAAGAAAGGACGAATGTCAATGGGTGAAGCGCGTGCGGAAATTGAGAGTGGATGGGCGCCGACCAGTTGGACGTCCAAAGAAGACATGGAGCGATAACATCAACGAAGACCTTCGAGCGCTCGGGCTCCGTGTCGAAGATGCAAACGACCGAGCGAAATGGAGAGCCGCCATACAAGCGAATCGTCGTACCCAACATGGATGGAGAAATCGACGTTAAATGGAATAAATAAGTAAGTAACTGCCACTACCCACTCACTTGGAGTCCACCTAACAGAAACGCACTTCAGCTCTAAGCATGAAGTCAATCCATCCTTCAATTGAAGGAGCCCCACAACCAGTCTTAAACTACCGGACTGACTTCATCGTCTGACCCGAAATGTCCCAATAAAGAGGAGATACTTCCCCATCAACCGGAGGATTTTGTAGAGGAAACTGTTGATCTGAATCACGGAACTGGTACTCCTCCCCCCTGAAGCGTCTGTTCAGATAAAGAGGAGAGCACAGAAAATAGCTTGCACAGTTTATATAGTTATTTTGTGCAGATCAATAATGAGAGTTATGTGTAATTTGATTGCTGGAACGCCGGTAAAAACTTGCATTTGAGGAGTTAAAGAATACATGATTGTAGGAATTTCTTCGTGAATCAATAATTGCAAGCGCTATATGCACTGCAAGTTTTCATATTGAGTAGACTACAACTATGTATCGTGGATATGTGAATGCTACAATGCTTTATTCAATGAGCATTTTTAGAACTGGTGTCTACCCAAATGAGTAAAGTGCGTACAGGGGCGACCGCACAGAAGCAATGTTGGGCTAACAAATCAGTAACAGCATCACTCACCCATTGGAATTTGCATTGTCACTAACAACTCATTATCTACCACTGTTTCTGTGCGGTCGCCCCATGTGTCTTATACACTGTGAAAACCTGCAAGTGCGTATCAACTTATATCACTATAACATGCGGTTGGACTTCTATGCATAAAAAATAACATTATGCAATTCAATGAAAACAAGTTTATAGTGCTCATAGCGCAAGAAATACTAATAATTTAAATTATCCTCTAACAATACTGATAAAGATAAAAATACCTTTTATACAAAAGCATGTTGAAAAGGTCAAATTGGTTTAGTTTCGGCACGAGTGTGTGAATAAGTTTTCACATAAATTGACATATTGTCTTCCGAGCTTGTTGCTATAATTTCTGTGTCTTTATGGAAATTATTTTTTTCACAAAATATTCAGTTTTCAATGTTGATTACTTGATTCAAATCAAAAAAATTCCATTCAATTTCATACGTTGCTATTGAGGTGAAAATATAGGCCGAAGTGTAATAAAGTGCAATTATTTGTGTAAATATGCAGTTAATATAAAGTGTGATTAATATTTTTGTTTGAAAAAGCAATCTTCCAGCACTGCTGCATATCATCTTATCAAAAAATTGGGAATGCATTTCGACTTAAGGATCTTATCCCCACCATTAAGCACCATTCAATAAGATCAACCAAAGTAGGAATCAGACGCCGAAGGACTGTCAACCCTTTGCTAACTCCCATCAATTAACCAACTATATTTATGACCTTAACCTAGCAATTGATATTCCTCGGTATGTAGATATTATTGAGCTAATATATCTAGAGAATGTAAATCCTCTTACTTCTTCTTCTGTATGCTCAAGCGCGATCGCTTTTTTCTTTAATTCAACCTTCAAGCTGCTGACGTGTCGATTCAGATGAGCAATTTGACGCTCTTGATCGCTTGACTGCTCCTCCGCCTTACTCATGGCTTCTTGTAATTTCAGCAATTCCATTTTTAATTTATGCACCGACTCTTCACGACGCTTCACCTGAAGATATAGAAACGATTGAAATTATGAGAAACTTGCTCCATGTTAAATACAGTACATGTTCTCTTAGTCATTGCATGACTTCTTTGTCTGAATTGAATTTTTCGTATTGAGAAATAATTGTGGATCAACGCGACTGTAAACTTTGAAATCATATTTCCATCGTACCTGATTACGAAGATAGATAGTTTTCTATTAGTTGTAATGGAACAAGCGAAAAAGTAATTAAATCAATCTGAATAAGACACATTCAATATTCTTTACATATCACAGATGATTTGTCATCTAAAAAAAAGATTCTCTGCATTGCGGCTAGAACTAGAATTCAAGGATGCATCCTGTTTTCAGATTTCTGTAAGTATAGACTATAAATCATGGGTGAATTGAAAATTGCGCTATTGGTTCTCATAATCACACTCGGTCGGAGACATACAGGATTAGCCATAGCCGAATAGGAATTCCTATACACACCTTTCAATGACAGCAGGCACACAGAATAAGCTATAAGACAATAACCACAAGCCTCAAGCTGCAAGCCACCTTTAGTTATGGACACTTAGAAAAAACCATAGACCATATCTTATACCTTATGGTATGCGGCTCCTGGCTTGCGCCTTATGGAAGATCGAGATGCGAAGTGGGAAAGATGAATTGTCATGTGTACCTTCGTCCTACTATTCGGGGAGGACAGTTCACAATTTGTGAGATCACTGCAAAGTAATCATTAGTATGCTCTCGTCTAGAAATTGCAGAGTATCCACTTGACAACTTAATTTTCACGCTAAATGTTGCAGCCAAGCAATTGAGATGAAGTCATTTTACTTACGCTTAGCAGTACACATGCACCCCCTAGACCTATATCATAGCATGTGACAGATTCAGAATTTCTCGATATCGGAAGAAATTCATGGATTGAAGAAAATCTCGCTTGTCTGCTAAATGACCGGTTTCACCCCGTGGAATAGGAAAAATAGTAATTGATACTTTATTGTAACGTCTTAACTTTCAGTTATTCATGCAGTAATATCAGCTTTCAGTGTTTAAATACAAGTTTAAATCCTTCTTGATATCCGAGAGAACCGAACGCTTTGAAAATCATAAAACAAAAACCGCTAATGATCTGAACTTCTAAACAAGGAATTACTCTATGAATGATGAAGAAAATTACCACATAAAATACAAGTGCCATTTAGCTCATCCAAGCACTACAGCAAGTTCAGACTGAGCAAAATATTCATGATATTCATATTCTCACCTCTCCTGATAAAACATCTTGCTCACTTTGAGCATTTATCGCCATGGCTTGAATCCTGGATTCCAGGCGACCATTCTCCTCAATTGTCTCACTGTATTGCTCGCGCAATCTCTCAAGGTCTGTCTGAACGCGTTCATAATGAGATTCTCGACGCGATAATTCTTCTTGTGTCACGCGCAATTCCTCACCAGCATCGTAAAGTCGAGCCTCCAATTGCCGCACCATCGAGTGACGATCAGCCAACCCGCTCTCAGACTCATTTAATTGACCCTGGAAAGATCATGCATGAATATGGAAACGAATACTCAGATTACCTGCATATGACAAAAGAAAGAAAATACTATGTTAAACTTTTCTGGTCGGGAAATTGAAGTGATCAAGATGTTATAATTTCTTTTATAAATTGGTGCATCAACCGACTAAGCATCGTTATCTTCTGGGCATGGAGCAGAATTATGTTCTTTTATGTGCTCAAGATAGCGACGTAGCTGTACAATCTAATCTACATACATACCTAATATGAGAAATTATTACATTTTGGTTAATTCATTTCCCAACTAGAAAAGTGAATATGAATGGAAACCCTTTTCGTAATTAAATATGTTGATTTGATGACTGTTAAATGAAATTTAAAAACATGGAAAAGAATTCAGATCGCTGAAATTTCTTACTTTTACACGACTCAATTGAGTTCCACTTTTATGAGCTTCTGATAATGCTGCATCAAGACGCTGTTGTAGTGATGATATCTCGTCTCGAAGTCGGTGAACTACAGCTCCTTGCTCTTCAGCAGCATGCCTGAGTTGAGACTCAACCTGTGCACTATCAATTAAACGTGATTGAAGCTCTTCGGCAAGTTCTGTACGTTGATTACCGATATCCTTAGTTTCAGCTAATTGAGCTTCCAGTTGTCGAAGACGCTCTTCTAACTCTGTTTTCTACAATTCGAGATAAGAGTTTCAAGTTTCAATAATGAAATTATACACTTCTTTCATTCAAGAGAGCAAATGCGCTCGTATGATAGGACGCGTGTACCAGCTAATGCTTATTTGCGATGTTGATTTAACATGAACTAAATATTGATGCATCCAATATTGACTGAGACGAAGGGATGGAAATGGGATGGTCGCACTGAATGGTCGGAGTCGTTCACACTTCACACATGCCTTAAATATGATGTGCCCTGAATGTCAAAATAGCAAATTTTTGTAAAACTTAATTTTTATTCAATCCACCTACTTATAGCGTCAAAACATTTCCAGGTTTCTAACATTTTCCTGGAAACCGTGCGGTGCAGGTACTCCATTTGATTATAAGGTTAAATTGCAGGTCGGGCATTAAGCAACCATCTCAGTATTACTGACAATTTTAATAAAGGCACATCGCCTACATTATTATTATGATAATGAAATAGAAAAAACGTTTTCGGATACCATGCTATTAATTTATTGTGCAATGTTTCGCTTACCGAACTTAGTCATGCACAACGCAGCAGTGCAGCGTACAAGTCATGTTTTCTGTCTTTCAGTAGGGTAGGAACATTTATTTGTTTAGAGAAACAGGGGATCAGGGTTCTTTTGTATGATATGGTTTTGGATATAGAAATATAATTATTGATTTTGCTTGTAAAAAAAGTAGCATACATATAACAGGTGAAAAAATTCATTATTCTGCTTTCATCACATAATGCGCACAATTATGCAATTTTCATTTTAATGGTACAGTATATCTATCACCTTTACTACCACAACATTTTCTGGCAGAACACCTGTAATGTAATTTTGCTCTCTGTGAAATGTTCTGGTTACAAGTTAGCAACATCAGGTGCTATTTCATCGAAGGCTGACAGAAGACATACACTGTTAACTCGTAGGTGGAATCCAAATCAATTAGTTATCATAGTTGCATGGATTTCTATATAGTATATACTATACTATGTAGAAATCCATGATAGTTGTTTCAATCACTTCTTATTCACTTTCGATCTCTATGTATTGGCTTGTCTTCCATAGTGAGCAACTTCTAAAGTAGTTATTTACGCAACTAGCGCATGATTGCATTTCACGAGTTAGATATCTTAAATGTCCGAACCCGCAGGGTGAGGGGTGAGGCCATTTAAATCTAACGAGTTGGAATGTCATGATGAAGCTATCTTATGCACGAGTTGCGTAGAGAATAATATTTGGCGACGTGCTATGATGATCAAGGACAGATTGTGATTGACATGTCCTTTTTTTAGCATACGACCCATGTACAACACGGCCACAGAGTCCTACCAGGACTCAGGGAGGTCAAGTATGCGCCAGAGGATATGGGTACTTCCGAGAAGCGCTGTCTTAAGCAAATCGGGTACATGGTTCTGTCCAGGAATTTGTGTGAGGTATCCATGTAACTGTGTTGTATGTGTACCAAGGGCTCCCACGACGATTGGTATGACTTTCACTTTAATGTTCCATGGCTTCTGTATTTTCATCTTTAGATCCTGGTATTTTTCAATCTTCTCACGTTCCTTTTTACTTATGTTGCAATCATCTGGTACTGTTACATCGATTATAATTCCTTTTTCTTCACCTTGTCCACGAGTAATATGTCAAGCCTTCTTGCCGTTATTAGTCTATCAGTTCGAATCTCAAAGTCCCACAGTATTTTTATCACATCATTGTCCACCACTGGTCTAGGCTCATGTCTCCATGATTGCTTGTTGACTTGAATGCTGTGTTGTTTGCATATGCTTCTGTGTATTAGTTTTGCAACTTCGTTGCGACTTCTGAGGTATTCAATTTATTATCAAGAGTATTTTAATAGAAATTTAACTTCATCAATCGTGAAAATATCTATTCGCAGATCTAGTATATACTAAAGCAGGACAAGAGCACTCATAATTGGCATAGATTGCGCTCCTTCCCGTGCATTGGAGTAAATATTATTTCCCGCGCGGGCAATAAGTAGCATTCTATAATAAGTAATTTATCATGGAAAAAATAAGCAGTAGTTATACCATTGACAAATGTGGTGTATGGAGATTCATTCTCATAGTTTCAAAACATGAGTATTTTGCATAGATCACGAATTTTAGCGAGTGTTTTGAAACAAGGATAATCTCCATACATCACATTTGTCTATGGCATAAAAAAATTCTGCAAACTAATGGAGCCATATTGAGCAACAAAACTGCCACAAAATTGTTTAATTGTATTTCAAAATTGACTATTGAAAAATATTTGCGAAGGTATCCTTTGTGGTTGTTTTAACGGACATTCCCAACATTTCGAAGGAATGTAACATGCTATTCAAACGAGCAATCATTAATAATAAGCCACCAAAGTAATCAAAACCGAAACGCAAATTATCAAGTTAGGTTAACTTAACTGGACAATTTAATGTTCAAATCCAAAAAACCAGATGCTGGCTTCTTCTATTGGTAGGTCGATGAAGAATGAAAAGAAGTGGTTGGCAAACAAATGCAAACCAAATAGAGCATGAATACATTCTATCGTGATATCAACGCTAGGTAGTTATGTGTCATAATCGAAGTAAAATAAATGAACGTTGTTCATACTCGGACGCACATTAGGCACGGAGCCTTTCTTCCATGTGACCGAGTTGTCATTTACCACTCTCATTCTTTTTCGTGCTGAGTGTTTAGCAAGAATGCAGAGTGTACCTATTTTAAAAGTCTTAGGTTTGACCCTACCAAGATTTGAACCAAGGTCTCCCGGACGCAGAGCGAACACTCTACCACAAGGCCACAGCGCCGGTAATTTACTGTTCATTAACTGTTCTAGTATGGTGTACATGTATATCAGCCTTTTTCTAAAAAATGAGTCCAATCAGCAGTGATATTGCTAGAGACATGCTCTAGCATCAACTGTGAAAATAACTGAACTATTCTTGCAAATGAGCATTCTAACTTAATGAAGATGAAAATCATGTCGATTTCCACATCAATCAGTGGACACTAATGCCGTAGCTGGCATTATTGTCCGCTGAATTACATTGAAATTGCATTGAGTAAAAACTGCATTAATGTCCGGAAGAAGCATTCTATGTCAAAACTCCATAGAAATAATGCAATAGTCAGAATTTTAGAGTAAAACTTTTCAGATATTCACATCAATAATAATAATAATAAATAATTGAGCAGTCAAAAAGACCAATGATCATAAAAGGAGAACAAAAGAAAGAAGTATCATCGAAGTTAGAATCGGCTACAACATAGGTAGAAGCCGTAAAAGCACTGTTCTTTGCGGATCAGGAAAGTCGCACGAGGTTCGAATGCTATCCGCAACCCCGTTTTCTGCGAATGGGTCGAAGACCAGTCTCTTATCAATTTTGCCACGGGCAGCCTGAATCGCATGAAACACACGGCCATAACATAAGTCGAAAACAAGACCGATAAAGGAACCCCTTGATTCCTCTGGATTCAGACTGTCCAGTGCAAGTCCATTCAGGAGTACTTGTCACAGACGATAATCCTCTCTGCATCCATTCGCTAAGGCGCGTAAAACACCCAAGCGGTGCAAAGTCTGAATCCTGGGTATATGGATGGCTTTTAGTAGGTTGGTATGGTGCAGAACTAGGCAGTCTCAGAGCTGCTTTTATGCTGTCCCGTCCATCTAGAGGCGCAATGTCACATCCAAATCGTAGAGAGGGTGTGACGACCAAGCGCCATAGAAATGATTTAACGAAAGGACTTAGCTTTAAGGACGTATATTTTCACTTCAAAATCATTGCTTGTAGACATCGCCGCAGATTTCATCTTCAATGGGTTAGAATAATAATAATAATTATTATTATCTTCATTAGTCCACAACAATGATTCAGTAGATATGTATGACAGTAAAAGAGACAAAATACGTATGCATACAAGAGCAAAATACATAAGCATGGAGGAATTATAAGTATCTGGGTGAACAAAACTGTGTGAAGGAAGATTGGAGTCTGATGGTTTTGGCGAAGTGAGGAGCAATAGGAAGGCGGTTACGGGGGGTAGGATTCCGGAGGATGAAGCACTCTCGAAGGGGGTGAAGAGAGTCATGTGCTATCATCTTGATTAGGGAGCAACAACCTCTTTCAAGGAGGGTGTTGTACGTGGGAGTAATGTCAGTACCTATTATGCGGGAGGCTCGCTTTTCAACTGCAGTAATTTTGCGTAGAAGGTAGCTAGGGAGATTGACAAAAACAGGACCGCAGTACAGAAGTATGGAACGAATGAAGGCGAAATAGGCTTGGCGGAGAACAGAATCACTACAGGAGGCACTCTTAAGGTTCCACAGAATAAAAAGTCTTTGTGAGGCCTGGGCGACGATTTTCTTAACATGCGCGTTCCACTTCATGTCGGTGGACACGTGCACGCCTAGCATTTTCTGGGTTGACACTGACATTAAATGATTGCCATTAGGGAGAGATATGGGACTGATGGATAGATTGGACTTTGTCACAAAGTTCATGACGGTGCATTTTTTGTTGTTCAGAGGAAGACCGTTGGCAGAAGACCAAGAGACGATGTTGTCATACTCGATCTGGAGATGGTCGTCGTCAGAGCATCTCAGAAAATGCAAGATGGTCAGATCATCGGCGTACATGATTGCAGATGAGTTGCTCTCGACGACGGAGAAACTGTCAATCGCCATACAGAACGCCAGCGGACCGATAACACTTCCTTGTGGGACGCCGGATGGAGCAGGGTAGGGGTTGGAAAGGCTGCCGGAGACTCGGACAAACTGTTTTCTGTTGCAGAGGAAGTTGCTTATCCAGTTGATGACTGGGTCAGGCAAGACGAATTTCGAGCAGGCGTCTATGATCACACGATGAGGCAACATATCGAACGCCTTCGAAAAGTCAACTGATAACACCCGCACAGCCCCAGATTGTTTGTCCAGGAATCGCAAGATTCGATCATAAAATATAGTCAAAGCGGATGTCGTGCCTCGCTCGGAGATGTAGGCAAATTGTCTTGGGCTCAACTTGACACGTATGGCTGGGAGAATCCACTTCTGCGAGATGATGGTTTCAAGGCACTTCGACAAGATGGGAAGGTTAGAGATTGGGCGATAGTGTTCGGGAGCCGTAGGATTGGGATGTTTGGGAATGGGCACAACATTAGCGCATTTGAAGCAGGTAGGTACGATGCCGGACTGGATACTCCAGTTGAATATCAGAGACACTGCAGGGGATAAAATGTCAGAGAATTCTCGGTAGACCCAAAACGGGATGCCATCCGGACCGGGACACTTCTTTTTGATTTTCAAAAGTGTCAAGGAAACCTCACTGATGGAAATCGTTAGTTGTCGAGTCACTGCTTCGGATTTGGGATCAAGAGAGCTGCTGGAAATTGTTGAAGGGACGCTGTCGTTGGTAGTCTGTGGTGGGGAGAGCGGAGAATATACCGATGTAAAGTAATCAGCCAGTTGTTGCGCTGTGAAGGGACTTTGTTTAGCCCTAGTTGTTTTTGGGTCCTCACATCGACTGACAGACAGATTTGATGGCCTTCCAAATGGCTCTGGAGTCTTTTGAGGATACTGCATACTTGATATAATTTGTCTTATGAGCTTTACAGTGCTGGATCACCTCCTCACGAAGACGTTCGTGCTTTAAAGTCTTTCCCTTCTTGAAAGCTCTGTCTCGGTCGTCAATGAGAACCTTCAGCGATGCTCTCATCCAGGAAAGGATCTGTTTCGCGGAGGCGGATAGTACGGGGAGGGAAGCACGAGTCGTAAAGAGCGAAGAGACAGGATTGAAACAGTTCAGTCGCAGAATCAAGTGAATGTTCGGAACGAACAAGCGCGCACCAGTCAAACTGTTGTATCAAATGATTAAATCTGGCCTTGTTGTACTTTGACATCCTTCGGACAGCTTGTTTCACAACGGGAGGTCTGTTAGGACTGTGAGACCACAAAATTGCGATATGGTCAGATCTACCTATAGGGCTGAGGCGTTGAGGAGCAACAGAAGTCGAGACGTTTGTGAAAATTTGATCGAGAGTGTTACCGCATCGAGTAGGGAAGTCGACAATGGGTTTGATTCGGTGAGTCGGGAGATTTCACTGTCATATAGTCTCAAGTCATTGAAATCACCTGCGATGACAATTCTAGCTTGACACGGGTCGAGTTTAGAGGTGAAACAGAAGTCTATGATATCTGTGATGCAGGAAATCGCATCTGCGTGTTCAGCAGGACTGTTCCAAAAAGGATGGTAGAGGGAGATTATCAAAAGGTTGGGTAGTACGATAGGTAGGAATTCAGTTCTACACGAGGTTAAAGCTGGAATGTTCAATTCGGATAACACAACAGGGTTGAGACAGTCGCGAACATAGCAGATAATCCCTCCACCAGAACGGTCTCGTTCTTTGCGCACCACACAATAGCTAGGACTAGAAACATCGATGTCAGGAATAGAGGGATCGAGCCAAGACTCACACAATATCGCAATGTCGGGTCGATGCTCTCGAAGTAAGATAGACACTTCGTCGACCTTGTTAACCACTGATCGAACGTTCGCAAGGAAAATAGAAGGAGATCTTCTTGAGAAGGGTATCCTGCACAATCGCGACTGCGTCCGGCGTTCCTTACAGGAAGCGTTGGGTGCGTTGAGGTCGATGGTCTTCAGATGTCGGTATGAGTGTCGGTCACGTGAAGAATCATTGGATTTCCCTGGAGAATCATTGGATTTCCCTAGGGGACGGGAGGAGATTCTGACGGGGATGCGTTGCGGTGGAGATGACGTAGCACATGTCGGGACTGACGCGGTGGGCGAGAGAGAGGATGAAGGAGAAACGGGAGGCGTCAATGAGGAGTGACTCACAGTGGAAGCGGCTCTGTGGGCGATAGTGCTGTTTTCGCAACTAGATTTCATTTTCGAAATCGAAATCGAAATTATAAAAACGTTTTCGAAATCGAGATCGAAATTATAAAAATTATAAAAACGTTTTCGAAATCGAAATCGAAATTATAAAAACGTTTTCGAAATCGAAATTATAAAAATTATAAAAACATTTTCGAAATCGAAATTATAAAAACTTTTCAAAATCGAAATTTCTGAAATTATAGAATCATGTTTAGTAAGTCTTAACAACATGACAGTCAGGCCTATGACAACATGACATTTGACCCTAATTATTTTAGACCGTACACGAAAGACTAAGGCCCCTTCCGACACCATGTCATGATATGCCTGCATTTGAAATATATGAAATCTGAAATGAAGGTGCTTATTTTCAGCAAAGATATACTTTATTTTCGGGCTACTCGATAATCAATTGTCATGTCAAATTCTTTAGTTTCAGATCTTAACATTTATACAAATTGCTGTTGATAGTTTCATGACATCATTAAGTGAGAGGCAAAATATTTCATTGTCTTCTCAGGTAGGCAACAGTTGAGTCAATTCAAGTAATAGCTAGCCTAGAGACTTTGTTCGACCGTGACAGCAGCTTGACTGTCGCTCGGCAGTCGGCATTGCACGTTGGGCGCTGTCTGTCATTGGGAATTATGTAACTGATGACGATTCATTCTCCTTGTCTTTACTCTGTGGCCATTATAGAACACACTGTCTCTCTCTCTGGTGATAGACTGGTGATGGACACAATTATCACATTTTCATGGGTAAAAATAATTTTCTCAATATTGACCATTAATAATCGAAATGTAAAATGACAGCAGGATGAATAGGGCATTTTTGTCCTTTGATCAATCACCATTATGCACTGCTGTTTTCGCATTTCGCCACTAGATTTCATTTCCGAAATTATAAAATTATAAAAACGTTTTCGAAATCGAAATTATAAAAGCATTTTCGAAATCGAAATTATAAAAACATTATCGAAATTTCTGAAATTATAAAAACTTTTTCGAAATCGAAATCGAAATTATAGAAATTATAAAAACATTTTCGAAATCGAAATCGAATTTCGAAAACAGCACTAGTGGGCGAACACCTCAGGCACAAGTTTCACGGGTTGAATAAGCAAATCATGATACCAAAGGCGTCGCTTTATCAATCGGGGAAGAGTTTGACCTCTGTTCTCAGGGTTAAGCTGCAGTAATCGGTCGCGAGTGTAGCGGAGGCGGGAAGGAGGTGACTGCATTGAGCCAGTTTGCGCGATTGGGGAGGAAAGGTGGAGACTTGTGAGTCATCGGCGATAGCTGCATACACGGGGTTGAGGAAAACGGGGACAGATCACAAAATCTCGAATGCTTCGGGTCAGAAGAGTCTTCAAGCGTTGAGAAGGTCAGAAGCGTGAAGCTTGTTAACGTAGGAGCAGGATGGTGTAAAAAAGGCCGTAGACGTACAGTCGTAGGAATGATGGGCGAAAGGGAAGTTGGAGTCTGAACAGCAGCAGGCGCGGACAACCGCACGCCAGCCTGCAACAGACAGTTAAATCCAGTTACAATACCAATAATATCCACTTCTATCGGACACTAAATAAAGAATTCCTCTAACGCGTCCTCGGTTTCTATTCATTCATGTCCTCTAAAAGTGGATACTATTCCTATATTTCAGTTAGTTCATAGACTTCTATAATATAGCATCTGGACAGAAATCTGAACAGATATCATTGACCCTTCTATACGAAATGAGTCTGACTATTTGAATCGATGTCATTCATACAGAAGTTACGTGTATGTGCATTGTATTCTTGTTATTCTTGCTCTGCGGGCGTTGTTAATTAGTGTTTTTCAAATCATCAGCGATGTTTGTGGAGAAAGGAAAATGCTGAGCATATGCTCTGTGTTTGTGTACCGGTATAAGAATGACAGTAAATTTGAAGACTCTCCACCTACATTTCATTGCTTTCCTTTGAAAAATAAGCCACAGAATCTCACGATAAAGAACAATATGTGATTTACGCCGACGACCAAACCAAAATTACTCTTCTTTGGTGGCAAGGTTAATACATTCTCACAATTGTCTTCCTCAGGAAGAAGAAGAAGTCTCAATCGATATGGAAGCATAGTCCTCAAATGTGAAATGAAAACTGACTTCGTTCGTCGCCTCAAATTAAAGTAAAAAAATGTGTGAATACGAGTAAGACAATACTCGTACTTTTTGAATTTCGGAGCGACAGAAATCTGATTGCAAGGTTACAGACGAGTACGGTATATTCTCCTGAACTCATCCTTGCAACAATCGAAAAATTCAACACAATAAAGATCATGAACTTTTTTATCTTATTTTACACAGTGATTTTGGACCCTATATGGATAATGCATATCTCATAGGATGGATCATGAAATTTCATTGTGATGCAAAAATGATACAAGTTTACAGTGCTATTGCATTATCTTCTATCAGACAATCGAAATGAGCACCCTGTATGGATATGGCTATTTCTGAATAATATTTATAAAATAAAGAGCTTGATTCTATCTGCTCTATCTATTGGTTGCATCAATATTCTGAGCTTCTATGCGCCACTATGGCATTAAAAGCAAAGCAACAAGCAGATGTAGTGTCTTTCTTTGGCGTTGGTTCTCCGAAAGTTTCCGAATGAATAAAGTCATTTCAGGAAGTAAAACCAAAATCAATAACCAATCCACGAATCAAAGTGGCACTTTGTGTTATTTGATGTGCTACTTCACTTGGAAAAGGGAAGATATGACCTAATATTTGTAAAAAAGTGTAAACATGAAATGCCAGTTTGTTTCCAAAGGATTAATTATTTGACTTTGATTTATTGATTAACTCTCTTTTAAAATCTTGCGTGTTCGTAAATAATTTCTGTAAATAACACTCCAATGTTTTATTTAATTCAAAAAATAGTAGCCAGCATATCTATGTGAATGACATTGATTGATACATGAATAAGTTTCTTCAGATAACTCATTTGCCAATGTGGAAAAGGCGACTGAAAATTCTGATCAGAGTCTCACTAATGGGCAAAGTTAGACTGAAAAAGAGACTATAGGAATTATACTTCAAAATTGATGTAAATCGGCATGATCTTCCAGATATAGTTACACATTATCACGAAAATTAATCAACCGATACATGCTTAAATACATCAATATGAAATGCAATATCAGCCTCATCTCGTATGCGTGCTATTTCAGATTTCTGTCCAGATGCTATATTATAGAAGTCCATGGTTAGTTACACTGTTTTCAATTATTTTCACACTTTCAAAGTAAAACTATGAAATTAAAGAAATTCATTCTTTTATGTCTTATGAAAGAATAACTAATAACTGTGGTACAATCTGCTTTACAGGTCATATAAAGCGATAGGATATCTACAATACATGCACGGAGACAAATAAAAATCCATACAATTCATGTCTACAGTGGTCTACGATGTACACATGATTTATGAGAAAGGCTTAAAACATAGCTTTTCGTAGAGTTCTATGGTCAAGCTAGTCTATAGATTATAAGGTTTTAAAATTTAAACTTGGAATACCATTGCAGCAGTAAGAGACTATCAAAGCGGAAAATAGCCACAGTATACTATCATTAATGTTGGGTAGAAATGCCAAGAGGTGGGAATTACATGCCTTACAATAGAGTTCAAGGCAGTCGAACCAGAGAGCGTTTATGTGATACTTTATTTCGACAAGATAAGTCTCAATCACGTCGATATTCGCCATATTCTTCATCTCGTTCACAAAATCGAGCAAGCAGTCCATTACGATCGTTGCTGAGGGAATCTCCATCACCAGCTCGTGTCAGAGCAGGAGAAGCCAAAGAATTCATTCCTGGACGTGAGCGATATTACTCACCAAATTCTCGTCGTTTATACGAAGCTCCAATTGACTGGAACACAGGTGATGCATACTCAATCGACGACAATCATTGCTTTAGTGGTTATCGCGATTGTCACAGTTATAATAACAACAGCGATTGGATGATTCGTTCTTCTTCAAGTCACAAGGATCATTATAGGTCAGACGACTTTGACGAGGACGTTAACATCAAAAGATTCAGAAGTCCGCCGCGATCAGAGGGAGCTCTATCCATATATTCATTGAGCAAGCGCATGGATCATTTTGACTCAATTTTGACTAAGCTTGTTAATGAAGTAGCAGAAAAGAAAAGGTACAACAACAATCAATCCACGTCACCATCTTTCAGACAACCAGAACACCAACGTAAAGCCTCAGCAGATGATATGGAAAAATTAGACCGACTAATGGACGATTTGCATATCATGAGGCGGCATGGGAGTCCTGCGCGAGAAATGTACAGACCAGTACCTACAGCAAGAAGTGATTCGTATAATCACAATTCGCGAAATCGATATAGAAGATAAACTGAAATTTTCAACTTATTATATAACCGTGTAGAAAGTGATGTTACTATAATTGGTTTTAAGCATTCATATTTAAATCTACCTTCAACTGTACCACTAGCTTTCACGCTAATTCTAAATTAGTATTTGATCTATATATCATTTAGCAATTTGTGCTATCAAATATGAAACATACACTAATTTTCCGATATCCAGATAGTTTTACATCTATATATTCTTTTCATAACGCGTGATGTCTCCAATCCTCGAACAATTTAACCTTTTTAACCCTTTCAACAAGGGCTAGGATGATTTGAAAGCTCAGTTGGTTAAGGGCCGCAATTCGATACAGCAAGTCAGAAGGCTAGCAGTGCGAGCCTGTTCTCGTGGGAGAGTACCATAGCTCTCACTACGGGTTGCTGACCATATCCTGGTGAGAGCTGCCAGTGCATGAAGGCTGCCAACCCTTAACTTGCTAGCATAACTACATGCATTCGGTGGGACAGGGTTGAAAGAACACGGGTTAAAACAAACAAAGAACCGAACAAACTTTTGCACCTTCACTCGGCCATACCGACGGCACTTCCAAGGCAAATTAAGGGGAAATAATCTCTAAATTACATCCATCGATACTTGCTAAAAGTGTATTTGCTATTGGACGAAACACCTACTTGTACAGTACTGATTTGCAGCGACAATTAAAGGACATAACATGGTCGATTATGTGCATGATTGTGCCACATTATTATGCAAATACAAAGTACGAGTATATAGGATTATGCTGTTAATGCGTACTCCAATAGCCAAATACGTCACTGTACTTCAAAGTTTACAAAAATCTCAACATCATATTTAACGCTTCATATGAATGAATTACGCAATGTGATTATTTTAAAAATTGCATATAACTGATCACCTAATCGTATAAAAAGGGATAATGAAAAAGGTTACGAGATCACACCACATCGCAGGGGTGAAAATAGCCAAAAACAGAATCGCAAAATAGACTACCTCATCCTTGTTTGGATTAACGCTTATTTCTACTTAGCAGACACAATCTAAATTTGCAATGCTTCTTGACTATAAGGCCCATCGCAAAGCCAATAAACATACAGATAGCTTCCGAAAGAGAAGAAACAATTCGAAACTGAATAAAAAACAGCATGCGAAAGGGAAAGTCACAGTGTGAATCAAGATTATATACAATACTGAGGCTTAACAGCAGAGCCTCTCCAATAATTACTATTTATGAAACCAAATTGCTACTGAAATCTAAACTGCAGCAGATCACAACATACGGAAAAGCAAATTTGGAAAGATAAGTGCATGTTCATATACATGTAAGTTCATGTACAGTAATCGATCTGACATCGATAGTCAAGTGAAATGGATTCACGTACATCAATGTTTCGTTAAATACAAGAAAACATAAAATGTTAATTCTATTTAATGCTAGGCTAGATCGCACTAAATATCTATGAACATTCAAACTATTTCTCAGCTTCCAATAACATTGAAAAAACTAGGAGCGTGACAGACACAAAATAATGTTTATCAAACATAGATTCCCTGCAATGCCTAAGAGTAATCGTAAAAACCGTGAATTTGCAAAACGTCATACTTATGATGCTGAAGCACGAGATAAAAATCAGATAAATGCACATAATTTTCGATTGAGTGGTCTATCAGGAGCATACGTGCGGCAACCAACAAAAACACAGCGTCCTAGTACAACTCAATCAACAAATCCAAGGCAATCTGACTCTGGAAAGAGGAGGAACATGGGTCCCCGTGGCCCATCTGATGAAGCCTTAATGGATGCTGCAAAGCTAATGCAAAAGAAAAAGGATAAAGCTAAAGAAGAAGAAAAGAAAAATGAGGAAGAAAACACAGGAAATCCACCTAATTTCCAGTTAACAAATTCATTGAAGAAGTTTGTCATCAACCACTACAATAAACTTTCGTTGTCAGAATGCCCAAGGGAAGAGTTGCCACTCTGGATATTTTCAAGAATGCCGGACTATTTCTCTTCAACTTTCACTCCACCAGACAACAATTATCAACAATACTATGAACATGGAAGGTTTCCTACTTCGCAGCCACTTGTAATGATACCTTATCCACCAAAAGGTCACTCTTTGCTCATAATTCCCAATCCATCGTTAGATATCTTAAAAGGTGGTAGAGCTAGCAACGAAAACAGCGGAGTAGGTGGTAGACCGCCACGCCCGAGTGCGCATTTGGCCGACCGTCCTCGGGCTACCTTCTCGCAACGAGCATTATCCGGAAGTGCTCCTGTTGAATCAATGGCATCCGCAAGAGTCCGTCCACAGGTGGCACGAGTGCGATCATCAAGTAATCCTATTATGCAACCTCGATCACGAATGCAGTCTGATATCATGACAAAACAGAGAAATTTAGGATTGCCTTCTGTGTCTTTTACCAAGCAAACCACAGATGATCAGATTCCAGACCAACAAAAATACAGCCAAATTTCTGAAGAGCCAAGAGCAGAAACCACTACAAGCGGCAAATTGTGCAGTGCATGTAAAAAAGATCTAAAATCTGACGAAGAATTGAAGGAGTGTCGATATGAAGATTTTGAGTCATTTTTTATTAAATCAGAACAGAGACTGTTAAATGCTTTGAAAGTACAAGAAAAATTTATGCGCGACGTAGACACTTCTTATGTTCTGAAACTTATTGAGCGATATAATCATGAAGTTAGACCATACAGTGCTTTGTCAAATTTACACCCGTTCCACTGTAAGCACTACAATCATCAATAAAACCACATTGTTTATTTCCTCTATAAAATCGAATTATTTCTTTTCATTTTACTGAACTAAAACAAAGTTCGAATATGCCTGGAGGTACCTACATGATCTTCCTCACACTTTCATTTTGTGTAATTAATGTACTACAGTGATAATAACTAGAAATATTGAAGTTGGTCCTATTTAATTTGACATGGGCATTATTTGGGAAGCAGTTAGGCAATGACTACTACCGGTATGTCTTATTTATGGAAAGCAAAACTGCTTCTCATGCCTGTATTAGATATAATAATCGATGCTGAATTATAGAAATTTGGACTAAAAGTGTGCTAATCTCATATGGGAGCACTTTTATAAATGATCACAAAAAATTCATTACTGTCTCTGCTCATCGAGTAAAAAAAGCAGCAGCTGTGCTCATAAAAGTGCTCCATAAATATTAGACAATAACGAAAACATGGTAGATCTTGACACATGACGAGGACATACAGAAGCTAAGCGTAAAAAGGAAATTGATGAGATTGCTCATTTTGGTTTTTTTGTAACTTGATTGACGTTACAAGGCAAAAAGTCGAGATTGTGCCCTTTCAATGAAACGATGCACATGTATTAAATGTCTTTTGATCTGCCAAATTGAGAATGCGCACAAAATGTACTTGAAAATGTTGCATAAAATTTAGGTACACATCCGCCTCTCCCAATGAATGTAACGGAATGCCGACATTGAAATAGGCTGCATCAAACCCATTTTCAACTTTGATCGATGAACAGACTCTGCTAAAATTTATCGACGAAAATGTATTCAGAAAAAATCCTTATCCCCATATGCGATAAGCACGCCAAACGGATATGTGGAACTCAACGATTTCTTTCGTAAGTTTTTCCAATGGTCTTTCCACAAAATAATTGATTCTCTTATCAGATTTGCTTTAGTTCTTCATAAATTTCCTGCTTTCTTGCTTTTCTATAGATTACATGTAAATGAGCTTGCTCGATTTTGATAGACCTACAGTCAATCACATTTGACTTTAACATTACTAAGCTAGGTCACTGACAACACTTCTGATTTTGTGGAATAATCGAAATTCAGATCTAAATCGTACAAGGAATAATATGAATCTGAAAGATTTTGCTAAAGCAAGACTAACACAAGCAGTTCTACTGGGCTTTCCACACTATCTATAAGCTGCCATAAAGCTAAAGTACCTGAGAGTACGCTTGCTCATATACAAGAGCAAAATATATCATACAAAAAATTGTAGATTGATGCCTTCATAGAGACTAATCAACTGAATATAACTGAGTGATAAATTGCGCGACTACAAATGTAGTCCCAAGTGATCCGTTGAAGGTGTTCTTTCAAAAAATTTGGAGGTATATTTCTGACGCAACAATACCTTAGCTAAATGTCAACCAGCCACATTTCTTCATCAAGCTAAAATATTAAGTCAAATGATTCACAATTAAGGAGTTTCTCGTTTGGTCATGTCGACATGAAAATGTCGTCAGAAGTTCCGATAAGGGTTAACGTATCTTTTCTATTTCTTTGATAGTGACACTATGAAAATCGTTATAGGAATACGCAGAAAGTAATAATAATAACTCTGTAACCTCAAAATATCTGCTTTTCGAAAATCCTCTTAAAGTCGACCTGATGCATTTTTGACATATAACAAAACAGTTAGGAAGGTTTTTGTAGTATTTCACATTACAAATGTGATTCAAATGTGAAAATTGCATTTTTGCTTAGTCTTTAAAATATTCATTACAGAAATTTCTATTTTACAATGTAAATTCTCTGCTTTGAATAAGTTAAGCACAAATATCGAATTCAAATCGTAAATGAAAGACAATTATTCATACAAAAGGGCATTGTCGTTGGAAAGAAAAGAATATGTATTCATCGATCTAAAAGTCATTCAGTAATGATGACTGTAACGACACAACGTTGGTAGGACTATTTTACTGATTAATCAGCAATTGTAATGTTTAAAGCAAAGCCGTTCGATCACCACTTATGACGAGAAGAAATCATCAAGAGTGTGAACTTCTAATGACGTCTGAAGAAATAATAGAATTTAAGGATCCTAGATTAAATTATTCAAAGTAGAGGAGCCATATTTCTATGTCACGACATTTTAAATGAAGTATCAATTTGTTAAGCAATTATAATTCTATGATTCCAGCATCGCTAGATAGTTATCATCAAAGTCAAAAGTGTTAATCCATTTTCAGATTCACTTGAAATTCGCCTGCAGATGTTGATGAAAGAAATAATATCTTTTAAAATCCAATTTAAGACAAAGTAAAAACACAGTACAGCAAGTAAATACAGGACTTTGGATCAACAATCTTTCAGGATATTACTTTTTTTACTAGCATATTCGTCGAATAACTAAATGATGCACTTCTCTTCAAAGTCAATGGCGGATATTCATTTGGAATCCCAATTAAACATAGAAAATTCATGTAAGCAATATGATAGGAAGTCAATGCAAAGTAATGCAAATGCTGGAACACATTACACCATGAAAGAACAATATAGTGGACCGAGAAGACAGAGGGAGAGAGGATGGACTTATGACTCAAGAATTGAGTATCAGCCTCCTCCTCGAGAGAAGCGGCCAAGAAGAACTGTTCAAAGACCAGTTGGTCCTGTTGCAATGAGGGAGAAAAGGGTGACCTATGATAAACCAAAGAAAATGATACCTGATATCTTTTTTGTACCACAGACAACCCGCAAAAAGCATTTTCATCATCCAAAACGAAAGCATAAATACTACAAATACCACTGCATTGACTTCTATATCGATGCATTAGAGAAAGAATTAATGTACTCTCCGACTACTGTTAACATGTTTTTTGATGAACTGAGCAATAAGTATGTGAACAAGCTCATCGCGCGCTACAATCCTGCCCGGGATATATTTTCATTCAAGAAATCCATTCATACAACATGCCATGAAGATGTTTCAAAATGGCTGGATCATGAGGACACAGATTTTTATATTGAAGGCAGATTAGAACGCTTAATGGAAACCATCGAAGCGATGAACAGGTGTACAGATGCTAACATCGCCCAAATCAAACATATAGAAGCCATCGACATGTGAAATAGCTTATCATTCTTAATGATGACACATTAGTTTAAGAAATGCATTCTCTAACAGTAGAGAACATTTTTTATTTTCTCACTTAAGATTGAATTAATTCAAGTAAATTACATGTAAGTGATGATTATGATATCAATCAAGGCATGAATTATTGATGAGACCGAATTTAAGAAGTGCCCGATCAATTAAAAGACAATTTAGTTTTTCCTACACCTTTGCTGGTATTATATTCTTATGTCTCATAGTCAATTCCTAAAAGCGCATACCGGGTATGGCAAATCATGGTCTTTCCAGCGGAAAACAATACTGTGCATTGACTGCGCATGATCGATCTCACTTATCATCTTAAATCATTTTAGATCTTCTATAAGAATAATGTGGTAACTACTTGAACATGTCTCGGTTGTTCACTGTGTAATTTTATTAGAGAACGCTCGACGTATTTGTTTAAGAATTTTATTCTGATAAAATTGTCAGCATGAATGCTTTGTATTCCTAAATGAATAGCAACACTTGGAAGAGATTAGGTGACTCCTCTCTCGGTAATTAATGTTGCAGTGTGAACAATCCTTCTTAAGCCACTATAAAAATCTTAATATCATTACTAATAAACTCACAACTATAAACATTACTAATGAACGATTTTAAAAGTCAAAAGAAGGAAAATATCACGAAGATCTATCAGATGGAGATTTGAAGGTGCAATTAGTAGAAAATTTATATAAAGAAAATCGATAGCACGTTCCGATGACCGGTTACTTATTTAGATCACAAGAAGATGTTAAATTAAAGGAAGTAGAGCTTTCAAATTCCAACAGCAGTAAAAATAATTTCAAAGATTTAAGAATTATAGCAGTGAAGAGGTTGAAAGACAATCTAAAACAATGCATCGAATGTAAAATGGCGCGATAACGTAAAAAAGGAAAATCATTTATATATGAAGACATCTTTATTTCATGTACTAATAATTCCAAAGTAATATAATGATACACGATAACTTAATATTCTGAATAATGTACTATTCAAGGAAACTGACCCTTGCAGACATTTTCCAATTGCCATTTTACAGTCGTCTTCAAACTTCGGATACTCATTAGCATCCCTTCTTTGCGTTCAATATACCTTCTTTGAGCCACATATTCTTTGAAGAAATTGTCATCTGACAAAACATGCCAGGCGCCTTTGTAATCACTTTCATCTTCACTTTTCAACTGCTTTGATATCATCTTCACAGCAACTACTTCATCTTCGGCTGAAATACGATAAGAAACTTTCCGACGTAGATATGTGTCGTCCTTCTTGTCTGTATTCGCTAGAACGTCTTCCAGTCCCAATAACCAAGTGTAAAGCTTAACAAGCACAGATGAATCTCTAGATTTTAGTGGAAGACAACCTTTGGCCCATTCCGTAGGGAAATATGGAAACATTGGATAAGTTAAAGGTGTTCTTTTGGAAGCATTTTGTACTAGAAAGCCCATTCTAGATTGAGAATCCATCGCTTGCAAAGCAAAATCTAATCGTCTGCGAACTCTACGCTTCAATCGTTCATTTCTACGTCTTAATCGTTTCTTACAAAATTTATTGCCTAGTGCCACATTTGCTGGGGGCTTATTTCCTTCATCTCGTGGTAATCTTCCACTGCGCATATCTTTTAGTAGGTTTCGTGGATCAACTCCTCCATATCGAAGTCTGCGTTCTGGTGGTGGTCGTGCTCCTCGAAATTGACTTTGCCTGCCACTTTCCGATCTCGCTGACATTGGTCTGTACCCCTTTCCAATCATATGAGCAGCAGGAGACTCTCTTGACTGTTGCGGTGACAGTCTAGGACCTCTTGATAGTTGCGGTGACGGTCTGGGACCTCTTGATCGTTGTATCCTTGACCTCACTGAATCTAAGGCGGGACGTTGTCTGTGCGGTCTACTTATGTTGCTATGATTTTCAAAATCGTCTTGAGCGTTGTGATTTTGCTGTTTGAATGCCGCCATTGTTGTAGGGTTACGCTTTTTAAAAAGAGACTTGTCAAATATCAAATTCGATTCTAATGCTTCGTTTTCAAAGAAAACGTCATTTTGCATACATGATGCATCACTTTCTGTAGAAATAGCGAAAGAATTTTTGTTGAATACGTTGAGATCACCTTCACTTCCAACGTTACTCGCAAACGTCGATTTAGTGTGTTGAGATGAATACTTGCTCGAATTACTTATGCTATCCGAAGATGTAGAGAAATTAAAATTTTGACTGCTTTGGTCCTTACGAAATATTATATTGTTGATCAATGATTTTACTTTCGCCCATATTCCTTTTTTCTTCTTTGCAGTAGTCTTCACTTCTTTATTATCCATCTTTCCGTTTGTTAGATGGCAAGTTCAACTCGAATCAATATCCAACATAATTTGATGGGACTGGTAGCCCACAAATTTGAACTTCGGTATTAATGGATATTCATTCGAATTCTATGGTAAAGCAAACATGAAATGCACAGAAATAATACGTGGTCTTTTTCTGAAAAAATTGTTAGCATTTTTCAACTTTAGTACAAAATTGACTGCCTGTGCAATTACTTTACTCATGCTTGATTATCTAAGGACTTCCTTTCGAAAACTTAGAGATAGCTATCAGGTGATGCATCTAATGTTTTCTATAGTCTTATCTATGCCAAAATGAATTTTGACCGAGCTAGAATCAAAGGCATCACTTGTATTATACTGCATTCATTCAAGATTTTCAAATGCCTCCATATTGATTGATATTACATTTACTTCGACTCTACATTAATACGGCAGGTTTTTTTGCACTCTAACTTATAGGTTAAGATATTCTTCGCCACACAAATGAAATACAGTGGCAAATTGTACATGAAGTCTGATTACAATCACATGAAAACCGCGCAATTTACTATGCAAAACAATTGCATCAGTTTGACTGGTTCAATTTTTATGTTGTTTAGGACAGACCAACTATATTTTAGTGGAAATTCGTATATTTTATATATATATATTATAATTATTATTATACATATATAAATATATGTATATTTTATATTTCATATATTTTAGTGGAATATTTAGTGGAATCGGCTGATTCTATTCAACAATTTTTATGTAATATTGATACTCCTCTGAATTTTATTCTGATTGATTCGACCTGATCGTCGCCAAAGGCTATATAAGTAATGCTTTGCTGCTGGAAACCGTTGTTCATTGCACTTCGGTGTTTAAATATATCAAGTTTGAAAACTCTCCATTACTCTAACGTAATTTTAGCAGACTTACTTTGCACAGCATTGCAGGAAAGGTAGTAATACTACTACATATACTACTACGAGCATATTGCTTTTCGGATCATCATCTTAGTTTGTTTTCTGTAAAAGAGAGTGGTCATGCCCTTCATATTTAGGTCTCCACCTTGATTTTTTTATCCTTTAGTAGATTTCATGAAACGATATGCTTTCTTAGCATTGCACACGTCCACACATCGAGGGAGAGAATTGTTTTTGTGTATTCGTACTGAATTTGAGATTTACCTCTAGATTGTTTTGAGACTAAACAGACATTATGTAAGTTAATTAACAACTATGATATTATTGCAATAACTGAAAAATAGCTATGATATTGACGACAAACTCTAGACGCTTTTGTTTGCAAGACGTACAACCGGAAGTGAATGACGACACAGCATTCACCATTTTGCTTTTGAGTTCCTTTTTGAGACCATTTTGAGTTCAGGGTTTTTCTTCCAATCTCTACTGTAAATAAAGAAACTAAAACTGTATACCAGAACCGACGGTATGATGGAGCTCGGATCACGAGTGATTATTTGGAGTACTCTGCATACGAGTACACTAACAAATAAATATGAACAACTTCCTGTGTGCCACTTTTGATTTTTTTCGAGGCAGGAATGAAAACATTTTCAAATACACACGAAAGATTTCACAGTTTTATCACTACGACCCCTACACATAAATCCTTATTCTACACTCGCAAATCTCTTGACAGTTTCAAGTGTTTACAAGTGGAGCACAGAAACCGCATCACTCTAAGCTACTCGTGTATTCAGTTACGAAAAACATACATTATTTCTCTGTTCCACCGCGCATGTATATCATTTTCAACAGAATATATCACATGCAATAATATTCAGTATCAAACGACCTGTGCAATAGAGGTAGATACATGCACATGCAAATGTTCAGCATTCCGCTCACAAATCAAATATATCTCTCTCGACTATACGAGTGACTTATTTGACAGTGGCATTGTCGATAGCATTTCCATAACTCTCAGATCATCTTTGCAAAGAAGATGAAGATAACTCTATCAACAAATGACTTCCTTCCATTTTCCGAAGTTCACTGTAAATAATGAAAATTAAATGAGTTATAGAGCCAAAAGGCCATTGATAAAACTCAAGTCGACTCCATGCATGAACTTTTCCTGTAATCTCATATTTTGTTTTTGAAATTTTTCTGCATTTTTGAAAAATTGAATCACTTGCTTTTTTTGCTTTGAGATCATATCAGTTGAAAGCTCTCTTTTTTGTGCTCTAATGAAAGATTGAGGCAATGCTGATCTATTTTTCGGATAAGATGCGTCAAAGGTCTTAACTTCCTTAAATATTTCATATTCAGCGGAATTATCAGTAGCAACCACTGAACTTCGAATATTATCGTGAGAAGTGACATTTCCGATGGATCTTCGGGATTGATTTCCAAGACTCATTCGATGGTCATTGCCTCGTCTTTCATTCGATGAAGGATTTTCCAACATTCTGTCGGAAGGTCCAGACCTAGATCGACTTTCAATAGAGACACGAGTAATTGATGGACGATTTGAAGATGATTGAGCATTTCTAGATGATACAAGAGTTTCAGATCGATCAATGTTTTTGAATCGGCTGACTGGAGGTGAATATCTTCCTTGCGGCAAACGAGAAGGGACAGTATTTCGGGGTGGTGCAAGAGTTCTCACTCTACTTCTAGATGCAGGAATCTCTGCTTGAAGATGAGGGACAGGATTTCTGGGTAAACTCCGCGGAGGATGACTGCTACTGGATTGATTTGATGAATTTCGAGAATTTTCCAGTTGATTTTGAAAATCGACCGATTTGCTGGCATCTTTCCTTGAGGGTAAAATTCGTATGAGATGACTTACTGGAAATCCATGTTCATTTCCTGGATAGGTAGGGGATTGAGGTTGTAGATTCAGATAAGAAAGGTTCTCGATAATTGTGGAATCATCTGAATACGTTCTCTCTAAAGCAGATATCCTCAGTCGGCCTTTTCGTAGAATAAAGTCGTTTTCAGAAGAATTTGCTTGAATCACACGATTTTCAACCAAATGTTCGTTTGGCTCAAATATCTCACGTGTTCGAGGAGTTAGTCGTGGATCTTGTCTTCCTAGCAATGCCGAATCTATCATTCTATCTCCTCGTGCTGATGTTTTGAGACTCCTAACATCCAGATGTTGTTCACCATAAGCTACATGTCTTCTTGCTGCCAGCTTCTCAAAGGAATTAGTTGTTTGAAAAGAATGGCTATGCTGATTCACATTTAGGACAGGTCGCTTCTGCTTTCGTGTCAAGCGCTTTATCGATCTACTTTCATTGTTCGTGCTAATCTGCTTTAATGCCCCTGTCTTGAATTGATGTTTTAATCGATTGAATATTTCAATACTGGATTTCTTGTTTACTTTTGAAGCATTACATTCAGAAACAGTGGATTTCCAACTTGTTGAAGAATGTGGAGCTCTAAAGCGAATAGCAAAGAACCGGCATAACTTTCGGAAAATTTTTGCTTCTGTGAAAAACTGCATAGTCAATCATCGATATAAATAGCGATTTACAGCATCATCTCATGAAATAAAAGATAATACGAAAAAATCAATAGACAGAAGTTAGAGAAGATGTACCTACAATCACACCTCTTTCAAATTTTGAACATGAAAATCATAGAGCTATACAGATATTCACTACATAATTATGCTAAGTTTACTTTCTGACATCGACTAAACTCTATGATCGACAAAAAGGAAGTTATATAAAGTCAATCACCTTATAAATTGAAGTGTTGAGATGACACAGCAGTTAAAATTCATCTAAAAAAATTAAGTATTAAGTCTTTGCCATTTCATGAACCTATAGAATATACAAATAAATGTTATCAATTGAAGTTTCCATTGAAGAGAGAAAACGTCTCTTGTCAGTGTCGGCATGATCTGTGCATCAACCCTGTGCAGTTTACATTCGGATAAGCTTTAGGTCCATAGCAAGATAACAATCCGATGACGTAACTGTTATCCACTGAACGCATGATTTCTTGACATTCTTTTAAATTTTTTTTTAGTAACCTTTTCGAATGTCTCAAGAATCTTTCTAATTCGACATTTGTGACGGTATCGAAATACGTTTTATCATCAGTGGTACACGGTTTCATTTGATACGGTGCCATTTGTATTGGCTCTCTCTCAGGGCGTTGGGGTCGAGAACCGTACACATCGATCAGTCTGACATTTGGGGCCACGGGATCACCTGAGCGTCCAAATCTCACTCGTTTTAAGCTTACCCCTCTGTCTGCACCGTATATAGGTCTTCTAGACCTCCTGGGCCTTTGTGTAACTGCATTTGTGTTTTGTTGAGAGTGCAGCTCCCTTCCATTTAACCCCTCGTCATAAGAAGGGGGAATTTTATTGTAGAAAGATTGATGAAAGTTTGAATTATCATAACTGGTAAACTGTTTAATCAACTTTCTGCTGTTATGGTGATTTTGAGCTTTTGGGACTGGTGACGTATTCAAGCTAACATTTCTTTGTCTATTTACTACTTTCGGCTGTTCATTGATTACTTCAATATTTTCTCTGTTCCTTTCCTCACTGATCTCATTGGCTTGAAATATATAAGCAAAATGTGATTTTTCATTGCGTGATGGAGAAAATGAAGCAGCACTTGATGATACTTTTCTTTTCGAAAACTTCTTTTCTGAAGTTTTACTTGTTAAAAATTGATTGCAATGATTCTGACTCTTATTGGAAAAATGTTTGGAATAAAATTTGGTAGCGCACTTTTTATGAGCTTGTAGAGAACCACTAGCGAAAAGCCTACGATTCGATTTGCGCCTACTGTCTGCATTGTTGATAATGGATGACCTATGATTATATATGTAGTTATCATCAAGATAAATGGGGGATACTAGATCATGGCAGTACTTTACACATCCGTCACGAGTGTGAAGTCTATCGGAATCATTGCATTTCGACTCATTAGGGCAATTATCACTTCTGATTATTTCTAGACTTTCAAAACTACTGCATGCATCCAATTCCAAATATTCATTGAGAGAATTCGCAGGCGAATATTTGATGAAATGACCACACTGTCCTTTTCCATTTAATCCCGAAGTTAAATCACCAATTTTCATAATCGCCCACTTGTCCAAAACACAATATAGATTACTTGGCAGTAAGGATGGCACGTGACAACAATTTATTGGCTTTCAGACATCACAATCACAAACCATCTCAGTAAATTTCTCATCAATTGTGACTAATCAAGAAGCTACAATGGCTATAAGAATACTTGTTTATGAGTTTCAAACCTGTGGTTATACAAATTTAGCGATATTCAATCACAGATATTTGTTAACATAGAGCGCGCGATGGCAATACATGCAAAATTCAAAATCTAGATTAATGGCCATTTAAGTCCGTTCCTATTTCATTTTATTCATGTTATTCATTTCCCTTCGTAATCTGCCAGTCTTCTTTGCTCTCCTTCAAATGGTCTTTGAAAACGTCTCTTTTCAGTCGTTCTTTCCCTCAGCAATTGTTTTTGCCTTCTTACTTCACTTTTAATTAATGGCCTTGAAGTCATCACTGACAATAACGCTTCTCAAAAATTGTACTTTGAATAAATGAATAAATAAATACCACCGCAATTTCACACAAATAGTACCATAATGGATAAGATTATAGTTGCCTGTGGATAAAGTGTAAACTGTACTCGCTATACTGGCAGAACTTTTACGAAAGTACATCTGTCAGAAGATTGATTTGCTGACATTTAATACGCAATTATACATGCACAGAATGAGCTACATCGTCATAAGAATTGTATCTCGAAATAAGAAAATACGTCTTTTACTGAAGAAAAGAACACAAAAAAATTAAAAAACATCATTTTTGACCATATTTTATAAATTTAGAACACATCTAAGACATATTTAAGTATCATATTCTAAATATCGCAACCCTACAAAAATAAAATCGTGATCATCACTCTTCAAATTTGTAAATATAGGCCCTATAGATCTCACGTATTTTGTATATGGTATATGATGTATATCATGATGACTCTGAAAATTTGTAAATATGTAGGTCTCATATAATTTGTTTATGATGGTATATGATGTGCATGTACATCATGATCACTCGGTAAATTTGTAAATACATATCTCATGCATTTTTTATTGATGCTTTGTTACACTTTGCGTTTACATATGTTACACGTGTTGTCAACGCTTGCTTGTAAGTGCCCTTGCGGCCATCGCTTTGCGTTTTCTGTATATTTCAGAATAAATATTTATGACTTATGACTTATGAAAAGCATCGATTCTATAATTCAATGTAAATCAATTGATGTCAAAATATGGAATATAAATTCGTAGCGCAATGATAGTAAATCAACTCACAACACTGCTAATAACGAAATATCACGAGTGGTCATAACTGGCCACCTTGCTTAAAAGCAATTTCCGTTATCTTTGCTAATTGATCAATCATTATTCAGAGTTCGCACAATTTGTTCAGTCGAAGTTTTCAAAAGTAGAAGTTTGTCAGTTTTCGAGAGCTTTCGAGTGTATAACAATTCATTCATTTTCGCTTTTCACATGCAAAGTGGTGGGATCAAAATGTGAATCACATGGGCAACCACCATAATATGCCATACGGTACTAACAAGAAATTCATATTTCGAGAACGTAAATTATGTGTGCTGCATATACATGGGACTTTGAGGATGCTTTTGACTGAAAAAATATCTCTACAAATGTCTGTAAATCGGAATTAAAAGTTCATGTTATCTGGAAGTTATCATCATTACAAAAACTTCAGTCTCATTAATAAGAATGCCCTCATCGATAGGGCATCGAAATCACAATACAGCAGTGATAAGGTCCAAAGATGCTACAGTTCGGATAGTCATAACAATAACATGTTCAATGCTTTTCACTTGACCATATGCTACCATCTATTCTGTAGTTGACAAGATGGTTCAGCAAGGTATCAGCAGTGAAGCCTGGATCAATATCCCTGACTTTCACTTTCCCATGGAATTAAGGATTCGCCACGTCCATTTCGACCAATTTCGATAGAATCTACTCGTGCACAACAACCTTTTTTATGAGTCGATGCATGAATTGCCTCCGAAGTCTGAGGACATCTTCGGACAGAAAGAGTCATCGAACGATCTGTTTCATAGAGGCACAAAAATGAGTTAAGCGTCCTTGTTATTGAATGGAATTGTGAATTTCCATTTCACTCACGGGATCTTGCAATGTAGTTTCAATAAAAGCACATGATTGAGCTTCAGGTTGCCTCACTGCTTCAACTTACTCTTTGGGCTTTACTGATATTTCCAATGGACGCTCTACCATCGCAACTGGTTCAATTCTGCATGCCATCAACAACAGTGAAAGCTTTAAGGTATCTAAGCTATTCAATACATTCATCAGAAAGACGTTCCGCAATTATGCAACCACAATATTTAGAATTACTTCCCTATAATTTTGTTTGCTATGATTACTTGAACCATGCAATGGGTATGACCGCCACCTAAGTAAGCTGAGTGAAGTTGCAGAATCAATCAAGGCAGTAGAGCTGCATGACTGGTTATCTCTCAATCTATACGAAAATCGAAAAGCAGCATTGATGATCTCTTGTATACAAGAGACAGAAAATGAATATATCTGTTCTTCTTATTGATCACTATCAACATTCGAGTTAATCTCATTATTCCGTTTATGCAACAAAAATTGATTGCGTTTATAAAAGTCCATGCCTGTGTCGTAATCAAGCTTTGATTGTTCTTTGCGGTCACTACTTGGCCATTTATCACTGCAGAAGTCATCGATTATTTTTCCTATAAAGCTTTCATCCGCTCCGCGCAGATATCGTTCTTGTCTTTTCAAATTGCTCAATACGTGTCTTTCTACATCTTTGAAGAATAATTCAAACTCTTCTTCGGAAAGTGTATCATCGGATGACAGAGAAATGTCGTCCTCTCTGGATTGCTTCCTTTTGCTTTTACTTGTTTGATGTGTAGTGAATGTCCTCTTTTTGCTTCTTTCCTGCTTACAGTGGTAGCATCGAGCGGTCTTGCAGTATTTGCAACGTGCTGGTCTGCAGAATTTACAATATTCCGTCTCTACATCCTGTGGTTGTTGTGTTCTTTTAGGAGGTTGAGGTATACCTTTTATTGTTCCTATCACTGGGTCAAAAGCTTCATGATATTTTTGCTTTGATACCCACGGAAAATAATTATTTGGCAAACGTGACAAACACCACATTTGTATTTGATCTTCAGGGCATTCTTCCAACGGCATTTGTGAGTATTCCCTCATCATGAGATGTATGAGAGAATCTGTAAACCTAGTGCTCGAAAGATTCAATTCTTTGATAACGGGTCGATATTTGGTAACCCCTTGTTTGGTACCAGGTTTTCGCGGTCCACCACCTTCGCCTTCAGCTCCTTTTGTACCTAGTAAACGAGTGGGATTGGCACCACTATCTCTGATAGCTCCAGCTCTAGCCACATTTCCTCGAGTATCTGGATTGCTCGAATTAAAATTTTGTGGAAATGCTGTTTTATTCCTTCTACTATTCATGTTGCGCAACAGATTCAACAAATTTTGCCTCACAATATTAGAATGCTTCAACAATGTTTATATTCTTGATATAATGATTCATATTTTCAATAACGGCACATATTTCGTAATGTATTTGGTGATCATTCAAAGGAGCATAGAAAAATTCCAGAAATTATCTGCCCTTGCAAAAAAGCATAGAAAAAATAATCACCGTCAGTAGTTATAGACTGCTCCTCTGATATATTTCGAAGTATTAACATGAAAATCTAATACATGTACATAACCAGGCAATCCTAGATGACTATGCCAAGGAAGTGACATGGATTTTTCATGTCTACACAAAATATGAAGTACTCATCATTTACTGAAATACTGAGGGTGATTCAATACTTTTTCTTTTCAATTCTAATGCTCACACTTTTTTCAGAAAAATCTAATAGAGACAGAGCCGTGAGGGATGCGTCGATCCTGCTATAATTAAGTATGTAATCCAGAATTAATGAACATTGCAGATGAACAATGTGAACATTGAATCTCGAGTCACAGAAAGCAAAATTTGGAAGCTTATGTATGATTACTCTCATTTCAAGCGCATGCCTTCCTTTTCAATAGAGTGCAATCAGCTGGAACGAAAGCACTCAAATGACTTCTTGCTGATGGTTATGCTTCAAATGGTTGCTTTCCATTTTCTATTCGTTGGCAAAGCTTGATCACATTTTGCATTTCTTCGTGCCGATGTCGATAGGAATGTTGTTCTGGTCCGGCTGCGTGACACATTTTGCAGTAGATGTCTGCGACCTCATTCCAATGCACGCCAACACGACTGAGGACCCATTGAGAAGAGATCGCTCGTGCTTGCAGCTTTTTTGAAGGATGTTCCAGGCTTGGTCTTCTCTAAATGTCTTGACGTCCAGACGTCCACTCAACAACGTTTTTGGGCCCTATGAAGACTCTTTTGACTGCCTTGCTACTTTGAAATATTATTTATTGCTTTCCCTCTTCAAATTGCTTGATTGATTTTTTTCTGGAAGCCATGTTCGCAAAGTACATCGATTGAGAAAATGTCATCACATTCGGACATGCTTTTCAGTGAGGACAATGGATGATCAATTTTAGAAAATTACCAGCTTTTTTTTAGAGGATACTCTTTCTACCGAAGCTGCTTTCGATGCATTTTGACAAACATTGGTGAGAAAGTGACTTTCGGTAAACCGCTGTCGGTAGGAATAATATTGAATGATAACTTCTTGAATTCAGTTATTCTTTATTAAACCACGGTTTTGACACGCACTAATAACATCAATGCTGTCCGTCAAATATATGGATATATGGTAATATCAGCGCATTTATGCATGTCTTTCAATTACGCTTTCACGTGACGCCAATAATCCGCATATTACATAACCAAGACAAAAAACATGTGGCACATCATAGTAGCCTTTCATGAAGCAGCAGCTTTAGATTCACTCAAGACAAGCAAGCTACTGACACGCTAGAATTATCCAAAATAAATTAGAAACGTACTCAATTTATTTCAACTGATTGACATGCAATCACATTTGAAATATATGCGATGATTCTTGTCCCACACATTGAAATCCAGTGAACATATTTCTGAATTTAAGGACGAGTACCATATTGTAGGCTTGTTCTTTATTCTAATCATGTCATGCCATTTATCCACTTTCTTGAGTTGATTGGAGCATGCAAATTGATTCAGACTTGTATAGACCTACTCAACAAAACCAGTGTGAACTTTAAATAGATTGTAATAAATTCTTTGTAACTGATCACCTAATATTCTAAAGTGAACTAATGGGCTGATTAAATTTGACAACTTTTACGATGACCAACATTATGTTTAAGAGAAAAGATAACTTTGAACATTTTACTCTTTGTGTGCATGTAGAAGTAAACCATAGAAAGCTTCTGTCTGTCGCTTTCTTAGCGCCCTGTCGCCATCTATATATCTATAATTTTTTGTACAACATCTATCACTTAATACTTTTTTTTTCTATATATACAACTATTATTATTATCTAGATTATATACATTTATTATATATATATATAATTAATAATAATAATAATAATAATAAATATATATATAATAAAATATATTTTCCTATTTCATCAGATATTTAGTGATTTTTTGTGCTATTCTTTCCATTTCTTTTTTTAAATATTTACTATCTAAGGACCATTTGTTTTTTTTAGTATAAGTAGATTTTTGTAATCTGAGGAGGAGATGTTGTAACAGTCCGTACCGGTTGCATGATGATAATAAAATATACATCACAGTGTTAAGTTCGGTTTTTTAATTTTAAAAACTAAGAAGAAATAAGGAACATATAACATCAAAAGTTCTAAAAGATAAGATGTCGAATTGAATTTTTTTATACAAACCTAAATATATAATATAGTATATATTATATATATAGTATTATATATTATATATATAGTATATATAATATTATATATTATATATATATATATATATATATATATAGATTATATACATAGATTATATACAACAATTATTATCTAGAGATGTTTCCTCTACCTTTCCAGCTCTTGCTCTTAGAAGATGATTACGATGGTCTATTTTCATGTGTATTGGAGTTCTGCTTCCTGATTTCTACATCATAGCATTGCTAGACAAAAGACTTCTATGGTTAGACCATGGACTCCTAGATATATAACACCTGGACTGTCAGTCAAAATGGAAGGTGTACATCAGGGGTTAATCTCTTGTGTATTATGTTATAAGTTAACTGACGCCATACGCTTTTGCCATGCGTTGAGCCACGATGTAGCCATGCAGTTCTCACAATATTTAAATTTGGCGGCAGTAGGTCAGACCATGGGCTAGACATCCCAGATTGAACCATAGAGGTTGTAAATCTATGCTACCTAAGATAGCAACGATAGCTAACAATCTGACGATCCAACATTTCACAAAACTTTCACACTGCACCCATAGAAATGTATCCATATCCATAGAATTGGTAAGACAAGTGAACCCTAGATGGCGAAGCTGCGAGCCCCATAACATAACAAGCCCATAACCTATAGAAGTGGATCATTCAGGCATTTGCACGATCTATGTTACATAATAGAATGCGTAAATAATGGAAAGGCATGGATATAGATCCATTTCTATGCGTTGGACAATGACTTTATGTCTACCAAACTTTGCTCAAGTGAATTTCAGAATATTCTGTTAATTTGTGATATTATTTTTTCATTTCTGATACAGTATAAACAGGGCGAATGCAATCTTATGAGTTAAAGAAGCATAAACAACGTCTTAAAAACTTGAGAGAAGGCCTGTATTTCAAATATGAAGCGGCACAGAAAAGCTGCACTTTTCGAAAAGGTAGAAAAGGTGGGAAAAAGGTTGAAAATAGTAGCTTATCAATGAATGAGTACAGAAACGGCCTATTGAAGATGAAAGATAAATCGATTCGTTTAGGCCAAAGCATTAATTGTGGCCAATATAATCCGATTGAAAAGGAGGCATGTATAAGTGATGACGAAGAAGTGCCATCAGTGGAAGACATTGAATTGGCACTGATAACATGCAATGACCAAATTCAGCAAGTCAGTCAAAATAATTCATACGACTCATCTGATGTGAAATTTGAAGAACACGACTTTCACGCAGGCATCCCTATATGTATATCAAATAACAATGTAAAGACCAATGAAATGTTTCCAAATTCTTATGTGTATCCAAAAAATATCACACGGTGTACTGACGAACCTACTGATCAAGATAACTTGTGGATGTTAAACCTGAACAATGTACTTGTAGATTTATCAGATATACCAAAATCTTCAAATGAATGCCAACTATCTCAATCAAGTAAATTGCAATCCCCAGAATTCCATAATTCAGAGAGTTCGCTCAAAAATGAAGCTTCTAAGTCAGTAAAAAAATTTCCTGACCCTGCAGTAATCAAACAATACGTCTTAGGGAAAGAAATATGTGACAGAAAGCTAGCAAAACATAATGAACGTGTGAAACAAAGAGTACGAAAGAGAATGAGCTCTTTTCTTCAGGCTCTCGAATCGCAATCTAAAATGAGCATGATGATTTTAAACGCTGCTCATAAAACTAATGAAATGCGTCCACTGTTTCCATCAAACCTCAATCGATGGTCATCGGGATCGACTTTGCCATCTCAATCTAATGATCCTATAGTGCTTATCAGACTTTTCACTTGGCTGTTAGGAATGGAGCACATATTGGAGGAATTAGAGGAAAGGGACGAAAAACATCTTCAAGAAAAGATTCGCTCACAGTTAACTGCTGATGACGAGTTAGCAGCCATTAACATGATGACCAATCATTTTTCAAATGACGATAATGTGTCATTAAAAGCAACGTTAGGTGTCTTAACGAATGATAACTTATTCGAGGAATATGTCAATAGAAGAACATTCTTGGAACGGAGGGATAGTTTGATATTAAGTATCAAAAATTTAAAAATGAGTGTGAAGAGACAGCTAGAAGATATAGTAGAATCCCTACCCGATAACTGAGCTCTGTAAAATTATAAGCTACTTATCCTATTGTCAACAATATTATTTTTGGAAAAAACATCAGTATTCTAATGGATTAGATACCTATAATCGATGATTCCGCTTCATCTGAAAGCTATGATAGCAATATAATTTTATTTCATGCAAAGGCATTATTTTACACAGTACTTATACCAAATGTTGTGATTGTAGCAAGTTACCTTAATAGTCAGTCAAAGGTGATCAAAATAATTCAAAATAATTTCCTGAATTGTAACTTCTTCTAGGCCTACTTCTTATATATGCAGAAACTTTTTGAATCAAAAACCAACGATAGAAAATATTAAAAGACTTAAAGAATTTGTAGCACTAGCACTTTCATATATTCCATATCATCTTCAGATGTTTTACAAATGATTTGTTATATGTATATGCATTATGCATGCTATTTGTTATATGCATGTATTTATAATAATAATAATAATCGTTTATTTGAAATAGAACCCCAATACTGAAAATCGTGGGGCGTTACAAAGTAATCAAAAAGTCATTTGAAGTAAGCAAACTTAACAAACCACAATGAAGCGAATAAAGTGATATCGAACATAAATAGTCAATTTAAATGGTGAAGCCATTGTTGAAAAGCTTACACATAGATATCACAAAAGCTTTTTCTCGGCGAGCTGATCGTATTACCGGAAGCATGAAATTTCGTGAGTGGGTCATCATGGGCGGAATGAGATGATGGAGAGGATGATCACTATCACCATAAATTTTCTCAAAAAGTCGAAAACCAAGCACCTTAGGGCGGTAATGAAGTCGGACGAAATTCGCACATTCAGTGCTTTGATTGACACACGATAGCATGGGATCTTCTTTGAATCTGTTCTATGAGACATTCTGATGCTCTGTCTAGCTCAGTGAAGAGAGGTGCACAATACTCCAGAAGGCTTCGTATGCAGTTCTGGTATACTGCAATCAACTCTTCCCTGGTTACGAATTCTTTCATTTGCCGCAGTGCAAATAGTCGTGAAGATGACCTCTTGCAGACATTACGAATATGAGGCTTCCATTGCATGTTAGAGCAAAACTTCACTCCCAAAATGCTCATTTCCGTTCTAATTGGAATATCAGGAATTTCAAACGACGATCCATCGAACGAGTTATTGAGTGATAAGAACATTTGCTGACATTTTTCTTTTTTAACAGTTAACTTGTTGTCTGTTGTCCATTTGATGATGTCGTTATAACCATTGTGTACATTCGAAGAGATATCGTCTTTATGTATTGTTCCCATTAGAAATATATCGTCTGCGTATTTCACCATCAATGTACTTGATCTTGATTGACACTGTAAGTCTGAGACGAAGTATGCGAATATCAGGGGACCTAAAGTTGAGGGATTCCGCAATTCAAGCTGACAGGAGAAGTGTAATGCCCGTTCCAGCGCAGCCTCGCCTCTCTTTCGAAAAGATAATTAGCAATGAATGCAATCAAGAACTCACTAAATCCATCTCGTACCATTTTCGTCATTAAAAGGTCGTGAGGAATCCTGTCAAAACCCTTCATAATATCCACTGCAATCAAATGGCAAGCTTTAACTGAGGTGCTTTCAAGCTTCGCAATTATGAAATTTTCTATTTCAATCAGGGCACATGCTGTAGACGATTTTTCTTGTAACCAAATTGTCCATCGTCGAAGCGAGAGAGAAATTCTTTGCCCATATTCTTTACAAGAATTTTCTCAAATGTCCTTTCTGGTATTGGCAGAAGGGAAATTGGTCTGATGTTGTTGACACTTGGTGGTGTGGATTTTGGAAGGAGAACTACATCTGCTATTTTCCAGCTCTTCGGAAGGTCAGCAAATTTGAGACAGGTTCGGAAAATTAGTGAAAGAGGTAAGGAGATGTTGTCAGCAAACTTTGACCACGCTAGGCTTGGAATCTGGTCTGAACCCTTGGATTTTCTTGGATTGACATTCTTCAATTGTGTATTGATTTCAGCTTCGGATACAACAAAGGGCAATGAATTCTGATAATCGGAGGAATTACGAAGAAATGAGAGTTTAGACGATACACCAGGAAAGATGTTTTTCTTTATTTCCTCAAGGACTGACTCAACCGATGCATTTGGTTTGTAGTTCAGCAACCAGTTACAATCGTCATTGCTTTTACCAAGAACTTGCTTTCGAATGTCCCAGATTGAGCGATTACGTTTTATCATTTGACGTCCCCAGCTTTGTTTGGCGCAAGAAATGGCGGTTTTCACCTTTTCTCGATAATGCTGATATTGAGGCCAGTTTTTCTTTCTGTATGCATCATACCTTTTATTTATTAGGACAGTTATTGTATTTGTCATCCAAGGTGGGTCTTTGGGAGAGCTCCTGATAATGATACGAGGTAAAAAATCAAAACTCTTTCGAAGCTCACCATAAAAGATATCGCACATCTCATTCAAAGTTCTGTTGTCAAATAGCACATCCCAATCAAGAGAATCTAGAAAAGATTGAGCATCGTTCAAATATGATTGGCGGAAATCAATCACCTCAATCAGTTTGTCTTCTAAGATAATTTCTCTTTTTGGTTTGAGGATAACGCAATTATGATCACTGTGACTGAGCGGTTGTGTGATCGTAGGTTGATCATAGTATGGAATATAGTTGTTTGGGATGAGGATCAGGTCAAGGCAAGCATCATAGCGAGTAGGCTCATTTACTACATTCGTCACGCAAAAGTTATCTTCGAGGAAGTCACTCGAGATGCGATTAAAATCACCTGCGAACATGACGGAGTAAGATGAAAACTTGTTCAAAATGTCATCCACTGTGGAAATTACAAAATTTGAGACTTCTTGAATAATAATTGAGGATAAAGATGATCCATGAGGAAAGTAAATGGTTATCACGATGCATTTAAATGATTTATAACAGATTTTTACAACCAGAATTTCTACTACGTCATTTTTAGAAACAGTCAGGAGGGATTCTGAGTGAAAAACGTCCCGAACAAAACAACATATACCTCCACCCTTCTTCGTTGAATGTTGATCTGCGCGATGTAGTATGTAGTTCGGTAAAGTTATTGAGGAGTCATCAACAGTGTCATCAAGCCAGGTTTCCGTGACAAGTAGAAGATTCGGGCGATACGTACTCGTAGATGTATGTATGTATGCATACATAATATCGTGAAGTGTCGCACACAGGTAGGCACAAGTGGATATCACAAGTGAGTTCAAACTAAACACTAAAAGTAATAATGAACAAAGTAACACTAAAAAAATGATGACATAAAAGAAGAAAAGAAGGGCAAGGTAGGTTTCATATGGAGATAAATATCTGCTACTTTTATGATCCTTTTTTTATCTTCATATACGGCTGGGTGGAAGCCCTAATGGGAATAGAATGATTTGGTTATGTCACACCAAGAATTTACCACAATATTTGCAAACCCTTGATTGTAGATTTTAATTTCTGTAATTCTTTCCAAGAATTACTCATTTAGAAATTGTGCATGAAACGATAAAGAAAATTCGAGCTGTAATCAACATGAAATTATGCAACAAACAAACAAATAAGCTTACCACTCCATTTTCTGAATTCTGTAGACAGCGAAGCATTAAGAAGTGAAATTACAAGTGCTATCTGATGAGATTCATGACATAAAATATGTAGATATCAACTCGTTGGAAATTAATATGGTTATTGAAATATTAAATGATTGCCAAGGATTGACGACGGATGAAAATGTTCGTAAAATCCTACAGTGGCATGCTTTCTCTTCAAAATCTGACCACTACGTTTTTAGTCACATATTTACACAAGATTTATATAACTATTCAGCATTTATTTGCGCCAAAGTGAATTCAGGATGTTCCTCAGTGATGGACACAAAGATGTTCTCTATCCAAACGAACATTCCTTGCTCCACCTCGCGGACGATCGACAGTGCCATGCTCACGGTGTGGGACTCCAGCCGCATCTACATAATCTTCATGAACTCTTGTGCAGCAGCTACTCTTTGTTTCGCAACCAAGGAGATGCGATTTTTTGTCACATTTGCAGAGAAATCAATCGGCAAACGGAACTTCATTAGTTTTTATTGAGATATCTATCAATGAATTGCGAATATTATTCATGAGTTGTGATGTGTGACAGTAATTTTCTCTGTCGTCGATGATAAAACGTTAGAAATGAGAAACTGCATACTTGAAATGAGATTCATGACATCAGAAATTAGCCATTGAATGTCTGAATTGAAGAGCTATGCTTGATTTGAGCACTTTTAACATTGAATTTAGCGATGCATGATGGAACTAAGATGGATGTTTACTGTGCGTTCACGATTGGTTGGACCACCGGAGCTTCTGCTTGCTCACTTGTAAGTGCAAAGCAATATCGTCTGCATATATTTTGAACATCTGTGTGACGTTGATGCTTTGAAGTGTCGGTTTCTCGACATTGTTCATGAAGAAAATTTCCATGTACTGATAATATGGACATTGTATGTAATTAATCGTTAACAGCATTGTATATCCTATCTACTTAGGCACTCATAATGATAAGCTAATAACCTCTCATTTTAAAATTCTGTCGTTTAACCAATTCTTCACTTGAAATGGTGAATTCAATATATATAAGCTTCTCGTGAGACCTACCTGAATTATAAATTTGTTTCAACTTTTCATACAATATGTGCAATTAACGAATAAGAAAGCCTAAAGATATAATTTTCACAACAATTTATAAACTGCGCCGGCCCATTGTGACGTCAATGCGTGATATTGCAATGAGCTTCATGCTCATCGATATTGACTATTTTAGCATTGGGGTGAGGTCCCACCGTAGCAACAGGTCAGCTTGAGGTGCACTTGGCACCCTTTCTAAAAGTCTCCGAGCGCCTATGCCTATTCATAAACACGCGGAAAAACACGACACTGACACTGCCAGATGATATTGGATGCATTCTCGCATGCGTCAGACGTTTCCCACATTTTATCGCTGCAATTCGGAAAACAAGTGATTCTTCCAGATTTTTGAGATTTAAACTTAATAGCTCACCTGTTCTGAGGCCGTACGAACTTCTTGACGCAATTGTCGAATTACTTCTCCGCGATGCTGAATCGTCTGCACTGCTTCACGATGCCTTTCTTCGCGCTCTTTAGTCTCAGATCGTAGCTCCATCACCTCATCATGCCGTTCAGCGACCTCCAGCGCCAAAGCGTCTCTGAAATTCATTGAAGAGATGCCTATATTTTGTTAATTCATGTATCGTAAGATTGAACTATATTTACGCATCCTACAATTATTACAGGATCTGCTTTTGTGTCAAAATTACATTTTCCAAGCTAATTTAAGTTGAAAATGATAATTTATGGAATGTGCTCTCTTTCGCCTGAGCTACATGAAACACTGACAAAACTTGACTGAGTACATCTGAGTTATCTCCCCACCCACGATTTCAAATTTGTCTAAATCCGCAAAATGAATCAATCGTCGCAAAACTTCATATGGACGTATATGAGTACATTTTCTACCCATATACAAAAATTTATGCAAACCGGAAAGTACTTTTTGAATTAGAGGCGACAGTATGAAGTTTAGCGATGTCAGCAGCCTGATCTGACTTCATCTGTGCGACGCATTATTGTTAGTTGTTACTAGGGTTTTCAAAATCCCGACTGTTTCTCATTCCGGGATTGATCCTGGCTTCGATGACGCTCTACCAAGTTGGTCATTACCAGTTCCCTAAGCAGCAAACTTGGTCAATAGGAAATACGCCTTGGCTCGACATTTGATGAGATGGGAACGGTAATGCATAAAAAAGTTTTTTCCGAGCAGGTATAAAATTCAAAAGATGGAAGTATTGATGATTTGGCTTTGAGTCACACTGTGAAGTCTAAGAGACTGAGAACATTGCTGTCATCTTCCACCTTTGGAAATTCGATTTCAAATTGGATTCGAGTGTCAATGTCGTTCAAAGTGGTCAGAAGATCAGTTGCTTCATTTCTGCAATGGACTAAAGCGAAGATGTCATCGAAAGATCATACACGCCACTTTGGAAGAGATATGTCGATGACATCTTCGCTTTAGTCCATGACAGAAATGAAGCAACTGATCTTCTGACCACTTTCGAAGACCAAGGTCGAAGATGACAGCAATGTTCTCAGACTCTTAGACCAGTGCGACTCAAAACCAATTCATCAATACTTCCATATTTTGAATTTTACAAGATACCTGCTCGCAAAAGCATTTTTATGCATTACCGCTCTCATCTTCTTTTTTCAATGAAAATGTCTTGCACCACGAATGAGAGAAATCGCATTTGTGAACGTTGCTTCAATCCAGTCATCAACGAAAAAAATCAGAAAGATTTTGATGAAATATTAAAAACAAAGGGCTACTCCAACGATTTTATATCAAGGTCCAAAGTCATCAAGTAGAAGAAGAAACAAGACCCAAAATCATTACATTATCTGAAATCACTATTTATCAGTGATGCAGTCATAAATAATATGAAAAAAACATTCCAAACAGAAGGCATGAATGTCCGCATCTGTCACAAATCCCAAACCTTGAGAAACCACTTAAAAATAGAAAACACTATTTTAATGCAAAATGAAAGCATGTCCCATCAAGAACGATGAACTATGTAACAGAACGAAAGTAGTTTATAGAATAAAATACAATTTATGTAGCATAGCTATGTTCTATGTAACATTAAGTGTATATAGGTAGCACAATAAGACCATTGCACCAACGCTACAAAGAACATCTGAAAAATACCAACTCATCACTTTTTAAACACAAACAAAAATGCAATAATAATCATATAATTGATGTTATAGATTTTGATCCGGATGAAACAAGCTTGCGAGACAAGACTGCGAGAAGCCATCCACATCAAGAAACACAAGCCGCAAATGAATTCAAAGGCCGAAATTGAAGAACTTAATGACTTTGTTATGTTTGTGATTCAGTACATTTTACATTCAGTGCATCATCAATATTTCTATGCAACATTGTGTATCTTTTTTTAAGTGTTTCATCTCTTAGACCATCAACATTTGTACATATTTGTTAAAATTTTGAAATCTCTGTTTATCCCAACCTGAAGATAACCTTGAACATAAGGTTGAAATATATCGTAGGATAAAAAATAGAAGTTATTTAAGACCTACCACCAGAAACTTGGCTTTCCCAAATTTTTTAAATGTCTCATTATTGGTCAATAGACTTCACCGCCTAAAACATAACAATTTCGAGTGACTCGAATGACAAACATAAGCAATTAATTCTGTAGAACCTCCTGTTTATAATGAAGACATCCCTTGTACTTGATAAAAATATACGGTATCAATTGGTATGCATGTACTTCCTGATGACAATGACAGTACTACTGTGTTTACAGTGTTTACAGATATTTTTGTAGTGATGTACTTGGCATGTTTCCGATTAATGAGCAATACAAGCTGCTTGAAACATAGCAGAAATCGCAGTTGTAGAATTGCATGATCGAGAAAAGTCGGATTTGTGGGCTTGAAAGTTTTATATTTTCTTTGAATCCGAGCTGAGTCAAGGTCAAATTGGGCCGGGTAGCTGATTCTGCACCCCTGCATTCTTGAGGAACAAAGAGATGCATATGTTAAGCTCCTCGGCTATGAGTGTTTTGCAGGAGAAGAATCTGTCGTGAGCATATCAAAATTTGCATTTTTATAGCATTCAAATCAGTTGTCCAGCAAAAAACTCGGCAATAGTAAATTATAAAATTATATATTTATTAAAAATAAATAAAAAAATAAAAAATATATTATAAAATTATATATTTATAAAATTGGCTTAGTAAATTATAAATCACCGCAATGAATAACACCGTAGTCGGTTCATCACTGGCTTCGCTCACCAGACAAATTGACTACTAACTTGCTATTGTTGTGTCATGTTGTTTCCATGTAGTCCAGGGAATTTATCATCACTTCCAGAAGATTCGGTCCACTCTAGCATCTCAAATGAGGATTCCACCTAATCAGCGGAAAGCAGCAGCTGTGCGTGATTTGCCTCTGCTGTCGCAATTTGTGCGAGTATAGCACGAGCTCTTCTTTACAAGGACCACAAATTTACTTGTCCTTTCAAGACGCACGTATTTAAGTACCTACTCTATGCAGAACACAACCTTCAATCTTTTATTGCTCCTCAATCGCTTCTTACTACAGTCAGGGGTACTTTGCAGGATATCTCTCCACATTTTCAAATTTGTCTAAAATCCGTAAAAATGAATAAATCGTCACAAAACTTCAAAGACACGTATTTGAGCATATTTTCTATCCATACGCAAAAATTAATGTAAATCAGACAAGTACTTTTTGAATTAGAAACGATAAAGTGAAGTGTAGCGATGTCAGCAGATTGATGTTACCTCATCATCTGAGCAGATAGCACTAGCACTAGGTCAACAAAGTCATGTCGCGACAACTCTTGAAGTGATAATGACCCAAACCATATTCCTTCCATTAATATACTTAACTTAAAAAAGGTGTGGTAGGGTAGTAGTCGTGCGAAGATTTTAAATAGCAGTGATGAGACGAGGACGGAAAGAGAACAATGCACACACGAGTAACAACTAAAGTTTTCAATCCCGAGATTCGTTAACATCTGTTTTTGGGCATTTAGGCTGTATGAAGATGGAGTAACAAGGGAGTAACAATGAAGGTAAACGTAATTCATTGCTGCAGATTGCAATATATTGTTATATTTGAAACTTTTTCCTTTTCATTATCAATTTTAGACCTAGACTATCAAGAATACATCAGGCACGATAGTCTTCTAATTACATGTAGGCTTTAAGTGTGTATTACTTATTCATACATTCCCATCATATACTAGAATTAGTTTTAGCTTATCTTTGTGCAGTATGCCAAAAATTATTTACTTTCAATGATATCAAAAAATTGATATCTTTCAATGATGGGAGCAAATGGATCAAATGATGGGAGATGCCTCTTAAGTGGAAGCTTTTGCATGGCAACAGGTCGAAGATGTGCACATTGTGGACATGTAACTCCAGCCTTTGGCTATGATGGCGTGTCACCTTTGATCTTGTAACGTTGTTCAAAAAAGATAAGTAAATGCTATTGTAGTTCTCATTTCACTGTGATATTTATCTTCTAGATCAAGCGAAAAATGTCATGCAGTTGTTGATTTCTTAACATTCACTGATCATTCATCAACCACCAAAAAAAGTGGCGGATAAGCATCTGGCAACTCTTCGCAAACTAATTGGAACATTATTTATCTGTGCAGATTGTTACTGACATCACCATGTGCAAACATAATCTCTGAAACTGCAAGAGCGTTCGCTTTACATGATTACAATAGGGTACCACAACAAACTGTTAATCAGTGATGAATAATTATCCAAACTATTTTTAATGATGTCAGTTTCCTAAATAACTGCATGCCTAAACTTGACAGTACTTGAGCAGAATCAAACTTACTTGGTTTCTTTCGAGCTATTTTGCAAAGTTGTTAAGCTGCTAGTGAGACGTTGAACTTGTTCCAGAGCATCAGAATGTTGTCGTCTTAGTCGCACCAATTCTTCTTCAAGGCGATCGATCTGAGTATGTTTTCCTTCAAACAAATCTTTGGATTCATCAGCATCATTCTTCAAGTTAATCAGCTCCTCTTCCAAAGCCGCATTCCGTTCCGACAATGTCGCAAGCTGAAACAAATAAAATGAATGATCAATCTGAACCAATGGCTGAGAACAAATGCTTGGTCAAGCAGATTTGTTTTCCAACCGAAAGTGATAATGCCGCGATGATTTTTGTATTGGTATACGTATCCTACTTATCAGCATAAAGGAGGAAAAAATCTATTTTCGGACAATTGTTTTATTAATAAAAATTACATCTTTCGCAATCGGACTTTGTCAAGGTAGAAGTTCAAACTGACGAACTGGCTCCATGAATCAACTTTTGATTTTTGTGGCCATTGAATCATCCGGCCAGTATGTCAGATTTTATTTACCACCTTGACAAAGTCGGAGTGCGGAATTTTGGTGAAATTTTTATTAATAAAACAAGTGTCCAAGGAAAGAAATTTTCCCTCTTCTATATTTTAGATCATTTACTTTGGTCGAGTAACACCAATATTTCTCATCAATCATGCTTTATATAAGTTTACGTTTCAACCTCCACGTAAACGTTTGAGTCATAGTTTCAAAATTCATTGATCCTCTAATTACAGAAGATTCTCCCTTCCTTGAAGAAGATGATGGTCTCCGTGGCACAGTGGTTAAGTGCTTGGCCTAGCGATCTTTCGGTCCAGAAATCGAGCCCCGAGAGTGTCATTGGAAGTCGTCAGGAAGGGCATCCGGACTAAATGATCACAACGCTCCATATTAAAAGTATGACTATGTCAGCACCATCAAATAAACATCAATTTTGAAGGAGAAAGAATTCCCGAAACAATCGACAACTGATGTTACTTATTTCGTATCTTTTGGGCAATAAACGCTTGATGGAGTGACTACTTTTAAACACAAGATTGAATAAGAGGAACTGTCTGTTGGCGATCATCATCATGCACATGTCAAAATCATTCATTGGACTATCAAAGAAATTTACTAAAAAGTATTATACTGATCCTTCGACTTTCGGTTATAGTTTCGCAATCATCGTCACATGCTTGCTTGTAATCGGTAAACCGCAATGTGTTTGACGTAATATTTCAAAACTAAATTATGAAGCTCAATGCGAATTCAACTATATTGACAGGATTCTATCGTTCCCGGAAATTTGTCCGTTGTCAATAACTTTCGTCTAAACGACGAAATTAATATTGCGGTCAATGAATCAGCATAACAGTGATCCTCCTCACGATTTTAAAATGACAAATTTGAAGGCAGCTATTAATTCATTACACAATCATTATTTCAGAATTAAGTGACGTAGGTTATTGAATGATGAAAATCAGGTCCATGAAAAAATTGAAAGTTTCTACGGCACCCACCAATAACCTAATCACTATCAGCAGTCCAAGAACAATCTCATCTTGAGATGTAGTGAAAATGCATCACCTCACTATTCTACATTCTATGATTCGGTGAACTCACTGCAACATTCAAAAAAAGATGGACGACAATGAAGCAGAACAGCAAAAATGTGCAGTATGTAATAATAATAAAAGAATAGAAATTATTTGCAGTATCTACATACTCATAAAAAATGTTTTAATTCACGCTAAAGGACGGTTAAATTTGAAGCTAAGTAAATAAACAGTTTCATGACTCTCAGCAACTAAGGATGTGATTACATCACAGTCAGAAAAATGAATATAGAACATGGCGGCTTCATCTAGCAATACCGTAATCTCACTATATCACCTGAAGACATCATGCAACAGCCACCAGTTTTCCAGCAGACATATTGAAGTCTGTGAACCATGCTGTAAGCATTCAAGCCTCTCGGTTGGAACTGAAATGTTGTTCAATGTCTATAATATCAGGGATGCATGAACAAAATTCAGTAAGCATGGTACAACATTGACCTAATTCTGAGAAACTTACCACACTTTCTGCTTAAGTGAGCTTTCATTTATGCTGTAATATTCGTAATTTGAATTCGGGTTCCAAATCCTGGTGTAAAATTTTTGCCGATAGTATTTCCATTGATGAAAAACATCACGTATGTTTTTTTTTGCGAAGTGAACAATTAAACACAATAACAAAAACAAATGTGATATACTTAGTGTAAAGGCACACACATCATTCAAGAGGATCCACATGCGACTAACGCCATGCTAAGGTGAAAGCAGCAGATGACAATATGTTACACATTTACTTGCTTCTTGTGATAACTTGTACAAGAGATGAATGTTTGGTGGTTTGCATGCTCTAGAACTGCAGCCCTCTTCGGAACCATGACAGGACTTTCATGGATTAGCTCAAATAATCTTAGTGCAAATTGAAGCTTGACTGCAAATTACCTGTGGCGGTGTATGTAAATCTACAGATAAGTATACACGAGTAGATGAGCGGGTTGCGGCAAATTACATCTTAGGCACAAAATTGATATACATGTAGATAAGCCGCTGACTTCCAGGAGCAACATCTATCCACTACAACGATGTCGTGTTTTAACAGATTTACTAATCTTCACTTGCATCAAGAAACCTACTTTACACCCTTTTCCCTATTCTCTGCTCTGGTGTGACTGTGACACTAGAAAAGTTTAGTCTCAATGATTTTACAGAATCAATATTATAGTCGTAGGGACAAAAAGTGTTGCAATAACCAGCAAGCAAGCAATTTTCAGAAAACTACACCAGGGATTCAATATCTCAATTCACTACTGGACTGCATAGTTCAGACAGTTCAAATGACTGTCTGATTTTATTGTTCTCCTGTTTGCATATCTCGCTTGTGCAAATGCTGTCGCCAAACATTGTTGATGTTTCTATCGCCTGTACTGAAGTAGGAAACCGCAACAACAGTAACAGCGCAAACAATGAGACAGGCTTGAAATAAATCTTATCTCTATATGCTTCCCAGTCCATTAGTAACAGCCAATTGAATTCAAAAGCAGAGAGATCAATGCGATACAACGGTGTTGTGTAAATTTTGTTTGACTGACATATCCCGAAATCCTATTCTCAATACATGCCAGACACATACGAGTATAACCTTACGCAGAAAATTGGGATTCGAAACATCGGTCTTCTACAAACAGCTGCTCCAGTCATAGTTTCCCTTTCTCACTCAACCTGCGGCCTCAAAGCGGTGAAAGGGTGAAAACGGAGTCGCAATAAGGCTTTGTCGTCTGAAGCTCATGCTTCTTTGGGTTCTACCTTGTCGGAAAGGTTTATTGTCGGCGGTTTGTGACCGTGCTCCGGCTAACGAGCAGGCTCTGGAATATTATTTTTATTTTACTGGTCATTGAATTTATTTATGTTTGATTAATTTTTCATTCTTTTTCTCCACGTTTGTTTATTTTAAATGTGTGGTAGGCTTCGGACGTCCCAATTAACACCACCCCCTGGTTTGCGAGATATGAACAGTCATCAGATGTTTCATGTTGTTGAATCAGGTTTTTGGGCATGGCACTTATTTGGCTCATTTGTGATCGAACTTCCTTCCACTGCTCTCTTTTGCACTTCCCCATTTGTTGCAGGTTAAGGTGTGACAGATCCAACGTATTCACGGCATACGGGCGTCAGGTAGTTCGAGGGTCCCGAACCCACTGGTAATGCTTTGGGAGGCAGGCCCGGTCAACTGCTCGAAAAAAGGCGGTACAGTTCCACTGCCACGGACATGCGTGGGTAGCTTTACTGAGAGGTTTAGCCCGTGTAGCTGTATCCAGTTCCTCTGTGGCCTACCTGACTTGTACCCATTGTTACGGCAAAGGGGTTCTCATTTGGGTTTCTTCAAGCTTTTGCGACATGAATTGTGCCTATAAGTGTCGTTTTTGCGTATTATTTATTGCAGCTTTGTTGCTATTATTTACGTTTTTCTGATGCTTTCCAAAGTTTCTTGTATCACTTTGTTGTACAGTATAATTTTCGTTTATTTGATTGATATTCTGTGAGAAATTATGAAAATGAGAAAGACACACAAGAAACGTAGTCAAGCCGTCAAGCTCAAAACCCCTCTCAGGATCAGCTTCAGAAACGTAAGAGGACTGAGGTCCAATTACGACGACATCAACATCTTCCTGCAAGGTAAGTCACCAGATCTTCTAGCCCTGTCGGAAACCAGGTTACATCCCAGTGTGTCATCAAGCGACGTTACTCCTGATGGATACATATTTCACCGGATGGATAAAGCACCTTGTCATGGTCTTGGAGTCTATGCCAAGACAAGCCTTCCCTTGAGAAGGCTTCGTAGCTCAGAGGATCCAAGGCATAAGTATCTTGCCTTCATTGCGCCACTGCAGAAGACCACTCTTCTTCTATTTTTCCTATACCGCTCTCCATCAACTAATGGGGATATTTTCAATGTTCTTTCTGACAAGATCGATTCTCTTCTACAAGAGTATCCCAGCGCTGAAGTTGCCGTTTTTGGTGACTTCAACGTGCACAATGTTGACTGGCTTGTGCACTCACGCACCACCGATCTCTCCGGTCAGGCAGCCCAGGATTTCGCTGTCTCTCACAACCTTAGTCAATTTGTCACTTGTCCTACCAGAGTGCCTGACCGAGCTGGGGATACTGGATATCTCCTTCACCTGTTTCTCACCTCAAACCAACTTGTTTTTCACACAAGGTTACTTCTCCCTTCGGCACGTCTGATCACTGTGTTATCACAGTTTCTGGCAAACAAATTTGCTCCACACCGTCTGCACCCATCCATAGAACAGTTTATCAATTCTCCAAAGCAGACTGGCGTGGCTTCCGCACTTTTCTTAGTCAAGTTCAAGCTGAGAATTTGATTCTGAGCGAGAACGTCCACAAGTCGGCGCAAGAACTGACAGAGTGGCTTCAGATAGGGATGTTGGCCTACATTCCTCACCGTACTTTCCAAATGAAGCCCCACTCACAACCTTGGTTTACACCAGAATGTGCAGCTGCAAGTTGCCAGCGTGACCACTTTTTCCGTAAGTATAAGCGTGACAGGAGCGCTGGCAATCTTGAATTGTACAAAACCGCACGTATACATTGCAAGGAAACCATACATCAGGCCAAAAGCCGTTACGCTTTGTATGTACGGAAATCCATTGCTACCCAAAAGCTTGGCTCTAAGGACTTCTGGAGGATTTACAACAGTGTCACCAATAGGAACAAATCCTCCATCCCAGCACTCCGTCATGCCGAAGTCAGTACTTCTATGGCGACAACCTCAGCAGACAAAGCCGAGCTTCTTTGCAAGGAGTTTGCGAAGAATTCGTCATTAGACGATGGAGGTAGAATTCCACCTCCGATTCCCACGCGCACTGATGTGACAGTTAGTCCTCCTTCAGTCACAGTCCGAAACGTCAAAAAGATCATCGCCGGTCTCGATAGCTCTAAGTCTAGTGGACCAGATGGCATCCCGGTTGCGGTCTTAAAGCATCTCTCACCTGAGCTTTCTCCACTTTTATCTAAACTGTTCAGTAGATGTGTATCCACCGGTGAGTTTCCCTCTTGTTGGAAAGTAGCTTCCGTGGTTCCAGTTCCAAAGAAAGGTTCTGACTCATCTCTTCCATCTAGTTACCGTCCTATCAGCCTGCTTCCAATTGCTGGCAAGATTTTTGAAGCAGTGATTAACCAACACATTGTTAACTTCCTTGAAACTCAGAACCTTCTATCAGAAGAACAGTATGGCTTCAGGCACTCTCGATCAACTGCAGATCTTCTTTCATATGTCACTGAACATGTGAGTCGTGTCCTTGACAGACAAGGTGAGACGAGATCAGTTGCCTTGGATATTTCCAAGGCATTCGATAAAGTCTGGCATCAGGGACTCCTTATGAAGCTAAAGTCCTATGGAGTTGCTGATCAACTCCACAAACTTCTTGCTTCTTTCCTTAGTGACCGGCAGATATCTGTCGTCTTAGATGGCCAAAAGTCTTCCACCAAGTTTGTCAATGCAGGAGTTCCTCAAGGGTCAATTTTGGGACCCACTATTTTTCTGCTGTACATCAACGACCTCCCAGACTGCCTAGTGAGTAAATTGGTGATGCATGCAGATGGCACGACACATCAATTTCAATGAGCGACTCTCAGCAACGTCAGCAGTTATGCGATATTCTTAATGAAGACTTACGCAGGGTCTCAAAATGGGGCGCCAATTGGCTTGTTTCCTTCAATCCTTCAAAAACTCAGAGTATTCTGCACTCACGACTTAAAGGAGATGATGATCATAGCATTAAGATGTCAGATAATAGGATCAGAGAACAAGATTCCATCTCCTTCCTTGGATTGGCGGTTACGAAAGACTTGTCATGGAAACCGTACATCCAATCCATTAGCAAGCAGGCAGCTCAACGCATTGGTAGTCTCTATCGTGCCAGCAGCTATCTTCCACCACAGACTGTCTGCTATCTTTACAAGTCCACTATTCGTCCTCTGATGGAGTATTGTTGTCATCTGTGAGCAGGCGCCCCACAAACGCATCTTAACCTCCTTGAACGGGTTGAGAAACGTGTCAAGAATCTCATGGGTGAAAAACTTGCTAGCGAGCTGCAGCCGCTCTCCGTCAGACGGGATGTTGACTCTTCTCATCTTGATTGAAAAATATTCTCATGATCAAATCTATAAAGCCGATACAGCTGGATTGTGCAATTGGAAGTTACATCGAACACTCACACAAAAATATTGAGATTCTGAATCTACTGGAGTTAAATTATCAACGGTTAGAGTGACGTCTGCACTAATGCAACGGGAAGACATGAGTAGATATCGCTCTGTATTAGAAAATCTTGCCATGTGCAAATGCATATTATACTATTTGCAATGCGTGTATTTCATTCATTCGATCATTTGATTTTTGAAGGGCATTTTATGTATTATTAGTACACTATTTAAAGTGGAAAAAAGAAGTTATTCAAATTCTAAAAAGTCTACAAGATAAAAGGTCAAAAAGAATATATTCGGTTAACTTTAGACGACGCTATTCAAAACCAGCAGGATATTTTAGCTTAAAAACATGTTTTTAACCCGTTCCTCGCCTTAACGAACCTTTTACATGGATACCGCGAGGTATTACACAAATTGCACAAATTGCACATGCATACAATGTTCAACAAAAGTGAACTTTTAGAATAATTAGCTAGTCACACAAATACTTTTACATGCAACTAGACTAACAACCCTCTGCTGCCCATGTTGATAGACTGAAACGTTATGACGAGTCATAAATTCAATCAAATACTGAGATAGGAATCATCTACGTTAACCACAAAATCTTAATTGTTTCTCTTTAAAATTCTGTCAAAATTCACTTACACCTGAGCAAAATATCCAGTTAGTTAATAATTTCAGCATCAATCTATCTATGGCTTGAAAAACAAATCTCACTTTAATTCTTTCTTATCATGAGTGAAACGTGTTACGAATGATGTCAGATGTGTAATCACAATGAAGCAAGTCATAAAGATGAAAACAATGCGAAAATCACTTACAAGTACAGCTCTGCCGCAATGTTCGCTGCTAAACACTCAAATAGTTCTATAATTCGGCACATCAATCGCTCAAATTTCTCAATGCACTACAGGTGGACAGATTCAATACAAAAAGTCAAACAGGTGGCACTTCATATTCGTGTGACTGTTGACTGCTCCATCGATCGTGTGATTATAGATTTCACCAAATATGGAACCTGAATGCCTAGGCGTGTGATTTTCAGTGAACATTGTCTGACTTTAGCTAGATCATAGACTCCTGGATATATAACTGCTCACTACATGTAATAAAGAAGAACTACTCATTTTTCAGGTTCACATTTCTCAGAGCAACCTAGATGGAAAGTCGGATATCAATCTTTCATAAATTGGATAGAGGCTTCACAGCCAAGGACCATGCAATAAACAGCCTCAAAGTAAGAGCCACTTGCATACGAGTATTTACACTAACCAACCTTTAAAACAGAATTTATGAATCTGTCCACCAAAAAAACAACAAAAAGATATCTACACGATTACAAAATACCTTATGCACTTGTTTCTTTAAGGATGCTTCCACATTTTGCAATTTAATTGCTTGCTTGTCAAACTGGGAAAGAACATCACTTTCAATACAGAAAGGGTAATAGCGATATAATCAAAAAGAAACATTTACAGTAATTCAGATGCATTGCACTATTTACGCAATGAGATCAAAAGAAGATGACCAAAACAGCACAACAATAACATCATGGAGCTATTATTTTTCAGTATGCTGTTATGTTGATAACACGCAGGTAATTAGTTACATTTTTACACAGCATATATTACTTTAATTTTTGGATAAATTTGAAGCAGTGTTAAGTTTCTGTACATGTGCAGTCTCAAAATCATATTAAGTGTGTCATACATCTCAAATACACTTGAATATCAGTATTGCTAGTAGATTTATATGTCAGGGTTATCTGAATGCAATTGGGAAATTACAAAACAGATATTAGGTGAAACTTTTATTTGATTCTTGAGCTTTCACTTCTTGTATACTTTACTCGAGCAAGGGAATCCTTGAATTTGGTTTTATGGATGGCAGATGTCACAACCATTCTCATGTTAGGCCAAAGCAAATAAAATTGCAGACGTGCGTGTCACATGCGGATAAACTCAAACTTTCATAGTATTGCACAATAAATAGATGTCGAAGCTTTATCAAAGCGTCTGAACTACAATTGTATTTTACGTTGATTTCAGTTTCATAAAATATCGTTAAGCATATTGAACTTACAAAACATCTTCTCTAGGTTAAGCGTTTCACGCAATCTATGATTGCATATGATTGCTTATGTATTGCATTCTTTTATTGCTACTTCATTTATCTAGCTTGTTTAAGGTAGACGAATAAGATCAGAAAAAATATTTTTGATTCTCAGATTCTCAGAGTTCTGCTTCCGTAGAGCATTCACAAGATGCTGTAAATACTTTTACTACCTTAATGAAATACAAGTTTGAGCAACCAATAGGTTTCTCCAAAACTTGACAACTTCGCAAATACGAGACAACAAATAACTCATGTCCCATAATAGTAATAGACGCACAATTGAATGAAAAAAATTCCTTAACATTGACGATTGTGGGGAGAAAAAGCAAGTAAAAAGTAATGAGAAGTAAGAGTATACTGTCTTAACAGATATAGTAAGTTTACAGCGCATCAAAGCTGGAAGCCATCATTAAAAAGTTTTTGTCATTGATATAATGAATGACCTTTCACGATGTGCCGAGAGGATTCGCGGGAGACGAAACGTGTTTGAGTTGCCCATGACCGGCAATCGAAGATGAAATGGGTGCAATTTATCTTAGATCAGTTGACGAAATAATCTGAAATCCAATGTTTTGCGTGGATATGAGAGTGGAATGAAATTAGGACATTCATAGCTTCTAGTCTCACATATTATTGAATGGCATCGTCTTTGAATTTTCTCTAGTAGCTCTTCTGATTCTTTATCGAGGTCTACAAATGGTGCAGAATACTCTGTAATGCTCATTACACAAGTCTAGTAAATCTTCATTCCGACTCTGTTAACTATCCATTCAACTGACGCATCATGAATATCTTTGATGATGTCTTTTTGTATGTTTCATAGATGCGTGTGTCTCCAATTGTCGCTTAGTATCATAAGTAACTCCAAGAATTGAAACTCTTTCCTCGATAGGCACATTAGGACTTTGAATGTTGTTCAATCGAATGCTCCAGTTCCAGATATCAACATTTGTCGACATTTTGCAGTCTTAATTTCTTAATTTTCATTTGATTTTTTTGTCTGTCCATTCCATACCTTCCTGGCATGAACTGATCAGTGGAAATTACGTTTTCTCCCTTGAAAATCACTTCCATGAGAAATACGTCGTCTGCATATTTTCCAAGTAAAGTCTCATTTATAGACCTCATGCTCATGTCATATACGAAACAACCAAACATAAAGGGGCTACGATGACTCTTGAGGAACTCCACTATCGACTGTCGAATATGAGCTATATTTATAACGCCATCTAGCGCAGAACTTTCGAGACTTAAGATAGTTACTGAAAAAACCTTCGTAAGTTCGATGAAACTGTCGTTATTCATCCTATCAAGCAAAATCTCATGGCGGACACGGTCAAATCCTTTCATCATATCTGCAGCCTATAAATGACAAACCCTTGATGTCTGCTTTCGTAGATGATCTGAGATGAAATTCTCAATCTCAATCAGAGTGCCTGCTGTCGATCCTTTTGGTCTGTAAGAAATTGAGACGTATCATGCTTTGAAAAGAATTTATCGCTCATTCATCTTACTAATCTTCTCAAATATCCTCTCAGTTATTGCCAAGAGAGAAATCTGTCGTATTTCTCTTATGCTTGGAGGCTTTGTTTTGGGGATGAGAATCACATCTGCTGTTTTCCAGAGGGTTAGTAAGTCAGCTTCTTCAACGCATCTGTTGAAGACATGCGACAATGGCTCTGCTAGCGGTTCAGAAAGCTTGGACCAAAGCGTTGTGATCTGATCTCAAACGGCTGCTTTGGGTGGATTTATTTGACTCAACTTCAGTTTCAGTTATCGAGAATGCATTAAGTGATGAAGGATTCCTGACTGCGTGTTGAAACGATGAATTGCAGTTGTCAGCCAGGTTGCATTTAATTTCCTCACGAATGTCACGAATTGATGTATTAGGTTTGCTATTGGGTAAACCAGTTCTCTGAACAGTCATTATCTCATCTGACACTTTTACAGATATTCCATATCGTCTTGCCATTATCGATTTCACTTCTACTCCAATCTTTCTTTACGGCTTCTATTTCTTGTTTAACTTTGTCCTGATATGATAACATAACGTCCAAATTTTGATTCTGTACGCTTTGTAACGCTTATTGATATAACTGCACTTCGTTGAGATCTATTCATCAACATGATAGAGCATAAGAAAGAAAATAGTCACAATCCTGAATGAATACTGAACATCCTTTTGTATACTATCCCTCCGATGTATAGAAGGGAAATGACGCTGAGGGTTGAAAAGTTTTCTGCCATGGACATATAGCAACCGCATTAGCAAACGGACAATAACAATAAATGAATAATTAACATTTCTTCTAACAGAGCGCTACAAGTTTACGTTATGTTGATTCTCCAGGCCGTCAGCATCACGATCTTGTCTGATATTTGTTAAAATTCGCATAGCGCTTAAAGAAAAGCGGGCTCGGTTTAGTATCTTACCTCCGTTGTTGTTGCGTCTCTCTCCTCCTCAAGTCGCAGTACATCAGATCGAAGGCGCTCGATAGTTTCGTCTCTATGTACAATTTCGGCTCGCAAAAGATCATGACTTTGGCTTGCATGATTTGCGATCAATTGATCTTCCAAATTATCAACCTGAAATTGAACAGATGAAACCCGAACATACTATTTTTCATTATATTACAATGATAGTATATCATTGACATAACTGTTCTATAACTGTACATGAAAGCTATCCATGCATTCGTTCGAAAACTGCAATATTATATTTAATTTGACATAATCCTCTCTATCGCTTGCATTGACCTGACGATAAGCAATATCATCATTGTTATATTGCTTTATTTCGTGACCTACGTGTACATTTACATAGCAATATATGCATCGTTTGTCAAGCAGTGACGTTGTACTCCAAAATCATAGTTACCGGGTAAAATTATGTAAAAATTTGTTGGCCAAGATTAATTAATAAATGCCATAATATTAATAATAAACAAATTAATGATATTATAATAAATGCTGTAATATTTATCTAGCATTAGTTCAATTAAGGCTTATAGACCTGCATAAATATACGCTCGTATAATTCTCTGCAAATAATTTCAAGGCCTACCATGCCGGTACCTAGTAGTGCATTTTGCGAAAAATGGATTAATGACAAAAATTATTAAGAAAATAAAATGTCGACCACTATCGATGCAACTTTTTTTGACAAAGATACAGCTGAAAAACAGACCACCATAGCGGTGTATTAGGGGTCTTGTGGTATACGGAAATTATCATCAGAAAAATCCAAACTGAAGAATAAATTTTACTAAAACCTACTCGAAGAACATTTTACATGAGAGTCTTAAATGAATACAAATTTTCAATAATATCAACAGCAAAAATGATGTCATAAATAAAGTATTTTTGATAAACTTTTGACAAATCCGATTATTGAACAATAGACTGATTACATGGACGACGAAATGTATCTGGAGGTCATTCTTTAGTGAATGAAATTACATGCTGCCAATTCTCCAACACTCACGTTATCCGAGCATCTTCGTTTATCTTCTCGAGCTTCCTCTAAATCTCTTTCCAAGTTTTTAATGCGGCGCTCGTAGTGGGAAACCTGAAATTTAACGGATATTTTCACAATGAAGCTGTTGTGTTTATTAATTGAGGCAACTTGACGTAATTTTACGCTCAGCAAACTAACAAATAGCAAGGTTGTCGAAAAGTCCGATTGTAATTTTTTGTTATCTGTTTATATTAAGATTACGATGAGTGAAAGTCAAACATTTTTTGTACTGAAATTTATGTTCTCTGCAGCTTCATATCTCCGAGATATGTTTATTTGGTTCGCAAGAATCATAGAATAAGCATGTTTTCCTTTTAAAAATACAGTGTGGAAAATGTGCATTCAAATATGAAAGATGGGGAAAGCGGGAAAAAAATTGAGAATTTATTTTGCTGTGTGTCAAAAAATGCTAATCATACATGTTTTTATTCGTATCCCTACATGAAAATATTTATCAAAAAGCATGAGTGAAAAATCGCATATTATCAGAGGAAAGCATTATTCATGTCATTCAGATTTCTTCACGTTCAAGTTAAGACAAAAGTTTAAGTTTTATTCTTTAGAAATTTCAGTTCTTTGAACAATCTCCATATATGTCGTGTATTTTACAAATTTCGCTTCTCTTTACTATTATCTACTATGCACTTTCATTATAAAAATGAAATTATCTTTGGAATCATAATGATAATTGTCTGTAGACATTTCTCTTTTTTCATCGATTTGTTCTGAGATGAAATTGAAGACAATAATACTTACTTTGTTATCAAGCAAGTAAAAAACAAATGATGACTGTGTTAATATGAAGGTGAGTACTCACTGAAAAGTAACACAATAGCTAAATTTCTCCCAAATCTACACAGAAGATAGCAGTAGGATAGGAATTAAAACATCAAGTGTGATGAACAAATTGCTTCATTTCCATAAAGTTCTTTTTAACACTCTGACGCTGAGTACAATTTTCATCCGTTCATGGATTCTGTCAAAGCAAAAATCTGGCAAGCGCAATGTCAATTTCTCAAATTCACTAAGCAGAAAACGTAATTCGTGAACACTGAGATGCGACAAGGAGGGTGCTGAAGGAAAATCAGAGTAGAACAACAGATGACTGCAACCTTGAAGAATTGCAAGTATAGACGGAGTTTTGAATAGCATATTACACAGTTCCGAACCTATGATGTCTCACTTCCAAAAATCAATAACATAGTATTTTATCAAAATGAGAAATCAATTCACTCTGCTCCAAAAAATTCTACGACGGGTACTTTTCCATAGAACGCGACATAAAGTTTTGCTCATTATCATTTTTACGACACATGAGAAAGGTGGAAGCCGAAACATCGTGTATATTTCCATAAACAAGTAATGGTTAGAAAATTTTCTTTCTTTACATTGGAGACTCCATTCCCCGCGGCAATCACAGTGTACTTAGGAATATATAAGAGCATTATATTGAAACAGAGCTAATTGAGATAAGTGCCTCTTTTCCAACTCAAAAATGAGACATTTAAATTTCAGCGAACGATTTCGTAGATCAGTCATACATTCTCAGTTAGATAACGAGTTTGATCTGATCTTCAAACTTTGTGGCAACTGTACAGCAGAATCTTAGTTTCACTAGTCACATATCTCACTCCACTTATACATATAAAAATACATCAGAATCCGTAGATGATGAAGATTCATTCGCCGAATCTTGTCAGAGGTGACATCACTACTTGATTGATCACCGTTTTGCCAATAATCACATTTGAAAGAATGCCTTATCAGCAGTGTTGGGCGCGATTAATCGATTATGAGATCCATAGTCTCACGATTATGAAATACTATATTATACTTCATCAACTTCCTTCAATAAAACACATAATCGCGTGATTTTGAAATCCATAATCGATTAATCGAATATTGAAAAAATCACAATCGCGTACAACTCTGCACGTAAGTCCAAACATGTTTGATATACAGAAGTTATGAAATGAAGATAGTGAATTTTACAATCACTGATTACTCGGAATGTTCGTTGTCAAATCTTGCGTTTAATACGCGTTTAAAACAACTTTTTCAGTCAGACAAATGCCGCTGAGATTGCAAACAGCATGAAATCTTCCAAATTTCAAAAGTCATCTTTGCAGTATGCTCGACCCACCATTATTATTTCAAAATGAGGACTTCATTGAAAAACGCAAAAGTTCGTCATTAATCTGCTATTAATCTTTCTTGCATTCCGAAAGATCTCCAACAATTTCGGTAAGATTAAAAACCAACTCTTTGACTATTTGAACCATAGTGAGTCATTATATAGGGGTTTGAACTATAATGAAGGTTGATTAAAGGTTGTTTAAATGCCATGCTAATTAATTAGAACACTAAAGCAGTAGCTAATGCTGCAATTGATTACCAATACATTTCAGTTTTATAAGCTAAAATGCTTGCATAATAAATCATCCTAATTAAGTTTTTCAATATCTAACATTTTTGTATTTGAGGAATATACGCATTTCTTTTTAACTGCAACACATTCGCAGGATCCCACTAGTAATAATAGAAATTATTCTAATTTTCAGGTTTGATTTCTTTGCCTTGTAAAGTGTTTGCTGAATTATCAAGGTTAAAGGAATGAAAATCTAAATAAATAAAATACACGAAATACGTCGACATAGTTGAGCTGCTTGTACAACTTATCACCAAATCACAGGCTACTTTTGATATTTATGACAGTTGCCAGCTCGCTACCAGATTCGCTGTCGCGTAATTTCTGTATACTTCAAAAGTAGTAGTCATGATAAAACTCTACAGTAATGTTACGCTTGAATATAATTTTTCTATATTCATGTTCAATGTATTTTCCAGTCCATTTGCTCTCCTCCACTTCGGCACAGTTTGAAATTCCCTGAATGACAGGACAATTTACATGCTATCAATAAATTTATGTGCAGAATAACCAAAGCTACATTATAATTACTGCATCAATAAATGACAACAGGAATCCTCTTAAGTTAACTAACTACTCTCAAAAAGTAGAAATCGCACAAGAAGGATCGCGAATGGGAGGAAACGTGTATTGTTTGATGTGCAGAAACAGTTGTCAAACGTGCATACGTAATAACAAGCTTGTGATAGCACAATATCGATATGATCAGCCTACCATGCGCCTCAAATTATTCCAATAATTATTGATGTGTATCGACGCATTTTCTGTGTCTACGATCGACTTCACAACAATCAATGACATGACGCCATGCAATGGGGCGATGTAGTAAGATGACAAAGAGGACCACGTGTTGGTGCTGAGGTTAGATTAGATGTAAATCTAGATAAAATGCTGAGACACGACAACTCTTACTAACAGTGTGTAGGAAGATTGCAAATTTGAAGGTAGTTGACACTATTTCGAAGCAAGCATCGGCGAATATAGAATTTTTCGGCAACATTTCACGACTTTCCAACATGATCACCAAAGTTATGATCGAACCACACAATCATGGCGTCGAAAAAGCGAACTATAAATCCAGTGACAAAAATCGCAGATCGGCGCTGTTTGAAGAAAGTAGGAGTAGAGAAATCAGCTTATCAGATAAAATCCATTTATCCTGATTTTCACCGGTACGAAGTGAGTTATAGGCTATAAAAGGAGAACAACGGAGCTCTTAAGAGAATTTGTTGCTGGTAGTTAAGAACGCGACATTGTTGCTATGAGAATTTTCCCATCGCACTAATAGTTGCAAAAATATCGCAGCATTGTAAAGGATCAGTGAACGGAATTCTTGCGCCAGACTACGAATATCGGCATTCATATCTTGCATAATAGCAAACCTGCAACCTCTTGCGAAGTAATTTGATTGAAAGTCTTGGAAGAATCGTATGATAACACAATGATATAGCTCTACAAATTTAATAAAATTTGCAGAATACATACTTTAAGCTGCCACCTCGATTATTTTATCGAGGTAACAATGACATTGACTGATGCAGCACTTGCTGCTGGTTGAAATTCGTTTCATAAAAATCTCATTGAATTACGTCGAAACTGATATGGAGTTGCTCACTATTCTGCCGGCAGAATTTTAGCCGGTGAACCGCCCGAAGATTGGACATCTTTCAACATGTTGACATTTCCCGACAATAATTTTCAGTGATCAATACCAGATCATCATGTGATACTGTCGGAATGAATTTGCTCAAAATATACTTCTGTCACTATTCATGATTCACCATCAACGATTATCAAGTGCAAAATGCAGTTGATCATCGTCTTTTGCGCTAATTGATGCAAAGCGCCACTTTCATATCAAAATTTCCCAACAAATAATGAAAAACATGCAAATAGATAACAAAAGTTCCTACATTGAGTTGTTTTAAAAAAAGGAACTTCAAATACCGATCTGCTTCTTTAAAATCTTGTTATCTCTATAGTATACAAGGGAATTTTATAACAACAGAATATCCATAGTTTTGAAGCTGTTTGCATGTAATGTCAATTTCTGTCACTGGAGTAGGTTGAGCAAAATGATTAATTCTCATTCATGTTCAAAGTCCCAAGGACTTACTAGAAATCCTTGGACACATAGACATCCTTGATCCTCAGTCTATAGCATACAGCTCCAGATAATCTAGGCTACATGTCGTAGCAGTAGTTTGCACCATCGAAATTCGAAATGCGCGTAAGTAGATTATCATCACAACACACAGCATGCTTCATGGTTGTAAAATCAAATCGGACGCGTCCCGTTGAGATATGAGCAGATGGTTGAGAATTAATGAAATAGAAATATGGCAATCATGGAGATTATTACAATTTTTCGACATCTTGTACGAAGTCTAGTACGAAGCAGCTCCTGACTTCTTGGATAAACTCTTGTGGTCTGATAAAACTGTCAGATGCTGCTAGAGTGGGGACATGTGCGCAATAACGTTTTCATTTCATCTTCATAGATCTTACATTTTTGGGGGCAGATACTGGACTTCAAATAAACAGCCATCGTTCCAAAATCGAAGATAGGCACCGATTATTAGGAGTCTTTAAGAATTGTCTTGATGGATTGGTCGTAAAGGAACAAAGCAACGCTCTCCTGAACTTGCATCCATGGACTTGTACGTTTGGGACATTGTTGAAAAATGACACTGGTACGAAAATGCATAGTACCTGTCTGATGTGTCAGTATATCCAATGAAAGACTAAGCCAAAACGTTTTAGTGCAGATTCACGCTAATAGCACAAGTGAAACACAATTTCGATTCAATCACTGTTTCGATTGATCTCAATGTGAAAAACATCAAATCATTGAGAAATCGGAGACTTCACGGCAGATGTCTGAGCAAGGTCGATAAATACTGTTCAGCTGCATGCATTTAACAAGAGATTGGCTCATGTAATAGTTCAGGCTTGATTCCTACACGATTGTTTGATTGGTAATCACCTATATATTTAGCGATTTAATCGGGGGACCATTTCGATTTTACAGGCTCACTATACATTTTTGAAGATATCACAAGACGATTTCCGGCTTTCAAGTGCACCCTAACAGAAAATTAGGACAAAAGTAGGATTTCAGTGCTGAAAGTAGGATAAAAGTAGAATAGTCTATGGGGAAATACTGACGTAAAAATCAAATCAGACATTAGCACTTTGCGATACATAAAGCAAGCGTAGATACATGCGCGTGTCACCAAATGAAAAACGAAACACTGATGTATGCAACAGTTACATTTGACTAAATGTTTTAAAACAATGTATCTGAAAACATCCATTTCAGAAAACCAATTACGTTCATCGTTATTATAACAAAGTATCCGCATAAGTATCAATATCGTGAACAAAAACACAAGTTCTAGGTATGAGGAAATGTATTAAACAAATTAGAAATACCAGCCAGTGGAAAAATTGCTGAAATGTTGAATTATCTACACGATTCAAGTTTAAGCACTGAGGAAATGTATAACAAATTAAAAATGTCAATCAGTACTTACGATAAAAATTGTTGAAATGTCGAATCAAAATACACAGATTTCGAGTTAAAGCTCTGAGAAAATGTACTGGTATAGCAAATTTTACTGTTGTACTCGTATATAAATGTAAATACAAATGCAAGCACTATCATTTGAAATTGCTGAAAAAAAGAGAAACACTGACATCAAAACATCATCCCCCATTTTCGTGCATTGATGCATTTATTCAGAACTTATCGTTGTTTTGCCTTAATTTCTTGCATCTCTTCATGCCTTCAACGTCTCCCGAGCTGATGACATTTTTTTCTTGGCTACTTCCATCAGTCCGTGTACAACACAAACTTCCGAAAGGTCCTTTGATTTGATGGCTTCAAGCAGGCGTTTTTTCCCTTAGTTACACAGATTCTATGAAGAGCGCAGATCACTTTGTGCCTCAGTTTGTGCGGCAACTACACCGGCTTCTCTGCAACCCAGTGTTCTCTTTCTGTTCTCTAAGGCTTCCAGCGTCCGTCGTTTCTCTTAAGATTCTCTTTTCCTTTGCTCTTCCTCAAACTTTTTCTTCGCTAATTCTTCCTTTTCTGAGGCGATCCGAGCAGAATAGGCGCGATAAGCACCTTTATGAGATCGTAATATTCCGGCGATATTGGCATGAGGTGCACATTTCCTTGGCCTATGACTTTAACAGCATCCTTCACTAAGCGAATACTGTTAACTGACTCATCTGACAATAACACACGTTCACTGGTAACAATGGTTTTGTTCTGAGCAGGGCCAACCAAAGATGCATAATGCATAAAATGCATAAAAGAGCAAATTTCAGCTTTAATTGCATAAAAATGCAAATCATGAAAATAAGTGCTTTTAAATGCATATATAGATGATTTCTTGGAAAAAATAGGAGTTATTATGAACAAATTGTGTCTCGTTTCCTGTGTTGACACCTATCTTCTCCTTTCTGTTTTTTACATACAGAAAGTTTCATACCGCTTCATACATGTTGAAAGCGGTTAGAGCAATGGTAGCTTTATGCCGAAGATGACACACGTCGTTTGTTTGGCACACAACCTCCATACAGTTGCTGATATGGTGATTGCACTATATCCAAAAGTCAATGAACTGATATCATTGACAAAGAAGGTGTTTAGAAAAGCACCTTCACGTTGTTGCAAGCTGGAAGAAACTCACAAGTCACTGTCACCCTCTCCGATAACCACCCGTTGGGGCACATGGATAGAAGCAGTGGAATACTACCTCACCAATTATCAGACCCTGAAAAAAGTGATTGTTGATTTGGTGGATTGTACAGCAATCGTTAACCTGATGGAGCTAATCGAAAAACCGGACATCGAGATTGAAAGAGGTATCGTAGACATTTCATCTAAATATGGCTCTATTCCTCGTTGTCTGAAGCAGCTTCAAGTTCGTAAGTGTAATCCGTCTCAAGCCAAACAACTGATCGATGGTATCAGCGATGACTTAGATGCGAATGTAGGGACCAAGCTGAAGCACGTTCTTCAAAAGAACACAGGATTCAAGAAGATGCTCGAGAGGGACTTTGAAGGATATTCATTGAAAGAACAATTGCTATTGTCGCGATCTCCGGTTACCTCTTCTATACGTTGAGAGACTTTTTCAGAATACATGGCATTTATGAGGAGCAATCGCACTTGTATGACTAAAGAAAACATCCGCATGCATTGTGTATTAGGAATGAACTCAAAGTGCTGACAGATTATTCACCATTTATGCATGCATAAGCCTACATTTCTTACTACATTGCAGCTATTTCCATAATCAGAATGATATTTCATAAATAAAGTTTTCATTGCATAAAATTACTTTTATAAGCGCATTTTTATGCGCATAAAACGATCACTTGTTAATGCATATTTGGTCGGTCCTGGTTCTGAGATAGGCTTGTCTCAATTTCGGCGTAACCGGGTGCAAGAGACAAAATCCCATGCACAAACTTGGTGAGAATTCGGTATCGCGGCAGCACAAGAGCATTCTTTTCTTGCAAAGCAGTATTCCACAAATTATCGATTCGCTTATATCCTGATGTTTCGGTTTCTCTGTACCACCTATCCGAATTTTCTTGTGCCTGACAAAGCTTGCATTCGTCAGCCAATACATCGATCTCCGATTCATCACTGAATAGCATCTGTCGTGCAGTGCGTGTTACTGAGTCGACTCCAACAGACCGTTGCATTAGAGGATGTAATACGGCCACATCTTTCAATATTCTGTAGAAGAAGAAGGCTGTGAGAAATTCGGTTATGTGCCGGTAACATTTTCGGATTTTTTCAATTGTATCTATCTTTTGTTCCGGCCTCAGCGCTTCCAGCGCAACATTCCTTGTTGACTCTCCGACAACAATCCTTTCATTCGACAACTGATTCTCCTCTGCCTGTAAATCGACATGCAGGAGCTGATGACTTCTGCTATCCCCGACCGCATCCACTATCAGAAACCGAAGCATGACAGCTCGTGTCAGTTCCGAGAGGATGTGAATTATCGCTTCCTCTTTTTGAGAAAGGGATGAAAAATGTGTTCCAGACTCGCCAAGAAATGCAATTGAACCTTGACTGAAGTGTCCTTCAGTTTCTGACAAATTCTCCTCCAGTGGTCATTGACTTCCAATTTTTTCTCGGTCTTGCTTTGTCGAGCCTCTTAAGAATATTTTTCAGGAAATATTCCTCAATTGTCTCCGTCATTATGTAGTACCCATTTCACTGCTGGAATCAGCGTCAAACGACGACATTGCAAGAAGGTGAATGATTTTTCATCAAATCCCATGTTCAATTGCGTTTTCGAAAAATCTTCTTTTCGACATGGTGATACCTTGAGGTAGAAGAACATATCCAACACAAATTGTTCAGCTTCCTCTCCCAACTCCTTCACTCTTTCTCGAAAGGCATTGTGAATAATATGAAGATTGCAGGGTAAGAATGTTGTAAGACCTCTACGACCATTCTCTTTCTTGTGTTCGATGACCTTGTTCCAAATGGGTTTGTTGACGTTTGGACCATCTGAGCCTAAACTGATGAGCTGCTTTAGAGGCAGTTCAAGTCCTTCTTCACTCAAATTCTGGATAATGGCTTCAGAAACCTGGTCACCTTTGGCATGGCCAACATCGGAGCCTTCAAAAAGCGAACTTGAATTTGATCCGTTTTTTCATACCACAGGGTGTCCGCGCAAAATTGAATGAAAATTTCCAGGTGTTTTCCAGGATTTCCAGGGTAAAATTCATTTTCCAGGTTTTCCATGGAAATTTAACAAAAAAACAGGGGGGGCGGTTCAAATTTGAAAGAAAATGTCCAGACTTTCTGCAGGGAAATTTTACTCAAATGCACGCGTAAAATTTAAAAGAAAAATTCCGGAAAAAAACCCGAAGTTCTGTGGCTACACACCATAAAATTCATATTATTGAAGACAAAAATTTGAAAAGTGACGTAAAATTGGTTGAATTTTTAAGGCGCAGGTGATTCCAAATAACAAATACCAATACATGCATCAAACGGCCACATTGCATCTATAAAAAAATAAAAATATAATCGATCGTAACAAATTTAAAGCTTGCAGATTGAGGAGAACTAAATAGAGAAAGAGTATAACAATAAATAACGAAAAATATGAGACTTAACAATGAAATGTAACAATAACGAAATATCTGTTAAGTCCACTCTATAATAAATGCAACAAGGTGAACGTCAAAGCGTTGTCATTCAGATAAGATCATTTGAACTGAAGCATTGCAGCGTGAATCCGCGGAAGGTGGAAGACCAAGAGCCAGAAAGAGGAACATAATGGCTGATGAGCTGCATATGCATGAGAGTAATCACAATCAGTTTAAGAGAATAACACAGAGAAGAATTGACCGAGGAAAGCTCATTGGCACACGACGTGTCGGGAATAATATATCTGCATATTGAAAACCTACTTGAAATGTGTTTGAAAATATTCGATATTAGCCTCGGATCATTCGGAACAAGCCTGGTGCCTAAATGAAGTTTATATGTTCAGCACCATTTTGCGTCAGCAGATTCTGCCACACGGCAATCAAGTGTGTAATAGCATTAATCCTAGATTACGACTCCTAGTTCCCCATACCACACGACGTTAATGAGGGAGTCTACGGTTCATAGTCCACCATTCCACACGACGTCAATGAGGGACTTTACACCTCATAGTTCGCTATTCCGCACGACGTTAGTAACGGAGTTTACGGCTCCTAGTTCCCCATACCACACGACGTTAATGAGGGAATTTACAACTTCTAGTTCACCATACCGTACAACGATTAAGAGTTCGACAACAGTTCATAGTTAAGCATATCACGCAGCTCAGTCTCATTCATGTTGTATACATTATGATAGGAGATTCCAGTCACTGAAATATTCTATGATCAAAAAAAATGCATGCGAATGAAGGCTATAATTGTAACAAATAAGTACAGATATGAAGAGTAAAATCTGGAAAAATAGAAAACACTTCAACCATAGAGTAAGTATGACTTCAGCAACTTGCAATTAGTGTCTTAATTAGTTTCAAAATTTCCAGGACTTTTCCAGGATTTCCAGGTTTTCCAGGGTAAAATTTCATTTTCCAGGAGTTTTCCAGGTTTTCCAGGGGGCGCGGACACCCTGATACCAGTATCTGACAAGCAATTCACACTGCATCCGGTCTTGCGAATTTTCGGTTTCGTCAAACATCAATGTGAATGCAACTCAAGATTCGCGTGTATCTTTATACAATTCTCGTCGAAGGTAGAAAATAGCGAGTCCTAAACATCACACTAACGCACAATAATCTTTCAAAACGGACTATCTGTAAAATGTTGTAAATTATGGACTTTTTCACACTAATCCATACGTATTGGTGTCGCATCACTACGTACCTCGTTGGAAAGTTTATGACTATGATAAAAATAAGGGATATAATGTGATTGAAGGTGATTGGATGAGTACTTTGATGATGGTGGGACGCTAGATATTTTCGATATTTTGCATTTTCATTTTTAAAAGTTTTCTAGTTATTCGCTTAATTCATTGTCAAGATTACTACTAATTAAAGAATATCCAAAATGTAGGTAAAAGTGGGTATTTCGAGGAAAAGTAGAGAAAGTAGGTACACTTGAAAGCCTGCGATTTGCACAATCGATAGCTCTTCTAGGAATGATTACAATGAAATTACAAATTACAATTAAAAAGTGCTTAGTTTTTCATCTCTGAGAATGATAGTAATTAATTACCATTATGATATGTATAATTTTGACCTAAAAGCTGACAATACTTTGACAAAAATTGATTGTTACAGGTGGGTTTACATATTGAAATTTCAGAAGATTGAGGAAAATCATCTAGTTGAAACCAACAAACTTTACTCCTGTATCAAGTGAAACAGTTGCATTTGCTAGGTGCTAGTGCTTTAAGATGTCACAAATTTATTCTATTGCATACATTGGTTGGCTCACTACGATGTTTAAGTTGACAACCGAAAACAGACGCATATTTCCTGGAATGACATTTCTATCCTCTCTTAAAACGACTTCAACAAATCCGAAAGAAGCAGTCGAGGATTGACATAATTTCACGTGCATGCTTCCATTGTTGTTTTGGCATTGGCGCTTCATAGACATCCTGCTGTGACATTGCATCCACACGAATGGTGTTGCGGGCACATGCATTCCTATGAGCTTTAAGTTAAAATGGCAAATACGAAACCACATCGTCTATTAGCAAGAAGATGAATGACTTTTTCGAAGATTTTCACCAGATGATAGTCATAAAAGAAACACAAATTCATGAACTCCTGCACTTTTCAGTCAATACATTGCAATTGGCTACAACTGATTATTGCCATGATAAATTAGTTATTGGCTCCCTTATGAAACAAAGTAGTGATCTGCTTGGAACACAATTACCTGCACTTGTTGTTTTCCCTCAATCTACAGGATCTTTGATTGTATTTTAGCCTTTTCACCTAACGACAAATTTTGACCGCATTTTGATTCAATAGCTTCCTGTAGATAGTTGATGAGCATAATTTATCAACTATTTCGAGCTCGTTCCGATAAAATTGCCTCACAACTTTGAAATTACTGACTTTTGTAAGTCCTACTTATCAGCTATCATCAGAAAATCGGTAATTCATGTTGTTTCTGTACCTAACTTAATATAAATTTGTAAGATGTATACACATAAATAAGCTATTACTAAAACAACAGAAGAGGTATCTTAAGACGAGTCTTCGACTCCTTCAACTAAGTTATATAAATAACAGGAAGTGAAAGTAAAGCACAATCTTTGATCACGCAGACATTTAATGCATGAAATCAAGGAATTATACGAGATGAAATTACTTTTACATGTATTCGAAAAATCATAGTGATTATGCAAAACATAATTATCTTGCCTTCTTTAATATGCATCTACTTTATTTCTAATTATGTGACGAAATATACGGTAGTGAAATATAAGAAATCCATCACTATGATTCTAAATCAATCCCACCGCTATTATTATTCAACTCTGCCAGACAAATAGCAAAAAGGAGATACAAGCAACTACCAGTTAAATATTCGTAAATACATTTTGTCGTGACTATGTCTGCTATGCAAGTACATAATTAGATATTTTTAAGTATTTTCATTAACATATTACTATACTATCAGAGGCATAATCTGCTGTCTGAACTTTAATTGAAGATGTTTGAACATGAATGGCATTGCCTGAATATTAATTGCAATAGTCTGAATCCGAAAATGATACAGCTCCGCAATAAATCTCAGATAGCCAATGCATTTTCTGTAGATACATCTGTCAGAGCTACTCATTGTTAATCAAGATTACCGATGACTTGCAGTTTTTGCGCCTTATCTATGGGTAATGAATTATGACACAAATGACAGACGAATTCTTTTCGGATTCTTTGAAAAACATCTGAGATTGTTGATTTTAATTCCTCATGTGCGAAAATAATGAATACTTGCACACAATAGTTGCAGAATGGTCATCACACCGACAACGGATTTAAAAGTCTTATACAAATCCATTATTGTCGATGCTTTCAATGGCAGAGCAGCAACATGAGGCCCACCACAGTGCTTCGTCCGCCTACTACAGTCTCATGAAGTAAATTGCTGCGACTTTCGGGTTGTTTTATAGGTCAGGAAGTAAGAAAAGCTTTTAATTGATATTAAGCGCCTCAAGTGGCATCAAGTCAAAGGATCCGTTAGAGATCGATGGCAAAACATCGAATGAAGTGCCTGAAAATATCTCATTTAACGCCAGTGACAGACCTCCACACGTAAGTGTCTAGTTTAATAGATTAGTGGAATTTTTGAAGTATAAAACGTTCGATGAAAATAAAAAAGAACTTTACTAAGAAAGCTGATGCCAATGCAATACAAGCTTATACCTCAGTACAATGATGAAATTATCTATCGAAAATGATCTTATAAAACCACGTTGAAACTACTCGAGATTAAAGAAAAATTCGGTGAATAGGCTACAGATTCTTTATAGTTGCCGTAACTCCTCATTCATTTTTTATGGTCGTCACTCGGACGTTTGCGCTTCAGTCTATTTTCATTTATATGTTTGCACTGTCGCATAACGGAACTTTCATACATTTGTGCTTACCTTTCTATTTGCAAGCGTTCACCGAATTCCAAATCTGAATTAAATACGTCGTTTTCAAATCTTCCTGATTATCATTTTAGTCTGGCATATAATTGTTGACTGTTAGTCGATCGCATTTATTTTGATTTTAACAGATGTGGGAATAAGTCAACAAGTTGTAGATGACATTCAAAATGAAACTGCGAATTAGATATCCTATGTTGGTTGAAGCTACAAAATAAGTAGTTGACATAGCTGACCAGTTTGCGAGTCAGGCGATGCATTTTACAGGTTATTTAAAAGAGTCTCTGACTCGATATAATTTATTGGTCAAAAGTAAAAAGTGACGCGTTACACTTCGCACAGCGTGACGGACCTTCGGCGTCCAGCGCCTTATTAATAGTCGATGGTCAAATGGCTCTCGACCATTTGACCATCGATCACTTTAAAAACACTACTGGCAAATCGCCTAAGTTAGTGCGCCTGCAATTTTTGATAAAATGCCAATTTTTTCTAACGCAATGTAAATAGAATAATTAAATATTGAATTGCATCCTCATTCGAAAAATGGGAGCAGACCTGAATAGCTGCCATTTCGTCCAATATCAGGAATCATCAACAGGCCTAGTTCACATCTCTCAACATCGACACATCTCCATATATAGAGTTGCAGCCATGCCCGGCCTTAGACACACAGAATTAGACAATCTGGACATGCTTCACTCCTGTTGCTCTAGAACAATCTGTGACATTACGTGACTCTTCTTGTAAAGATTCGTTATGTTCACTGACGTATGTCAAGTGAATTAGGGATCACAGCGGATAAAGGTCCGTATGCAGGTGTTGGATCCAGTCTGAGATGTGGCAGGATCTCGGATCCATAAGCAAGAAGAACAGATGCTTGATAATCATCAAGTACATTCTCCTTAGATAGCTTAACCAATTTCTACACGGGAATCTCTTAGAACCCTAGACACTTTTTGATAGTGCTCCAAAACTATAACAGCTGCGACTCTAACTTTTTGTGACGCATAGCTTCCAGATACATCATAGAAGCAACCCAAATTTGACAAAATTTTACCCCTGGGAACATTAGACACTTGACTTTTAAGAAAATGTGCGGAAATCGAGAATTTTTGTCTATTTCTTGCAAAATCAAGCATCTTAGTCAATTCAAATCACCGGTAGACTTTCGAAAAGTGCATTATGAGGTTATAATGAATGACTTGTTCACTCATTCACGAATGCATCTATATAATTATTGCATTAATAATAGCAATATCCTTCAAGCACTACTAATGATAGCTTTATCAGTAATACCGTCAGTTATATGCAACAAATAATGGATCCCAAGTCAAAAAATGGGCAGATTATCACTAACATGCCAATTGTAATTTTCAAATTTCCCTGGGCATGGCTGCAACTTTAAATAGGGAGCTGTCTCAATGTTGAGAGATGTGAACTAGGCCTGTTGATGATTCTTGATATTGGATGAAATGGCAGCTATTCAGGTCTGCTCCCATTTTCAACTGAGGATGAATACCTTAATATCTAATTATTCTACGAGTATATATACTGTGATCGCCTGCCCTAAGTAATTATATAGTAGGCAGAGTGTCGACTCAAAAAAGTGTCTGTATACAGTGACAATTTTTATATGAAAAGATTCAGTTGTTTTGCAAGAAATAATTTGAGCAGTTTTTAAAAAGCTAAATGTTTACAAAGTATTCCTGTGTTTATATACTACCGACAGGGAGCCAGTTTATAAGTAGTATGAAACAAGTCGGATATCAAAAAGAATAAATACTTGCTAAAAAGCATCTTAGTTAAGCGGAAGTTAAGCTGATGATCAAGGAAAGATCATGAACTGCATTATAATGCAACCCTGTAAGTCTTCAAGGAAAAGTTGAGATCTTATTGTGCTTCACGGCTGAGATGTCATGCTTTTAATTCAATTTTCAGCGGCATGATTTTATGATTCACAAAGCGTCATTTCTTGAATCTGAATTGCAACATGAACCCATCTACATCTTTTAAAATTAATTATGATCACTTTCTTTGATTATAATGAAACTTGGTGAGGTGATGTTACAAACATTCAGCCACTAATGCGTAGATTCAATGATTTCTTTCCAAGCAAATGTTCGGCACTCGCGCTGTGGTTGCACTTTAGGTGGTAGGATAGCTCTGCTAAGTTGGTTAAGATCTGCACTTCTGTGGGAGATTCAGAAGGTCCACGCTTAGAGACCGTCCGCCTCGGGGACTATCGCCGCTATCATTAATGAATACTAACCGTAACCTGGTGAGAATTGTGTATGTGAAAGTTGCACCACCTCTAGGTTTCGTGCCTTTAGTGCGGTAGGAAAATATGAATTTCATTCCTTTGATATTTTCATAGCCATTATTCGACTACTGTCATTTTGTTTAAGTAACAAGACTATATTTGCAACATAAGTCTTAAAAAATGCTACCATTCGGACATATTCGATGATTTCCAGGTAGCCTTCTTCATGGAAAGATTAATCTGCATCAATGGCCTACGATGAAATATTTTCGCTTATTTGACACTCACTCTATTTGGCAATCGCGACAATGTATTTTTTGTGCGAGGACCATCGAATCTTGCATCCACTCGAACAAAGAAGTTAGATAGTAAAAATGTAATTAGGAATAACCAAAAAATGAAGTGAAGAAAGTGAAGAAGCAAATTCTTTTAGGAGTGCCATCATCCGAGTGAGCGCAAAATATGTAAAACTCTACTCACTTCAGATTCCCTTGAGAGTAAACGATCATCGATGGCCTTGAGATTTTGCAGCAATCTGGCATTCTCGGCCTCCTGAGTAGACAGGGATTGAGACAGATGATTAACTTGATCGTCCAGATGTTGTATGCGACGTTGCTTTTCCTCCAATTCTGCCAAACATTCTGCAGTTCGGCGTCTACTAGACAGGAGTTCATTTCGCACACGGTTCAGTTCCTCATACATCATGGTATTCGCTACACTGGAATTGGCGACGCCAGATGAATGTGTAGTCTATAAAGAAGAATATAGTCAAATTAATATCAATCCATTGAACTATGTGGACTATAAATGTTCCGTGGGAGGATTCAGGGCAACCTGTTTTAAGGCAGAACCATTTTTATACAGCCAGCACCGATCCTACTACCAGCAGGATTTCGCCTACTGCTCACAGGATCATGCTGGCAGAAGGCGAAATGCATAGATACTGGTTGTATAAAAAATGGTTTTGCCTTACAACGGGTTGCCCTGAGTCCTACCACGAAACATCCATCATGACTAATCAGGGATTTTTCAAGCATATGTGGACCATGAAGTCTTTTAGCGAGCATGAGCATACATGCACAGTGCAGTATTCATCCACTCTCCTACCAACGCAACGTGCTGCTTCGAAGTCCTGATTTCCTCTCTTTCTCATAACATCATCATCCGTCTAACCTTGCCATCTGCCGTTTGTGATGCTGCTGACAAATAGGATTGTAAGCACTTTTACCGCAGTCCCCCAGGCAACCACCATCGGCTGAGTGAGCCATTATCGCCTCCTAAGTAGACAAGAGGGCGATGGGCGAAAAGATGATATTTAAGGGAAAAAATCAGCGCAACAAGTTGCGTGCAGTAGTTTAAAGAATGTCCGACTAAATGATATTAAGGATGTGCATCATAATTCATCAAAAAAGTAATCATTACAACTGATGACAGTAGCTACCTGGAGTGAAGAGGCGGAAAAATAATCTGTCTTCAACTCATGACGTTAATCTGTGTAAACAATTTTACGTACCGGAAGCTATGTGCTTCCAGGTACTGTATAAGCGAAAAACGAACTACTAAATAATTTTAAGGCAGTTCAAAATTCTTGTTTAAATCACATTATACTTACAAAAGTCAAATAACTGTATAAAAAACTGATCTCCTCTCCTCATGGAAGATGAATTGAAAAGGCAGTCGTTTCGTCAGAAATGCGAATAAGGTTTTATAAGATAGAGAGTATGAATGAAGACGATAGGCTTATTTTCAATCATAAGATCAAGGGATCTATTGCTATCTAAGATCCACCGAATCACGTTAAGGATTTTATTACGCGACTTTCTCATCTCGGTGTTCCACAAAAAATGCCTCATATTCGCGGGTTATGCACTACTTCATTTACAAAATAATAGTAAGCTTACTAGTAATAACGGAAAGTAGAAGTAGTCAGATCATCGCGCGACCTTGCTTGCTAGTTCTCAAATCTCTTGTGTTATCGATTGAACCCATGGTTTGACGATGCAACATTTTTATAGAATATATCAGGCATGATTTTTATTTCCAACATCATCTATGCATTGAAATTTGATATTCATAAATACTTCTGATGGCAATTAAAAGAAGAAGCATTGCCCTAATATTTCATAATTTTGGGACATGAGTAGAGTTGTTGACTGAGTTAATGGATCAGTAGAGCCTCTGTAACTATCATAATTGCGATTAAGAAAATGTTAACACATATGAGAAACTAACAATCCTCTTCCATCCTAACCGCGCCTCCTTGGTAACTTCCTTCTCAACCAACCCAATCATTCCACACTTCTAAGGTTGCCCAGACGACATCAGAAGTAGAGAACATTTAATTAAAAGATAGAAATGTTTCTCTTGTACAGTCGGTAAGGCAACGAAATTCTAACAGTTGGTGTAAATAAAACTGAATCATCAATGCATTAACATTTTATGACATTTGCTAAAATCATCGGCTTATCTGAAATTATGTACATGCTTGCAATCCTGCATTCGCAGTTGTGGAAAACATCATGAACGAAATAGCGCGCATCACTCTTCGAAGAGAATTTTCTGAAAAATGACAGTAGCATTTTGTAGAAATCATTTGGTGCGATTGGAAACCAAAAGAGGAGAAATATCATTGTAAAGATGCGCATAAACTGCATCCTGCGCAACTTTAATCTAACAATAAATCTTAAACACGTGCATTCGTGACATGCTCAATATTTCATCTGCAGTGATAATTGGTTAGATCCATATTATGATAAACATCCATACTTTCTTGATGACTCTGACCAAAGGGCCATAGTACATGATGATCATCTATGTATAAACCATGGGAGCTTGTCATAGTATTATAAATCTAGTCAACGTGTCTTCTCATCTTGAATGAAAATCAAGAACAGGCTTGGAGCAACTACTTTTGCATTTGAAACATATTCTAAATCCAGTTTTTCTGGCATTTGTATTCGCATTTTGCACTTTCTAACAAAAGTATTTAACTTTTGCGTGCAAGCATATTCGTATACGTAATTTAACATTCGTGAAGAACGATGTGCATATATGTACAATATCTCTCCTCAAATAATGTGGGTTCCGCATGTGTCCGAAGGCAAACTGGCACATGCTCAGTGAACTTCATTCACAAGCAAAAATGTCCTCTTTCAAAAATGCTTCTTTCACAGGCGCTATAGCAGACATACTCGAGTTGTGAATCCATCCTATGGAGCACCATTTACTTTTTAAATCCAAACATGTCACACAACCTGCATTCTTAACTACGATGCATCATGGCATAACCATATTTATACTATTTACCGATAGATATACTGGTTGGGAATATAGTTACTGAAAATATCTTGATGCTCATAAAATTATTCTATAAGGTAACTGCAACGAATGAAAAGTTCAATACTTATTCTAAATTCATTTTCAAAACTGTTGGATTTCTCTCCAGACGAAAGATAAATTCATTTACCTGAAGAAAGAGCTGATATGCTCATGCTTGAGGGTAAAAAGAAGATACACCAAACCCCATTTTATCTTTCAACAAAAAAATGTACAACTTACGGACTGTGGCTTTATCAAGAATAGAAAGGAGAGACTCATGCATTCAGTTATAACAATTGCAAAATTCAATCGTTACAAAATCAAATTCATGTATGTCTCAAATTCACGTAATTGGTGCCTAACTGAATATGTGAAATAGCAATCATATCAAAAACTGACATGCTTATGAATTCATTGTCAATAAGCCGAAGTTAGAATATCATCGGATAATTTTTTTTGAAATAAATCAGAATCGGAAAATCTGCTTAATGCGACTGGTAACTTTCATTAATTTTTAATTTCATAACTTTCAGGTGAGAAAGTTGGTGTTTGCAGAAAATCATTACTCACCTGGTCTCGTGGAGTGTCTATAACGGATGGAATCGATGAGTCTTCGTCAGTCTGAAAGTAATGGTTCATCTAATTCAAATTCATAGTTCGTCTAAAGATGAAATATGTGAACAAGTAACAACGTTCCTCTACCACACCTTGCATCACAGATTTTCATAATTAAGGATGTGAATGAAATAATATGTAACATAAAAATATAACAAATGAACTTATTAAATAAATAGTCTGAACTATATTGAACTATGTCTCAAAGCAGTGATGGTCAAACTGACTATTTAAACAAGTCAGCTCCTTGATTGTTCTGCGCATAAAATGCTACTCAGCGGAAAGTGCGTTTCTAGTTCAACTAAGTTGACTACTAACCGCAATAATACCAATATAGCCATAATACCGATTGATAAGATTGATAAGATTGAAAAGATTATGCAACGTGTTAACAATAACTCAATAAAATCCCTTGTCAGAGAGATTTCCTTCATGATGTCGATGTTATATGAAGTAGATATACGCTGTATGTAAGAGTAACAAATTAAACAAAACAGCATGAATTGAAGTCCAATCAAAATAAATGCAGCTCGCATTTTGTTTCTATAAGTAGTGATCCCGTGTCAAAATCAAGGACAAAATGAGCAACGATGAGTCATCCCCCCTCTGGAAGGAAGGAAGGAAGGAGGAGCAGCAAGGGTAGGAATCTAGGAACGGCAGAGTTAGAAAAAGGTTGGTTTCGGACGTTTTGGGATGAGAAAGGCTGTATTTCGGCATGAAGGAGGGCTCAGATGGACAAACGGAGGGCAGATTCGGATTCTACGTGAAATTTTGGGTTAGGGAGGTTGTTTACAGCTCAATCGGAGAGAAAAAGTTCTGACCCCCCCTCTCTGGACGAGACTTCCAACTTTGGTTCTAGATATCGTAGAAAGTCGTGCAATAACGCGTTTGAAAGCTAAGAGTGAGACGAATTCAGTGGAAGAAACGGCGTGTCTCTACGTTCGCTCGTTGAGGTGTGAGAGTGACTTTAAAATTTTTGCCCATCACCGAAAAAACGACAGTTAGAATTTTTATGAAAATGGCTCTAGCGGGTGATTAAGCCTCCGAAGCTCTCTTGATGAAAACGAATCGTGCAATCATCATGTTTCAATGTATTGACTTCAGGTTCCATGGTTGAGTCTATTGCTAAACATCATTTTTGCCTAAGACGATTTCAATAACGCGTTACAATTGTGCGTGCACACATCGGGAACTCTAGCTCGTCTGTGATTGGACGAGAGGTCTCATCCATTCACCGCTTAGGAAAATCTTATAAAAGGCAGTATACCAGCTCTGCTCTTCACATTTATCTTTCACAAGGTGAGTGTCGGTGAGCTCCTGCTATCAGGTTGTTTTGACTTGCTATCAAGTTGAATAGTCTCTTGCTATCAAGAGATTCACTTCTGCTCATAAAACATATCATCGCTGTAATACCTCCTTTGCTCGAGCGTTCCTTCGGGACGGCGGGTACTGTCGTAGAGGGATTGCGTTGCACGGGTTGTTCGTCGTTTCTTAGATCGAAACCTCTGAACCGTTGCTACGTGACTCTCAACGTGAACTCGAACGCCTCTACGTGGGCTCGAACGCCCTACTCAACGTGACGCTTTCTCTCGCCAGGTCAGAGTACTTCAGCCATTCGACAAAGGTTAGTCTTTATGATATGGAGTAGAGTGAAATGTAATTCATTAGATGTAACTTCAATGATTGTTCCCATTATGAACGTTTACTACGCAAATGAAACGATTCTCATCTTTCCTTTTCAGTGATTGAAGTCTTACAATTCATTACCTACTATTAACTATCCGTCATGGAATTTGCAAAAATTGAAATTTATCGCATATTTGCTGAGATGGAGAAGGCCATCATCGAGCAATGTCAGTATTTGTATCAAGGTTGACTCACTCCATTACTAACATCATTAGGGTGCACATCTCATCTAAGCGTAAATCAAGACCTGTCACCTCACCTCTTTTATTCATTTTTAAACCGAATCCAAAATTTCATTGTGGCACTCTGCTTATCTTTGCTGACATTCTTTTTCAGTGCATGAATGTATTCGTAATGGGGAACCCGTCCCCCAAGGGATCAATCGGGGAAGTCTATGAGCGGCTTGGCAAGTGTAAATATCTTTAACATCCCATGTTCAGGCTGTTTCAGATCCTCTGAATCATCCTTGTCTCAATCTCTAATCTATCTTTCCTCTCTACAGATATGGCCAAGATGAAGAAATGGGAAGAAGCTGCGAGGCGGAAGTACCGCGAGGAACTTCCAACTCCTTTCTCGAGCACCGTCATCGCCCCACCACCGCCTGCTCCGCTCCGTGCACCAGTCCCTGCTCCCCGTCACCACGTCCCTCCAACACTGAAGCCCACGACCCTACCACCCTCGTCCCGTGTCCCACTCCTGCCTCCTTCTCGACCATCAGTGTTGCCGGAGATAAATTCCTTAGATGGATAGCAACCGTGATTGGGAAATAGGGGGATAAGACTTCAAACTTGAAATTATGATCATGTTACTAATCTCCTTTCTCTCTTTCTCAACAGATCTGGCGACGGTTCTCCTGGACGGCGACGTTCCCTCCCGCCCCATCATCATCCCAGTATCGCCACCACCACCACCTGCAGCAGCGGCCGAACTCCCTCTCCTCTCCGTCAAGTCGGTGGAGCGTCTGTTAGAGGAGGAGTTGGAGATAGTGGGAGAGGAGAGGGAGATTGATGTCGAAGTGGAGAAGGAGGACTTTCGATGCCAGCGGTGTGACAGGGTCTTCACCAAAGCCTTCAACTTAAGACGTCATACCGCTGGCAATGCCTGCAGAGGAGGAAATCGCCGACCGATCCCTCAACGACCCAAGTGTGAAGGTTGTGGACGCACGTTCTACAACAGCACCAACTTGCGAGTCCACATCGAAGGCGGATCCTGTGGCAGTGTGAGGCAACCACCGACAACAACAGGTAGGAAGCATCCCTCACCACCCGTCGGCTTTTCCTGTTCTTCGTGTCGGAAGACCTTTCCCGCAGAGTTTGTTCTCTCTTCGCACACACTCCGTCACACACATTCCACTGAGCTTTACACTGACAACAACGTCACTCTAAGGCTGAGCAAGTTCTCCCTTGAAAGGCTCGTTCGTGACTATGTAATGGAAAGCTCTGAACCTATACAGGATATTCATCCATTCCTGTCAAATAATATAGGTTTAATTCATCAAATGTTGGTGAGTTTAGATAGGTTTTTGCTATAAGGCATGTTTTGCGTCTCTGCTCGTTTCAATAAAATAGATAGCAGTACGGAGAAGTAGAGTCCACTGTGACGATTAGGATAGCCTCCTATGCTGCTGATCTCATAGGTGATGTGAACGAGTGGATAGAGAGACATGCCACCTATCTCACCAACAACGTGGAAAAGTTCCTGGAAAGAGACAGCGGAATGGTCTTTGATGGGATCGAGAAAGTAGACATTAAAATCAATCTCTTAGAAAATTTGTAAGGGAGCGGTTGTTTCACCCTCCCCAAAGCACTGGCTGACAAAAAGGCTGTCATCAATGTAGAGTGTCAGTCCCAGTGTTTCAAGTACGCCGTCCTCTCCGTACTTCACTATGATGATATAAGTGTACATCGTGAACGAATCACTCACTATCGTGAATGGGAGGATGAGCTTAAGTTTGACGGGTTACATGTCAACACACTAGACTTTAAAGGCATCGCCCAATTTGAAAAACTTAATAACATTAAAAAGGTCTGAAAGGCGTTTGGTATAATAACCGCCAAAGTAACTTCGACCGGGTTGTCAATCTCCTTCTAGTGTATAGCGACAACCACCCAGAATGGCATTATTGTGGAATTCCTAAAATTTCAAAGTTGTATCGCCACCAACAAAGTTATGATAACAAACATTATTACTGTGATCGCTGCACACGGCGCTTTAGGATAAAACCATTTTTTGAACAGCATTACGAGTGGTGCTCTCGGGGTGAGCTTCAAATGGAACTGATGCCCAAAGATAAATTTTATAGATATGAAGAAAAAGGCAATGAGCTGAGTCCCATTTGTGTCATTTATGCAGACATTGAATGCTATGTTGATAGTGAAGATCAAACTCACCAACCTGCAGCCATTGCCTGTTATGAAGTTTGAACTATAGGAACCAAAATAAACTGCATGTGTGGCAAGGTGAAGACTGCATCTTAGAATTTTTAAAATTTTTAGATAAAAAAGCCCGTTTTCATCAACGCCATGAAACGGAGCTCACTAGGAAACCCATGTGTTTCACAGAAGTCGATAAATTAGAATTTGATAGGACCACAGAATGTTCCCGCTGCTGTTCATCCTTTGATGAGAAGTAGCATAAGAAAGCCATCTCAGTGGAAAATTTAGGTCTGCCTTGTGCAGTAAGTGTAATTTCTCACTTAGGATAAAACGGCGAACGCTCCCCGTCATCTTTCATAACTTTAAATGTTATGATGCGCATATTCTTCCTTGCCATGGTCTAGGACATATGAAGTCATGGTCGATGAACGTCATAGCGCAAAGTAAGGAAAAATTCATGTCTCTGTCGGCCAAAGTCCGAGTTGACAAGACGAAGGAGGGGAAACCTGTCTTTTATGATGTTAAGTTTATGGACAGTTTCCAGTTTATGTCTTCTTCCTTAGCCACTTTGGCTAATAATTTAGACTCTCTTCCCCTCACACAAAATTTAAAGAAAGACTATCCTACTATTAGTGACAGTCTCATGCGACGGAAAGGGTGTTTCCTTATAGTTATTTTAGTTCAATGGACACATTGAAAGAAACATCCCTTCCGCCCATTGATAAATTTAAGAACGATTTGACGGGTGAGGACTGTTCGCCTGATGACTATAGGCATGCACAGCAGGCATGGCAAGAATTAGGTTGTCACTCGTTTAGTGACTATATCCTTGCCCACTTAAAATTAGATGTTTTGCTCTTAGCCGATGTCTTTGAGGCTTTTAGGAAAGTTACACTGGAGCAGGACGCGTTGGACCCCGTCCATTACATTAGTTTACCGGGGTTGTCCTACCAGTCAGCTTTTAAAATGACAAGTGAACAAATACATTTATTAGACGATCCCGAAATGTACACCATGTTTAAACGCGGAATCCGAGGTGGACTGACGTTTGTCACCAAGCATGTTGTCAATGAAAAAGTCGATGGTGAATTTGACACCCACCTGATGTACATCGACCAAAATAATTTATATGGAAGTGTACTGTCGAAACCTTTGCCACAATCCCACTTTGCTTGGCTTGAACCCCATGAGGTTGAACACTTTTCCAACCTCCAGCACATTTTAGGACTGGAAGAGGAGGCCGACATAGGTTATTTGTTTGAAGTCGACCTCACCTATCCAGACTGTATTACGAATAAGACATCAGACTTTCCTCTTGCTCGGGAGTCTGGTATAGTGACTGAAGATATGTATTCTCCCTTCATGAAGCAACTAAAATCTAAGTATGAAGGATAAAATAAAATGAAATATCATCCTGCTAGAAAGCTGCTGCTCACCCAGTATGATAAAGAACATTGTTCATTACAAAATTCTCAAATTTTATTTAAGGATGGGCATGCAGTTACAAAAAGTGCATAGGGTGTTCAATTTCATCAAAAGGCCTTTTTGAAGTCTTACATAGATTTTAATAGCCAGAAATGTGCTGCCTCCAAGAATCCTTTTGAAAAAGATTTCCTCAAATTTAAGAACAATTCCCTCTTTGGTAAAACCATGGAGGATGTAAGAAAACGCATCAATTATAATTTGGTCACTCATCCTGAGGTAGCTAGAAAAATGCATCGTTCGCCACTCTTTGTATATGCTGATGCCATTACCGAAGATCTGGCCGGCATTAAGATGATAAAACCAAAAGTAGAGTTATGCAAACCCATCTACATAGGTGAAGCCGTTTTAGATCACTCCAAGCTTGAGACGTACAACCTCTACTACCACACCATAAAATCATGCCCACTCATCCATCATGCAGAATTGGTAGGCCGGGATACTAATACCTTTTCCCTCGCACTCACCACTAGGAAAGGAGTCAGCAAGGAAGATATTCTGCACCAGCTAAAGCCACACTTTGATATCTCCAACTATCCCACAGAGCATCCGCTTTGTTCGACCTTAAATAAAGCAAAGCTCGGTTGCTTCAAAGATGAATGCGGCGGCAATGGGATAGAAGAGATGATCTTGCTTCGCCCCAATATGTACTCTATGAAGTTAAAATCATCAGAGCCTTCCATAAAACGGGCGAATGGCATCTCGAAGTCCATCGTTAGGAAAATGACACATAGAGACTATCGAGATGCTATAAATTCAACTAAAATAAGTTCAGTCAATATGACGATTTTAAAATCAAAGGTACACGAAGTCACGACAACAACGTTTAGGAAACGGGCGCTCTCTGCTTGGGAAGACAAGCGATGCTGGATGAGTCCTAACCACTTATTACCGTATGGCCATCCAGACACACATCTACCTCCACCCAAGAGACAGAAACTTTCTCTTCCTCCGTCCGACGATGTATGATGATGTATCCTTCCTCTCTGTTGTGGTTGATGTTTTGTTTTTCTCTCCATAGCGTTTTCTATAGGATGTTGTAAGTGAGTGCCTTGTAACATGCGTCCAACTCCTGATCACAACATATCATCGATGGGGTATCCAGTGCTTTTGCTGACTTTTTTTCTCTCTGCACAGCAGTGACTTTGTTTTCTCCCTGCACATGAGTGACTTTGTTTTCTCCGTGTATAGTACTAACTATGTGTGACTGTGATGAAATGTCTTTCATTCAATAACATATCATGTACAGACTGTCCCGTTTTTCTTTTGACATAAAGATGGGATTCTCACTCAATAGACAGAAGTAAAAGTTTTGATCATTTTGTCAGATGGGTAGGGTTAGAAATAAAGTTAATGATTGTGAAGTTTGAATTTATGTTAGAATCATTTTAGAGTTTGCAAGATAGGTAAAGTATAAAATAAAGTGACAAGCATTTCAATGTTTGTAAGATAGGTGAAGAATAAAATAAAGTTAGAATCATCTCATTGTTTGTAAAGTTAGAAATAAAGTAGTTGTTTGTAATGTTAGGAATAATGTCATTCACAAATGGTTAAGTTAATAAATGTACTATACACTAATGGTTAACATTCACTTGTGTTATATAAAACCCTAAATCCAACCGTAGGTAACCCTATCCCCATAGATTATGGACTTAAGCAATTTATAGGTAAAGTATAAAATATAGTGACAAACATTTCACTGTTTGCAAGATAGGTAAAGTATAAAATTCAAGCCATAACCATGTCAGAGTTTGTAAGTTAAAAAGTTAACATCCTCAAGTTTCCAACGAATGTAACATGAAAATTTCTTCGGCTTAGGAAACATCAACCACTTTGCTGACTCATGTCTATAAATAGCTCTGACTCATGAAGTGGTAAAACACCAGTCAGTTAGATAAGAATCTAATCAGTCTTGTTCAACCTTTTCACCGACACGTGTGTGGGCGTGTCATTCAACATCGATGGCGCCTCACGTCAGACAGCGTGACCTTTTCACCGACAAGTGTGTGAGCGATAGTTCATTGCGATGACTCATTCAAAACACATCATGTGATTAACACGATTCTATTAACTGTGACTCATACAGATAACGCATTAAAGCTTTAACAATGTCAGCTACTTAACTGATATCACGTAAACCAGTCATGATACAATGTCCGTTGTGAAACACTGCAATATGTACAGGATGCCACTTCCGAATCAGAGCAGCAAGAAAGAGTTCAGTTTCATAAAATATACAATGATTACTGGTTTTAATGTTTGCTAGATTCACTAACATCTTCAATTGAACAGACACTACTATATTCTTCAATGTCAGGGGGCTGAGGAGTAAATGAGGCATGAGTGTTGGCATTTTCTTGACGACTTCGTAACACATGGACTGCATCACGAAATGAGAAAGGTTTCCTAGGACTTGGATTTTGCCGCAGCGAAAGATTTGAAGATCTCGACCGTTGCTCATGCGAATGACCAACATTTGTGGACGACCGCGATGATACACTGAATCGGGGAATGGGTATGCGACTGTTCTAAATCGATGTCTCTTCCGAGATTTATTTCGCGCATGGCGTTGATGATGCGGATGGGGAGCATGATTCACAAAAGCCATGAGGGTTTGGTGAACTTCCCTTTTATACTTTTCCCATGAGGGTCTTGGAATCACGATGTAGCAGTGATCATTATGTAGAATCATCTCTTGAATGCGAATAAATACAATGCCTTCTCCCAAACTAATCACACGACATGAGTTGGATAGGATAGCGCGATGCAACCTTCGTAGTTGAAAGCGTTCTAGAGTTATCTGAAGTTGACGTTTCATATCATGAAATGTAACACACAGACTTTTCCATGATACATGGAGCCATGCTGATAATTTCCACATGATCATGATTTAAACCTGAGTGAAGAATGTAATGCCTAAGAAAGAAGGAGCGAGTAATGTTCATCTAGCTAAGCTGATGGCAGACGTTCACGATATACAGTTCTCCTTTACAAGTTTCCCGCAAAACATATGCAACACTTTTGTGAGGTACTCACACAATCTAGCAGGTTGATTTTTATCTCACACGTGTTTTGAAAGTTTCCTAACTCATGTGCATTCGACTCTTTTAAGAAACGTTACATGTTGTCATGTGCATACTTGTTCTGTCGATGCAGACTGCAAAAACGTTGAACACTATCTGTATTTATTTACAAAACAGTCTACACACGAATTCAATTTGATAAAGGCAAACAACACATTTAGTAAAGCTGGTACGCTAACGATAGTGACTGCAGAAACATTTCATAAAACTTTTTTCAACGTTCGCTAAGTTTCTACTTACACAACATCATGTCAATGTTTTTAACTTCTTACAAAACTTATTTCATCGTTTGCGTTTAGACTTTTAAGCGAACATGTGCTTCACGTATTATTCTACACTAACGGTTAACGCGTGTCATATAAAACCCTAAATCCAACCGTAGGTGACCCTACCTTTGGATTATGGACTTTCGGACTTGTGCTATGACCCACGTGATTAAATGTCATGGAACTAGCCCTCACACACTCAACGTTTGTGACAAGACTTTACCTGGTTTTATAAAACATTAAACACTGTAGTACTTACTATAAGACATTTTAACACTGTGAAACAATCTACACAGTGCAGTAAAACTTTCTAGTGCTGTGGTGAACATAGTTTTCATATAACAACATTCTGAAATCAGTCTCACTGCAGTAGAAGACTGCTTTTAGTAAACCTGAATTTCGGTTGTGAGTACACAAGTTAGTTACTGCTTACTTTCAATTTGATGCAAACATCTTTCCCATACTTCACTGATCCCACCTAACATTCATAAAACGTGATGAGCATTTATTCTAGTTAATTCACTGCTGTGTCTATCTAATTCAACGAGTAAAACGTATTCGCTTCTACATTGCTTTGCATCCATTTTTAATCATGTAGCTAATACTGTAGAGTTTCGCACCTCATGATTATCATTGATCATCTACCTTGGAAGAATAAATTTATCATTCATGTCTAATGCTAGCACTTTAGAAGCGTTTGCGCTCTGTGTTGACTTCAACACTTAGTGGGTTTTCGTTCTAGAACTCTTGTACATTGATAAGTTTTGAGTTTCATGTGATCGTCTTTCACTTGTATCTTTCATTGCAATGATTAGCAAAGCTGAACGTCTCATCTAGTTGACATAGGATTGAATTGTTGATGATTGCTTTCGTTTTTGTGTTTGACGTGAAACTTGATGACCAACGTTTAACTTACACACTCTTACCGTTACGTCTTTCATTACTTTGAAACTATGTTGTCATGAAATACAAGGTCATACTCCATTCAACACTTATTCTCATCCATCTCACTTTTTATATCCAACATGTTAAACTTAGACTTGGGTTTTTTCATGACACACTCAAGTCGTCAAAAACTTGCATGCGTTGTTTAATATTCAATTCATTCTGTACATCTAACAAGATTCGCTTCACTTCACATCCAAAGTTGATGTATACCTAACAGATGTATTCACTCTGAATTTTCACTTCACCGTTTGTGAAAAAAACATTTTTGTGTCACATAAAACATTTTGCACACTGCAGTCCAGATCTCAACTAAGGATAAAAACTTTCTAGTGCTGTTGTGAGTTCGGTCAGTCATAAAACTTCAATGATCAAACTTTACTTTCACAAACGTGTGTTGTAGTAAAAACTATTTGATTACACTAACGCTTACATTCTATGACACTTGCGTTTCATAAAACATCATGATCATCTTTCTAACTATACATCAACCTGTGTCGTGGTAAAACTATTTCACTACACTAACGCTTCCATTTCATGACACTTGTGTTTCGTAAACTTTCTGACTACACTCAAGAATAAAACTTCGATTATTAAACTTTACTTTCACAAACGTGTGTCACGGTAAAACATCCTTTCTCACCCCAAAACATCCAAAACCCACCTTTTTCTAACTCTGTCGTTTTTCGGAGATTCCTGCCATTTTCAAGTCATTTTCCACACTAAACCCAGGAAAACATGGCCATATGATGATTTCCACTGCATTTTTCTCAATCTTAGCTTTCAAACGCGCTATCACACGACTTTCTACGATCTCTAGAACCAAAGTTGGAAGTCTCGTCCAGAGGGGGGGGGGTCAGAACTTTTTCTCTACGATTGAGCTGGAAATCACCCTACCGATGCAGAATTGCACGTAGAATCCGAATCTGCCCTCCGTTTGTCCATCCGAGCCCTCCTTCATGCCGAAACAGGGCGTTTCTCATCCCAAAACGTCCAAAACCCACCTTTTTCTAACTCTGTCGTTTTTCAGAGATTCCTACCCTTGCTGGAGAGTTCTTCCTTCCTTCCAGAGGGGGGAGGGAACGGTTTCCTCCTCTCAGACCCATCCCTTCCAGCACATCCTTGGCCATCTCCCTTACCTCCTTCCTTCCAGAGGGGGGGGGCTGAGTCAGCATGATGACTCATCGTTGCACATTTTCCACTTGATTTTGCCACGGAATCACTACTTCTATAACAAATTGTCATGCTGGATCTTGTTTCGATACTCTCTCCGAATCGATCTTGATGTCTCCTGACATAAATGGATCCACAAGTAAACAATCACTAAATATTCTATTTATCTATGCAATCAAATCATACGCTAATGCTTCATGAGATGGGAGAATTTTTTTGTCTTGTAAATCTAGAAAATGTGGACTTCAAAGAAGACAAATGTGCGAAAATATGACCGAAGTATAAAATTTATTGAATTTATGCTTAATCAACAAAAAAGATTATCTACTTAAGACCGGGTAATTCAAGAAGCAAGATATGCTGAGACGCATCACAGCTCCTGATCAAATAATTTTCATGTTGCCAGATATCTTATTTCGCCAGCAATTTCCAAAGCATCGACGATGGATCTTCAACCAACAGCCTCAAGAATCCACGTGCACTGATTGTGCATATTTGAACATATTTTATCTTAATGATTGATATGAAATTCTTTCAACATTGTAGGACTATTGAAACGGATGCTTCCTCCTAAAACATGTAAAGTATCAATTGCCAGCAAGTACATGATTCATGGCATTCTTCAAAACGATCTTTTTGGTCTTGTTAATTACAGGCATCATTTTGGAAGTCTCCTGATCAGTGGAAACGCTTAGAAAGCAAATAATGCGAACTGAATCTGATAGAATCTTACTAAGTCTAATGAAGCTAATAGATACATAGTGTAAATTGAAAAAGTAGACAGAACAAAATGAAAAGTGAGACATACGAAAAGATATGACTAACGTGCAGCAAGGCCTTACGGCAAGTTAACATGCTAAAATAGGAGAATCAGCTTAGTCACATAAAATGGGCTACAAACATGCCAAGGAAGCTGCTTTTTGACTATTTTTCGCTTGCATTCGGCTATTTCCTTGAAGCTTTGTTTTCTCTTAGAAACAAGAATTAAAACTTACGAAGATTTCGACCACTTTTAAGGAAGCATTGTCGTGAATTTCTTTAAGATTCCTGGGATTTGATTGATGGCAGTTTAAATTTCGAATTCTTCAACGAGGATGGAAACTCAAGCAGCATTTACGGCAGAAAGAAGACAAGTCTCTCTTCGATCAAAATAATCTAGCATAAGCTACAAATGGGGAATTCAGATGACGTAAAGGTCATCAAAAAACCTTGTATCTAAAAGCTGAGGACCATTCGGATATCATTTTGTTTCATAGATTCTATTTGTTTTCTGAATGATTTCGTGAGGCATCCATGTCCATTTGCAGTCAGAGAGTGTAACAAACATTCATATAAAGGACTTTGAGGCAACCATATTTCAAAAGTTATGTGTAGTGCAGACTCGGTGAAACATTCTTGTGTTCTAACATGAAACTAACCTATATGTCACTCTTCGTCATTCACGGTGGGCTCCGCTGATAGATACAAAGGTGCAGAATTTGATGGATAACTGACTATTTGACGGGCAGATATCAATGTGTGCGACTATATAAGTGTGACCTCCTATTCTTCCCCAGGGTTCAATCCTTGGTCCTTATCCTGTTTTCGATTGTGACCGGCAGCTTCGATATATTCGAAAAACCATGCAAGATCTTTAAATATGCTGATGACTTCACGACCTGTACCTCTATTTACATCGACTCAGCGAATTCGCATGTGGAAGCAGTTCATCACTCTATTGTGGAATGGTCTAAGAACATCGACTTGATTCTCAACATGAATAAATGCAAAATGTTGCTAATTAGACGGTCTCCAAGTTTCATTCCTATCCATCTTCCGAATATTCCAGTAGTCGAAGAATTAAAAATTCTTGATGTCATTTTTTTACTCAAGCAATAATTGGAATGCTCAGGTCAACTCTATTGTCAGAACTCCAGCAAAAAGATTTGTTATTCGTGTTTTGAAACAATACAACGTCACAGAATTATCAATAATAACAGCCTATAATGCAACTGTGAGCCCGGTTTTGGAGTACTGTTCTCCCTTGCTGGTTGGACTGTCCCAAGAAAATTCTTCAAAGTTGGAAAAATTTCAAAATCGGTTACATCTCGTCTTATGCGAAAGTAATTATAAAGGATGTGTAAGGCATGGATTCGAATCTATTGCAAACAAAAGAAAATTTCAGCACCGAATTTCAATCTATCGAATGCCTCAGAGTAATCGAATGCAACGATTTGAATGTCTAATACACTCGGATTCTCTAAACATTCGGTATAATAGTCATGCCATGCAATTGTATCACATGTCGTTGACGATCGAAGACGGAATCCGTGCTGGTCCAGTTCATATCCTCTAAGTAATTTGTCCTTTAAGTTCCGCAAGATTGAGCGTTCAGAAAGTTTCAATGGCACAGAAATCAGGGTAATTTGTCGAAGGTTACGTATCGATGCGTTGGAGGTTTTAGGCATTGGTATCACAGCTGAGCAATTCTATTTCGAGGGAACAATACCATTTATCAGCGAGAAATTGAAAATTTCAATCAAAGGTTCCGCCCTGATAGATGACGCAGATTTATAGAGTACAGATGGAATATCTGGCAAGGCTTTTTTAGTGTTAATTTGACTCAGGGCATTGTTGACATCATGAATTTCAAACTGTGGTATACCAATTATCTACCGGTAGATATGATGGCATTTGAGGTATTTCAAGATTATCATTTTCCTGGAAATTGTTTGCTAAAATTCGATTTGTGACGTTCCCTGCTACTTCAGGAGTTTCGAATTGCTGACTTAATTGTCAATAACATTTGTTTGTGTTTTCCCGATACAAAGTTGATACTCGTAGCTTGTCATATACTGCTGCCTTTTATTCTTTTATTTCAGGTCACCTTTGCTTTCTCAATTTCAAGCTTTACTTTCCGCTTATAGTGTTCGTATTTCATGTAGTCTCTCTCTCGATATGCCTTCCAACGACTGTTGAATAACTGTTTAATAACAGGTGTCATCCACGGTTTATCGTTTTTATGAAGGTAACATAAGACACAGGAATACAGTTTGTAAAAGCGAAGTCTAATTAGTTTGAAAATATTTGCATTTCGTCTCTATATCATTTCGATTGTCTAATATAGAAGACCAGTCTATATTTGACAGAAACTGAACAAATGCATTGACATTGGACTCACGCAAATCATAGACAGGCTTACTGATCATACGACACTTTCTATTAACAGAAACAGCAGGTGTTACGAGCAAGCACATGTGGGAAACTTTTTAATTGTCAATTGGTAACTCAGTATTTACGGTATACATATTTGCAACGCTCTCAGACATTAGTACACAGTCCAACTGGGAGTGTCCGTAGGTAGGACCGTCAAACGTGTTTACAAGATTGAGGGTCGAACACACACCAGAAATAGGAAATCTGTTAAAGTCACCACATGATACTATATCATGACTAGAGTAGAATGCTAGAATGTCGTCTATTATGTAAATCAAATAATTGGTTACCAATTGGTTGCATGATATAGAAACAGTAGGAGGAATGTACAGATCTTCTGATACTTCTATGGCAACAGTCTCAAATTCGCATGGTTTATTTCGCATTTTTATTACTTGGTTTCAAATAATGTTTAGCCCAAATTGCTACACCACCACCAATTCTGCCATCTCGATCATCACGAAAAACACGAAAACCATTAATGGAAATAAAATGAGACGTGTGCAAGTATGAGAACCTTGCTTCTGTTGCAATTAAAACATCAACGTTTATTCTCGACAAAATCGATGAAATAATTTCAATTTTGTGCACTGCTGATCGTGTATTTGCTGTCATAATCTTTGGCATTGCTTTGCATTTGTCATTAATGATGCTACCACTATTTAGATCATCGTTGAAACACATTCTTAAAAAAATTCTTTGTGTTCCTTTTTTATGATCCTACCACGATAAATAATCACATCTAGCACTTCAGCTCGCAAGCTTTTCAGCTTTTCTCTGAGCACTTTTAGGGCTTCCTGTTCATGCCGTGTGTAATCCGGATTAATGTACACGTTCTTAAAATTGTCATCGGAACGCAAATATTTCGCCCGTCTGAGAACACGTCTCTTCGCCTCAAGATTCCTACAACGAACACGTAAGAGTCGAGGTTTACTGGGACTTTGTTTACCAATTCGGAAAACTGATACTACACGGTCTTCCTTCACGTTAAGCCTCCTCAATATACTTTTCACCTTACTGTGATCTTGGTCTTTCCTTTCATCCAAGGATCCAGTAGTCTCATCATCAATGCCTGAGAAAAAAAGATTGTTCTCCTTCTGCCTTCGTAATTCTCCTTCTTTCAGAATGAAGTTTACATGGTCCTCCTTATTTCTTTGCCTTTAAAGGAGTCACTATCAAGCTTGATGTGCAGAACGTCACACTTCTGCTTTAATTCAAATAATTCAGATGTAATGGCATGCAGCCGGTTCAACACAGGACCAAGTTCCTCTTTGATTTTTGGCTCTATCGCAGATGAAATTCTACTACCCACATCCGAATTGTCATTATGAGTTTGAGCACGCATTTGGGTGATAGTACGGATAAGATCTTGCTTGTTCAATGAGGTTTTATGCTCCAAAGTCCACGGTCAGTCAATACAGTGATGTCATTTGTTGCCATTACGCTAGTGAAATCGATATTTCGTATAACAAAACTCATAAGGCAGTGGTCTAATAAAATTCAATAAGCCAATCCCAAAAGATCAAAAATAAGTTATAAGAGCGGCTTCGAACCGAGAACTGAAGCTCACTACCCACCGACCGTAGCCAACCAACCACGAAGACGCGAACAAATAAGCTAGATGAAATAAACTTAATAAAATACCTCGCATAGAAATCGAAAGCGTGGACTTCAATTCATCACAGGCCAGATAATTAACTTTACATATAAGAGATCGATGAACAATGCTCATCGACATGATGAGACTAGGAAATAGGAGACTGATTCTAAGCAATCTACGATGAATAGAAGCACACTGAATCAGAAATAATGATTGTCACCACTGTAGGTTGAGGGACGAAAAACGCGAGGAAAACGATGCTTGGAACGTGGAGAACGAAGCGAGTTTCCAAAAATACAGCAATAATAGGGAAACTAGGATGTCTGTGAGGTTTGCTCTTATCATAAAAGTTTTTTCTTTGCTCCAAGTACTTGTTAACAGGATTTAAATGTCACATACTTTGATAACATGACTCTGAAGATAGTTCAGCTCAAAACTTGCGCATGTTGAAAGTTTCCGCAAGACGTTAAGACAACAGTTAATTTATTGCGAATTTTGTAGCACTTTCTATTCTAGAACTGCAAAATTTGACATCTAATTTCTGATCTTTATAATGCAAATCAATGCGGCATAAATTCAATAGTTGATACATTATGCATTGACTGCATTTACATAAATATTTCAAGGTTAATCGATGCATTGAATATTCGGAACTATTGCCGAATCTTATCAATTATGTGCTACTTTTCTGATTAACTTATCGAATTGGATACATGTGAGCATTCTTGTCGTGTACATAATTAAGTCATCACAACAAGAAGGTAAATCAAATTGCGCTAAAATATTGGCAAGTATTAAAAAAAAATGACTCACCATGGCAAGAATTCGGCGACGTTCCTCGGCACTGTTGGGACGGCTGGTAGAATCATCTTCACTATAAGTTCGATGAGCTTGAAGAGAATGCCGACGTTGTGATGGTAATCTTGAGCGAAGTTCGGTATTTTCCCGTGCTATTTCTTCCATCCGTTGTCGGGTTTCACCCAACGAACGTTCTAGTGATGATCTATCGCGAGACTCCTCTTCCATCTCTTGAATCCTGCGCAGAGATTGCTGGAATCGAATATGATAAAAAGACGTCAAAAAGAAAGTAAATAATTGAGCAGACATTGTGAGCGAACGAGTGTACAATTGGACATTCCCATTTGAATTACATTACTTTCTGAGCAAGATAATCAACGGGTTACTTATAATCAAGTTCCACGAAATCTTCATTAAATTACATTATCGTCAGTTGTGACTAGAGTATCTTCAAAATACAGGACATTATAGAAAATTATTCTGGAGCCATAAATAAAATTTATTGAAATGGCGTATCACTATTCATCAATATAAATAAGTCCACCAAGACCTGCTTCAGACTTCAGACAGGCACCATCAGACGTTGGAGTTGGAGAACATTCAAGCAAGAATCAATCTCTGGACTTGATTCAATGGTTAAAACCCGTGATCGAGCGTCATTCAGCAAGCCGGTCGATTTTTGGATTTATATCAGCAGGCAAGAAGAGGCATCGAACGCAATTCAGCGGAACGGGCCGATCATTTGAATTAATTCAATGGGTCGGACTGATCTTTGGACTTCATTCAGAGGGCCGGGACGATCTCAGGACTTGCGCTATTCAGTAGGGTTGGCTCGATCATTCGAAGCAAATCAGAGGACCAGGTCGATCATTGGACATAAAGAAGATGACCAGGTCGATTTTTGAACCAATGTCAGCGGAACGGGTCGATCTAACGTAATTCATTTGACGTAATTCAATGACTTAGGACCGCACTTGACCACATAATTCAGTGGGCTTCGCCTGGCATTGGACATAATTCTGTCGACCGGGCCGATCTTTGGACTAAATTCAGAAGGTCAAGACGAGCATAGGACGTAATTCAGCGGGCTAGGTATGGTATTAGACATATCAGTATAAAGGACTGAGCACTGGACGATTTTGGCACTTGCCCAACTTCGGATAATACAACAAATGTCCATTCCTTAGGTGGTGATTCTTGTTCATTTGCATACATGCCGATCAGATTATTGATTGATATTTTAAGGCTATGTCGAACATGCTGACCACTAAACAAATTAACTCATCTTACCCGTGGAGAGAATAATTCGCTGATAGTTGGAGGATAATACTTGTTGAGGTCGCTTAGACTTCGGAATATTGGCACTGCACCTCCCGTCGGCGATCTTGGAGTCGAATGTTCATCACTCAGCACATCGGCAACCGCTCTGCTTTCATACGGAAGTAAGGCCGGATCGAACGGTTCTCCTTCTTCATCAGTTGATCCTGAACGTACCTCTAGCCGTTCAAGATCAGGCGGCGCCGACGCAATACGACTCTCCTCTGAGCCTTCCATATCACAGATGAAGAACAATCGAATACTTCGTTGCAAAATCACTCACTACCACACGAAGAATATTCTCACTGACGCGTAGAAATCACTGCCGGGCCAGCAGCAGAGTCAGCAAAGCACGAGGACCACTAGTCCGTCAATGGATGAACTACCTGTAGGCATTCAATCGAGCGGTATGAGCTAATAGGTGACAGTCGCGCATTCACTCGCTCAGAATAATAGCAGTGCTGGTGAACCACACGCTGAAAGAATGGATGACGTATCTCAGATGGCAAGCGTTTCTATAGCGATCTCGTGTCGCGTGCAGCAACGTACTTGACTGGAGCGATTTGTCTGTGGACAGCTGAGGATAAAACTGAACACGAAATTCCACGTTTGCAAATGTGTCCGAAATAGATTTGAATCCAATTAGACTTCAAATAGTACACGGTGATCTCTTGAATCGTTAAATTTGCGCAGCTGTAATAAATGACATTATTGAGCAACTTGGGGAAAATGAGAGATGTTGTCCATCTTCCCACTTCTCATGTGAGTCAGTGTTTGAAGAATTTTTCAATGAATGGTAGATGAAGTCAGCAGAAACTTGAGCAATCAGTAGTGGGTGATCTATAGGCCCTAAACGTTTATGGCACGTCTTTAATGCACCGCTTCTCTTCCTAATGAACAAGTCAATCTCTGGCTATCATTGATTATGTTTCAATAGTCAATCATTAAATGAAGGTTGAAATTCTGATTGAGTGGTAAAAGGTACTTATGGGTTATCTCCATCCCACGTTTTCAAATTTGTCGAAAAGCCGTAGAAATAAATCAATCGTCACAAAACTTTAAACACACGTAAGAGGATATTCTCTAGCCACATATCAAATTTTAGGCAAATCGGAGAGGTACTTTTGAATTAGGGGCGATAACTTGAAGTGCAGAGATGCCGGCAGCTTGATCTGACTTGTCAGTAACCTCATCGTCTGAGCAGAAAGCGCTTGAGGTCAACAAAGTCATTTCACGACAACTCGTTAAGTGATAATGACCAGGCAACATCCCTTACACTAACATGTTCAACTTAAAAAAGTTGCGGCAAGGTATTGGTCGTGGGAAGATTTCAAATAGCAGTGGATGAGACGAGGAGAGAGAGAGAACAATGCACACACGAGTGGCAATGATGTGTCGAACAGACGAAGTCAGATCAAGCTGCCGACATCGCTACACTTTACGTTATCGTCTCTAATGCAAGAAATACTTGTCTGATCTACATGAAATTTTGTTTGAGTGTAGAAAATATGCTTAAGTACGTGTACCCGAAGTTTGGTGACGATTGATTGATTTTTGCAGATTTTAGAAAATTTGAAAACGTGGGGGATAACCCATAAGTACTAGGTGAAATACGCTCAGACTGCGGCTGTAAATCGAAAAAAGCAAGACGTCATACCTACATAAGCCCACATAGGTACCCGCTGGTCACAAACCGGGTCTTTTTGGTTGACTCACCAGCCAAAAGGCCTCCTACTCACCGAAAGTCACACAGGAATATAAAAAATTGGTTACTTCCATTCTTTCCCCCCCCACACCACATTCTGTTGTTGACACCCTCGAGTGTTGCATCGTCAGCGATCTTTTGATCCTAATTGCAGTCTCACTACCGTCGCAAAAGCGTTTAGTGTGTAAAATTCATCTGGTTTGTAGAAAATTCCCTGCACTTGCTTTGCCGTTTACTGTAGCTGCAGTGTAGACAATCAATCCCACGAAGTTCATGATCACACCTCAGCTGTATCTTGTATTCTAACTAGGGTTTACAATCCCGGGATCTCGGACCCTATATCCGAGATTAAAAATCACAGGATTACGTCTTCGAGATCTCGAGGTATTTCGAGATATTTTAAAGATTGGCCCTGAGTTCCTTCTAAGTGACATAGTTAAGAGAGTCAATGGCTTTTTGAAAATGCATCTAAATTTTTTATGTTCCAAGTTTGATAAATTGCCAATGTGCTGTATTTGCCGAGCCAGCTGGTTAAGCCTCGTTCACACGATGACACTAGTGTCGTGACATTAGTGCCGAGGAGCAGCGCGAAATCTGTGCTAAATCAATGCCGTGACACAAACCGTTCAGACGCTTAATAAACGGTGTTATGACACTGCTACTAGTATTGCTTCTGTAAACTGAAAATACTTCGTAAATTGATAGCTGAAAGACAAATCACAACGATTTAAAATAACGACTAAAGGCCCGTTCAAGGCTCGTTCAGACAGAGCTAGGTTTGCGGTTTGCGGTCTTTGAGGGAAAAACCGTCGAAGAAACCGTCATTTAACCCAGTGAGTCTCCCAAATTCGCTCTATTGACAGGTCACCGGACTGCTACTGCAGCTGCGCTGTGTTGGTTTTCACATATCGACAACGAATTGTGTCTCGGTGATTAAATGACGGTGAAAGACAATTTGAAAAAAATCATCAGTTATCGACAAAATGACATTGCAGTTGTATTCATCTTGTTGTTGTGATGAAGACAACGTTTCGTTCATCAAAATCGACCCAGTGGTTCAGAAGTTATGTCAAAAAATGCATTTGTTCTCTAAGTGAATGTATGCTCAACTGATAAGTGAGTACCGTTGACAGAAAGTCTTCGAAACACAAAATTGGCGATAGCTCAGCTAATATTACATCAAATTTAACAAAATAGACTTCATTTTACTTGTCATTTCATGATTGTGAAGATGGTGCAGACAGTTGCTTACACAGATATAGAAAATCTTTTGCCAATACTCATTATGACATGAGTTGACAAGCACGTATCGTCTTTTGAAATATTTCTTGAAACTGAATGATTAAAAACATATACAGTATACATAAATCTCGATCCATAGCCAGTCTCGAAAATCCCGGGATTGAGAAAACGGCTCGAGATTGTAAACCCTAATTCTAACCGAGTATCCAAGGGACCAATCCCTCATCTCAGGGGTCAATCTAAGTGGTGTTATGCTGTCACTCAGTGACAGAGCAAGTCTATTTTAAATCAAATGTGACTAAGTTTGACGAAATTCGATGAATTTGGAAACATTGGAAAATGTGGGGGGGGGGGAAGAACAGAAGTACCAAAAATTGCTTGAAGATTGCACAAGAAATCACTCACAGTCACAGGATGCTGCAGATTGAACACAGAATGACTGATCAGAAATGCGATAAGACTGTAAGAAATGCAATTGACCACACAAGCACTTTCACCATTTCACAATAGTCATTCATTGTTCATTTGTAAAAATATTATGTGACATTCTGACTTCAATAGTTATGCCAGCAAGCTGAGATGAGAAAGACTACATCTGCAGCAAGATTGTATATGAAGTAGACATTTAAATAAAATCCAATGACAAGAAAACTCCAGCGACAAGAGCGTGCTAAATCAGTCGCAAAACATGTCAAGGCACGTTTGTCTACTTATCATACTTATCAAGGTACGATTACTTTTTTTTCTCTTCGTTAACTGCAATTTCTGTTTCTCATTGCGTATCAACGTAAGTCAGCTCAGATGTGTGTAATTATCAACTGCATGACTACGTAGAACAGTCCGAAGATACGATATAGCAGAGGCATGCTGGTGTATCGTTAAGTGTTTTGCAAGCTTTACCAACAACTGATGACCACATAAACGTGTACCTACATGGAACTATTTATTTAGCAAAATGAACTATTTAAGACCATTTGTGTTTCATATTCGACCAAAAAGTCGATAAAATGCTGGTCAGTGGAAAACTTCCGGAAAAAGTTCGGTAACTCAATTATTAATAATTTCTCCTAAGAGGAGTTTTATATTGAACGGACACTGATGTCATCCTGATTCTATCATTACATGAACGGTGCGGATTTGCTGGTACCTTTCATTTTCAATCATGCTTTTTGAACGATCGCTGGATTGCTAAGTAGGTTATTCTAAAACAATGAACTTAGATCGACGTTCACACACAGTTAGTGCTTCATTTGCTGATCGACACTACATTGAAAAGATTTGTAATAACTTCCACTTGATTTACTTTATCCCTCACACTTGATCTCTTGAATGCGCTCTGATCTCCATCGTAGTAAACGAGTACAGCGCATACAAATGCTTTGATTCACTTTGATATGCACTTGTCCTTAATAGCCCTTCATGATATGTAAAACTTTGATATGAGATAACTGCGCTAATTGATTTCAATTTCGCTAATCCCATTTCAAGCATGATTGCTCAAGGTTGTGGTTTTAGGGATGACTAAAAAGCATTCATATCATGCGGCAGCCTCCTTTTAAAGCCCCCTTTAAAATTCATTCCCATGCAATAAAAAATCAATTAATTTCTACCAAAACAATTTCCAAATTAATCCCGGCATCCCGCGAGGAAAATCTTTTGATTTCGGGATTTCCAAAGATCCGCGGGAACCCTGGAATTACATTCCAAACTTACAAGGTCAATGATATCTATCGTACAACATCGAACAATAAAAAATAAATAATCCATTTACTCCACGAGTTGTTCTCACGTGGGACAGAATTATGTGGTAACTATTAGAAGATGAAATCGGGATGAAGGGAATGCTCAGAATCAGTTCTCGCTGCAAAAAAATTAAAGCAGTCAAAGATCCAACATTCCCCCCATATTTACGAAGACTAGTGGTGACGCAAAATGTATGAAGGACGGGCACACAGGGAAAATGCCGTGCCTGCCATTTCAACATGGGTAAAGATGTCTTTCAGTGCTCGGAGAACATGCAGACGCTGGGAAAGATAGGAAATTTACGGAGTATCTTTGCGGATTACGGGTAATATGTACGCAGTATTTACGGAAATGTACGGCCTGCATAAATTCTAATCATGGGTACAGAGACTAAGAAATTTACAGAAAATGTCAAGAATTGCAGAACTTTCTTCTAAATCTAAAGAGTGGCATCACAGAGTGTATCAATTGCTAGCTGCAATTCGTGTGGTGATTCAGCCTATGTGATATAGGTTTTGCGACCCAAATGTGAAACTTGCAAATCCAAATACGACATAGCAAAAGCAAATATCTTTATTCCAAACACAATGTAACTATTCCAAACCAAACGTGACTATTCCAAACCAGATCTGACACTAATAATTCTAACCCAAATACGACCATTCCAAACCAAATCTGACACCTACTATTCCAAACCAAATGCGACAATTTCAATCCAAATCTGACATCTGACATGTGATCTAACTGGAACTCTGGATCATAGCGATAGAAAATAAGTCAATGATTATAGATCAAACATGACATTTAAGAAGCAAATGTTGCATGATTGAAGTGTCAGATGAAAAGATGTCGTACTCACGTATATCTACTGCCAATAAAGAGCGCCTCATAGCTGCATATCAAAATGGCAATGACTACCAAGAGCTAGCGCGAGCCATGGGTATTGGCAGAACAACTGCGTATTCTATCGCACGGCGGTTCCTCGATTCCGGAGAAGTTACAAGGCCCCGTGGAGGATTCCGGGGAAGAAAAATGACCGAAGAAATGATTGACACAGCATGCTCGATTGTTGAGGAGAACAATGCTCTGACCCTTCTGCAAATCAACGCGGAGCTGCGTCACCGACTACCAAGTGCCCCCCAAGTGACAATAACGACCATATGCAGTGCTTTGAGGGTAAGTTAGCATTATATTATACACTGTATGATAACAATTAGAACTGTGTGACTGTTTTTCAATCATTGACTTTCTCCTGCCGGGATCATTGTATCGGATGAAGAAACTGGAGAGCGTTCCAGCTGAAAGAAACTCAGATTCTGTGAAAAATGAACGACTGGTAAGCTATTGATTTATACTTGAAGATATATCATTGACGCCAGTAAATAAAAAGCTGGAACAGCAAAAAATTGCATCTCTTCTTGCCTCTTACAGGAGTTTGCGAATTAGCTTATGGCGACTGGCATTCATGAGGAGCTCATTTTCATAGACGAGGCTGGATTTAATCTTTGGACAGCTCGTACTCGTGGTTGTGCGAGAATTGGGGAACCAGCAGTTCGGGTGGTCGCTGGTCGTCGTGGCCAGAGCTTGACAACCATATTTGCTGTCAGCAATGAGCGCGGTCTGCTAGCCCATGACATATTTATAGGCGGAACAACAAATGAGATGTGAGTGTCCCAGATGAAGTAAATAATAAATACTGACATTATTTGATATTTGATATTATTCAATATTTGATATTTTAATCAATTTAATTTCTCTTTTGCATTGCAGCTTCAACACTTTCCTCAGTAATGTCATCCCTCATATTCAAAGAGTGACAACATTCATTTTTGACAACGCCAGCTGCCACGGACACATCACGGTATCCCATGAGTGGTTGTCCATAAGGAAATTGCCGCCCTACTTGCCGTTCCTCAACATTGTTGAGAACACTTTTCCCAGTGGAAAGCAAGTGTAAAGAGACGACTGGCCGAGATGCATGCGGAACTTATCCTTCGATCTCACCAAGAAAGGATGGCGGACTTGGCGACAGTTGCGGAAGTCGCTATCGGTGATGTGACTCAGGATGGTGCACAGAAGGCCCAGAACTACTTCAGACTTTTACAGGGTCGAATTCCTTTGTGTCTGACAAAGTCAGACATTTTGATGTAAATAAATAAGTATTTTTCGGAAAGTGACAGTGTTTTGGCGCGGTGCTTTGAAGGAGCTATTTTTGGCAGATTGATGTGAAGATATATTGAATTTAGTTAAATTGAAACTTCTTGAAAAACAAATGCTTTTCGCATTTGATCACCGTCACATTTAATGCGTATATTTCAATCTGAAAATTCATTAGTCAGGAAGGGCAATGTAATGTGTAAGTTCAACATGCACTACTGCGAGTCTAATTTTAAAAATTGTGAAGTAGTTGTATCTGGTTTGGAATTGCCTCATTTGCTTTTTATTCTATGCACATTTGCCTGGCTATGTCGCATTTGCTTTTGCAATGTCGCATTTGAATTTACATGTGTTCACATTTGGGTCTCAAATCCTATATTAGACTCTAAAGCCGAATATAGGCCAAAATTTATCTCCAGTCAGTAATTTGAGATATTAGCTATTCCATGTTCACAATCGGCAGAAATAACTAGCAGCCAAACGTCTCCATCGTTGAGATTGAGATAAATTGAATTCACTAATCCGTCAATAACTTTCTGCGATGAGCAATCTTCCAAAAAGATAGAGTCCGTTACAACAGTCGCTGGAAGTTTGTTTACTACTGATCAAAAAATTTCCACGACGATGGATCGTCAGAGATTTTTGCTTGTCAGAGACCCTTTGCACTGGCTGCTAGAAGTCCTGATTTATCGCCTCTCGCTTTCTAGCTTTGGAGATACCTGCACAGCAGACGAGCGCCATCCTTGACTCAGCGGCGATGCTAAGTGCATCAATAAAGGGGCTTCGTGGATATCTCCGAACAAATTATTAGTTTAGTTGCTTTTCAATACTTTGTAAGCCGCATCTGTCTATACTTGCGAGAAGGAGGCTACTTTGAGCCGTTTGATTGAATTGCATCATGATAAGAGTAAATCGTCATTCTTTAAAAGTGCTGCTACTGCAAAAATAGAGGGGGTTTTATGAATAAATGCTGGCATCTTCATTGCAATGGTAATATGGGATTATAACTTGATATTCCTGCAAAACCACATATCTAGCAAAATTTTGCCGTGTAAACATTATTTTCGCAAAAAGTGTGTAACGATCTGTTGAATATGACTGCGCTGACATGGAATCGAAATAGGGCACGGACATTTCAAACATCCAGGGCAATGCACTGTATCAGAAAATTTTATTCTACATTACTAAAATATTAACTTTCTGAGCAGCACTAAATGACCTCCAGATTGCTGCTTTCACACATTTTTCTCTTAAGCAAATTGAAATACATATTGTTACTATTGTCAGTTTACTTATCAGTAGTGCAGCAATTTGAATAATCGTTTTCTTCATTCGTCTGAGAAAATCCTCATGCTTTATCCTTCAAAACAGAATTTCTCATTTTGCAATCCTAACAAAATGAACTAATTACATGGATAATATTATAACCCATGATAAAAATAATATATTTCCATCTCACGGACTACATCTTTATGAATGACTCGATACGCGACCTTAGATGATTACAGTGAAACAACTATATTTTACTTTTTGTGTTGAGACAAATAGGGACTACAACACATCTGCAGACGAAAAGCAGGTTCGTACTTTCGCCCAAACTTGCTTAAGTGAAGGATTAAAGCATAGAACATAGCCTGATGAAGCTGTCTGAACCAGTTTGATGCCCTTAGCAAGCGTAGCTCTTTGGCCACACGATCAGTGACCTGTTAATGAGTGAATTAGAAACTAAATTTCACAGCGCCAATAGCATGAACCTGAAATTTTACGTGAGGTATATTGATAACTTTTTTAGCATTTTTGAAGATGATGAACATGAGTCATTTTCAAGTATCTGAACTCATGGCATAACAACATGGCGTTTAGCACGGAAATCGGCGGGGAATTCTTACATTTTCTCGACGTCGATGTAGATGTCACTTGCCGCAACTTAGATACCACGGTTTTAAGAAACCCAGATATACGGATTTGATTTTGAATTTAAGACTGAGTGCCTCATGCAGCAGAAAAGAGGCTTCCCAAGCATTCTAATAAATAGAGCATACATGGTTTTCTCCCTTTGGAGAAATTCCACGGAGAAATGGAGAGATTCTCTATAATATTTTTGGGAACAACGGTTATATGTTGTAATTTATTCAAAATGTTATTAAAAATTCAATAGATGAGGAATTTAAAACTCCCCTGTAGACTGAGAACACTCAACACTCACATGCTATAAAAATACCGTTCTTTGCAAAAAACTTCTCGAACAAAGATTGTAGGCCTACTCCAAAAGTTTTTGAGTCATATCCAGTGTGCCGTTTCGCTTGTGAGGTGGACCTAAGCACTGCCTATATTGGTAGAGCCCTACCTAATATAAAAGCTAGAATTAAAGGGTATCGTCAAAAAATGTCTGCAATCTCCGCAGTCTGACCATAGAATAGGTTGCCACTTGCCAGTGCAGTTATAATTTTTAGTTGCGAATAAACACACACACACACACACACACATATATATATATATATATATATATATAAAGTTCCCGGACTGCTGCTGCCAATCGTACAATTATGTCTATGATCTTAAATATCTCATCTAGTGTTAGTCTTGATCTTCATACAGTGCCTGAAAATAATAGCATCTACATCATGACATTACATCATCTGCTTCGATAGTGAACATCGATCGACGTGCGTCGTACCCTGACATTCAGTAGCTCTGATCATTGATTCATTCCTTCAGCGTTCTTCAGTCACAACTGTCGTTGATGCAATGCCTGACGAATTGAAAATTGAAATGCGGTGTGCTATTAACTTCTGTGTGAGGCTTGGTGAATCTGCTGCGAAGACTTATGAGAAGATGCAGCTAGCGTATGGAGATCGATGCCTCAGCCGCACAACCTGTTTTGAGTGGCACAAAAGATTCACCGAATGTCGCGATTCTGCAGTGGACGACAGCAGATGTGGACGTCCATACACTTCCACATCCGACGACAAACCGTGGAAGATGTTTCTAACGCATTGAACGTCTCCGTCGGAAGTGCCCACGCTGTGCTTGTCGACCATCTCAAAATGCGGAGAGTCTGTGCTCGATGGGTGCCCCGGATCCTGACTGACGACCAACGTGCTGTGCGAGTTGAAGTCTGCAAGACTTTGTTGAGACGTGCGGAGAAGGAGGGAGAATCGTTCTTGGACAAGATCATTAAGGTCGACGAGTCCTGGATGCATCTCTTTCAACCTGAGACGAAGTTTCAGTCCAGGGTCTGGAAGCACACCGACTCTCCACCTCCAAAAAAAGGACTGGTGAGACCCTCTGCCGGAAAGGTGATGCACATGGTATTCTTTGACCGTAGCGGTCTTGTCTACGACCATTCTCTCCCTCCGCACACTAATGTTATGGCACAGTACTATAGCAATGTCCTGAAATCCAGCCTCCGTCGTCATCTTGTCCTGACAAGATCCAACAAGGCTGGATTCTTCATCATGACAACGCTCCCGCCCACACGGCCAGACTCACGAAGGAGACTCCGGTGGAAATGAATGTCGAGGTTCTCCCTCATCCCCCTTACTCACCCGATCTCGCACCCTGTGATTTTCCCAACCTTGAAGAACACATTGAGAGGTCAAAAATTCTCCACAGATGAGGAATTGAACAATGCTGTCAGGGTGAAACTGAGAGAACGAATTTTGTATGTCATTTTTGTGACCAATAACAAAAGACAGCTGAGAAAATACTATAAGATGTCTACTAGAAATCTTGACATTAAATCTCCAATGCAAGCTGATCAACTATCAGTCTAACATCATTTTTAACACTTGAAATAATGGTGAAGTATTCATTCATGTACGAGATTCTCTACTTTCGATCGATCGAGAGTACATTTGTGCTTACATGCACACAAGTGTCGATATAGGTCCTGTATAGGAAATACATGTTTATCGGTTAAAAATCCGATTAAAAGTTTTGATTCTACTTGCTCCTTCCATGCCAATTTTTTAATCACACGTGGAAAGTCATGGATCATCATGTTGAAGTTCGATGACGTTCTGATGTTCTGGCTGAATATTTGTAAATTACATAAACATCTTCCTGAAATTACAGACTCTTCGCATTTTCTGTAAATATGTTTTACTTTATAGATACCTACTTAAACCACAAGAACGTAAACATTAAATTACGAGCATAATCACTTCATCACTATGACATTCAATAAAAATGTTTCAACACTTCTATCATATTCCTTAGTATACATGCACACAGAAGAAGATCCGATAATGATAAGAAGATGAGAGTATTATCACAGTTGAAGATGTAATATGACATAATCGAATATATCGGTGAAGTTGTACCAAATGTGCGTGCATATCCTGCCATCAAGCAGATAGAACATCGCTCAGCTAGTAGAATTCACACATAAATTTTCCTAAGACAAAAAATCAATTATTTTCCCTCATGCTTTGCTGTATCATAATCATGAAAAAGGAATGTCATCAGATTACCAGATACTCAATGCGTATCGCAGCATGAATCATGGTGTATAATAAAAGAAGGACTTGCGGGCCTCCGGATATCAGAACTCCTGAATGCTTTTACTAGCAAGATTTGAACTACATGGACACAAAGTTTTAGGCACAAATTTGCTGACAAATTGGGAATCGCAGGCAACATACGAATTCTCGACTTTTGATGATCACGAGATTCGGGATTGACAAAACATAAACTAACTAGCCACGAGCAAAACGGTGAGATAATGCAAATTATGATTGCATTTGCTCCATGATGCTCATAATTCTTGCCGAGCATCTTAATCCCGGGATTGAGTTTTACAAGAAGATAATTATGTGAATAGCAGGTGTGGTCTAGTGAGCAGAATCATTGGCGACGCATCGGTGGGGTCAGTGGCGGATCCAGAGGGGGATGCAGTGAAGCATCCACCCACACCGGAGGATTATAACTTTATGGTCATATGCATTAGATCTCCTCCGAATTTTCTACATGCTAAACTCATTTCCTTTTCATATTATTACTGAAATTGAAAGTTTCTTGGGCTGTCCACATCAGACTACAAACGGTGTAGAGTTTCCAATTTTTTTGATCATATACATGTACTGGAAGTCATCATAAATAACAACTCAGCACACACACTTTTAGATGACATGTTTGGACTAATATGGTAATATGGATAATACTAATATGGACTAACACATTTGCTTAGTGAAAGATAAAATGAAGGATTCAATGCAACATTTCATAAACTATTATGTTGCGTTGCTTTTGGTATTACGGAAGTTATGCTGCATGAAAACTAATATAGTATACATGTACAACCATAGGCCTACGAATATGAACATCCCCTCCCACCGGAAATTTCTAGATCCGCCACTAGGTGGAGTCATACAGTTTTTAAAAGCGTTGGTGACTGTCCCCCACATTTTCTGGGCGTAGGCTATTGTCCCACACACCTTTAACCTTAGAAGTGCGGTACCGATCAATTGGCCAGTAAAACATTTTTATTTTTTGATAGCGAGATGCAAAAGCAATCAAATGAAGTGAGCTTTCGTGACTTTTCATAACTTTCAGTAATATATATCACTATGATGCTCGTTTCGACATTTCTGTTGTTTTTATGATTACATGGGTGTATATGCTGAGAAGGACGGTACCGGTCAATTGACCGGCAATGCACCAATGAATTGCTGCCTTTGCAGCATGATCATTGGAACCTTTGAAATATTGTTCTTCGGCATATTGACGAAACTTTCCGGTCCCTGAGGCGCCGATCTTCGACTTTTGCTGTATACCATTGCCAGCGTCATTGAATTTCGAAATTGGTCACGAATTAAAGCTGGCGCAAGCAGGGACTATCACCTTTGGACGGCAACGCCACCAATTTCTTTTTCATCCACTCACATATCACCACCCGAAATGCGTGAATGGTAAGACTATGCGAGAACATAGATGCTGCATATGTCTGCTTTGCCACGAGAAGAAAGATATCATACTTAGATTTACATGTAGGCCTACAGTAGGCCTGCAATTTGTCATGTATTTCCTTAGTTACGCTTTTATCTTCAGAAGAAATCATTACTGTTGAAGATTGTCACTTTTATTATTCCTTTGTTATTATATTTATCTTTTTGCAATTCATCATGAGTTACATCAGTATCGAAGCACATTGTCTAAGATATTATTTGCTGTCTACGAGTGTATGTCATCATCCTTGTGTAAACATCTCAATTGCTGTATCGATTTCCCTTCTACAAATTAACACATATACATATTATAATTATTTTTGGACACGGTAAAGTCGAATTCTAATGAGGTTTGCCATGTCCTGCTCACAATAGGAGGCCCTACTACGTTTGCTATCAGCAAGGTCGATGTAACAGATATCAGGCTGTGGAAATTTGAACGCGATCGTAGACTTCACCTTGACAGATGCAAGGATTCGGAAACACCACTTTGATGATTTTCAGATACATACAATTTTTGTAAGATTCGATGACAAATATACCAAAGCTAGAAGATAAATTCCAACACATTCGAGAAATTTGAGAATTTTTTTTCCTCTTGAGAACGCTACCATAGAAGAGGGACTCTTCCCATATTGAGGTATTATCCAATATATGCCTCAAAAGGCAACAAAGTTTAAGGTTAAATTCTGTCTTATTTTTGATGCCGAAAATTGGTAGGTCCTCACCGCTTCACCATACGTTGGTCGAAATCGAGGCACAGAGAGAAACTTTGCTCAACACATTTTTGAAAAACTTTCCGCTTCTTCTCACGGGTCCGACAAAAGTATCACTCTCGACAATTTCTTAACATCTTTCCAGCTGCGGGTGTGTCAATGAGGCAGAAGGGATTTTCTATCGGAGGGAATCGTCGCGAAATTCCACCTTCGATCATGAATAGATGTAAGGAAACGGAACTGTATCAGCCAAGCTTAATTCACTGATGAAGCTATAATGGCCGCACAGGACAAAGAGGAGCGTGGTACCTTTTGTAGTTACTGTCCAGAAGTGAAGGGTATCGTTGAACATGGTACCACGAATCCTAAAACATGTCTCTTTAACAATCAGACAAAGGGATGAGACGATTCGGCTGATCAGATGGTTCGTTATTGTTCCTTCAAAGTCCAAACACGGCGATCTGATCGACATAGTGTGCATGAACGCTGATGTGATTTCTAAAGCTTTGGAACTTTTCAGTGATCGAGTCTCGTCGAGAATCCTTCATTCAACGGACGGATGTTGTGCTGGCCACACATGCCTTGTCGCTGACCATGGTGCAAACAATCAAGGAGCTCATTCTAAATTGCCACCCTGAAGAAGGCTTGAGCCACAGAAACAAAGCTACATCGACTTGCTTTTTTCTGCAAGCAATTCACAAGTGGGCCATGCTCGATGATTACTTTTAGAAATACTCAAAATAACTTTGCTTCATCTGCAGTCTCCTAGCATGCTTCACTATACAGTGAATAGCGAATAAACCTGTGTTATTTTTGATTTGTAGTTGCAAGGTAATGTACACGCACAATTGCTCACATGTGCATGTAATGTAGACTCTTACAATGTGTGACTGAAGTTCGCAATTTGTGGCTGCAATCTAGAGCATCTGTTTCCATTGGCATTTGATGTGCATGTCAAAGCACAAAGATTGAGTTTCATAATCAGTTGTATATCGCATGTTCCTGGACATGTACATGTAGCATATACATGTAATGATGTGCGACTTCCCAGTTTAAACTTCAATGGAAATCTTTAAATGTTGTATGTTATTTGTTTTCATTATTTATATAGCAGGCATGTCTAAAGATAGCAAACCGAAAAAGATGCTAGCCATATCTTCTACTGCCGTCAATTGACCGGCGCCGTCCTTAACCGTATACATATTTTGCCACACTTCTAGAGTTAAACCATGTATATTTTTGCAGCATTTTCGTTTGCTTTTAAAGAAATATAAAACAGCTGAGGTAAAATATTTCATGATTCGCCACATGATTTAGTTCTGACTCCCTCTGACTTATGTTTGTCCATCTTGATATATCAAATAGTTTCACCGGCAGACATAAATGAAGTTTGCAGATTTCGAAACTTTGCACATTTGCTGAGAGCATCAGGGCTTCAATCATGAATGGAAGGTGTGATTATCAATTTCGACAAAGGGCCTTGACCATGGGAGCGAAAGTCGAGAATTCGCACAGATCAACAGATTCTGTTCTAGCAGTTGCGTATCAACATTTGATCAAATGAAAAGCGGCTGTGTGAATTTATTATTTAGATTTCCAGGAATTTTTGCATCACGACAGATCTGTGTGCGTCACTTATAGTAATATAAAGCGCATATATGAAGTAAGGTTACTGCTAAGCGCCGACCCAGGTAAATGAAAACACGGAGTGTTCGGTACGTTTCGTGAGCCTTTTTCAACCGAAGTGAAACCGAAAATGAAACTCCGGTTGAAAAAGGCTCACGAAACGTACCGAACACTCCGTGTTTTCATTTACCTGGGTCGGCGCTTAGCAGTAACCTTACTTCGTATATTAATTCACCAGGTATGGCCGAACGCTCACAGTCTATATGAAGCGCCCCTAATTTCTGTTCCGAGCGGCACATTGTAAATTGTAAACTCCTCTTAAATGATGACGGAAGAAAATTATTAGCGGATTGTCGCTTGCAATACGATGGACATTTGAAGATCGTGTCATCCACACAGGCGCCCGGCGGGATGTTGACCATGAATTGCATTGAAGTAATGACTAAAATCCGACATCCATTTAGTCATCATGCATGTGGAGATGACTCGTATATTTGATGAATCTGGCGGACAGGTCTGCGAAGTTTTGAAGGAATAATCCATTTATGTAAACATGTGCTTCATTGCTTTCTATCAAGAGGATCACCTCTGATCACCTCATGAAACGTAGAAAGTTTGGCTAATTTTCCTGGCTTTTCACTAAAATAAGTTCACAATCATCGCATCGCCTGGTCGCACCGCAGGTTTGGTCTGGGGGCACGCAGAAATAAAACGATATTACATAATATGTTGATCTCACTTTGTCCCCCCACATCTTAGAATACGATGCGTCGCCCTTGAGCAGGCTATTCCCTGAATATCTCAATCCTGGGATTCCGTTTTTCAATGTAGACTAATCATGTCAAAACAAGTGCATGCCCATCCTGGTTTTATTCATAGAAGGAAGAAGCAGCTTTTTTACAAATAAAAAGCTCGAATTCCTCACCAATCATCGTAGTCTCTTCAATTGGCTGTCGAAATGTTGACTTTGACGATTAAATGGAAGTGTGAAGAGCAGATATCTGTTGTCTCTGGTTTTTAATAATTTCATCTTCGTCAATTAAACTGACTCTATTTTCTTTAGACAGAATTCTGCTATTTTCTGAAGATCTCAGCTGTGGGAATTCGGGCTCACGGGATTAGAATCCCTGATAATCCAACATAAAAATTGAGTTTGGTTGCTCAAAAATCGAAAAGTTGGTCTTAGGATAGGGTTTGACAGACCCTAAAGTATTAAAGTGCATCCGTTTTAATCTTAGTTTAACTACACCGTTCATGCTACTACACCGATTACAAGTGAACTATATCTGACACTACACAAAGTGGATACTGGTAAGAGTGGATAAGTGGAAAGTGGATAATGGAGGTAAACAATAGAACTACAATGACATTCTACTACACCGAAAGCAATGAAACTATACACACTATACCTAAGACTACACATGGAAAATACTATTTCTTCACTTGAATTTGTTATCACCAGTTTCTTCATCCGTCTATAGTACTTCATGTAATTCCACATTTCTTCATTTGAATTACAATACATCGACCACTACTTCAGTTACCGATTAAGGGATATAAAACATAATACTGCAGTCCGTCAGTCATCAGCAGGTACTCGTCTAGTTGTGTTTCGACCCCTAACCTGAACACTCAAACCCAGACGAGCGGGGTCCCACACATAGTGGCTGACAAAATACTGAATAGGTAATGATATGTCTTGAAAGATATGTCACAAAGATAAATCAGACATCATTCAATTGTTGCGTTTCCCACATGTAAACTGATCCTGTCATTAAATTCATCCCATCGATAAATACAGTATGCTTTTTGCGATCCGCCCATGTAAACAAATCCTGTACATCAATCTTTGCCTCTTCGATTCCCACAAGTAAACAGATCCTGTTCATCCTCGAATCCCATAAAAATGTAATCGCTGTGTGATAAATATGTAATCCGCCTTTACACAAACTTCGCCTCATACATCAAGACTTAACAATGGGAGCTCTCTCATCTCCCGTAAGCCACGCTAAGCGCTCTGTATTCACTCTTCACCTATGCAGCAAGGCATTAAGGAAAATGTGAGTCGTTTGTTGGTCGCGTGCCTCATTGAAATTCACAGAGTGAAGTGAATTGTCGAGCCGAGAAAAGACCATATTTGTGAAGCGATTCATTATGCCTTGTGAGAGCCTTTTCTGTGTAACTCATCAAGTCATGCTGAGAATAACCTCTAGATTTCATTTTTCTAGATTCATTTTTCTAGATATTTAGTGTCTTGTCAGTTTTATGTACAGCGTCTTGTAACTTCGAGCATATTCTACAATATCTGACTACCTGCGACGCGAAAACATGAAGGGCCATCTGTAATGGGATCATACTCTCCGGAAAAGTCAGTTGCACCACAGAGAAAGAGAAGTCATCTACCTTGTGATTAACTGAAGTTCTCAAGTTGTTCTGTGAGATTTGTATTTTCACATCAAGGTAAACTACCTCTTTATTGTTATCATCATTTCTCTCCGCCAACAAGTCAGGTGGATAAATTCTTTGAATCAACGAATTAAAATGGTTATAATTGACAACACATATATCGTCTATGTATCTTGATGTAGGTGATAACAAGCGTGCTAAATGATATTTCTTAGTTTTTATCAAATTTTGCATAAAAACATATTCGCAGTGTAAGAGGAATAGGTCAGCTAGGAGTGAACTAGAATTTCCTCCCATTGGAATGCCTTTAATCTGCCTGAAAACTAAATTACCGAATGTGACGTAGGTCTGTGATAATAGGAAATGTATGGCTTCTTTTAACTTCTGTTTATCAAAACAGTGATAACCATTATATTTTTTCATTGAGCAAAAGGACTTATCATATACAATGCAAATAAATTTTCTATTTGAGGAATTAAACACCAAATCCATAATAGCGAATATGTGATGTTCAATCAATTTTTGATCAAGATTCGTATATAAGGTTGAAAAATCGAAAACTTGCAATGAATGAACTTGTGTCGAATTTAATCTGTGTAGAAATTCTTGTGTGGACTTTATACTCCAGAAGCAATCGAAACCGCTGTTTCTCTTAATTGCCATACAATATCTCTGAAAATTGTCACGCAAAATACTTAAGGCTGAATTTACTTTGATGGAGAGCTTTTTCGATGTGCATTGTCGTGCTCCTGCTATGAATCTAAATTTGCATGGAGTTTTGTGAAATTTTGGAATCCAATATAATTTTGGTAATTTTCTGTCTTTTTCACTGACAGATAGTTTAAACTCACTTTTCATAATTGTTATGTGTTGCTCAATTACATTCTGCGCTAAAATTTGCTCTGGACCATAGGTATCATTACCCGATGTGTTCGACGTGGAAATATCAATTCCCAATTCGGCTAAGAGAATTTGGAGATAAAACTTTTTGCAAATGAAGGCATAATTATTAGATGCTTTATCAACTGGCGTAATTATGACGTCATTCTGCAATTCTTTCAGATTTTTACCCATTTTGACATTAATCTTGTGTCGATTACTGTGTGCGCGAAATCTATTCGAGGATTTCTTGGCAAGATATATTCGATCTTTAATCAGTGCCATGATTCTTGATTTCCACGCTGAGAATAAAGTAGAATCAAGCTTCTCCTTCTTACGTATTTTTGTAATATGCTCATCTAATGAATTACTAATTTGAGTTGTTATGGCACTCCAACTAAGGCTTTTGGGGATTCTGTGTTTGGTGCCAAAACTGAAGAGTTGACGTAAGTCTTCATCATCCACAATATCCAGATCACCCGTTATTACGTGACCATAATGTGGGTAAACAAAAGATTGCCTCTTGCTACATGAGCATGGATTGTTCATGATGCGCATCACATCCTGAGACTTTAGGTTATTCAAAAAACGCCCATAATTGCAAATATGGAATATAGAATATTTTCGGAATATAGAATGGAATATAGAATATTTTCGGTGGATAACGTTCTTGAATTGTGCTTGGAATTAGCTTGCACACACTGTGATCGCAGAATATAGACATGAGATTGAGTGAGTCTATTGTCTGAGATTCGAACGGGATGATTATGGTTGCTCGTTCTTTTACATTTTTGTTCTCCGAGTCTAGGTTAAGTTTATTTTGAATGCATGCTGTTAGTACAAATGTCATCATGTTTGCCTCATCCCTTGTCTTGCCTAGAATGGCTCTTAGCATAGTTTTAGGGAGAGATTTTAGATGATGATAAAACTTTGACATCGTACGCATCTCAAAAGAATCTTGCAATTCTTGATAGGTATTGTCAAGTTCCATAATACTTGAGCTTTTTCTACCCGATTTTCTTATTCCATGACTCCTTTTTCGTCTGCTAATCGGATAACTATAAAATTGATCATTGGATATGGATTGCTGAGATACACATCCACCTCCCAAAACTCTATCATTCAAACCCAAGGGGTATAAGGTATTGAGCTTTTTCTACCCGATTTTCTTATTCCATGACTCCTTTTTCGTCTGCTAATCGGATAACTAAAAAATTGATCATTGGATATGGATTGCTGAGATACACATCCACCTCCCAAAACTCTATCATTCAAACCCAAGGGGTATAAGGTATTGAGCATCTTGATATGCATGTCTTCCTTGCGGTTGAGCTCTCTGTTTATCTCTTCCGGTGATATGTATATATTGTCATCAACATGATCAATAATTTGCAATTCAACATCAGTCCAAGAATGATGATCTTGCCTAAAGTGATTGCTAAGATATGTGTTTAAGTGACCTTTTAATGCTGAATGACGATGACCATTTAATCTACAATGTAGCGGTTGCTTTGTCTGTCCTACATATTGCATTCCACATCTGCTACATGATATAAGATAAATAACATTTCTACTTTTACAAGTAAAAACACCTGGCTGATCAAAGATAAACCGGTTGCCTGTACTGAAACTTTCGTAGCAATTTTCGGTATTCAAAGATTTACAGCAAAGACATCTATTGCTACCACAAAATCTAATGTTTTTCAAAGTAGAGGGCGCTATTCACTCCTTCGCATTAACGCTGAACACTTTTCGTACCATATAAACCATGAGAAAATTTGCCAGAGCCTCGAGAAGAGCGAGGAATTTGCCGAGGTTGGACTTTCAAATTCCTGCTATCTATTGGCATTTGCGCCTAAGTGACTATTATATTATGACGTCATTCTGCAATTCTTTCAGATTTTTACCCATTTTGACATTAATCTTGTGTCGATTACTGTGTGCGCGAAATCTATTCGAGGATTTCTTGGCAAGATATATTCGATCTTTAATCAGTGCCATGATTCTTGATTTCCACGCTGAGAATAAAGTAGCCTCAAGCTTCTCCTCCTTACTTATTTTTGTAATATGCTCATCTAATGAATTACTAATTTGAGTTGTTATGGCACTCCAACTAAGGCTTTTGGGGATTCTGTATTTGGTGCCAAAACTGAAGAGTTGACGTAAGTCTTCATCATCCACTTATGCAATTGCTTATGCAATTGTTGTAGATGGTGACGAGATCTTCAGTTCCGATTAAAGGGTTGAGCTACCGTAAGACGAAAAGTTTCGATGAGGCTTTTCTTGTAATATTAGAAATGTGTGTTGTCCACTTGAAATCTTTGTCTAAAGTAACACCGAGAAACTTTAAGGACTGCTTAGTTGGTATATCCGAAATACTCAGAGCGTTGAAATCATTGTCGCTTGGTAAATCTGATGTCATCCTGACAAACATTTGACAGCATTTATCACGTTATATCGCCATTCTGTTGTCAGTAATCCACTGTGACAGTTCTAAATACACTGAAAGTACAGGACTATTGTTGCAGTTTTTGACAATGATGCCAGTCAAGAATACATCGTCATCATATTTAGTTTGTAACACACCAGAATTTTGCGGAGCAGTAAGATGGGCGGTGAAATAGTTAAATAGCAAGGGCCAATTGATGACCTTTGAAGGAGGGCCACTTAAGACAGCGAACATATCACTGGTTACACGTTTCCATCTCACTAGCTGACTTCTTGATTTAAGGAATAGTTGGCAATAAACATTTTTTATGTGCCGATTCTGATCGTCACAACCCATTTTCTGTACAATACGCTGATGAAGAATCTCATCGAATCCTTTGATATAAGGTCTATTGACAGCATATGACAGGCCACGATATCAGAATTCTGTAGATTTCTGGAAGCAAAATCTTTTTATGTTTATAAGCGCACAAACTGTAGAACATTTTTCCGGTAGGCGAATTGATTAATGTCAAACTTTCTGGAGATCTCAGTACCAAGTCGCTTAATAATCTCCTTCTCTAGATAGCGTTCCGGCACAGGCAACAGCGAAATTGGTCGGACGTTGGATATCTTGGGTGGTTTTGATTTAGGAATAATAACGACATCAGCCACTTTCCATGAGTCTGGAAGGTCTGCGGTAAAGAGACACTTGTTGCATATGATGGTAAATGGATCACAAATATAATTGGCAAACTTAGACCAGACAAACAAAGGAATACCATCAGAACCAGGGCTTGTATTGGGACGAACTTTCTCAACCAACGCCTTTATTTCGACAGGATGAGAAGGAATGGAATGATAAAGGCAAAACGAATAACATCAGCCGGGTCATCGACGAAGTAGGAAGAAAGATTAACCATATTCAGCATTTCAAGGATGTTTTTATTTGGATCACTTTGCGGCAACCAATGATTGTTCGAGGGAAAATTGCCATCTACGCATTTCTTATCGAGCTTTTTTGTAAAAATCTCTCTCCCCAGGCTTTCTTGGCAACAAAAATCAACTTTTGAACCTTTTCGCGATAATGGCAGTACATTGTCCAAATTCTAGATCTGTAAGAATCATGCTTTTTATTTATAGTAGCCTTTATGACGTTCGTCATCCACGGTTTTTCCCTTGGCCCTCTTATGACCATTTGACAAGGTATACTTTCGACAGCTTTACGTAAATGCAAGTAGAAAAGATTGCATGCATCCCAAAGATCTATGTTTCAAACATCTCATGCCAATTCAAATCGAGGTAAGAAAACGCTCTGACAAGAAAGGACTCACGATAATCATAGACTTTTATAAAGTAATTGTGTAGGTCGAGCTGGCTCAATAAGCAACACATTATGATCCCTTCTGCCGAATGGTGGAAGATCCGCCGTTTCCTGTAAAAATCAGCGTATTCGTCAGGAAGGAGAACCAAATCCAGTACACTTGTGATGTACTATTTTACTTCATCGTGGATATCCAGCCCATTGTAGTGAGACTACGAAAATTATTCCTGAGGAAAATTGGTGGAAGAATCATGCGTTAATTAAAATCGTGTGGGAGTAAATGTTAGTCGGTCACCGAGTCCTTTCCTGATCTGTCGCGTGCTATGACGTAATTTAGAATCAGTTCAAACGTTCGCCCCTCGGAGAGGGACAGTGTGTCTCTGTAGGGCAGCAAATAACAAATATCAGAATATTAACAAACTTGCCGGAAATTGACCATGGACATGACAGCGGAGCCTTTGGTGCTCGTGTGTTCGCGATTGCATAAACTTAAAATTATGTCATCGGAGGAAATTGTCGGCATGGATCTAAAGAGAAAAGCTCGAGAGACCGAAGGAGGGATATGGCAATTTAGTGAAAAATGACAGCCAGTCTCCGCGGGGCAACGGAAAATGTTGACCAAGATCGGTCATCGGAACTTGGCGGCCCACATCAAAGAGTTACGAAATTGGGAATAAGCACCATGGATCAGCAACGACCAGATTGGCTAAGGAAAAACTCATATGTGGATTGGTCTGTAAGACTTTCAGCGCTCATGGCGAGAGATGCTAGCGAGCTATCCAACATCCAATATCTATCGGACCAGTGAATGAAAATGAAATCCCAGAACCGTGAGTGGACATCCAATGGAGCGAGGAATAATGACTTTATAAACTGATACCCAAATCATCGAAGGAACTTCGATTCGGGCTTCGATTCGAACTTCGATTCTGACTCGGCTTTACGCAGACTTCGGTCGACGTGACTTTGTTGAGTTAGTCAGTCTTGCCTGGCTAACGGAGAGGAGACTTTGTGGAGTGACTTACAAACCGGAGAGACAAGTAGTGGTAACGTACATGTCAAAAATTCATCTCGATAACTTTTACAAGGACTTCCAAGTAAATATTTGTAGTAGCTGTTCAGTCAACTTTTAGTTAAATTCTGTTGTATTCATAAACAGGTTGTTTGATATACATGTATCTATTTCATGAATAACGAACTGTGCATCTCTATTCCGTTTAACTTGTTTTGATCTTTTCTCTATAGCAGCAGCAGGCAGCGCGGGAGTTAGCAAAGGGACTTCCTAGCAATCAGTGACATTGAATACTCAGCTACGTTCCCCTTTGTAAGCACCCGGCCCGAACCGGATCTTGGAATCAAGTCTGGTCGTGCCCGTTACACCAGGAACCATCGCTACAACTAAAAAGAACTTGTGTATCTAGCCTTCTCCGATACACCGATACACTCTCTCGAGGCCGACAGCGCTTAAGGTCACGTGAGATAGGACTAAATATTCGGGGTATGTTTGCAGCCCCGTTGAGAAGTTAATAAAAATTTACACATCCCTGTACTCAGGACATTAGAAAGTTTGGGCTCACCAAGCGTACTTATTAACAAAAGTCCTAAGTAATACCAGCTTGGACAATACGTGTAAAATACTAGCGGGAGGTAGATAACAACCTGGTCCATAAGACATCTCAAAATACGTAACGTTTCTCCCTATCGTATAAAGGGGAGCGTTACAATTGGAGGTCCCATTTTCTGCCGCGCTGCTGCTCTTGTCACTTCCATCTTTTAATCCTCTTTCCGCTAGTTTTCCAGGCAAGAGAATCGAAGTCAATTAGGATAGGATTGTCTGAGGAAACTTATCAGGTGGCTGCAGAGAAAGCACTATAGTTTATGAGCCTTACGGGATATAGCCTGTGGCACTTCTGTTTCTTGACTATTATTGTCACGTGTGCATTGAGATATTGAGATATTGTGAGCCCGTTTTGTGATTATTGGAAACCGGCCGGTTATATTGATTGTACTTGATTAGTACGGGTTTTGTGGGCTCTGTCTCAGCTGTATACTGAGACGTTTGTTTTGGAAATTTGGAAATTGAGTTAGTGGCGCGCAGATTTTTTCCCCCGTGTGAGGGACGTTAGTGGGCAGTTGAGGTAGAAGCTACCGGTAGCGTTGAATTTATTGATATTGTCCTGCCCGAGTTGTGTTTCAGGACGTGTTGAGTCCTTGTCTACTGCCAGGTTGAAATCTCCTCGATCCTCATATAAGTGGGTGCGTGGGGCTTCAAACCCTACACCAGCTATTTCCAGTATATCTTTCCTCAGACATTTATACAGTTCAGCTCTTAATAAGCACTTAGGAATCATACTTGATATCGGAAGTCCTTGTATTTTCTTACATACGTTAGACACTATTATTTCGTACGTTCACCACCGTCGATCGTTTTCGACATACGTGTGTCTTATACTACTATATATTGTTAATAATTCCGTTTATTCTATCCGAATACTCGGTCTGTCGGTCGAACCCGACCTTTACTAACTATATCTACTGGTGTCACTTATTTCAAGTTTATCTGAATAAGTGATTTGTCGGTCGCATCCGATCTTTAGTACTCAATAATATAACTATAATTTTCCTATTATCTTGTATTTGCGATCGTGCGAAGTCGTGTTTACCTGTAATTTTGTTGTATTTTGCTAAATTCTCTTTCAGTTGGTGACGTCCACGCATACCTCTGGGTTGGGATAATTCAGCATTACTCTTTCTGGGCGTTACCAGAATATTAATTGCTTGAGTAGTAATTTTTCGTCATATGAATTGTTCGTAATCTATTTAATATATATCAGCCAATATTGTATCTTTATCTGATTTCTACGTTCAGTGTCGCTGTCGATTCGAAGTTAGTATAACTACTTTAGATAGTTCTACTGCTTCAACCAGCACACGTAAAGATATCCGTACAACTACTCCCGGGTAGTTTTACTGATTCCCCTCCATCCTCCATACATCGCTGTTCGTGCGGTTATAGCAATTATAGCAGAAAAGACCGTTGTCCCCTATCTCGTCCTACCACCTCCATCCACTGGCAGTTCAACATCTCTGATTAGTTTCAATTCTTCCTTATTTCTTTCACATTATACACAGCTCACACACCTATTTGTTATTCAAAATGGCCAAACGCACCCGCTCCAGTAAGGAAGTTATGGAAGTTGACGTTGATCACACTATACTCCCCAACACCTCTTTGGTTTCGGGAAACTCAGGGGGTGCCCCAACGTCTACTTCTGCGCGCCGGCCCTCCGCATTACGAAAAACTTCTATGTCTGCCGATTTAACCAACGGTCCACGTTGCTTACCCCCAAATGCCAACACAGCTTTAGCAATCACACCTTTCTCGGGTGACTGTGCACATACAGAAGCCAATTTTACAGAGTTTATTGATCACTTCGAATTGGTTGGAAGAGCTTTGGGTTGGACATACTTGCAAAAAGCGCACCTTCTCCCAACTTACCTTAAGTCTTACGCAATGGAAATGTATCGACAAGTTCCTCCCGAAGCGCAAAACAATTACCCATTGCTGATTCGCACAATGAAAACTTTATTGAAAACGCCAGAATCCGAAAAGTTCGCGAGTGTAGAATTACACACACGCAAACAGAACGTAGGGGAATCCGTGGCCGCTTTCGCCACTGACATCCAACGCCTAGTGCGAACTGCATATGTTAATCTTGACCAGAAAGCCAAAGACATGTTAGCTCGAGAAGCTTTCGTTTTTGGCCTGCTACCACAGTTACGACGAGCAGTACTTCAAAAGGATCCTGATACATTAGACGAGGCTATCTCATATGCCCGCAAACTGCAGGCCCAAGGCCACTTGTTGGCCGATGACGATAATTCTCGTACGGTCGCTGCAGTACAAGCCGTACAAGACCGCATGGACTCACTAGTTTCTGCTATACAAGGCATGAACATGTATCCCAAGGCCACCTATCCTGCCGCTGAACCGTCCAGGGAATGGAAAGCCGCGCCTATGCCACGATACACCACAGACAACAGGATAATATGCTACAAATGTGTAAAACCAGGTCATATTCAAAGACAATGCGGACGGCGAGTGACGTTCGCCCAACTATCACCACGCAGATATGCAAATGGGTATGATGTAAGGCATAATCACCAGCCTTCAATACTAAGTAGTAACGAAAGACCACATCACAGGACAGACATGTACCGGGCGGCCACCAACTCAATGTCGCCATCATTTGACCATCAAAGACCTCCTGCTAGGAACTTCCGGGTATTCTCACATCAACAGCCTCCGGACCCACGACATGGCGCTCAACCACGCCACCTTTCTCCGCCACCAGACCTACAAAGATCATCTTACAGCCCATCGAGGCGTTCTTCTGGCGAATCCATTTTGGGCATCTCTATGGATCTCGGCAGGCATGCAACATCGGAAAACCATAGCAATGCAATTTTCTCCGACGTTATGGAAGATCGAGTACAAACGAGAGACCCTTCCGTCCTGGTCGCAGGCATAGCAATCTCGTCTCACCACCCTGACCCGATGTTCTCTATTGCCAACCAACAGGATCAGGAAAGGGAAGACTCCAATATAAAAATGGTGGATCTCATGCAACTTACCGAACAGACATCAAGTGATGCCCTTCCAGTAGCTTCTGCACCTCCACTCGCTGAGTTGATAATAGACATCCAACAGTCACAATCAGCCCAACAAACATCGAGTGATGCCTACTTAGCAGCGTCTGCCCCCCTCACAGACGTCGATGTCACTATGGACGCAGTACCGCAACCTCAAAACGCTGAAACTCAAACCGATTGTCACAACAGTTCCGCCTATCTTCATTGGCCTTTAGTCAACAACATTCTCATTCCTATGAGGTCCGTTTCATCCGGCCGTCCATTCAAGGGAGTAACCACTGGTATTTTCCTATCAATGTTAACCCTGCTTTGGCTAGGCAAAGCTGGAGCGAGTGGAAACCCAAATCATCCCAACCCTATGATCTGTCAAACGAAAACTGGGGCCTCGACATGGGAAGTACCTGATCCACCTCCTTGTGAGTCCGGTATCAAAAGGAATACGGCCCCCATCAACCGAACGCATGAACTATACAAAGTCAATATGCTACAATATGAAAGTGCAGGCTTCCATTGCATTAAAATAAGGCATATATTCAAAACCCTAATCTACTTTTTTGGAGACGAGAGACTTCTAAAGAAGAATATCGTACATATCCCTGTATCGAATCTAGAATGTCAGCAAATGATAAAGGAAAAACAGTGCTCAGTCGGAAAATTGAAAAGCATCCAGGGAGGATGGTCAACGGACATACCTGCTGTCCCCGTCTTTGGAGCAGCGCCTTTTGAATGCTGTAAATGGAGAACTCAAGTGATCATCAATTGTTTTGTCGTCCCAATATCAGTGTACAAACGTCACTCGTCAAAATCAATGGAGAGTTCTGCGGGCATGGTCAAGCACTGTCACTATCAAGCTGGCCACTGCCACCTTAATGATTTTTCTCACATTATTTGGAAACCTTCTAAGGAAGGAAAGTGTTAATTTCTCAAGTGGAAGATGGTCGCCGGTGAACAATGGGGCGACACATGGGTGTCCAGCGATGGCAACCTGGCGCTTACGTTTCCTAAAGTAAAGTCAACTTACAGGGACTGTAATAACACAACTCTCCTTCGGACTCAACAAGGGATATATGTGAAGGAATGTCATTGGAACCAACAGAAAGTTCGGGGCAAGAGAGGAGTTACTACATCGGAAGTTGCCGCGGCCCAGCTACAAGCCTTACAATTCAAACTTACTAATTATGTCCGCTTGGCATTTAACATGGCAATTCAAGCGTCGTGCAAGAGAGTGATGTCGCTGGTCGGCCTTTTCAAGGTTGCAGTTATGTCTCATCCGACTTTGGCAGCTCGGTCATTGCTTCAGCGCCATTACCTTCACGCGAAAGCTGTAGGCAGAATACTTGAAATATTTCCTTGTACAGATGTCAATAACTTCACGATCCTCTCAATGAAGACACGTTGCCTGAGCCGAATCCCAATCCTTCATGTTCTGATTCAAAATCAACCTATTTTAGGTTACTTGGATCCAATAACAAATATCGTACATACTACCGCAGCTAGGCGCCCATGTCATGAAATGACCAACGTTCCCTTCTGTTACAAGCAAACATGTTGCAATTACCATTACAAGCACGGATGTCACCCCCTACCTCCGGCGCAGAAACTACCGATGTATCCATCCAATTTCACCACGGTCCCCTTACCTCCTCACACTATTTTTCATGACCTCGTGGTCTACAATTGGAGCGCTACACAATCTCGAGAAACGATCAGCGACCTTATGGGAACTCTCACCATGCATAAGGAATACTACAACGGCTTGGGATTACACCCAATGAATCTGTTTCCGACAACACTCAGTCCTTGATCAATAACATCGCTCATAAAGTATCCTTTGGTTTTCTTCTTGGCTTCGCGGCCACTGCGAAACAGATATGGATATTCCTTGTGTGTTTATATGTTACTATTTCGGTCTTCATTCGGATTTGTACACACTGTGGACGTCAAGTCACAAGACCAACATGGATATCCACTCTGCCATCCCTACCATGGTACCGCTCCAACAGAGGACCGAAGCATCACGATAACCAGGCTACGGAAGTGCCAGCTATTGAAGAACGCGTCGCTATGATAGCCCTCCTACCAGACAGCTCCTCATGTGAAGAGAATAGCTGTGAACTTCCCCTGACAACAGACATGAACCCGCCGTCATACTCTACTGAACTTGAACCAACCGCACCAATGTACCAAAGTCCCCTGCCGGACAGACTCACGCCCGCCACATCCAGCGCACAATCACAGAGCGACACCGATCTCGAAACAGGAAACTATCTGCCGCAGTCGCCCACATGGCCAAGATCATATAGCACAGAGGACATCGTTGCCGCGTGTGGGCAACAGGAAAAGTCTGTGATACGCATACGCATTAACAACAAGTCTGCCAAAGCACTTTTGGACACGGGGGCGGGAATAACCCTCATTTCGGAGGATTTTACACGACAATGGAATATCGAATCCAGAGTCACGTCAATGTCCCCAAAGAATGTTAGCGGGGGAGATTTGAACCAAACACGATCTCATCATCGAAGACAATCAATTGCAATCCAATTCAAGTACTGACAAAGAGAAGTTCTTATGTCTATTCGAAAAACCCACCACATTATCCAGTAGCCAACAAGCACAACTCAATGATCTTTTATGGCAATATCAAGATGTTTTTGCACAGCACGAATTTGACCTTGGAAAAATGGAAGGAGTTGAACATAGCATTCATATAGGAAGCAACCCTCCGGTTCGCCAGCGACCATATCGTATCCCGGAATCTCAAAAAGCGACAATAAAAGAACATGTTAACAAGATGTGCCACCACGGTATCATCCAGCCAACAGCCAGCCCCTTCGCCTCACCAGTTATTCTCGTAAAAAAGAAGGATGGTACGGATAGATTCTGCGTCGACTTTCGACGACTGAATGCCATCACCAGTAAAGATTACTTCCCGTTACCAAGAATTGATGAGACGGCCAATTGTCCAGCAAATGCAAAATATTTTTCAACTCTGGATTTGGCATCAGGTTATTGGCAGATACCCATTGCTCCTGAGTCCAGACCAAAGACCGCATTCACTACTTTCGCGGGAAACTTTGAATTTTGTCGACTCCCATTTGGACTATGTAATGCTCCAGCCACATTTCAGAGAGCAATGGAAGTAATATTAGCTGGACTACAAAACGAAACTTGCATTGTCTACATTGACGACGTTATTTGTTACTCCCCGGATTTTCCTACTCACTTGCTGCACTTGGAACAAATCCTGTCGAGAATGTTAAGGCATGGCGTTAAGCTAAAACCCAAAAAGTGTGATTTCGCTAAGTCGACGGTAAGGTTCCTTGGCCATATCACACAGGATGGCATGAAGCCTGATCCAGATAACACGAAAAAGATACATGAGTATCCTACACCAAAATCTACGAAAGAAGTTCGCCAATTTTTGGGTCTTGCCTCTTATTACCGGCGATTCATCCCCAATTTTCGAAATTGGCGAGCCCTCTCCATCAACTAATCAAAAAAGACAGTCCCTATGTATGGGAAACTGAACAGCAGACATCCTTCACTGAATTGAAGGCGCGCTTGTGTAAAGAGCCAATACTTGCCTATCCGGATTTCACCAAAACGTTTGTATTACATACTGACGCAAGCGGGACAGCCCTGGGTGCTGTACTCAGCCAGGGTTCGGGACGCGAAGAACGTCCAATTGCGTACGCGAGCCGGACGCTGAATAAGCACGAACGGAATTACGCAATTGTAGAATTGGAGGCTCTGGCCATTGTCTGGGCGTGTGACCACTTCCCCCATACTTGTACGGTAGGCCTTTTACGGTGGTCACCGATCACAGTTCCCTCCAATGGTTATTCACACACCGAAATCCATCATCTCGTCTCATTCGATGGGCACTTAAATTACAAGAACTCGACATGGTAATCAAGTACCGACCGGGTAAGAGCAATAATGCCGATGCTTTATCGCGGATCACAGACACCGCGATCGTATCAGCGGTCAATAGAAATGACAGCACTGAGCTTCGTATCACTTCAGACATAGCAAATGTACGAACAGCACAACAAACCGACCCACTTCTTAAATGCGTAACTCAAAAACTGTTAGGCAGGTCGGTTGATTTCCGAAATATGTCCAAGTTGGATCAGTCCTTTGTTCTGACTAAGTTTGGTAACTTCCGATTGCGACAGGGAACATTGTACCGTCTGACCGACAAAGGTACTCTTACGTTAGTTATGCCATGTTCCTACCGATTGCAAGTTTTCCTAGAATTTCACCACGGCCAATTTGGAGGACATTTATCGGCGGAAAAAACTCTTTCCCGTTTGCGGAAATTCTACTATTGGCCAAAAATGAACAAAGAAGTTCGACAATGGATAAGAGAATGTACCTCTTGCAACGCTAAGAATGCACCTAATCGCAAAGTCAAGGTCCCGTTGAATTCTATACCGATTCCCCCACCGTTTTATCGGTGGGCTGTCGATATCACAGGGCCATTTCCGAAAACCCATGATGGCAATAAATATATAGTTATCTTTGTCGAATACGCCACTAAGTGGGTAGAGGCTTTCCCCATTCCCGACCAAACCGCTCAGACAATAGCGAAACTTTTTACGAATGAAATTGTTTGCCGGTTCGGGTGCCCAGAAACATTGCTTTCGGATAGGGGCGCTAACTTCATGTCCGCTTTGATGAAAGACGTATGTCGAATCACAAATACCAACAAGGTGTTTACCACTGCTTACAACCCGAAATGCGATGGCCTTGTCGAAAAAATGTGCGGTGTTATAGTACGTATGATCTCGCACTACGTCAGTTCTGACCAGAAAGATTGGGACGACTTCATCCCGGCCATACTTTTCGCATACCGCTCGTCCGCTCATGCGTCCACCAAAGAGAGCCCCTTCTTCCTTGTTTTCGGAAGAGACCCCCACCTCCCGTGTGATTTGGTTTTGCATGACTCTCCTGGAGATGACTCCAACACCACAGTATCTGACTATAAACACCGCCTATCTCGCCGCTTAGCCAGTGCATGGGAAGTGGCACGTGCCAACAACGACGAGGCCCAGAAACGTCAGAAAGCTCAGTACGACAAGTCTTCTACTGATCTCTTGGATCACATCACAGTTGGTGATCGCGTTTACGTTTTCACCCTTCAACCCAAAAAGGGACTGTCCAAGAAATTACAAAAGTTATGGCGCGGCCCTTACCGCATCCTGGAACTTACCGACACAAATGCTTTAGTTGCGCCTATAAATGAGCCTCGGGGAAAACGCCAATGGATAAATGTAAACCGCTGCAAGTTAGCAATCGAGCCACATACTCCCAAACTTCCAGACACGAGTACACCACCGCTTGATCTATTTTTTGATCAAGCGCCACCTGCCGACCATACCGATCGCCTTCGGGACGTTATACCTCCCTCTAAAAATCCGCCATCAACAGATGGGGATAAACCCACTAAAGCGAAACAGCTATGTGCGACAAAACCTACTTGTTCGGACACCAGCGGACCGGTTAACTCCGCCGCTTCCCCATCTTGCAAATATCCCCTGCGTAATCGACAGCGACATTTTTCCCATTAATCGACAACCCAGCCACCCCTTATTTGAATTCATGGTTACGTGAATGACTTTAGTTACGTCGGCGCGGTTCCTCTAATCTGTAGATGTTTTACAATGTTTATTCGTTGTTTTCGCCATTTGTTCATTTATTACAGTCTCCTCACCCTGTCCCTCTCCCATGATTCAACGTTCTCGTTCTACTCTCCCATGCGTCTCCACAGTCACTCAGTACCGGTTCATACATGTCCAAACAAACTTTTCTCTCCTTATTTTTCAGGCAGTTCTAATCTTCTCCATACAGGGCTCAATGGTAGGGTCCGGCGAGGTCCTAGTGAACAAGCAGTTGGGGCCGGTGGAGGTGGCCTTACTTTTATCCGAGCGTGACAGCATGGGGCGGCTTACCCCCATCCGTCTCATCACGTCTCTCGTGCGCCCTTTGGGCCCAATTGCTTGGTCAGAGCTGGCCAAGACACACGGCATAGCTCCGGAAAATTTACTGGATGCTCCACAGTGGCCAGAGGTCGTCGAAAAAGCGACTCGGCGCCTCCAGGATGTCGCGATCACGCACATCCTGGTAAAGGGCATGGCTCCTTTAGCATGGGCCCGGACGATTCCGTGCCTAAAGCGCGTGCCGGCGTCAAAGGTGCCAATTCCCTCATGGGAAGAGAGACTCAAAAACCACTCTCTCTTGACGGCACTGGCCACTTGGGAAGCCCAGTCATACCTTCTCCCCTGTTCGGGGTTACATGGCCACTTTAAATCCCATTGGCAAGAAAATTCAAAGCGCCAATACGTTTTTTTGCGCGTCCAAGGACGCTGCCATGATTTTGACCGCCTCTAACCAGGCCTCGCTGCCCTTAATCCCAATGCCGGATTTTGTTCCACTGCTCGCCGGTAACCAACAGCCTCCAACCCCGGCAGCAATGGAATCGGCGCCAGCATCGGAGAATGGGGACGTCCTCTCCATTGCGTGGGAGGAATTGGGGGTGGACCTCAATCCTCATCCCCAAAGATTGTGTATATTATCCATTGTCTTTGCTCATCCCAACCCGGAACCAGCGGTCGCCCAACTACAGCTGGAGGAGTCATCTCAGGGCGAACCTGAGACAAGACGGCAGGCCATCGCCAAGACGCGACGTTTCCTCCTCCAAGGAGTGGGTGGCGTCCCGAGCCTCGTGTGGTGGGAGCTACACGAGGTAACAGAGATCCTTCGTGCAGCTGCTTTCATGGCCTACCGTTCTCGGGGTGGACGACGCCGTCGTTGGCCGGCTGTGACGGACAGAATGGTGGAGGTTATCCATCATAATAACGCAAGGATTGGCCCTTGCCGTTATTGGCCGAGATCAGAAATGCAGCCGTCCACAGTGCTGCTGTTTGGGGTGCACCTACCCAACGTCCCGTCCCAAGGACTCGCCATACGGCTTCCCCATCTTCAATCGTACTCATGCGTCGGACTGAACGAACATCTTATGACTGTCCGACCAAGCGGTGCAAACTGTTTCTACTGTATCGGTGCCGCCCTCATTTTGCCGGTCGGTTGCCGGCCCCCGTTTGACTGGCTGGTGCCCATAGCAAAAACAATAATAGAAGTGTTCCCGCGTCTCCCACTGATAATTGTTGGCCCTATCCATGCTCAAGGGAGGATTTTTGACCGGTTTCCGGACAACACGCACCTCTGTCAGAGTGATTTCGGAGCCCCGCCCAAACTGTCTGCCGTTTGTGAATATGTGTACAATAAATTTCATTAGTTTCTACGACTCACTTTATTCCTGCATTTCATGTATACAGTATGTACGACGTCACCAACTTTTATGTTTTAACGTATCTTGTACTAAGTCTCATCACGACTAAGCCCATCGCATTTACTTAGTAATGTTTTATATCCCCATCCAGCATTTCGCTGTGCTCGCGTTGTCCTCTTCCTTTCAGACATAGCTCGACGAGGACGTCGCTTTTCAAAGAGGATGGATGTTGTGATGTACTATTTTACTTCATCGTGGATATCCAGCCCATTGTAGTGAGACTACGAAAATTATTCCTGAGGAAAATTGGTGGAAGAATCATGCGTTAATTAAAATCGTGTGGGAGTAAATGTTAGTCGGTCACCGAGTCCTTTCCTGATCTGTCGCGTGCTATGACGTAATTTAGAATCAGTTCAAACGTTCGCCCCTCGGAGAGGGACAGTGTGTCTCTGTAGGGCAGCAAATAACAAATATCAGAATATTAACAAACTTGCCGGAAATTGACCATGGACATGACAGCGGAGCCTTTGATGCTCGTGTGTTCGCGATTGCATAAACTTAAAATTATGTCATCGGAGGAAATTGTCGGCATGGATCTAAAGAGAAAAGCTCGAGAGACCGAAGGAGGGATATGGCAATTTAGTGAAAAATGACAGCCAGTCTCCGCGGGGCAACGGAAAATGTTGACCAAGATCGGTCATCGGAACTTGGCGGCCCACATCAAAGAGTTACGAAATTGGGAATAAGCACCATGGATCAGCAACGACCAGATTGGCTAAGGAAAAACTCATATGTGGATTGGTCTGTAAGACTTTCAGTGCTCATGGCGAGAGATGCTAGCGAGCTATCCAACATCCAATATCTATCGGACCAGTGAATGAAAATGAAATCCCAGAACCGTGAGTGGACATCCAATGGAGCGAGGAATAATGACTTTATAAACTGATACCCAAATCATAGAAGGAACTTCGATTCGGGCTTCGATTCGAACTTCGATTCTGACTCGGCTTTACGCAGACTTCGGTCGACGTGACTTTGTTGAGTTAGTCAGTCTTGCCTGGCTAACGGAGAGGAGACTTTGTGGAGTGACTTACAAACCGGAGAGACAAGTAGTGGTAACGTACATGTCAAAAATTCATCTCGATAACTTTTACAAGGACTTCCAAGTAAATATTTGTAGTAGCTGTTCAGTCAACTTTTAGTTAAATTCTGTTGTATTCATAAACAGGTTGTTTGATGTACATGTATCTATTTCATGAATAACGAACTGTGCATCTCTATTCCGTTTAACTTGTTTTGATCTTTTCTCTATAGCAGCAGCAGGGAGCGCGGGAGTTAGCAAAGGGACTTCCTAGCAATCAGTGACATTGAATACTCAGCTACGTTCCCCTTTGTTAGCACCCGGCCCGAACCGGATCTTGGAATCAAGTCTGGTCGTGCCCGTTACACCAGGAACCATCGCTACAACTAAAAAGAACTTGTGTATCTAGCCTTCTCCGATACACCGATACACTCTCTCGAGGCCGACAGCGCTTAAGGTCACGTGAGATAGGACTAAATATTCGGGGTATGTTTGCAGCCCCGTTGAGAAGTTAATAAAAATTTACACATCCCTGTACTCAGGACATTAGAAAGTTTGGGCTCACCAAGCGTACTTATTAACAAAAGTCCTAAGTAATACCAGCTTGGACAATACGTGTAAAATACTAGCGGGAGGTAGATAACAACCTGGTCCGTAAGACATCTCAAAATACGTAACGTTTCTCCTATCGTATAAAGGGGAGCGTTACACACTATTGAATCATGCAGGCTCTTGTATAACATTTTGAATCGAAAATGAAGATTGGAGAAATGAACTGTCGAAATGATTGAAGTCGCCAGCAACATAAACTGAATATCCAGGAAACCATAGCAACAAATCATCCATCATGGACACCACATAATCTTGTATCTCATTACTTGAATGAAAAGGTAGTCGCCCACAGTGCGGAAAGTAAAGACTAACAAGAAACTTCGAAGATGTTGATGAATGATTTTCAAAACCATAATTTCAACTTTCCGATATGATGATTTAGAAGCGAGTGATTCCGAACAAACTGTTTTAAACGAAACAACAAACTCCACCGCCATGATTCTTGCCTTCACCATCAGTACGATGCAGTTTGTAACTAGAAGGAGATGAAGAATCGTCACATGCACGTATACTGTCATCTAACCATGTTTCAACAATGCAGACCAAGTTACTCATGAATTTCATGAATGTTTATTCATGAATGACTGAAGTTCATCCAACTTATTGAACGGGCATTGAAAAAAAACAATGACGGAAGAGGCAATAAATCTTCCAGTAAAAAAGGCATTTTGATAACATGACCATTTCTGATTATGACATTTTCACCTTTGCATTTCCGAGTCAGAAATTCCTCATGCAATTTTTATCCATTTCCAACTGTACTTTCGTCTTGTCGTGTCTAAGTGATATTCGAGAACCATTTGTTTCGTTGTAATTTCGAAGCTTTCCTCTTTTGCAGAAACATTTCATCTTTTCCTCATAAGAATGAAAACACAACTTATAGGTCATTTACCTTTACCCGGTTTTCCGATTCTAGTGCGCGAACTCATAGAATCCTTCGGCATATAATACTAATAACAATAATGTGCATGTTTTCAAAAATAGGGAATCGAAGGTGCAGATGATTTGGTACAAATTAATGTAGTTGCAAGCTAGCATTGGTCAAGTGACATGAAAAAGAAAAAGGTTCGAAAATGTCTTTGTGTTGATGAGTACGGAAAACGAAAGTGAGCCGAGTTTGGTAGACGAAGGAGGAAAAGGGATTCTGAGGACGATCAGTGAGCTCACATTGCGTCGTTCGCGTAGTGTAGGCATGATTGACCATAAACAACCATCGTGGCAAATTATGCGATGAGCGCGTTAAATAACTCCCTCGAGCTTATTCATAATAGTAGAGGATGAATCACCGAATACAGGGTCTACGTACAGCAACACGGACTTTACGATGCCATTAAATGCATTAATAAGGACCTTCTTTGAAATAAATGGTATCCTGAAAATGTGGAGTCTTTTATTAGCAAAACGTATGACGTTGGAGAAATGACTTTTCCACGAGAATGTGTCATTCAAAAGTACGCCAAAGATTATCACTGATGAAACCAGCTCTATGTCGTCATGGTTGAGCTGAAATTCAGTTATTGCTCTCACTCTTGAAAATCAGCTGTTTGCACTTTGAACGATTTAGGTGCATTTTGTCTTCATTGATCCAACTTTCGACGATAGTAAAGTTGTCATGCACATAATAATAGCAACTGATTGGGTCTAACAAAGATAGATCATCTGCAAACTTAATCAATTTGGCATTGGGGACATCGACGGAAAGGGATGACTTAAATAAGCTGAATACATACGGCCCCTATCAAACACTTTTAGCACAGAATCCATACCTCGATCATCGTCGTCACTATCTTCATCACTTTGAACAGTATTTTCCACAACTCCAAATAAAATAAGATTGTTACGTTTTTCTTGCCTTTGAACAAAATCATTTAGTGTTTGATTCATAACAGTAGATATGTCCATACACAATCGATAATTAACTTTTTCTAGGATGTCTTGCAATTCTGACTCCATTTTGACAAAGCGCTTGAATAACTCGTGCACATCCACAGTTTTGCAATTATCACACGTAAATGATAGATTATCAATACCAACAATAGCTTTGCCAACTTTTGCTGTCAATTACCTGCTGAAATTACCGCATGTATTGGCAAATTCGGAGTATTTAATAATCTCATTCATATTGAATGTTTTTTCGAAACGTAAGCCTCTGTATCGCGACATGTCAAAGCACAGGCAATGTCCGGTATATAAATGCAATTTAATGTCTGCAATATATCCACTGCAAGTGTGCAATGTTCATGTAAATGTCTGCGATTGCCATGCATACATAGCGACAAAGCTACAGTGATTTGATAAGTTGTTTCCCTGAAAGTCGCTACACAACGGTGATGTATAGTAGTTGGTCTGAAAAGCTCCGATGAAAAAGTAGACAGCTTCTATCTACCTCATACGATACAATAACAGAACCAAGACTGACGCACGTTGGAAGGATGCGAGAATTTGTTCATGCCATTGTTACTAACTGTTCAAGAATTCAATCAATGGTTACTGGATTGTTGTGAGTTCGTACGAGTCGTATAACAGCACATTTGATGCAATGATAATTTGGGTGACCTAAATGTGACCTACAAAACGTAAATTTTGAGAAATCGGAATACATTGCATCAGAGCAATTCAAAATATAAAAGGCGCACAATTACAAAGCACACTCGATTGTGCAATGTCCTTACGCAGAGGCAATTTGAATCATAAAACCAAACAAATTTACTCTGCTTGATTTCAACTGTAGAGTTTGGTGGAATAAGATGAGAAAGCTGTGAGATGGGTTATTGTTTTAGGAACATACAGGATGTACATTTTATGTATATATACATTGTACATGCATGAGTTGAATATACATACTTTCATGTATATATGTATACATATATACTACGAGTAGTATGTGTGGATACTCAAAGTTTGGAGGAAAAATTCAAAACTCGGTACTTCGCACAAGCATCAGCCAACGCTAAGGAACGAATTTTACAAAATTAAGATTCTAAACCAAGAAAAGAAACCAACAATTTTCTCAACAAACGTGATGAACTAGTCTCCAACTGCGGACATCGAAATTAATATTTACTATCAAGAAATCAACTTTCTTTGTGTCCTAATTAGCAAAAGTCACGAAAATACCGAAAATATATTCCTCTGTTGTAATAGTGTAGATGTCTTTCAATTGCAGATGTCACGTATATACTGATTGCACGCTTGCTTTAATATCTTGATTTTGTAAAATTCGTTCCTTAGATTTGGATGATGATAGCGCTAACATGAAACTCTAAGTACCGAGTTCTGAGCTTTCTTCCAAACTTTGGGTGTGCGTTGATCTTTTCATAGTTGAGCACTTTGATATTCGCTTCCTCGGAAATATATGCAAGTATACGCATATACCGGTATGTATACAACCAAGGAAAAAGTCAGCTTATTGCACGGTACTTAAAATAAAAACTTGCAAAAACAACATAATGAATACTTATAAAATGATAATGTAAAATGACTAATATACGTTCACGCCGGTCAACGGGTAGATACTTCACTACAGACAAAACTATATTAAAGATACAGTACAATGAAGCTGGTGCATTCCAGTCCAGAAAGGCTGCCACTTTGAAAAGCATGGACTCATCAACACGATGACCACCGTTTCGGGTTTAACATCTCGCACACTCAAACCCTAGCTGACGGATCCCCGCCGAAAAGGCGGACCCCAAACACAGTGACACAATCGAAATCAAGCTTAACAAAAGTCACAAAAAATAGACGCTTCATCAATCACATCCGTTTCATCGAACATAGATTGCCATCCATATGTAGGCCTATAAGAGCATTTTTGAAAATTATCTTTTTGCGTTTAAAATAGCGGAAGATGATTATTTAATGACAAAACCTATTGAATTATACATGTATAGGCATCATTCAAACTTTCAGATTTGTGTTAATTAATCATGATAATTGATGATTTAATCTTAAGATTTTTCATCTTTTGGTGATGAAATGATCTTTTGGTCGCATGCCATTTTTCCAGCATGAATTGAAGTATTATTTGAATAAGTATCACGAACCAACCTTCAGTGTTCCTTTTGTTGAAGAGACGATAAGATTGGTATAATGCGATAATCATGATTTAAAAACATCCAACAAGAAAGATGAGAAAAATGTGTTCCAAAACTATGGCAGAGTTACCGCCATCATGCCGATGGATAAAAAAAGTAAGATCACATTCATGGCTACTGTTGAGGATTTAAATAAAAACAAAATATTTTTCAAAACATAAGTATATGATAAATAAAGCTGAAAACCATTTTGAAAGCACATTATAGACGAGGAATTATGTGCACATAGTGTGACATTGAGATGACAGTGTCGGCAAACCGATAGCTGATGATCTCATGAGCTTCCGTGGAATGAATTACCTTAACATTCGACGCATACCACATTCTTATATGGAAAACATGTAGGCCGGTGAATAGAGTGCTCCTGAACTTTTTACTTTGAGGATCCATATTGGAATAAGGCACTAATCGAAAAAATACGAACTCAAAGTTGTAAATTCTTACTTGTGAACACTGCAGAAAAATTCCTTCATTTGTTATCTTTCTTAACTCGAAACAATCAGCCCAGCTATGTTGAAATAGTACAGACAAATTCTTAAATCAAAGAGGATCGCACTCTAAAATTTATGGAGTTTAACTATACATGTATAACCCTAATACCCGAACATCTTTTTTAATCTATTGATCGAATTATATATTATACAGCATTACTATAGTATATTACATCATATAGGAATATGCAGTATTTACCGAAAAACTAAGTGTGCTGAAAAGGTGACTGCAACGCAACCCTAATCTGTTAAAATTCATTGATTACAGACTTTTCAATCAATTACTGACAGGTTCGACTTTTTTACAATGGAAGTTATGGAACATCAAAAGCTTAATTTTAAAAATTATTACGTACGTAAAAAGCAACTTCCAGTCTGTCTAGCAGAAATTAATGTCTAATTGATAATTTCAATGACTGAATTACTTCACATGCATGCTAATATTTCTGTCATTACATTGCGAGCATTTAAATCATCCGGGAGCGATGAGATACCCGAAATATGCGATCAAAACATTGCAAGGCATAATGAATTAGGATTACACTCCCCATGTTGATTCATTATTAAGAGACATTTTTGCATCCATTAAAACACCAATCATAGGATTGTGATCTTTCAGGCGCGAAATTTCTTCAGTAGTTCGATATTTGTCACTAATGTCCACGATGAACGGCTAAATAAGCGGATCTTGCTTGACCAAGCGTGTAATCGTCATTTAGTCTGAGAAAAGTGGATTAACATAGAGATGAAAGAATTAACGCCCTTAAGGCATTTCGGTACAAATTCCGTATGTGTCGGTTGAGCATTAACTTTGTACTCCTTAAGGATTTCAAGCACAACAACTACTGAGATTTGTGGAATAAGCCAAACAATACCAACATTTAAATCGAGCCAAGTGCACTGCATGAAAGTTATAAAGACGATTGGTTCCACATAAAACTACAAAAAGATATGAATATGTGGAAAGTAATGCATGAATTAAGGAACTGCATAGGATGGTTCACTTCCCTAACTGTAGCAAAACGCTCTCACTTAAGGCCGCACAAGAGCCAGTGACCACAAATGAAAGATGTAATCTGGTCACCTCACAAAAACAACTTTGCTATTTAAAAAATATCAATAATGTTCCAGAAATCTTACCTTCATTTGTTTGAGCGGCAAAGATCAGGCCCGCAAACTGCATTTTTTCTTTAAATTTTAAAGTAAGCGGAAAACAATTATGCGCAATTGGTGAATTTGGTGATTTGATACATGAATTGGAAAAAGTGTATTCGCTTACATACTAAAATGTATTCACTGAATTTTTATACCTGAAAGATGGACACATTGTCGATAGATTCTAATTTGATTAAGTATTGCAGAGTGCCAGTTCGCCTGGGCATTGAGTAGAAAGATGTTCCCAAACTTGAGCAACTTAAGCATTAAAATCCTTGGCAGCCGTAGGCGCTGGGCTTCGTTCTACGATGATTCACTAGTGCGGCTCGGAATAACCCAAACTAGCTCATGACATCAAATAGGTTTTAAAACAACCGGAACGACTGCACTACAGATTACACTGCGTTTATCTACCCCCGGCTTGATGCGTTGCTGGCAACTACAAAATGTTCCAAAGGGCCAATTCATCTGGTGATAAAAAATAGCAGTACCACAAGTTCCGCTGATTGAAGTTTTCTAACATTATCGCAGAACACCGCAAACCAAGAGTTATGACCTTTGTCTTTTTTCAAGCATAGTTTGTCTTTTAAGCATCGTATTGTGTTCGTTGTTAACAAAGCTTTTCGTATGCTTGGCTTCGTTAAAAGAGTAGCAGAGAGTCTCAATGACATTACTGTTTTGAAAGTATTCCTACTGTTTTGAATGTACATGTACAGTGCCTACATACGCTCTTCTTTGGATTTCCTAGCACAAGTTGTATGATGAAGAAAATTAAACATGTACAAATACTCAAATACTTCAGTTCAAACCGGTATGATATATCGCAGTAATTCTTATACAAATATTTGCAAACATTTTTGTCTACGACTTTACAAAAGAGACGTGATATTTCTGTTGTTTAACTTTTCTACAAAATTGTGAATAATAGGTACAATGTAACTATTTAACTTCCTCGATTTATACCAATGTGCCGCAGCGGCGAACCAGGCACATATAACTTTTCAGCACTGAAGGGAAAAGCTGCCCGCTTGCTTGATAAAAAGACTTCATTTTTGTGAATTCTTCAAGTTTAAAGCGTGTTTTACAGGGTTGTTTATAGAGGTGCATGGTTTTTTATCTTTTTATACACCGAAACTTTTATTTAATCGCATGTGACTTAATCATTTGTGCATGATTGCTGTTATTGGTATTTATGCTTTTTGAATAAATTCAAATTCGAATAATTCAATTCAAATTGTCTTTTACGTATTGACGGGACAATGATTGCGTGATACAAAATATAGTAGGGAAGCATGCTTTGCGTATAAGCGGTGTTAGAGGGTAGGGATTCCAAAATCTCGGTCCTGGGATTGAGTAGAATCGTAAATATGCCATTACAAACCATAGATGTATGTCAATAATGTGAGGTATCGGAATATGGGATAAGTAGAGATAAGTCAGCTTACTTACATACAGTATATTCAAAGCATACATGTACTCCGATTTAAGCACAAAATTGATAATGGTAACGTTGAGCGTATCAGGGAACAGTTGCGAATTCCTGACTTTTGTATCTTAAACCAGCATTTCTCTGAGATTCAGGCTGGTAGATTGAAGATCTAGGGTCAGAGCCCGCCGACAAAATCCATGACGTTGACGATAACAATGAAGTAAGAAGAGCGTGTATCTAATGCGTGGATTTGTGTTAGTTTCATTTTTCGCAAGCTTTACACTTTAGGCGGAATATTGTTGCAATGCTAAATCTCTATTTTTGATTTCGAATTTTTGGATTTTGGCATTCCGGAATCTAGGGATGGGAATCCTTAATTGTGGGGTACTCGGTTCTGCAGAAGATGAGACTCAGCACAGATTGAATTCTTCGAGCTGAACATACAAAATGCATGAACCCAACAAAGACCATTCTGTTCTCTCTCAAAAATGATTATCAGGGAAACTTATCGCGCTAACATGGCCGAGATGCACTCATCTGTTTTCGACGACGCTTTTCTGATAGATATCATTTCGTTCGAGAATGATGCCACGATTTCGTACATTTAGTACTTCTTTTCTGTTGGTGGTAGTTTGTCATATCGAAGAATTGTTCTGTCACGCATTCAAAAATAATCCGAAGTTGAAATGCAGTCTTAGTATATAATTCGCTGTCGTTGGCACCTCCTCATCGCGTAGCATCTGTTCTCCAGTTGAATGATGAGTTGGGGATTCGGACTTTGAGGTGGCCTTCCCGCTCGCCTGATATGAAGTCAATCGAACACGGCTGGAGCTGCCTCAAAAGAAGAATCGCGATGTTGGAGGATCAACCCCAAAATGTCTCGCAGCTGGAGCAGGCCTTGACGACTTGCTGGAGTGAAATGCCTCAATACTACATTCTGAGACTGATTTTGGAATGCGACGTCGTGTGAGCAGCCTTCTGTTGACCGTGCTGGCTATAGAAGCTATTAAATGCAGTTTTTTTCTTTTCTCGTACTAATAAATTGATGAAAATGATACTAATGAAAATCTGAAACTACATTGTTTTTTAGAATATTGTTTTAATTTTTAGCTTTAGTTATGTTAACGTTTTAAGTAATTTAAGAAATATTCTGCGGACCACTGAATTAGATAATGTTTGAAAACATTTTTGCAATTAGAAGATAGATGAAAAATAATATTAGCCATAACCGTCAATTATCGTTCGGACATCCTTTGATGTAATCTTGACAGCAGATACTGCAGCGCGAGTAAATAGTGATCAAATCAATGAAAATGAGAGACGCGAATTTCTGGTATTCAATTTTCATTGCCACTGAATGAAAAAGCAATAATATCAAAGCATTTATGCAATCTTCGACCGGTTCCCAATTCAAGAGACACAGTGACACACACGACACGCGCGCAATGACAGTTTAAAGGTGTAGTTCGGTCTAATTTTTAGCCTTGTCTCACTGAACACGCATTTGTCCATCCCATACATTGACGATTTAGCCAGGATGACGAGTGGGTTGTGGTAGAGAAGTAACCTACTACCTTCCAATATAAACATACAAGAGAATGTTAAGCGAATTCCGCCAACTGACAAGATCAAAAACACACGGTGTGATGGTTAGAATGTCAGACAGAAATCCATATAGTCCGGCCGCCAGCCGGAATTTCTCCAAGGAACGAGGCCGAAAATGAGACTTCTACAGAATAATGCACAACCTATGACTAATGCGAATCTGTGTGCCTGTTGAGTTCTACCTGATTATTTTTCTTGTCCGACAGGATCAAGGAAAAGCATATACTAACTTCTGATAGGTGACGTATGCGATTAAATGCATGATGTTTCAGGCAAATTTTGATCCGTATGTTGCATTGGCCTATATCAGGATGCTAGTTAGATCTGAGTATGTTTGGCTTCATATACTAAGGTGCGGGTGCATGAACACTTGAGTGTGCGACCAAAAGACTTTCTATTCCAACAATTATGGGCTTTAGACTTAGCACATCTCACGTAATCAGAGAAAACACTGCCAAATGCCAATTTTACCGAAAGCTAAAGTCTGGCTCCAAATGGGTTTCCTGAATGTGTTTCCTTCAACACATGCGATTCCTCCAGAAACCATTGCTAGAAAACCGGCCTCGTGTATTCAGAATCAATCTATTTATTGACATCATTATGTAGTCATAAAATGTTCAAGAGCAAAACCAGAGTTTAGCCTGAAAATGCCTGGAAACCTGGATCTTTTTTCAATGTACTGTTTGTGAGTAGATCCAAAATACACTCACATTGCTCCATCCATCAAATTTCATATAGAGTACAGGGCGGAACTGAGAATGTTAACCACATTGCCACCGCATTGTTGTTCAACATGTACATGTACATCTACCGGTATTCCCTTACATGTATTCTCACCATGCGTATATCCGGTAGCATGTTTTAGTCATTATTATTACTTTGATCCATGCCTTTTGACAAATAGCATATCAAGACATTTCAAATCACATCAATCGCCTTAAGTGCTGTAATAACGATAGTTGTCACCAGTTTGAAAAATTAGGTTGGAGAGAACTTCAAATGCTTTATTTCGATGATATGGAACGACCTAAAAGGTGAAATTCAGTGTGAAATAAAATGTGAACGTTTCAATTCTCAGCACATCACAGGACATTGTTTCGCTATTGTTGCTGATCTATGAGGACCAAATTTGATGAAAGTTTTCTGAGCCACTGATGACTGTAGCAGGTTTCACATTGATGCCAATAATTGATAGGTGGCCGCTTAACCACTTAAACTGATGTTAATATCATCGAACAGGTTGTAATCATGAAAGGGGGCCCTCACCATCGACGCGGGGTGCATAGAGGTGCGCATAACGACTTAACGAGCGGACGAAACTCTACATTGATGGAAATTAATTAAACTACTTGAAATTTAGAATCAACAGAAGAATAGAGACTGCGAGTACTGGACTGTCAATGAATTCCAAATTTTTCGATTGGGACTAATAATGATATAATTTTCGGAGTAGATGATCCTTTCACATTGGAATGAATGAGTTTGCTGAGCTGTTAAGTAAAAAAATGAAAGACTGCAATTCAATATTACCGAAGTGTGACACTTAATAACACAATGGCGACTGCTGCCTTCAGCAAATGATCAGAAGTCAATAATCTTTTCTTTAGTTTTCCGACGAAGGAAATTCCATGCACAACTGATGAGAATTGGACATGATCAGCTATATTTAGATATTAGATTACATGGACTCTGACGAATTTTAGACATGGCAAAAAATGTAAATTATCTTTAACTTAGGAGCACTTGACAGACTGACAAGAATCAAGCAACAAACCTCGATTCTGGAGTATTAGTAATACTTCCAGCACAGGCATTACTCTAATCATCAAAAGATCGGTATTTGAATAAACGCAATGAAGATGGACGAATTTAGATTACAGTACATGTTTAAGGAACTTCATGAGTAATACAGGGCAAATAGAATTCCTTACCGAATGAAATGAAATTCTTACTTGGCGGCCACCAAACCGTTGTTCACACTGATGAAGAAGCTGAGATAGAATGGAACCCGATAACACGTCCACCAGCTACAACCAACTCACACGCCGAGACTGACACGCGACACTTGCATAACAGTGAGAAGGACACTCAGCAACTCTAGCGTGCATTCTACGTAATCTATTTATTGCATGAGCATCAACGAGTCTTTGTTTTCTGCGTCTGTTGGCTCAACGGCTTCAGCGAGATGAACGGCTCATCAAAAACCACGCTCATGATTGAAATCACGATATTTCCTTCCTTTCAAAATGCAAATGAAAATATCAGATCTTTTGCGCTGCACTCAATAGTTCATTAAGGAGCAGTACACGCAACTATCTATGCAATGGGTCATAAATTTTCGGTCAATTACGAATCTCTTGTACCTGTGATTCATTTGTAAAAGGCAATCGACCATAGAGTAGTAACTGGGGTTTATTACGGATCCCCCATCCTGTTGTGGTAAGTGAGGACTTCTCCTGTGGATCCCTAGCGCACTGATTTGAGGAATAATATCATGACTCTTCTATCTACTTTCAGGTCTATCTAATGTTTGTCCAATAGTTTTGTGCATTAAATTGCCTAAGTTGCTATAATTGATGCATTTCATGTATATTTTTCACAGCCAATGTACAGCCAAGCTTAGTAAGAAAATGAAGCTAAAATTTAATTTTGAAATCGATTTTATGAAATAAATTTAGTTAAGATAAATTTACTACAGCAGTGCAGTCCTCTCATGTCAAATAATTATGCAGTCATTGAAAGAAAAGAGCAGCACCTCAGTATTAATGACATGGCCAATGTGATAGCAACTTCAATTTCATTAGATGAACTATTTTTGTTATCTATTCCAACATGCGATATGTGTAGTTTCACTGTTTTGAAGAACTAACCAAGGAATTGATTACCATGATAGCAATACAGAAGAGATAATCCAGTTCTACAAATCCTTCCAGTCACTGATTGCTTTGGAATGGTAAAGTTTTTAATTAACTTCAATTAATTAACTTAATTCTACGCAATGGCTCTTGATCCAAAAATGTACTTCGCAAGTTAACAAATTATTAATACGTAATATAATGTATTAATACTAAACAGATCCGTTCAGTCTGTTGGAAAAATGAGCTGTGGAATAAAGTCAGCAAACTTTAAATTGAGTCAAGAAGCAGAATAAGCTCTTAATCTTTTGTATGAAGACAATTAAATCATGCTTGTGTTCATGAAGTTTCCTTAATAATCAACTTAATTACCTTTTAACTAATATTCTTATCGGAAAAGTACCGAACAGCTAATATGTAAATACAGGATGAATTTGCAAGAGGCCGCCGTTTTAAAAATTGATCAGATACTTTTCTAGACCTCAGGAGAACAACATCCGTAAAAATTAATCTTTTGATATAAAAATTGTTGTCTGTTGACATATTTTGAGCTGACATACTACCTGCCAAGTGCTTACTCTATGATCGAAGGATCATTTTATAATCACTTAAGAAAATGATTATTAGAAGAGGTACCATCGTAGGTATTTTGTAAGCGGTACACGACTAAATTAGTTTTACTTTGAGAATGCTTAACATGTGTACACACTTATTACGATTTTTAGATTTTGTGTGCCATGAAAACATTTAACTCGATGTAGTAGAGCTTTAAATGCATTGCTTACTTTAAGCGCTTGGGAAGTCTTGGCAAGAGCTTTCTTGAGAGCAGACACCTTTTTTGAAGCATCCTTCTCCATGTCACCAATCGTATGCATAAGAGCATCGTTTTGATTACCGAGATCAGTTACGTATGATCGGAGAACCCGAATCTGCAACTGAATTGAAGTTATGAGAATATACCAATTATCTGGAAACTCATGCAACATAAGTGAGCTTCACTAAAAGCAACTAACATACATCTATCATTGATTTTTTACAAAAAAACAATAGTCTAATAAAAATTTCACACTGCTAGACTTATAAAAATAATCTATTTAAGAAGAAGTATATATTGAAGGACAATTACAACTGTTTAGCATTCAAATCAGGCAAATAACTCATGAAGCAATTCAAGTGAAGGCATAGGAATCAAAATGAGGTAAATGAGAATGAAATATGCAGAAGAGCAAAAGCTGAAGCGACAACATGATAGAGGCTATGAGAACATTGTGAAGTTGACTAAAACTGAATGCAATTTGAAATATGACGTCTCACCTTAAGCGATGCACAAGATTTATCTGCTGTCGATGTGCTCGTCTCATGTATAGTGCATTGTGTAAGTCTTGCTCATCACTTCAGGGATCCCGTGCATTTTCGGAAACATTTCCCCTTGAGTTTTCCCTTATTGATATGACAAGGTTAATGATGCATACTTTTATCATGGGTCAGTATCATTCGTAAATGCCTACTATGAGCAGCACAGAAGATGCTTCGAAATACGTTGGCAATGAAAGCATCAGTGATTAAAAACATGAATCATGGATGACATTAGATATCGAGAAACTTATCACCTCACATAACTGAGGAAAGAATGAGAATGGCATCATGGACTCACAGAGTGGGAACCGGGGCGGGCCACTGATTTTCCAGAAAATTTTCCTTCACATCTTCTTAAACTTCAGATTTCTTTTGTACTGCGTTGATGCACAATCGAGCTCAAATGGCTCAAATTCATTCAAATGGTTACTAACTTAAAATAAAACTTGCCCGTGCCGAAAAAAAAACTACCCCACGCTGAAACCGGGACGAAAATTCCGGGCGGGTTCCCACTGCACGGACACAGCAGCAACCGACGATCAACTTGGTTTCAAGTAAGATTCTTTCACCACACAGACCATCTTCATACCAGGATATGCATGAAAAATACCAAACAGTCGATTACACCATTTCATTGTGAGATATCAAAAAAATGACACTCAGTTATAACCTATCACATTTCCATCTACTAAAGGCCAGTAAAAGATATATTTAGACGTTAATAATTCGGAAGTGTTCGCTATAAAGAGCATAATAGAATCACCACAAGACTTGAAAATCGATAAAAACTCATGCTTTGATGGATGTCTCAAAAGTGTTCAAGGTCTCAAATATTCCGTTTGCGGACGATCATCTGGTGATTTGTGGGTATCATTTCAAAAGCATCAATGGCAGAGTGAGATAAGATGGCGAACTCTATCGATGTGATTTTTGAGTGCGTTATACTTCGAAACAAAAAAATTTCACTATATAACATCATATAAGTATGTCAACATTTCATCTTTTACATTAACAATAGAATGGGGAACTTTTCCTTACACCTATTACTGGGAACCCATGCTGGAACCCATGGAAACACCACGACCAACAGTTTGCCTGAAGACTTTTCGGTCACTCATGTTAGACAACAAGATACTATTTAAAAATATGAAAGATTGATCGCTGTTATATATCAAATTGAAAATAATCAGAACTTAGAAGTAGAGAAAAAATTATGCAGAAAAACACAAGAAGAAAACCAACTAAGTAAAAAAATAACAAAATGTCATACCAACAAACAACACTGCGAGCAATCACAATTCATTCGCAGGTATCATACATACTTATTTATGTATTATATAAGCAACGCATCACTACAGTTATTCTTGCATAATATTTCAGAATTACATGCATTCGTCATGTTTTGTAAGAGTATTATGAACTTGCTAGAGATTACTAGCTCTAACTTGATGAGAGCTGCCAGTGTGAAGACTCCCCTACTCCGGGCCCCTAGCTGGCTAGTATGGCTTCACGCTTATGATAGGGGAGAAATGAGAAAAAATCAGTTACAGGCATAGGTGTTTGATTGTTCAGTAATTTTAGAAAATATCATTTTTCTAATTGATGAATTTTCCTGGCCCGCTGAAATTAATGATTAAGGTCTCCTGGTGTGTGAGGTTTGCGAAACTGCTAACTTCACAAAAGTCTGTAATAGTGAGTATAAGGTTAGCATTTCCTAAAACGGTGGAGAATCCACCCGTTAGGAATTATAAGAAAACAGAATTTTCAATTTGTTGCTGATGAGTTTGTGCTTCATGAAATTGAGTGCCATGGCATCGTAAATTGTGCATTCAGCACGAACGCTCGAGAATTTTTTATTCCTCAAAGATTAATTTTCCCTAATTTGACAGACTTAATTCAAATAAAGAATCACTAATTTTACATGAAGCTTTATGACATTATTTTCTTTCTTGGAACTTTAAGCTCGAGTGAGATTGTCGCATGCACAAAGAACTTTGGAACAGTTATATCATATCAATGTTTTCCTTTCTGTAGTTATTCATAATTGCCATGACTCTAGTAATTATCCTGAGGTTCTATCTACAGATGCATCATCTTTGGTGTTGTCTAATGTGCTTGAGGGAGCGCTCGTATCGCTTCCATTGTATCTTCTGAATGACTAAGGAGGATCGGAAGTCTTCATTTCAAAGAAAGCAGAATATTTGAATGAGGTTTCAATTAGTCAGTCATTTCTGGAAATGGAATGCTTAATCCAAAACTGAAAGTCGAAGACCAAAAATGTCGTGAGCATGCGTGCTGCATGCTAACTTGAGATTTCAAGTTGACCATCCAAGAGGCACAAGCTCATCAGTAGAGCATAACACTACACCGTTCAATTCAGCTAGTTAATCAAGAAGTTCACAAAAATCATGAACATGAATATCGGCGTTCTTTATCTGCTTCCAGTAGTAAAATGATGAGAACATGCTTGATAAAAAAGGTATTCTTATCGGTGAATTCCTCTGTAACTTGTATTTATTTCAGCATTCCTAGACTTAACTATTAATAAACAAGTGGTGGATTCACATTATCTATCCGCTTTTTCATGTAAAAAGCAAACAGAATTCTCTGTGAAAAGTAAGTTATTCATTTTGATAACATTGTGATAACACGAGATGGGGTATTCTGCTCATCATATTGATTTATGAATATTTTCAACTAGCATTGTGAGATATTTGAATTCAAAAATAGTCATACGATTACAGAGATTGATAGACAGTCTGAAAGAGAAGACTGGCATTGGTCTTATAAGCAATAGGCCTAATCAGTTCCGTTTTGATGTCAATTTCAATTCATGAAAAAAGTAGCATAAGACTTCTATAATGAGATGCGAAAGATTTTCATGCCAATTAATCAACTCTCTCATCATAAAAAACATAAACATGTGAAAGCACGTATTAGCCTAGCAAAAAGTTGAAATAACCAGCTACTCACATTCATGAAAGACAAATACTTAATTAAGATGGCTAAGTGATTCCGTCAGGTTCTCCAGATCTTCATAGACCTTACCAGTTTTTACAATAATATCCCCTGGATTTGAGAGGCTAAAATACAATATTGTTGCCAAAAGATATTCACCATGTCTCATATTTAGCGTCAATTAATCGATATATCTATACATTGAAATACATTTGAATGAACTACCGACCATTGACTATAATGTAGGCCTATTTATATCATGCCGAAGAATGTGTAGATAGCTCTCACATCATTGTCATGTCTCCGGACTGAATCAAAGAATTAAAGGTCCACTTCCTATGTAGGAAGGCAAAGCTGGAGGCAAAAGTCATGTCAGTCAAATCAACAAGACAAAAGCTCTTATCAGCCGGAGTAATCAAGCGACATTGAAGGAAAGTTTTCTTGCGGCGTTCGAATCAAGAGTCTTGGAAGGAACTTTATCAACTGCCCAAATCCCCAAAAATGTGTGCATCATAGATGTACAGATTTGTCCGCTGTCCATACCAATCTCTATGTTAAGTACCGGCTATGCAAAGGAGAACTCGCCAATTACAACCAAGGTATTCCCGATATCTATTTGTAGCGACTCGTTGTGCATAACCAATGAGGCTGTAGACGATTTGAGTATTTAGGAGATCGGTGGCTGATGAGACAGCAACTGACCGCGTAAGAAGCACTTGGAAGAATTTTTGCTTTTTTTACCAGTTCTGACGAAAGAGGACACTTTCCTGAGACACAGGGGTCATGCCTGCAAGGTATGCATGATAAAAATATTGCTGCATGCTTCGCTGACATGGCCAATCGAAATAGGAGACCTAGCACGCCTCAAAATGAACGAAAACTCAATCAAGCTATGTATGTGCGGTAAAACTTTGCGAGCGACGTTCGATATATGATCTACGAAGTATGCTTGGTCTGAACAGTTTCGATGCCAAGTTGGGACTAAATTGTTTGAGGTGGCTAAATCACCGACAGATAATGGTCGATCTTCAGATAGCAGAAAAAGGGAGATGAAGGAGACGGAGCTGATGCATCTCAACCCTTGACCTACGCAAGATCGAACGGTGTGGAGAAGGTGCACCCGCGCAAATTGGAATCGACGTGGCCCATATGTTGCACCATTCCCTCATGTGCTACACCATCAAACCTGGGCTATTTGTGAAGGAGATGCGGAAGCCAAAAGAAATTAGACATGAAAAGCATGCCAAAATTAAAACAATATAGCCACAGATAGGATATAGTGTTCTGTTACTCAATTCTATCGGCTTGATTCGATGAAATTGTAGTCTTAAGAGAACGTGAACTTTTGTAAAACATATAAGTAAGCAAGGTGGGCGACAAGTTACGTCAAGTGGCGAATGTTATTTGCACGCATTGTGTCTGAAAGTTCATTGAAGCGTTAAAGCAAACTCGATACCCTCTCTGTCTACGGGATCGTTTGGAAGATTACCAAACAGGCGCCAGAATGATACATTTTCATAATGAACATAAAATGATATTTGACTTGTTCAACCAGCTGTTGAAAAGAGAAACAAACAATCAAAATAACTATCATCACAGCGGAGTACGAATTGGAATATTCATCGTTCTTTCTCATTACACATGCAGACATGACATGCATCATAAACACCTTCATTCCTAAACGTACTAGGAACTACCCCCACCAAACTTAACCGCAAATCAGTAAACAAGCTAGGCATAAAATATCGGTACTTAAAATTGCAGTACTATGTGTTTCACTAAGGATAAGTCATACATTTTTCAATCCATTTCATGGTCTGAAATATATTAGTAGTTCTAGTGATATCTATATATAATGTGGTGCGATGGACGTACCATCACAAGAGGAAATTCTATCGGTCATCAGAGGACTTCCATCAGGTCGCGCACCAGGGGAAGATGGAATCACCGCGGAGATGCTCCAGACTGCTACTACTTTCATATTCCCCCGTTTCCATTACATTTGCTGCAACACCTGGGAAGAAGAAGGATTCCCATCTCAATGGAAAAAGGCATTATTCTGCCCATGTTTAAGAACAAAGGAGATCGGAGAAGCACCAATTATCCTCCCATCACCTTGTTTTCCGTACCACCCAAAGTTATCACTGCAGTACTTTTCAACAGACTCAGGACACTGATACTTGAAAGACGCCGCCCTCAACAAGCAGGATTCACTGCAAGGTGATCAGCAACGTACTGTATTCTCACCCTCGAGATCATTGCTCAACAATGCAGAGCATTTCGTCAACCACTATGCGCAGCGTACGTTGACTCACTAGACAGGAACGCACTGTGGTTTCTCCTTTAAGGGATCGGAGTACCCCAAAATACATCAACATATTGCGTAATCTTTACACCGACAATACATGCAGAGTAAGAGCAGACGGGAACACTTCGGACTCCTTCCCGGTGACTTCAGGCGTCCTCTAGGGTTGCGTTGCGGCTCCCAACCTGTTCAACATCGCGATTGACTTCTGGCTAGGGAAAACCCACACTCGCTGTTCCGATTTTGGCGTCAATTTCCACTTACGATTCACTGATCTTTGCTACGCTGACGACGTCGTTTTGCGTTCGTCTGTTCTGGGCTCACTCCTTGAGTTTCTTTCAGTACTCGGAGAAGAAGCATCACCACTCTCAACTATTCGGAGACCAAAATTCAGTCACTGTCTACTTTTTTACCACCACCAACCAATGATCAGATGGTGAACTCAGTCCGCATCGAAATGACCGACAACTTAGTCTACCTCGCGACCCGAATTTCCAGCCAATCTACAGCGGACAAGGAAATAATCGGCGTCTTAGTTGTGCTCGGTGAGCTTTCAATCGATTATCAAAATTATGGCGTAACAGAGAAGTTCGTACCCCAAAGAAGCATCGAATATTGAATACATGCGCTCTACCAGTGCTGCTATGCGGCTGTGAGGCTTGGAGTCTTCCGGTTGCTCTAACCCGGAGCATCGGCTGCTCGCCCCCCGCCACATAGTTGGAGTCGCCCGCGCGGCCGACGTCGGCTTACATGGATTTTCCAAGTGCAAGCCGCCCTACCGCTGCTCGACCTTCTTGTCCGTGCCCAGCACCGCCAGGCCTTTCGAGATCTGTTCGCCATGATCACTTGAGCTGGTCAAGCGCATCCAAGTACGAGTAAGTAAGTATATGAAATACTATCATATACAGGTAATTCACTGAGAATAGATATAAATTGTTCAGAAATATCATTGTGTTTCCTCGGCTTTCATTAAGGTCATTTTTGTTGGAACCAGGACCCTAATTTAGATATGAGAGTCACTCATTCGCATATTTGAGTTGCTGACAAATTGGCAACATGCTCAGACATTGTTGAACCGAAGAAATATATTGTAGTTATGATTTCGGAGAATCAAAACAATTAAATGTTCCATTTCTTTCGTCCATTCATTCTCGTTCGTAATATGAATCATCGAGTCAGCAGCCTCCTGATCTCACAACAATTGAACTGCATGATGTCCATGAAACATTTTTGGGCTTAATGTATAAAATATATCCTCATATTTCAGCTGCATCAACTGAAAATATAGTGGATGTATAAAACATAGATTTCGGAACTCAGACAGAAGAAATTTGGCAGAAGCTAGTGACAATACAAACAGAGTTGTCATCGCTGAACATAAGGGCATTGTGAGAGACTATGTTCAAGATTGACGGCGGGAAGTTAACGGCAGTACGGCGACACAAATATTGTTTTATGTTACAGATGAACAGCCGTCGTCGAGGCTGGACCACAGAATTGGAATATTTAAACACGTCGGTTAAATACACATACAAGTCAAATCAAATGCAAAACGGCAGCAAGACAAGAAACTCAGTAAGTGGGTGGAAAGAAAAACTTCATGCATTAATTGTATGCCGAAAAATATTTTCAAAAAATTATCTGTCTAATTTTTCAAATATTCTTAATCATGCTGTATTGTGTACAAGTTTGTCGAGAATGTAAATGCTTCCGATCAGTGTTCGGATTCCATTGTCTGGAAATTCGCGCCAAGCATAATCCAAGCTTGGTCAAATTAGAACCAAATTTGAAATTGCCGCCAAGGCTAATATTTTCGCGCTTGGCGCGAATTCGTGCCAGAATCCGGATACTGCTTCCGAAACTTTGAGAGACAGTACGCGTATAGGAAAAGAGTTAACGAACTTGTCAGGAAAACCTGACATCGTCTGTATGTCTTTCCTTTGTGATATCGCAATTAAAGCTACTAAATCTTCGCATATATAAGCGCGCTTATCATTGAACTGGCTGCTTGCTGTGTAATAGCGATGGTTTGCCATATAATGATCATGACCAGAGTTCACACATAGCTGCGCGCGCGTCGTTCGTTTTCGCGTTTCACTTTTTAAGGAAGAGTGAACTATTTCGAATTATCTCGTAAACTATCTCTGGATCAAGATGCGAAACTTCCCTTCTGTATAAACCGAAGCCAATTCTGTGGACATGACATTTGCCAACATTTTGGATTAGCAAATGGATAGAAGAAATTTGCTTGAAACAGAGACTACTTAATCTATGAGCAGAAATGCCGAATAAAATGGTTCTCTGAAAGGAAAATTCATTTGCGCACTTTTGCAGGCCGTATTCCTGTAGACACATTTTATCAGCGACAGACATCCTTGTTGATGGACTGTAATCAATGATAGTGGATGCAAGACAGAAAAGAGAAATCGTCAGAGTAATCAGCTACAGGCATTTCGTATACCCATGTATGTTCTTTAATGCCTTCAAATATTCATGCCTTGATTTCGTCTTCAGAGCAACCAATTCATGCTTGGATCAGATGCATTTTTGCAAGGTCAAATACAAGTATACTTTCATATATTTCAAAGTGACAAAGTACAAATAAATGTTTTAGTGTTACAAAATGCAAATACTTTAAAGCACTCAAAATAAGAACAAAAGCTGTTTCTAATGCATTTCAAATCATAGTCAATTACTAACTTTATGCAAGTCTTTCTATCGAATTCCTGATGAAAAGGTTTCCACAAAACACATTACGAATACAAGCACATAGTGGTCTACAAGATATTATACCCATGTATGTTCTTTAATGCCTTCAAATATTCATGCCTTGATTTTGTCTTCAGAGCAACCAATTCATGCTTGGATCAGATGCATTTTTGCAAGGTCAAATACAAGTATACTTTCATATATTTCAAAGTGACAAAGTACAAATAAATGTTTTAGTGTTACAAAATGCAAATACTTTAAAGCACTCAAAATAAGAACAAAAGCTGTTTCTAATGCATTTCAAATCATAGTCAATTACTAACTTTATGCAAGTCTTTCTATCGAATTCCTGATGAAAAGGTTTCCACAAAACACATTACGAATACAAGCACATAGTGGTCTACAAGATATTAACAAAGGAATTAAGAAATTCTTTAAATCTTAATTCTTTGAATTTCTTTCTTCACGCCAAAGTGAAAACCTTTCTTCAAAGGTTTTATTGATGACATACATGTAGATAGACTATATGATATACTATGATTATGATATATATATATATATATATATATATATATATATATATATATATATATATATATACTTAGATGATCTCTCAGCGCCACTTCCACAGACTGCTGAAGAAAAGTTGGAATGCAGAAATAAATAGCCTGTGTTCGTTCCCAAAACTTTCAGGGCTGGGTTATAGTATTCAGTAGTATTGACTGCACCCAGTTTTAGACCGAAATATGGGAAGAACTACAGGAAATTCAGCAATTACGGATTATTCTCGTTTTCCTCATACAGGCCCTTAGATGCTAAATTGTAGGCTGAAATTTCGATGGTATCTTAAGGATTCACAGTCCTATGGGCTGCATGTGACGGAACACAAAAATACTCAGATTAAAAGGTTGATGAAAAATCATATATAATAGAGATTATATTTAATTTTCATTTTCACTCGAAGAAAATGGTAAATGGGTTAACAACTATTTATCTGCAAATTTAGGCCGTTTTGGACAACACCCACCGATACCACAAATTTTTTTTAGGTGCCAAAAATCTTGATTTTTTTCGTATAACCTTTATTGATATCCATAATTAGCGTATATATCAAAATTTCTATGATAACATACCCGCAAAGAACGCCAAAACAAGTAAAAAAATAAATCATTTATACTCTAAATAGCCTCTCAGCGCCATTATAGCGTATATTACCAGGTCTCTATGAGCCAGTCACATATAATTAAAGGGTATATGAGCGCCAAGTACCATAAAAACTTACCATATTATTCCCAATTTGAGAGCTGATACCCTCGTTACTGTCACTTCAACGTACGCTACTATATAGTACCAGCTGAGATGGAAAAGTACGTGAATAGGGAGAAATTTACAATAGAACTTGTGAATTTGTACTGTTGCTTGGTTGGCACATACGGTCGGAAAATAATTTTACTATTTCGCATAGATTTTCTTCAAAGACTAATAAGTAGTATATAGATGAAAAATACAATGTAATATGCAACTACTTATTTGCATGAATTTGAAATAGATCAATATTTACATACTGGATAAAAGTGAAAGTCACAGCAAAGTTTAAATGTCCACTCCATTCCGATAGATTTTACCTGCATGAAAAAAGGGCCATGAAAATATAAAAAAGATATGAATTTGTCATGATTGGCACCAACCGTCAAGAGGAACAAGATATAGGAACTAAACTTTCATTACTTGAAACAGGACTTTACACAGCTAAGGAGCTTGCCCTGTTTCTACACATACACCTTGCAAGCAGTTCCTAGCAGAGTTTAAGTTTCCCTATTTTTATCTTTCAATGAACGAGTCGCTTCTCTTGAAGGAGAAAGTGACAAAAGATGCTGTGGATTAAATGCCATTGCTGTGGTGCTTATCATAAAGGATCACGATGATGTTATCGCAAAATAGCGGAGTAGGTTAAGTAGGTCTATCGTGAATGGCAATATGAAGCATGACAATGAGCTTCAGCTTGCGCATTGTACATTGTGGCATATTTTGTTGATGATTAGTATGTATGATTATTTATTTCTTCTTGTGTTTCTTTTAGTCCTACATGTATATGCACATGTCCTCCGTGTCTGTTTTTGGATAGGCCTAGACCTTTCATGGAAGCAGATGTCTCACGAAGCACACTTGAATTCAGGTCTTTATTGATTCTTTATCATCACTTCATTAAAGGAGATTGTCAACAATTTCGTCGGCAGAGTTTCGATGAGTTTTATACGTTGAATACTGTGTAGGCCTATCAGGCCTATCACTACTATCAGTCTTATAAAGCAATCACGCTAAACGATCCATGAGACTATCTGAGACAAACCCTGAACAAAACCTAGAATCCAACCATAAAGCAACCGAAAATTTCTCTAGACCAACCTTAAATAAATTCTATAAACAACGAACCCAAAACTAATTTTCATTTTAAAATTACTTTTCGCGTAAACCGCACCATAGGACGGGTAGCAATTTGAAGTCGATGTGGCCTACTTATGTGGCCTATTTGAAGTCCTCTTATGATGCAAAAGTCAACCTCAAATTAAGTACATGTGAGTCTCATCAATTTTTCTTCGAGTTGCAATAAGTTATTGAATCTAACCTTTAACATCATACATTTAACTCGGCAACGCCCAAAATTTACGCATTTATGCAAAATTATTTTAATTGCTTGTAACTAGTGTATTTACCATCCAATATGACTACTGAAATGAAAAAACTGATTATTTCAACTTTTTTGTATTATTTCCAGCATGTGACATATGTGTCACACTTATGTTCTAACCGAATATTTTCACATTCACCATATCGGAATTAAATCTACAACTACATTGTAATGATTATACAGTAGGTAAATCAACAACAAATCAGCTTGGTTTGCCTGATGTGTCGAATAATGTATACTGAGCAGGGTGTCACATTATAACCGGTACTTTTTCAAAAATTCAATTCCTATTTTTTTCTAAGTTTGAAGGCTCATAGCAAGAAAAATTTAGCAACTAGAATATTTTGAGCTAATCTCAGCTATAGATATGTTTGTAATCTTCTGTAACGCAAAACTTTGACTTCAAGCACTACAGGTCAGGAAACAGAGCGTTTGCGGCAGCATAGTCAGTGTCAATTAGATGAAAAGTTTGTCCTCAAATCTGATCATCCCATCAATCAATTTGCAAGGAGTTTACCGATCATTCATCTCGTCAATATCATCAACGGCAGGAAATTGGAAACGATTTATCCCGACATTGTTCATACCGCACTGAAAATGTGTGGCATTTTGTTGAATCCACAGAAGCAACTATTCCGGGACACCAGCCATCAATGTATATACCCCATAGCCACCATATCACCAACCATATTGCATGGCAGGTTCCAGACTGTAAGCCTACTAAAGTTGATGGAGCATTTCCAATGAAAACTTTTGTTTGATTGCCATTTTCACCAATTGATTTGCCCTCAAAAGGAACTGGAACCATAGATCTCATCAAATAAAATACTTCATCTTCACGAGAGTCCTTGAATTTCCTGCGCACATATCAAAGTACTTTGCCATGGTTTTGAGATTGTGGAAACGTTTCAAAATCCGGAAAGAAAATATTGCTTTTGAGCTTTTGACTAGATTGCTGATCGTTTAGTCATATCTCACAAGTAGGCCTATAACGATGTCATTTACTCTTTGGCATAGCCGTAATTCTCAATGGAAGTGCTGAACATCCTAGGCCTATTGAATTTGAAGCTTCTTCTATTATTGAGCCGTAATTAGCTGATGCTACATGTACAACAAAGTTACTTAGTTTATTTTTGCTCTTTGATGGATCCATTCATCAAAAGGAATGCCAAATATGGCACAATCATCTTTTCTGATGATCACATCTGCTACTAGATGACTACGCTACATGTAGAAAGAAATAAACTTATTTTCTTTATGTTTCAATCGCTTTTACTTTCATTATTAAACACATTAAGAATGTTCAAGGCGCGCAAATTATTTGATGTGTTCAATGAAAATTATTGCTGATAAATCACCGATTCTAGAACATACACGAACGGAAAATTCAAGAAAATTACTATGGCGTCATATGACGATTCTTCAATCGTCCTCTTATGACGCAACTTTGATGAACTACATCTATGTTTGTAGACACTAACAGAGAAATTCAACAATGCGTCAACAATCCACATAGCCCATATTTTGATAATTTCTGCAAGAAAACTTTGCATTTCAAGATTTTTCAGTTGAATAAAAGCAGTTACAGTATTGTCGAAGCGTCGTCTTATGACGATTATAAAACTATGTATTTATCTTATCATTTCATGGTTCATGAAAATGATATTATCAAATTTTAAGTTTTCAAGAATACTTCAATTCAAATGTAAAAATATATCAAATAGCGATAGCTAAACAGATGATCAATCATGTCAATATCACAGCCTGAAAAAAGGCATTCTAAAGGGAATAAAAATGAAGAAAATAACGAATCTTTTCTGTTTTATGTGTCATTCGACCATCTAATTTCATGAACTAACTTTAATATCATAAAATATAGGCATCAACATAATATTTCAGTGAAAAGATGCCGTCCAATCTAACTTTTACTTTCTTACAAAAAGTTGTCATTCGCGTGGAAATGCTCATGTGCGTTTGAGGCGCTTAGAGACTATTTTGGCGCTCAGACACCACTTGTGGCGCTCGGAGACCATTTAATGGCGCTAAGATACCTTTTAAATATATCATCTGCCATTGAAATGGCGCTCAGAGCCCTATAATGGCGCTCAGAGATCATTTAGTTTGGCGCTTAGATACCTTTTATATATATATATATATATATAAATATATATGTATATATATATGATTATATGATTATAATCGTCTGAATCCTAGGTTCAATGCCACTTGATGTCAGGTAAATATTTTTTAAGTGAAAATGTATCAACGGAATTTAGTCAGTAATTCTCATACGATGATGAAAAACATCACATCAGCCATTTATGATAGAATATAATGCCTGCTAATTGAAATTATTAATTGAAGTAGTCCTGATGAGGACTGATGGCGTTCTCTAATCCGCAAGTGTACAAATGCAATGCTGTTGCAAGCATTTAACACGTCCGGTAAATATTTAGTCAATAAAATCAAATGCAAAGCGGTGGCAATGGCAGGAACTCCATAGCCTCTAATGGTGCAAATCGAGGATTCCATACCGGGCGCAATTACCGGCATCTATGATGGAAAAAAGTTTTCCGATTTTTGACAAGAAGCTAAACCTCCCAGAAGGTAGATCTAGCCAGGTACTTTATGAAAGTAGTTGAAGAGATTTCAAATATAAAATTATTGATTTCAAGTTTGTCAACCAAATATAGACTTCTGGAAGCGCACCGGTACTTGCTAAATAATACGGTCAATTCAGAAGATAAACATATCTCCATCCAGATGTGTAATGGATGAAAATTACCCCTAGAAAACATCGCAGATAGATAAAATTTTCACTTACTGCTTTCAACAATACTTAAGTTCTCATTGATAGGCCCATAATCAGAAAAAGAATTTCCAGCAAAAAACTTTTTGCAGTTGCATTTCTAACTACACGACATGCAGTGATTTACAAGTAAGTGAATGTATGCAACATATGACAATTACAAGCATTAATTTTCAGCCAAAAAGGTTATGGTAGAGCAAAACCGCAAATCATTATTCAAAAGCAAACAAGCACTATTTCCTGCACGTCACTCTAATTTATTTGAAATAAATACTTGGATAGACATATGGCAGAAGACTTTTATTCGTGCAAGCAAACTTTCTCTTATTTACATGCTGGACATCTGCTTATTGCACATTTTGATTAAAACTATTGCTTTTTATTACTCGATGCACTGCAGAAAGGAATTTTAATATAATGACAGACACTCTGTTCAGATAGACCGGCATGTCATGGATCGAAGGGTTCGCAAATCATCCCGAACGTAAAGCCTGTCCATTTGTAGAATCAAAATTCTATGTAATTTGGAACTTTCACATGATGAATTCAATGACTCTGAAAATGTCAGTCTAAAGAATGAAAATGAATACTAGTTAATGTTAAAGTAAGTAGATTAATGAATTGTTCGAATTTTTTCCTCGATGCAGTCGCAATTTATTTTTTTAAATTTCCCCAAAACACAACTCAAAAGCACTGAATGACGAGACTCCATGTGACGAATGTATTGGCAAGTTTTGAATCCGGATTGCCAGCTTTAGAAATTCAAAATTATTTAAGGACGTTTCTGAAACTCAAGCTAAATTGCTAGCGATGTTGGCGTGCATGCTTTACCACCTACTTTGAATGTCATCTATCTAATTACTATCCGCATCAATGTATAATTGCATAAGAAAAACAAGAGATCGTTATCGTCATCTTCATAAGTAAACAGTGAAATTCAATTCTTTATAGCAAGTTTGTACTAGTCAAAGAATGCCTGCACAATTCGATTGAAACACGTATAATTCGAATAAATAAAAATACTCTGTTTACCTTACCTTATCTCTTTTCCTCAAGAACTTCGGGATGTCGTGTGTATCCTTTGGCATAACTGTCTCAGGCGAAACATACTAGGACACAATCATTCTGTCAATGAAGGGCCGTGCGAGCTTGCGAGATTTTCTTGTCACAGTTTCGCTTTGATAAATTATGAAAAGTCAATAGCGATGGGTAGCCCCGCCGACCAAACTATTGAAAGAAGTATTTAGCTAATCTCATAACGAGTTGCATGAACAAGAGCCGACCTGTGGATAGTTGTATAATTACCGTGTCAGCCGTCAATTAAGACACGATCACTGTCAGTATTTAACAATTACTCGCTGTTCATAAATAAACCGCCAATGTAGATTTCAATAAAACAATTATGGCAGTCAAAAAACGTTCACTCAATAGGTGCCAAAAATATCACTTCAATGGTATATTACACCAAGTAATGAATAAGCCATGATCTATTGACCATCTTGGCTGGACGATTGGATTCTCGGGCCACATCATTTGACCAGGAAAGGCTCAATAGCAGTTAAACGAGCGGGGGAGTAAAGCGATTGGAGGAGGGTCCTGCAGTCGATCGTTAACGTGTTTTCACGAGGCTCGGAGGCTTAAGCCTTTAAAATTGAGCCGCAGGATTAAAAGGGGGTGTTACATGAGCTCAAGCTACCAGACCGGAAAGTAAGTCGGCAAACATCACACACAAACATTTCTATTTGTACCTCCTCTATTGCTACCGCAGAAACAACTAGGCTACATTTCACTCTATTCCGCGTCCTTTCGAGGATACGCTAATCAATCGTGCCTTCTTGTTTAATTGGACATCAAACTTTATCAAAAGTATAAAAGGACTACATACCTTTGGCAACTGATGATTCAAGAAGATAAGGATGATCTCCATCTATGCGTTGTAAAAATCAAATCACATTACTGGCTGCAAAACCGCTAAGATGGCGGTCGACTTCGAGTTGTATTAATTCATCATCGCAACAAGCATCATGTTATGATCAACACTTACAATAAATACACATGTCAATACAAATTATTGAAGACAAAATAAAAACAATCAAGAAGGGGATGACTGATTGATTGTTTTCTGGATAATGGTGATTGTTATCAAAAAAGCAACCATTGAAAGCCAAACTACAGTGTACGTTATCAATATCGAAAACCAATTCTGGAACTGGTACGAGCTCTGGTCTGAAATCACACAGCAACCCGGAACATCATTGTCAAATAAATGTCGATTTTTAGTCTCTCCGCCTCGGGAGGTAGCAGCGCTCTCACTTGATGTTTATAACCCTAGCCTGGTGAGAGTTGCCAGTGTATGAAGGCTGTCCCACCCATGGCTTGCTAGCATGGCTCTGTGACGTGGGTGTGGCAGGAGTGAGTGAAAAAAATGTCATTATCTAGAAATTATTAGAAGTAATAAAATAGAAAAATAAAATAGTACAAAATTAGAAGTAGTTCCAAACAATGCTAGCTCAGGTACAACAAAGTATGTACTTCGTAATTGCACAAAATGAAGCGTGCGAATGATAAAACAAATAATGTTGAAGCACCAACAAGTACGTACCTACTCACACTTTATTGGTTATGACGTGCGATAATATTTCACTTCAAATTTCTTTAAAATCTCGACCGTGTTCTATTCGTACGCATCATTCCAATATTCATTCATCATGTTTGCAAAGCAAATCAAATGTAAATACCATTCAGATTATGACCAGGTTACTTAAAAGAAATGAGGATCTTACATGACAGGTCTTCAGTTGCATTCAAATGTGTTTTTTAAAAGTTTTGGTTTTTATTTAGCAGTCGCCTCAATTGTACGCTTGACTTACAGGGCAACAAAAACATTCTATCTAAAGTACCGAAGAAATCAACAAATACTGCGGAAAATAATACCATAACGCGATGGAGGAATCTTCATGATTTCAAACGAATTTTCCGATTCTGTCATAAGCAGAAAAGCAAGCATTTCTGTGCTCATGCAGGCGAGCAGCAGAGAAGTAGAAATGTACAATGCGACTGGTTCCATCGTCATGACTGCTGGTTAGCAATAAAACGACGTAAATATAAAAATAAATAGACGCAAACAATAAAACGTTAACACTGCTCACAGCAAAGGTGAAGCACAGATTAAGAAATTAATTATTTCCATGATGTTTTAACCAAATTGCAAGCCTATGTCAGCATGATTGAAATGCTCACATATAGCAGATGATAAAATGCAATATTTACATAGGAAGATTCAAATGACTTCGTATGATAAAAATGAGCATTTATTAAAGCCACATGCGAAGCATATATGATTCGAAATTGCACTTTTCTGATAGGCAGAGACATTTGGGCGGCTCCAGCCCCGAGGAAAGAAAATAGGAGAGACAAGGAAGAGAAAAATAGTTTTCTGCTGAGGATCCTCCTTTTCTACTCTCTAATCTGAATATTTTGTTTTTTTCACACTATTGACTCAATTTCAGGTAGCTTTTTAAACATTTTGCACTACTTCTGAATAAGACTCATTATAGCAAAAATAAAACATCATCAACATCATCAATTTATGAACAGTTGAATGATGAAAATATAAAAACTTCTAGATTTATTAAAGGAACACATGATGTCGGAATATGTTGAGTTAGTAATAAATTAAATGATTTCAAATGCATGGCACTCCAAAGCGAAAATTCGTTACATTAATAATGGTGGTACTGCCGGTGTCAAACTGCACTAGTATGTAGCTCAATGTCTATCATTTGTCAAGCGATAATTTCCATTGCTTGGTCATTTCTTTTTCGCTTGAATATGCGTTGAATTATATAAATCTGAAGGCAGTCTACCACAGAATGGCAAAGCATTTGGGGTTCCTATTTAATCTTTCTTAACATCGCGATTCTAGATATTCAATGTTTATGAAACAAATTTCTAATGAACGAATTTTTCAATGTTCCTATTCATTATCTGCGATTATCCTTTGCCTGTAGATTGTGATTTGCAAAGTCAACGAGTAGCAAAAACAAAACTTCGTCCCGAAATATGAGAGATCACCTTGGGTGCCGGCAGGTACGGTGGTCGGTCGATACCTCAAAATTGTTGATCTGAGTCCTCGACACCCCATACTCCTAAGTTTTAAGAAAGAGACAACAGCACATAGATCAACATACTGTAAAATACATGACCGAGAAGGATGATAACAGTTCATAGTTCGTTATAGTCCCAGACGCTTAAGAAGGAAGTAGTTGTTTATAACTGATGAAGCCTGACATCGTGTATGAAGGATACACTCAGTGAGTTTGGCCATCGGTCGGTATCAATATGATAATCAAAAAAGTTAATTTTCTCGACCGAAATTTTATTACAAAATTAAAGTGCCCGACGTTTCGTCAGTTTTAGTTATGAGCAATAGAAATTAATCTACAATAGCATGGTGTTGAGAGCAGGGCTGAGGCGCTGAATTTCACTCGCCTCCACCCTGCGGCGAAGACTCATTCATTAAATTGCTATGTAAAATGTTATTGATTGACACTTGATTATGAAGAGTAAAATGTCGAAAGACTGCGGAATTACCTCGCGAGCAATATTTTCTAAGGCGAGTTCGTATTTGTCTCTTTAATTCCCCCACATACTTTTCATTGCAAATATTGCAGGTGATTAGGTAAACAATATTCTTCACCTGACAAGATATCGGACCTTTGGAGACGCATGATTGACAGACTTGACAATTAGAGACATCAGTTTTTAACTGTTTGCGGCCGGCGCACAATTGACTTCATAGATTTCGAAATGGAGACCAGCTTCAAATCATCCGACAAACCAGTGCGGCGAACAAGACTATTCAACTGTCTGGAATTAGAATCACTACCAAGGGTCAAAGAAATTAACCTCTTCTTATTATTAGACTCCACTCTTGATTTAGGGCCATTAAGGAAACTTCATCACAAGTAGATTTGATGAAGAAAATAGGATAACTATTGCCAATAAATTTCCTTTCAATAAAATGTATACCATTAGTAGTCAACGTAAGATTAGAGCACAGCCGCTTAACTCGTAAAAATTCATTAAAAACAACTTTGTGTTTCAAATGACGTGGATGATGAGACGTCCATTGGATAGTACAACCCGATGTATAAATTTAATATCGTTGCTAACACTACTAGCTGTATTTAAAAGCTCAGATAAAGTCAGATGATCATTGCAAATGACAAAACAGTCATCAATGTAACGCTTCCATAGGAAGATACTGGAACCCATTTTATGACGTTTATGAAGGTCTATGAAGGAGTTTACACTTCATAGTTCACCATGCCGCACAACATTCCATTTGAGTGGAAGGAACCCATAACAAAATCGATACTCCTTCTAAAGTTAACTATCTATTCTCACACGAGATCTTTTTTACTGCATGCGGACATTATCAGAATGAACCTCTGAATCTTCTGATCAGAATTTTCTTCGGGTTCCTTTGAGTATACAGTAAAATGGAAAACAAACAAGATTCATTTCTTCAATCAATGCCACAAGATGTATAGGAGGGCATGATAGGAGCTTATAGCTCCACGTTCACAGTGCTGCACAATTTGGACTCTCTCATACCACATACGTTGTGATAGGAGACTCCAGTCATTCAAGATGCTATAAAAACAAAAATGAATGCATAAGAATATATGCTGCTTATGTCTGGTGACTCCAGGTAATATTTGGTGACCGTGGGGAACAGGTCCATTTAAAGCTGGCAAAGACCGCACAACGGGATTCTTTCTGGGGGAACGCAGTAAGTCCGAGCGCAGGTGCTTGGTGGCTGTGTCTGGGGTAGCAATGATTTCGTCTGGTTACTTCGTGTCAGGGTTGGTTCTTGTTGGATTCATGGCGCCTACGAGATGGCTTTTATGACTTGGGGAGACACCCCTGTTAGTGGCTTTGCGCCCCTGAGAGACCATAGTCAGCACTAGTGAGCACGTCCCGGATCATTTGGAGAATAGCTGACAGGGTTACTTTCGTTGGAAGTCCGCATGACACAGGTGCAAATAAATCGGGGTTAATCAGTTTAATGAGTAGAACAAAATGTCCAAAAATTTCGGTGTATTCTAGGGTTTCTACGTTCCAGAGACTTTAGATCTGGTAGCCCAGACAGCATGTCAATATTGAAAATCTTGATTGGAGCTTGATAAAACCTAAACGTAAATGCCCACACATCAAAAATCATTTATTTCGATTGTATTTTGGTTTGTATTAATCCAAATCAAGATGTTCGGGTTGACATGCAAGTCGACTTAGATAGAGACCGTCTAAATTGAAATGTTAATACAACCAGTAAATGTGCTCAAAAGTATATCTGTTAAATAGTAAGCAATATATTGACTTATTTAATCTCAAGATTCCATACAGAATAGATCACATTGCTAATAGTTTACAGACTACCAATCATATATAAATCGTATTCTTGATTTAGGTAGGCTACATATCCATAGAATATTATCTACTTCATTCCGCGAACTGTGTATAAATTCCCTCCATTGTCAATATGCATAATTTCCATGCTGCAGCAGTATAAAGAAAGCATTGTAACTTCAGATGCCGCTACCTATTTTGAAATGGACTCCAGACCTGGCACTAGAATGAAGACCTTCCAATTAAGTATAGGCTTATCCATGTTACAAAGGAAGGATACGTAGGGCTACATACTCGTATGCATGCTATAACAAGCTCTACAAGGATCATCATCAAAAGGCTTGTTTAATGATAAGTCTTTATAATAGATGCAACAAATTTATTTGTAATAAAAGCTCAAGTAAAAGATGCATACGTACGTATACTAAAGTGTGATAATAACCTGTTTGTAATGGTACGCAAATGCACGTATGATCTATACAGTACAAAGGAGCGAAACTTGCAATAAATCAAAGAAATTATAATTGCGAAAAATTTATTTTTTCGACTTTGGCTTCTAGTTGCTTTCCATAGGCAGGTATTCCCATGAGCATGGGAATCACTATTTTTTCAATCAAAACTTAACTTGAAATCACATATTTTTCATATTTTGTATTTTTCATAAATTCATTTTTAGGATAATTTAGCGGAACACGCAAGATCTTATTAAGTACAAACACCTGCTTGTCAGTGACAATTTTGCTGAGGTTCTTACTCTATAATTCCCTGATGACAGTAGGACATGCTGCATTTTCGTGAAAGAGTGCTCGTAAACTTAAACCGTGCGCACTGGCATCATTAAAGCAAATTTTCAAATGGTTGATTTACAAATACGATTTACACATTTCCGCTCGGTGACTAGGTTTTTTTGTTCTCTTGATTGACCTAGCTTGTTGCTGATGTGCAATGAGAATTACCCACAGAACTCAACGATCCGCGTCGCAAGGAATCACTAATATTCGGTTTCATCAATCATCCTTGCTGATAGCTATTGGCTGCAATTGCTTTTGAAAGTTTGTTCGCTGATCTTCTCGCTTCTAAGCTTCATGACGTTCCCTCGATCCACTCTCAGTAACAAATATTTGTAGAGTTATTTGTTAGTGACAACTTCTTCGACAAGCTTTGATCTGAACTTGAACAAAACTGCAAGTAGTAACCCCATTCCAAATTCAAGCCCAAAAAGTGCAGTGATGAGTGCAGTGTGAGGGAGAAAGCCAAGGATGTGCTGGGAGGAATGGGTCCGAGAGGAGGAAACGGGTCCCCCCCCTCTGGAAGGAAGGAAGGAGTGTTCGGGTAAGGGATGGGAAGGAGGGTGATAGGAATGTGTGAGGAATAGAGTGTGGAAAGGGTGGATGTTGGTGGTGTTGGGATGAGAAAGGCTGGAATTCGGCATGAAGGAGGCCTCGGATGGGAAAACGGAGTGCAGATTCGGACTCTACGTGAAATTCTACATCTGTGGTGTGATTTCCAGCTCAATCGGAGAGAAAAAGTTCTGACCCCCCCCCCCACTCCTGCCAAACTTCCAACTTTGGTGTGAGAGATGGTAGAAAGTCGTGAAATAGCTCATTTGAAAGCTAAGAGTGAGAAAAATGCAGTGAAAAGCTCAGTTTGGGCTAATTTTCTTGGGTTTAGGGAGAAAAATGGCAAGAAACCGGCAGACTTGGAAAAGGCAGGTGTTAAAGGTTTTGGGATGAGAAAGTCCATTTTTCGACATAAAGGAGGTCTCGGATGAGAAAATGGAGTGCAGATTCGGACTCTACGCGAAATGTTGGGTTAGGAAGGATGTTTCCAGCAACATTGGAGAGAAAAACTTTTGAGGACGCCCCCCCTCGGCAGCGATCTTCTAACTTTGGTTGTAGACATCGTAGAAAGTCGTGCAATAGCTCGTTTGAACGCTGGGAGTGAGACAAATTCAGTGGAAAACATGGCTTGTTCGTATCTGCCTTCGCTTAGAAGTGAGATGTTATTGAAAATTTTGGACCTTGGCGAAAAAACGACAGAGTTAGAATGTTTATGAAAATCGCTCTAGCGGGTGAAGCAAGCCTCGGACGGAAATCAGAGACCAGATTTGGAATCAGCGTCACATTCTGCTTCGACATGCTAAATTTGAAAGCCATCGGAGAGAAAAAATTTTTCATGATTTTTCCGAAAAACGACTGTTAGAATTTTTGCGATGGCTGTGGGCTGTAGAGCCAAAACGAAGCATCGGATGGGAAAATTGAGGGCAGATTCGGATTCAGCGTCAAATTCTACATGGAAATGGCGGATTTCCAGCTCAATCGGAGCACTAGAACCGGAGATAGACGGGTTTTTAGTGTTTGAATGATGGGTATTACGTCATCAGCTGATCGCCACACACTATATAAGTTGAAACTCGGCTTGTGGAAATCTGAAAAACCGGGTTTCTGTAAGAAACCGACTTAGAAAATTTCATTGCTGATATCAGCTAAGCCGTCAGACTTAGAGGTTCGCCAGATGGCCTTCGTCTCCAGGCCATAAAAGACTCCAAAACTTTAAAGGCTCGTAACTTTGCTTCTACAAGTCCGTTTGACTTGATTCAAAAAGGTTCGGTGGCTATTGACCTGCCCTAAGTGATGGACTACTTATAAAATTTCATAAGTAGTACCAAAAATTTGAAAAATTTAAATTCACTAGTTTTGGAGGTTTTCTGGGGTGTTCGACCCTGCTGAAGTCAACTAGATGATTTTTAATGATGTATGAGCCAGTCTTCTCATGGTATAAGCGGCTTTTCACTGAAAGCGAGCAAGACACGGAGAGTTTTGCTGTAATATTCCACTGACAGGGTGTTCCTTCGGAACGGCGGACGATGCCGTAGTGATAAGTGTGGCAAGGGAGTGTGTCATAGTTTAGACCGAAACCGCTGGAGCAACTCATGTCTCATGTTGGGCATTTGACACAGTTCTCAACGTAGCACTTTGAACGCCAATCGGTTGAGTCTTAGCTATCTTGTCATGGGTGGCCTCTAAACATCTCCATTGCAAAACGCTGGTGAATCAAGCTCTCTACGGCTTGCTATCAAGCTGATCAAAGTCTGCCAACCTCTTACCAACTCCACCGGTTTTCATGTCTGGCGATCAAGTCACGGAGATTTTCGGTGTGATACTTCCTGTGGGTGGGCGTTCTTTCGAGACAGCGGTGAAGTCCGTAGCGATGAGTACTGCACGGGACGTGGGCAATCGTAATCCTTGTGAAACCTCTCTGAGTCATGTTTGCAACTTTTCGTCTCAACGTTGTACTCTGACCGCCAGGGCGACATTTAGCTATCTGCCACAGGTTACCTCATAAAATCTCCATTGCACTTGTCTCCCGGCAGTTGGCCAACCATGCGAGAATGAACCATCAGTTCTTCTTGTCTCTATCACGGAGACGAAATGATGAATGGAATGAAGGGAGGACATTCATGCGCCACACGCAACACATCACAGACTTCTCTCTTCGCTAGTGAACAAGCTCTTGTCAGTATCGTACAAAGGTTTTACTGCAGCACACGTTGATGTATAGTTAGAAAAGTTTGATCATCAACGTTGTATTCGTAAGTCTAGTCAGAAACTTTATCATGTTGTATAAAGGTTTTACTGCAGCACAGGTTGATGTATAGTTAGAAAAGTTTGATCATCAACGTTGTATTCGTAAGTCTAGTCAGAAACTTTGTCATGTTGTACAAAGGTTTTGCTGCATCACAGGTTAATTTATAGTTAGAAAAGTTTGATCATGATGTTTTATGAAACATATGTCATAAAGTGTAAGCGCTAGTGTAGTCAAGTAGTTTTACTGTGACGTACGTTTGTGAAGTAAAGTTTGATCATCGAACTTTATTCGTGTCATCAGAAAGTGTATCATGGTTTGTAAAAGCAAAGTTTAGTATAGTCAAATATTTTTACTGAAACGCAGGTTGATGTATAGTTAGAAAGTTTGATCATGATGTTTATTCGTGAGTGTCATCAGAAAGTGTATCATGGTTTGTAAAAGCAAAGTTTAGTATAGTCAAATATTTTTACTGTAACACAGGTTGATGTATAGTTAGAAAGTTTGATCATGATGTTTATTCGTGAGTGTCATCAGAAAGTGTATCATGGTTTGTAAAAGCAAAGTTTAGTATAGTCAAATATTTTTACTGCAGCACAGGTTGATGTATAGTTAGAAAATTTGATCATTGACGTTGTATTCGTAAGTCTAATCAGAAAGTGTATCATGGTTTGCAAAGTTAGTGTAGTCAAGTAGTTTCACTGTGACACACGTTTGTAAAAGTAAAGTTTGATCATTGACGTTGTATTCGTAAGTCTAGTCAGAAACTTTATCATGGTTTGTAAAAGTTTTTATTGCAACACAGGTTGATGTATAGTTAGAAAAGTTTGATCATGATGTTTTATGAAACACACATGTCATGAAATGTAAGTGTTAGTGTAGTCAAATAATTTACCGCGACGCACGTTTGTGAAAATAAAGTTTGATCATTGACGTTGTATGACTGACACACAGAACTAGATCACAGCACTAGAAAGTTTTAGAAGGTTTTACTGCACAGTGTAGATTGTCTTGTAACTTACTTTCACAGTGTTAGAAAGTTTTATTGGAGACAGTTGTCAAATGTTCCCTATTAGAAAATTCAAACTTCATGACTTTTAGATTCGCTTCATCAGGTTTACTAAAAGCAGTTTTCCACTGCAATGAGAGTTTAGAATGTTATATGAAAACAGTGTTCGCCACAGCACTAGAAAGTTTTTATCCTTAGTTGAGATCCGGACTGCAGTGTGTAAAATGTTTTATGTGACAGTCTTTTCACAAACGGTGAAGTGTAAATTCAGAGTGAATACATCTGTTAGGTAGTCATTAACTTTGGATGTGAAGTAAAGCGAATCTGTGTACAGAATGAATTGAATATTAGACAACGCATGCAAGTTTTTGACGACTTCAGTGGTTGAAACCAAGTCTAAGTTTAACATGTTGGATATAAAAGTGAGATGGATAGGAATAAGTGTTGAATGTTTTATAAAACCAGATGTTGTCACACACGTTGAGTGTGATTCCTTGACATTGAATCGCCTGGGTTGTAAAGTCCATCATCCAAGGCTAGGCTCCTCTACGGTTGGATTTAGGGTTTTATATTACATGTGTTAACCGTTCGTGTAGAATACGTGAAGCACATGTTCGCTTAAATGCAAATGTTGAAATAAGTTTGTAAGAAGTCTTTGACAGGTTGTTGTGAAACTTAGCGAACGTTGAAAAAAGTTTTATGAAATGTTTCTTCAGTCACACTCGTTAGCGTACCAGCTTTACTAAATGTGTAGTTTGCCTTTATCAAATTGAATGCATGTGTTTGCACTCTGCATCGACAGCATACAAGTATAGACATAACAACCTGTAACGTTGTTAGTCGAATGCATATGAGATAGGAAACATTATGTGTGAGATAAAAATCAACCTGCTAGATGAAGTGAAACACAAAAGTGTCACAACTAGTTTACGGGAAATAAAGGAGAACTGTGACAACGTTTACACTCATCATAGACAGATGAACATACAAATCTGACATTCAAATGAAAGTCGTAAACATGAACTGCGGTGTAAGAAACTTTATGTCAACAACTCATTTGTAGGAAACAGCATTTTCTGAGTGAATGCAGACGATGTAAACATGACATTTAACATGGCTTGCAATAGTCAACATGCTGCCATTCAGAATGTTTATCATAAAACCTATCAGTGAAAAAACCCCTCCTGTGCCCACAAAGAATCATAAGTGCTCTCTGACGCCTGTCTGTCTCGCTAGCCCCTCAGCAGATAGAGTAGAACACAAAGATGAATGACAGCGCAGCCGGTGGGCAATCGTCTGTCATGCTAGCCCCTCAGCAGATAGAGTAGAACACAAAGATGAATGACAGCGCAGCCGGTGGGCAATCGTCTGTCACATGAAACAGAGAGCTATCGCATCTGTCCCAGGATGCAGTAACGTATCGTAGCACCTTGCTGATTCCCACACAGCTCATTGCTATCGCACCGGAAGGGATTCATTCGATAAATGCATCTAAGTTTGTTGAGTGGTTGAGGATGGCAGTCAATGAAAATATGACTTCCCCTTTCTTCCTCCAACCATAAGTTTAGAGCAATATGATTGCACGAATCAGACATTTGAAAGGCTGTATCATTCTCATATAAAGCAGAGTCTCTTGCATTTTACTATCATAATCATGTCTGAGAAGCCAACAGCGTGCGTGATACCTCTTCGTATCATACACCGCGGTGAAGAATTCCACAGTGATATCTATGGTGAGGATATCACTGTGGAATTCGTGAAGTACTATTCTTACTTCACCCTACAGGAAGATTTGAGTCGACGAGTGCGAGAAGAGGCTGAGATGGAGGCAAGTGAGGCCGAGACGGTGGCAAGTGACGTCGAGACGGTGGGGAGCGAGACCGAGATGGCAACCAGCGAGAGCGAGACGGTCGAAAGTGATAACATGGAAAGTGAGGACATGGAAAGTGTGGATGTCATTGTGATATCGGATGATGAAGTAAGAGTTTTACACATGCATGCGAACGGCTGTCATCTCAACTCGTTCATGTTTTCTTTCAGTGATGGAGTGAGTGATGGGCGTTCTTTAGTTCATAAAATCATCATGCACACATACAGCACACTGTTTCACCACATTTCCTCGTGAATGCATCATGAGTTCTTATAAGAACTTCCTTCTAATGCAGCTAAAGCGGTCCCAAGCCCGCCACATATCTACGGATATGGAATGCAGAGGGGAAGGATATATGATGAATCGAATGAAATGGGAGGACACTCTTGCACCACATGCAGCCACAAACACATTTCTATCTTCATTAAGATGACATTCAATCACTTGAATTCTAATGTGACCTAATCCTTAGATCTCAGTACAGTCAACTCTCTAACGTACTTATTAAACCTATTATCTCTAACCTTACAAACACTGAAAGGATTCTAACATGATTTCAAACTTTAAAAACATCAACTTTATTTCTAACGTTACAAACAGTGAAATGCTTGTGACACTATTTTATACTTTACCTATCTTGCAATCACTGAAATGATTCTGATATTATTCCTAACTTTACATTCATCAACTTTATTTCTAACTTTACAAATGTCAACTTTATTTTTAACGTTGCAAACAGTGAAGTGAATCTGACTTCTTTTATATTTCACCTATCTTACAAACAGCGACATGGTGATAACTTTATTTCTAACTTTACAATCATCAACTTTATTTCTAACTTTACAAACAGTAAAATGGTTGTAACTTTATTACTAAGTCAATCCATTCTATTGAAACGACAAAAAAACGACACAGTATGACCATGATATGTTATTGAAACCCACACAGCTTTTTTGTTATACTACCAATTCATTTCATGTCTTCTATCCTATACACTCAAAACCTGCAACGACATTTATTCTATTACACCTGAAATCTATTGACATGTGATAAATTACATTAAATCTTCGATATCAAATACTATCATGAAACAACTAGCAGTACTTGACTCTAAACATGCACTGATTCCCACATTTATGACATTAGTAATTTTTTCTATCATGTGTTACTACATGCTCATCAATATGAAAGGCTTGCAGTAACTTAACTCTTAATGTGTCCATGTCAAGCTTTTGGAAATAACTTTTCATGTACAGTTGACATACAATCAATTTCAACGGATGCTCCAGTCATAGCATGTTATTCCTGCTTTCGCACTCATGGTGTCATGCTGCATCAACAAGTTGCTTCTATCTAACTCTTACATGAATAAACCAAATGCCCTGATGCTATATGATACTGTCTCGATATGTTGCTGCGGTTTCTTATAACTATGTATAACCGGTTAATTACACTACCTATTCATTAAACTTTGCAATCTCAATCTTTGCTTTCATCGAATATGAACCTCTAATTTACATACAACGACTATGATATGTGTTCTATCTTATACACTCAACCAGTAGAGACATTCATTATGTTACATCCATGAACATGATGTGATAAAATTCACATCATCTCAAAACCCTTTAACAGCGCTTGTCTTCAAACATATGCTGAATCCCACACAGCTTGTTTGTTACACTACCAATTCATTTCAATGTGGGCTAATCTTGCATCACTCATTTCATGTAACAAAACTTTTCACTTTAATTATTCCTAGAACGTTACTGCAGTGGTCTCAACACAATCCCTACCATGTATTCTCGCACTCTAATCACTGTGCAATGACTGTTGTGAATTGTATCGCATTCATGTACATGACCCAGACTTGTAAATTTCTGTTACTCAGGTGTGAGAAGGTTATGAGAACCTAAGATGCTTCAGTTGTTATTTCAGTTTACACGAGTAACATTTGATGTCTTCATGTCTAGTAACATGTATGAGTTACTTCATCACTCTAGTTTAATGGAGACTTTGATTATTCATTCTTAGCTCGCTGAAGATCAGTGTTTGTATCACACTGTGAAGAGAGATTGCAAACTAATGAAGATAGAAATTTGATATCTGTATACGTTTGGCGTGTGAGTGGCCATCCTTTCATCCCTTTCATCAATTTTCAACCCATCCACTGAGTTCAACGGGCTTGGAACCGTCAGAAAGTGAAAACATTTTCTGGCCTCATTATGGGTAGCCTCATGAAGGCTGTTTGGGACATTCACTAGCCTCATGAAGGCTGTTTGTGGGGTTCTCCGACTCCTCTCTACTTTTGCTCGAAGATCTCTGTAAGAAAGAAAAATAGTGTTCGAGTTGATTGAGAGGCAATGACGTTCGAGTAACTTACTAGGAATTTCCCTCTTCACTTTTCTCACTGAAAAATCACAGAGTCGACCGTCAACCTCCATACTGATATGAATGCAGGTGACCGTACCTCCCTCGTAGCACTCCTGTGTGGTGTTTAAATCATCTGTAACAGTAGGCACGTCACATACTTGGTTTCTGTAGATTGGCAGGTGTACCTCTACGTGTCGTCTCTTCATTTCCTTGTTGATGTCTTCAGCCTGACTAAGTCTCCTCTTCAGCTCATGATTTTCTTCTCTCATTCCTAGACAGTTCCTCTCTATTACACCAAGTCTGGTAACCTCCTGCCTCTGATGATTCAACTCGGATACTACCTCCTCATAAGCCATCTCCTTCTCCTTCCATTCCCGCCTCTCTTTCATTAATGTTTCCTCTCTCTTCTGCAGCTGTAATACTTCCTCCTGTAAGACTTTCACCGTTCCCACTTTAATTTCTAGTTTGGCTATGTCTTGCACCATCTCTTTATTTTGTCTATTCATGGCCTCATAGCGATCTTTGAGCAGCATGTAATGGGCTTGCTGTGATGCTTTCGCCTTCAACTCATCTCTATCTAGAGCTCTTGTTTGCTCGCGTATACCGCCTTTCTTTGGCGTAGAAGTGTTCAGTGGCTCCTCTACACGTTCAGATGCGCGCTCAGAAACATGTTCAGATTCCTGTTTACCACTCATGAAAACGGCTCTCACCTCCTGTACTTCCCCTTCCTCCTCACTGCTGCTTGTATCGCTGAGGAAATGATCGCTCCCATCATCATCCAAGTCGACAATGTGTCTTACAGCCGCCCTCTCCTCCTGCCTTCGTCTATACAAGTCATCAAACCACTTTTTGAAGTGACAGTTAGAAATAGACGCACTAGGACACTGGTCATGTCTTTTCCTAAATTCGACAAAGTCAGAGTCTGCTTCCACAGCATGATGGACACAGGTCTTTATTTCAAAGACCTTCTTATGCTCCCCAATGTGTTCCACCAGTCTCAAGTGCTTTTTGTATTCGGTCCCTCTGTATACTTTATCGCATGAACTTCTTGTGACGCTGTAGCGCGAAGACTTTGATAAAACCATGTTCAAACTGTAAGATAAAAGTTAGTTATTTACTACAGTTCTCACAAGAAAGCACTGTTTATCAGAAACATGTTTGTAATAAATGGCATAGGACAGACAATGATGGCCCTAACCTTAAGACCCTAGTGTTAGAAAGTTTATCAGTGATGCCTGTAAGATCTGACTTTATATCTCTAACTTAGAACGTCTGATAGCAAACGTCAGACGACTCACCGTTGAAAGGAGGAAACAGGAGTGCCATTGGGTAGGGAGAAGCGCCTTACATACTTCACTCTCACAAAGACAGAATATGCCAATGTCCAAATTTGGTCATGTCTCCTTCAAACGATTTCATCTCACCATATTTGGAATCTCAACCGCTAATTTTATTGCCATAAATGGACATTCTCGCTTCGTTGTGATGGAAGGGGAATGACGCTCGGCTCATGCTTTGTGATAGCGATCTCTTTATCCTGAGTGGCAAGTTTGTATGACCCTCAAGTGAACTGAATGTATCCGAAGATGAAAAAGATTGAATAGTTCCTAGTGTGTGATAAAATACATGGAATGATAAACGTACAGATGCTCACAATGATACTTAGGGGCTTCACACCATTTGAATGTTTTCTTATATTATGCTCACTTTCGAAGGATGCTTGTAAATTTCAATACTGCAGTCCCATGACATTTCAATTTTATGTGTTTGTACAAGTGTATAAGCTTTCACTGGACTCGCATCGTCTTATAAAGTGTTCTTTTACGCAACACATGAAGCTATATCTCTCAATGACGTTGAACTCAATCTCTCACACACACGCACGCACACACATTGTCACTTAAACCATGACTGGAATACAGTTCTCACACATCAACTTTATTTCAAACGTTACAAATGCTGAAAGGATTCTAACATTATTTTATACGTCCCCTATCTTACACATACTGAAAGGATTCTAGCATGATTTCAAACTTTAAAAACATCAACTTTATTTCTAACGTTACAAACAGTGAAATGCTTGTGACACTATTTTATACTTTACCTATCTTACTAACACTGAAATGATTCTGATAAAATTCCTAACTTACAAACAGTGACATCGTCTTGACTTTATTTCATACGTCCCCTATCTTACAAACACTGAAAGGATTCTAACATGATTTCAAACTTTACAAACATTAACTTTATTTCTAACGTTACAAACAGTGAAATTCTTGTGACACTATTTTATACTTTACCTATCTTGCAAACACTGAAATGATTCTGATATTATTCCTAACTTTACAAACAGTAAAATGGTTGTAACTTTATTACTAAGCCAATCCACTCTGTTTGAAGCCCAACTTTATGTGAAAAGAAAACGACACAGTATGACCATGATGTTATTAAAACCCATACAGCTTTTTGTTTCACTAACAATTTAATTCAATGTGAGCTAATCTTGTATCACTCATTTCATACGACATAACTTTCACTTTACTTATTCCTACAATGTTACTACTATGTGTTCTAAACTTAATGAGTTCGCTTTCACTTCTATCTCACACTTTCTTCATCATCTAACCAAGTGAATGACATTGATGATACATTATCTGACTAAGCGCATTGAGTCACATTCTACACAAACAGATATTACTAACATGGATCATATAAAACGCCAAGTCTTGTCATAGGCTTGACTATGCTATGGACTTAGTGATTTATCTATGTAACTTACACTTTTAAAACGCTAAATCCTTAGATCTCAATACAGGGACACCTATCCTATGGATTTAGGGGTTTTGCTGTATAATTTAGTAAACTTATGTCTCTGTCAGCATACAACTTTTAAAATACAACACTGACTGATGAATGATGTTCATATATTCCTAGATTGGATAACAAGAAACTTTCCTGCGTTGACTATTATATATTTTCCTCATCAACTCTTTACACACTTATGATTCGAATCACTAAGTTACATACAACGCTTCTATTGAACATGCATCAATCACCTTTCAGCTGACCACATCAAATGTAAAGTGTATAACATAATGAGTATGTAACTATCTCTCATCAACGATATCAAAACTGGCTTTTCACCATGAAAATTAAGTCTTGCCTTCAAAGTCATTTTATAAAGCGAACATATCCATCACGCATTCTACACTAAAAGAGATCGTTCATTTGTATTATCCAAATCCCTAAATCCAACGGTAGGTAACCCTACCCCTTAGATGATGGACTTTAGAAATTTAGCTGTGTCATTCACCAATGGCTAAGTTAGTAAATGCATGTATACACTCTACAACAACCGTTATCATTGATGTATGTTATATAAAACGCTAAATCTGTAAGTCCAACCGTGGCTGTCATTAACTGCATTACTATACAACATGTTGCTCTGATGATTCTTCCACCACCCTTACTCTTTCCATTTGAGGGGTAGTGAAGAAATAAATTCATGACTTCAGGTCAAAACCTCTCTCTACACACGTTTATATTTTACATCATGTAAAAGATCCTTGCTACTTATCATAGGGGCCTTAAAACTTTAAACATGATGATTTCATGGCAGTTAGACCTTTGAAGATGTGTGTTGGACACCTTGTCATGAAGTTGAGTTCTCATCAGATGAATTTAATAAGAGCTTCTTCATTTTCTAAGAAAGATAGAGATCCTTGAATCTAGTGTTTGTGTGTGGCACAGTCTGTAACTTTTCTTTGTTATTAGGGTGGCCTGTAACGAATTGGTGACCGGGCCCTCGGAAGGACCGATGGAATACTTCGATTACTCGAAGTATTCCGGACGCTGAATTCTCAGCAACGCCAGATATTCTAGCGCCATATCCCTAAATAAAGGGTTCTCCACAAGCTCATGTGGAATAAGATGGACGGGGCAGCGAATTGCTTCGCCTTTCTCTGCCGGCAAAGCAGCCAGGAGAAAGACTTTCCACATCTTCACCCTGCATCCACAGCGGAGCTCAAGGGTTCGACTCATGTCAAAGAAAGCGATATCGAAAGACATTTCTTCAAACGACTTGTAATTGATGAATGAGTGTGAACGTCTCCCTTATATTTCTCCCACATTTTTGTAACTGGCTAGCAAGACATTGAAGAATTGAACAAATCGGCAGTGTCCATGCTTTAACAGCAAATGGTGACTTGCGCGCGCGCGGAGCGTACAGTAACGAATTGTCAACGTGAGAATCCTTTCAGCCGCCCACCATAATCTCTCCGACGCGATTGCAATGAGCTGTGTGGGAATCAGCCAGGTGCTACGATACGTTCCTACATCCTGGGACAGATGTGATAGCTCTCTGTTTCATGTGACAGACGATCGCCCACCGGCTGCGCTGTCATTCATCTTTGTGTTCTACTCTATCTGCTGAGGGGCTAGCGCGACAGACGATCACCCACCGGCTGCGCTGTCATTCATCTTTGTGTTCTACTCTATCTGCTGAGGGGCTAGCGAGACAGACAGGCGTCAGAGAGCACTTATGATTCTTTGTGGGCACAGGAGGGGTTTTTTCACTGATAGGTTTTATGATAAACATTCTGAATGGCAGCATGTTGACTATTGCAAGCCATGTTAAATGTCATGTTTACATCGTCTGCATTCACTCAGAAAATGCTGTTTCCTACAAATGAGTTTTCTACACAGACGTATTCATTGTGTGAGTTTCAAGGGTCGAGTCGTTGAAGTAAGACTTATGCGTTTCTACAGATCTTTATATCAGCTTTAAACACGCCTGCAATCTATGAAAGTTTTACCAACATTAAGTTGTTGACATAAAGTTTCTTACACCGCAGTTCATGTTTACGACTTTCATTTGAATGTCAGATTTGTATGTTCATCTGTCTATGATGAGTGTAAACGTTGTCACAGTTCTCCTTTATTTCCCGTAAACTAGTTGTGACACTTTTGCGTTTCACTTCATCTAGCAGGTTGATTTTTATCTCACACATAATGTTTCCTATCTCATATGCATTCGACTAACAACGTTACAGGTTGTTATGTCTATACTTGTATGCTGTCGATGCAGAGTGCAAACACATGCATTCAATTTGATAAAGGCAAACAACACATTTAGTAAAGCTGGTACGCTAACGAGTGTGACTGAAGAAACATTTCATAAAAATTTTTTCAACGTTCGCTAAGTTTCACAACAACCTGTCAAAGACTTCTTACAAACTTATTTCAACATTTGCATTTAAGCGAACATGTGCTTCACGTATTCTACACGAACGGTTAACACATGTAATATAAAACCCTAAATCCAACCGTAGAGGAGCCTAGCCTTGGATGATGGACTTTACAACCCAAGCGATTCAATGTCAAGGAATCACACTCAACGTGTGTGACAACATCTGGTTTTATAAAACATTCAACACTTATTCCTATCCATCTCACTTTTATATCCAACATGTTAAACTTAGACTTGGTTTCAACCACTGAAGTCGTCAAAAACTTGCATGCGTTGTCTAATATTCAATTCATTCTGTACACAGATTCGCTTTACTTCACATCCAAAGTTAATGACTACCTAACAGATGTATTCACTCTGAATTTACACTTCACCGTTTGTGAAAAGACTGTCACATAAAACATTTTACACACTGCAGTCCGGATCTCAACTAAGGATAAAAACTTTCTAGTGCTGTGGCGAACACTGTTTTCATATAACATTCTAAACTCTCATTGCAGTAGAAAACTGCTTTTAGTAAACCTGATGAAGCGAATCTAAAAGTCATGAAGTTTGAATTTTCTAATAGGGAACATTTGACAACTGTCTCCAATAAAACTTTCGAACATTGTGAAAGTAAGTTACAAGACAATCTACACTGTGCAGTAAAACCTTTTCGATAAAACTTTCTAGTGCTGTGAAAGTAAGTTACAAGACAATCTACACTGTGCAGTAAAACCTTTTCGATAAAACTTTCTAGTGCTGTGAAGGTAAGTTACAAGACAATCTACACTGTGCAGTAAAACCTTCTAAAACTTTCTAGTGCTGCTGTGAGTTCGGTCAGTCATACAACGTCAATGATCAAACATTATTTTCACAAACGTGTGTCGCAGTAATATTATTTGACTACACTAACGCTTACATTTCGTAACACTTGTGTTTCATAAAACGCCATGATCAAATTTTCTAACTATACATCAACCTGTGTTGCAGTAAAACCTTTGTACAACAAGATACACTTTCTGATTAGACTTATGAATAAACGTCATGATCAAACTTTCTAACTATACATCAACCTGTGTAGCAGTAAAAATATTTGACTATACTAAACTTTGCTTTTACAAACCATGATACACTTTCTGATGACACTCACGAATAAACGTCATGATCAAACTTTATTTTCACAAACGTGCGTCGTAGTAAAATTATTTGACTACACTAGCGCTAACATTTATGGCATTTGTGTTTCATAAAACGCCATGATCAAACTTTCTAACTATACATCAACCTGTGCTGCAGTAAAACCTTTATACAACATGATAAAGTTTCTGACTACACTAACTTTGCTTTTACAAACCATGATACACTTTCTGATGACACTCAAGAATAAAGTTCGATGATCAAACTTTACTTTCTCAAACGGGCGTCGCGGTAAAGAACTAGTTGACTACAGTAACTTTGCTTTTACAAACCATGATACAGTTTCTGACTAGACTTACGAATAAAACGTTGATGATCAAACTTTCTAACTATACATCAACCTGTGTTGCAATAAAACTTTTGTACAGTATGATAAAGTTTCTGACGACACTGACAAGAGCTTGTTCACTAGCGAAGAGAGAAGTCTGTGATGTGTTGCGTGTGGCGCATGAATGTCCTCCCTTCATTCCATTCATCATTTCGTCTCCGTGATAGAGACAAGCAGAACGCATGGTTCATTCTCCCATGGTTGGCCAACTGTCGGGAGACAAGTGCAATGGAGATTTTATGAGGTAACCTGTGGCAGATAGCTAAATGTCGCCCTGGCGGTCAGAGTACAACGTTGAGACGAAAAGTTGCAAACATGACTCAGAGAGGTTTCACAAGGATTACGATTGCCCACGTCCCGTGCAGTACTCATCGCTACGGACTTCACCGCTGTCTCGAAAGAACGCCCGCCCACAGGAAGTATCACACCGAAAATCTCCGTGACTTGATCGCCAGACATGAAAACCGGTGGAGTTGGTAAGAGGTTGGCAGACTTTGATCAGCTTGATAGCAAGCCGTAGAGAGCTTGATTCACCAGCGTTTTGCAATGGAGATGTTTAGAGGCCACCCATGACAAGACAGCTAAGACTCAACCGATTGGCGTTCAAAGTGCTACGTTGAGAACTGTGTCAAATGCCCAACATGAGACATGAGTTGCCCCAGCGGTTTCGGTCTAAACTATGACACACTCCCTTGCCACACTTATCACTACGGCATCGTCCGCCGTTCCGAAGGAACACCCTGTCAGTGGAATATTACAGCAAAACTCTCCGTGTCTTGCTCGCTTTCAGTGAAAAGCCGCTTATACCATGAGAAGATTGGCTCAGACATCATTAAAAATCATCTAGTTGACTTCAGCAGGGTCGAACACCCCAGAAAACCTCCAAAACTAGTGAATTTAAATTTTTCAACTTTATAGCACTACTTATGAAATTTTATAAGTAGTCTGTCACTTAGGGCAGGTCAAGACCGACCGAACCTTTTTTGAATCAAGTGAAACGGACTTGTAGAAGCAAAGTTACAAGCCTTAAAAGTTTTGGAGTCTTTTATGGCCTGGAGACGAAGGCCATCTCCTGGCGAACCTCTAAGTCTGACGCCTTAGCTGATATCAGCAATGAAATTTTCTAAGTCGGTTTCTTACAGAAACCCGGTTTTTCAGATTTCCACAAGCCGAGTTTCCACTTATATAGTGTGTGGCGATCAGCTGATGACGTAATACCCATCATTCAAACACTAAAAACCCGTCTATCTCCGGTTCTAGTGCTCCGATTGAGCTGGAAATCCGCCATTACCATGTAGAATTTGACGCTGAATCCGAATCTGCCCTCAATTTTCCCATCCGATGCTTCGTTTTGGCTCTACAGCCCACAGCCATCGCAAAAATTCTAACAGTCGTTTTTCGGAAAAATCATGAAAAATTTTTTCTCTCCGATGGCTTTCAAATTTAGCATGTCGAAGCAGAATGTGACGCTGATTCCAAATCTGGTCTCTGATTTCCGTCCGAGGCTTGCTTCACCCGCTAGAGCGATTTTCATAAACATTCTAACTGTCGTTTTTCGCCAAGGTCCAAAATTTTCAATAACGTCTCACCTCTAAACGAAGGCAGATACGAACAAGCCATGTTTTCCACTGAATTTGTCTCACTCCCAGCGTTCAAACGAGCTATGGCACGACTTTCTACGATGTCTACAACCAAAGTTAGAAGATCGCTGCCGAGGGGGGGGGACGTCAGAACTTTTTCTCGCCAATTGAGTTGGGAAGAAGTTCCTAGACCCAACATTGACCAAAACGTCCGAATTTGGACTCCGCTTTCCCATCCGAGACCTCCTTCTGCCCGAAAGACGATTTTTTTCCCAAAACCACCAACACCTGCCTTTTTCAACTCTGATGGTTTTCTGCCATTTTCCTCCCTAAACCCAAGAAAATTAGTCCAAAATGAGCTTTCCAATGCATTTTTATCACTCTTAGCTTTCAAATGAGCTATTTCACGACTTTCTACGATGTCTACAACCAAAATTGGAAGTTAGGCAGGAGGAGTGGGGGGGGGACGTCAGAACTTTTTCTCTCCAATGTCGCTGGAAACATCCTTCCTAACCCAAAATTGGCCAAAAATTCCGAATCTGGCCTCCGTTTTTCCATCCGAGGTCTCCTTCTGCCGGAAAACGACTTTTCTCATCCCAAAACCTCCAACACCTGCCTTTTTCAACTCTGACGGTTTCTTGCCATTTTCCTCCCTAAACTAAGGAAAATTAGTCCAAACTGAGCTTTCCACTGCATTTTTCTCATTCTCAGCTTTCAAATGAGCTATTTCACGACTTTGTGCCATCTCTCACACCAAAGTTGGAAGTTTGGCAGGAGGGGGGGGGACGTCTTCAAAACTTTTTCTCTCCAATGTCGCTGGAAACATCCTTCCTAACCCAAAATTGGCCAAAAATTCCGAATCTGGCCTCCGTTTTCCCATCCGAGGTCTCCTTCTGTCCGAAACATGGACTTTCTCATCCCAAAACATCCAAAACCTGACTTTTCCAACTCTGACGGTTTCCTGCCATTTTCCTCCCTAAACCCAAGAAAATGAGTCCAAACTGAGCTTTCCACTGCATTTTTCTCACTTTTAGCTTTCAAATGAGCTATGGCACGACTTTCTACGATGTCTACAACCAAAGTTGGAAGATCGTTGCCGAGGGGGGGGAGGTCTTCAAATCTTTTTCTCTCCGATGCCGCTGGAAACATCCTTCCTTACCCAACATTTCACGTAGACTCCGAATTTGCACTCCATTTTGCCATCCGAGGTCTTCTTCTGACTCATCGATGACTCATCACTGCACCGCACTGTCCTTGATTTTGGCACGGGGTTACTACTACTGCAGATTAACCTCTTATGAGAGAGGTATGTTACATGATAAAATTTCCATGGAATACTCTTGACTATCTGTGCAAGTAGACATTCCTATGGTACCAGACTTCACCATTAGTTGCCCTCCCCCGACCCCCAAACATCCCAAACTTTTTGGACGATAATTGTCTCACTGCGTTTGATCAATCTGAAAGAGAAGAATTGTTACAATTTCCTAATTTGTATTTACAAAATAAGTCAAAACTATGCATAAATCCAACATAAATACAATTGCATTTTGTCTTGTAAATGGATACTAGCCGTGGTGCCCTAACAACTGGCCTTCTTCATACCCGATTGAATTTTCTGGATTCAAAATTAGAATTTGAGGGATGTCCTCCAGCAGATGAATATTGCAAAGTCTATGTGAGTTACTACTAGTTATATCTATCAAATCTATCAAACATAATCACTATCATCTAGCTGATCAATTCTGATAATAATGAAGTGATAAACATTTCCGTTGGCATATAACCAACATTGTTCTGCTCTTTTCATTTTGTTGATCAGTATGAGAAAAGGTATTCATGCTGCTTTACATTGGGAATCATTAATTGGGAAGGTGAAGAATTTCTTAAAGATGTTTTTCCTTGTTTCCAATATTCGGAAAGCAGAAGAGAAAGTTGTGTCTTAGCAGAAGATAATCTTGTGTGTTCAAGATTTCATGGAAGTTGAAAGCACATACTCTCCGGATAGTTCTAGTACCGACGGATTACTCAAGCCGAAGTACTGGAAAAGCACATCATTCAGTTTGTGAGCAGTTGAATTCCCTGACGTATAAGGGAATAATGTGGCTTCAACTCAGTTTGCCTGATATTTGTATGCTGCTTTTGAAGTTTCGGGTCTCTTCTGAATGAATTTTTATAATCTCTCCAAGCAAAGAAGCCAATACTTTGTGAGCTTCTCGAAAAATGTATCGTCAGTGCATCAAAAGCGATGTGCTGGATTCTTTCAATTTGTCTTTCGCAATGATCGATCCTTTCAATTTGGAAAATTACAGTTTTCTTGGAATTGATCCCGGGAATGAGTGAAGCAATGATGTTGCAAAACACATTCACCCAAAGTTACGAATTCTTCATCAAAATCGTCAGAGAGCGTGTCCGAAAGCCGTACTTGTAACATTAAAATATTACCTGGTCATCTCCCAGTCAGAAGCACTAACTCGTAGGGGCCAGGAACCCGACAACAATCAAACCTAACACCAAGTATCTTGACCAAATTATCGTTACCCCAGACATAGCCAACAAGGATCCGTTCTGACTTGCGTGCCCCTTGAAGGAATACCGCTGCTCCGTCTCTGCCAGCTGTTAATGGAACTGCTCTCCATGGTCACCTGAAGTGTTCCCTAGAGTCAGGCGCACGTTCAGCGTAAAAGACGTTGTGAAGAGGAGTTCAGGGTGATGGAGACCAACTTTCTGAAATCTTGCCCAAGGGTGGATTGTTGGGTACAATTTCTATTCATGAGCGGCTTTCTGAAAACTCTATACTTATCCAGATGGCAAACTTTCGGAAAACCCCAAAAGAATGTTTTTCAATGAAAATAGAATATTTTATGAATTATATAATGTTAGGTTTCCGATAGCAAATGTGCATATCCAACATTTTCGGTTGGTCTTCAACCCTTACGTCTTGTTAAAAGTTACATAGGTTCAGGTCTGCACCTCAGAGTATTGTCCTATTTCAACGATTCTATTTTCTAACGTTCTACAGAACTATCTGCCAACAAAGCTTGAGACTAGTGCTGTTTTCGCAACTAGATTTCATTTTCGAAATCGAAATTATAAAAATTATAAAAACGTTTTCGAAATCGAAATCATAAAAATTATAAAAACGTTTTCGAAATCGAAATTATAAAAACTTTTCGAAATCGAAATTTCTGAAATTATAGAATCATGTTTAAGTAAGTAAGTAAGTAAATTGTATATTTATCAAGTAATTGGAAATTTCACGATACATCAAGTAGACACAATAGTATGACAGGAAAATACACATGTTCAATTGGCAATGTCGGCACAATTTCTACACGAGAATGTGACGTGAAGTTCAGATTGAAAATGAAGAGATATGTAATCACAATGCAGAATACCAATAGATGAAATATGAGCTCAAAACTGTCGAACATGGAGTGAGTTCAAAAATGATACACAGAAGGGAACAAACGCCTGCTGTCTACGGATAGAATTGATGACAGGAACCTCAAAGTGGCGGCTATGTTGCAAGCGATTTGGCACGAGATCAAAATTGAGATCATCCGGACATGACATCCTCTGAAACTTCTTTATTGCAAGACTCACACGTCGTTGCTCTAGAGGAGGAAAGTTTTGACAACTACACTGCTGACCACAGACACTTCGATGGACTTTGCGATTTATAGCTTCCAGCTTGCTAGTGTTCTTTTTATTGAGACCAACAAAGACTTCGCAACCGTACTCCATAACACTTCTTATGCACCCGTAGTAGACTTGCAAAATTTGATCGAAATTCAAATGTCTCTTTAGACGTCTAATCACAAACATGCGCCGACTAGCCTTCCTACATATGTGGCGTGTGTGTTCGTCCCACCTCAGTGAATCCTGAAAAATGACACCCAGAATAGTCAAGGATGGATTTAGGGCAACATGAAGTGGAGACGGATAACTCGGAGGAGAAAGGGAGCCAACGATCATGCATCTAGTCTTGCTTTCATTCAGACAAAGACCATTTGAGTCACACCACGTAGAAATATTGCACGTTTCATTGTTAAAAATGTCTTCAACATGAGAGTCATCATTGCATGGTACAATGACTACAACATCGTCTGCATATTTGATCATCTGAGCAGACGTAGATATCGGCCTCAATGATCCAATGTGTGCGGCAAACAAATATGGCCCCAAAATTGATCCCTGTGGGACACCAGACGTGACAGTTGTTGACTCACTCTTATATGTCCTTTTAATTGTCACTTCCTGGGTACGATTTCGCAGAAACTCAAGGATCCACTTGATTGCTCCAGTTGGCAAATCAGATTTCATCAGAGTTCGAGCAAGATGGTCGTGTGATAGACGATCGAACGCCTTACTCATGTCATAAGAGATGACAACGACGCCGCGAGTGTGAGGTTGATCCATCTGTGCCGTAATGCAATCATGCATGCGGACTAGAGCATGAGTAGTTGAAGATCCAGCTCGAAATCCGTACTGATTAGTTCCATAGAGATCGTACAACGAGTCCTTCACTGAGTCAGCCACAATGCGTTCTAAGATTTTCGACATAGTGGGAAGCAGGGAAATTGGTCTCAAATCACATAACTTTCGGGCATTTGATTTCGGAGCAGGTATAATTTCAGCGTGTTTCCATTTAGCAGGCATTCTACCACTTTGGATGGAGACGGAAAATAGATGGGTTAGAGGTTCAGCCAAAAAGGCAGCACAGTCTTTCAGAATGCGCAAAGGCAAATCCTCTGAGGGACATCCTTTCTTAGGACGCAGCGAATTGAGATGCTTAAATGTATCATTCACATTAACGTCGACATTCCATGGAACGTTGTCATCAGGAAGACGCTGAAGGATATCATCCCAATCAGGAGATGGAGAAAATACGTCTGTGAAATGTTTGTTTATTGCTTTAGCTGCAGCATTCATTGAAGGAAACTCATTCAGAATATTCACAAGGGACGATGCTCCCGGCCTATTTCCGCATAGACTACCAACAGCTTTCCAGAAACCCGATCGAGAGTGTGACAGAGTTTTAACCCAATCACTCTTGGCTCTCTCAATCTCTTTTCTGATCACGTCTTTGTAATGTCTGTACAGTACTTGATTGCCCGCTATAAATGCGCTCGAACGCTTGTTGAAAAGAAGCTTTAATTTCGGTGTAACCCATGGTTGATCGCAACTCGTCATTTCAACATACGAATGGGGAAGTTGATCAAAAGCGGCACGAATCATTGAATCAAAATAGTCGAATTTCTTGTCAATTGAAACATCCGCCCTGTACATCACTTGCCATGGTATTGAGTCGATTCTGGCACACAAGGCATTCATGTGACTTTCTCTGAAATCGATGATTTTGTGCATTTCTCTTGTTTCGCCAATGTTTAGAATAGGCTTCAAATGAACGGAAAGGTGATCAGAATTACCAATCGCAGGACCAACGACGGCCGGATGATAATCGGCACAAAGGGAAGCATCAATGAATATTTTGTCTAAAATTGCTGTCTTCCTGGTTGGAGAATTTGTCATTTGAGTCAAGCCAAGAGTCTCCGTAAGGAAATCACATTGCAGATGATTCAAATCACCAAGTCTAGTAAGTCTTAACAACATGACAGTCAGGCCCATGACAACATGACATTTGACCATAATTATTTTAGACCGTACACGAAAGACTAAGGCCCCTTCCGACACCATGTCATAATATGCCTGCATTTGAAATGTATGAAATCTGAAATGAAGGTGCTTATTTTCAGCAAAGATATACTTTATTTTCGGGCTACTCGATCATCAATTGTCATGTCAAATTCTTTAATTTCAGATCTTAACATTTATACAAATTGCTGTTGATAGTTTCATGATATCATTAAGTGAGAGGCAAAATATTTCATTGTCTTCTCAGGTAGGCAACAGTTGAGTCAATTCAAGTAATAGCTAGCCTAGAGACTTTGTTCGACCGTGACAGCAGCTTGACTGTCGCTCGGCAATCGGCATTGCACGTTGGGCGCTGTCTGTCATTGGGAATTATGTAACTGATGACGATTCATTCTCCTTGTCTTTACTCTGTGGCCATTATAGAACACACTGTCTCTCTCTGGTCTCTGGTGATAGACTGGTGATGGACACAATCATCACATTTTAATGGGTAAAAATAATTTTCTCAATATTGACCATTAATAATCGAAATGTAAAATGACAGCAGGATGAATAGGGCATTTTTGTCCTTTGATCAATCACCATTGCTGTTTTCGCATTTCGCCACTAGATTTCATTTCCGAAATTATAGAAATTATAAAAACATTTTCGAAATCGAAATTATAAAAACATTATCGAAATTTCTAAAATTACAAAAACGTTTTCGAAATCGAAATCATAAAAACGTTTTCGAAATCGAAATCGAAATTATAAAAAATTATAAAAACGTTTTCGAAATCGAAATCGAAATCGAAATTATAGAAATTATAAAAACATTTTCGAAATCGAAATCGAAATTATAAAAATTAAATTGGTGCATTTCGAAAACGTTTTCGAAATCGAAATCGAATTTCGAAAACAGCACTACTTGAGACTCATGATGTGGCTCCCTACTACACAAGTTTGCCCACCCTTGAGTTAGATGGCTCGCATACAACATACAAAACTTGCAAATTACAAGTAATGACATACATCTAAAAATATTACTTACTTTGTCCTTGACTCTATCTCCTGCAAGACTGGCTAACAGCTTCTCTGCTTAAGCACTTAAATCACAAGTACATGTATATTCTCTGCTGGAACTACAAGTACATGTATTGCCTTTGCAATCTCCAGTTCATGAAGGCAATAACAATAGCAACGCAGTTCAACATCATGGCCTCCAGACAAAACAATGTCGCACTGATGTATAGGATTAACCTAATGTAAATAATTTCATAAATGCATCGTACAGTACAACTAATATTTAGGCTCCATATTTGACAAATATGTAACTAAACTTCTTAAGAGCTCAATCTAATTCAATTTTTAACAAATAGTCATCTCTTCTAATACTTACTTATTGTAACGTAATTTGAGTACATGTACCTATCATTCATCCTTACACCCATTTTGTGCCACATCCTTAATTTAATTATTTTCCTCACTAAATTGTTTCAACTGAACAAATCAAGAAAAAACAATTGCGTGTTTTAATTTAGAACTGCACAAATTGTGTTCAGCTGCACGTTGAAAACCCTGCAATAAATTACATTGCTTTGCAATGCTGGTGCGTGCATTCTAAAATTAGTGCTTTGTATGTGAGCGCACACTATTTTCAGTCAACGCATTTGTGACAATCAACAATGGCATTAAAAAAATTTCGAAATGTTGAAGGAAATGCATGCCTAATAAAAAAATGTGGCCGATCTTTGGCCTAATATTGGGGTTCATCCAAGATTGAATCTTGGTATAAAGCAAACTCAGGACCACAAATTCACTCAACCTTGGGGTTAGTTAGTGCTAAGTACCAAACCAGACACATGAAAATAGCATTTGTTGTGTTTGAATACAAGCTGTCGTTACCGATGTTTTTTAATCTATAAGAAGTGTACATAAAACACCTCCATCAGAATCATCATTAGCTTAAACCCGTAAAATTATTCAACTCGTAATTTTCGTTTGATTCTGAATTATATTCTGAGAGACATTCTAGAATTAAGAAGGGGAGCCCACCGCTAAAGCGTGAATGCGCTTTAGAGCCCGGTGTGGAAGGAGGAAACATTCATTGAACAAAATCATTGAACCTTTCAAAATCAATGGAGTAGCTGCTCAAGACGACTGTACTTTCTTCGTGTCCTAAATTGACTCATGTTTTATGGCTGATTTACGAATCTTCGTGCTCCATCATTTGGAAATTTGAATTAGTAATGCCGACAAATCGTCAAACGTACTTTTAACCGTGATAATTTGTGGAAGCAACTGTTCATGCACTCATTCAAATGATGACTTTCGTTTGGAAATACTCTACTTCTATAAGGAGATTCCTTGCCGCGACTCGACCGACCTATCCTCTTAACCACTCTATTCAGCCAATTGGCAATTACACTTTCTCGGTTCCTTCTTTCCGCAAGGAAAGACGACGAGATTGTTTTACTGTGTTCTCCACTATCGTAATTAATGAAATGCTTGGCATGCACTTAAGTTTTGTAATATTATCCTGTCTTCTAAGTCACTTAAGTCAATTATTGTATTCATCCATGCTGTTAAGTCGAGCATGCATTTACTACAATGTTTTTTTCTGATTTTCATTTTCAAGAAATAAAGAAGATGTTAAACTACTAAGACAACTAAGCTATGGATGGCGAGGCTAAGGAATCTATAAAAGAGCGACTGACAATCTATTTTTACTCATTCAAACCTCGACACCCTAAATTTCAAGGCATACCAGCGCCCCTGCTCTTCACACAAAGTTCATCCGAACTGATAACAAGCGACACAATTGTCAAAATTATCACATTAAAGTGCAACACTGGTCATTGAAAAATGGATATCGTTTAGTAATGCAGGGAACACTGAATAATAAGCTAAATTTTCCGATGAATTAAGAGTAGTCAGAAACATTTGCAATACATGTAAACAGCTCCGGTTTAGCTGCAGTTTATTCACGACATTTTTGTATGAAACTCAAGTTTTTGCCAAATTCAATTCATGGAAATCAACTTGCTCTATTTTCTTCGACTTCCAAAACTTTCCGATTCTGGAAAAAACGTAACTCTTACTCACGCATGTAGCAATAGCTATATATTTAGTTGGAGACCTATGAAGCTTCTTCGATATTCGATTCAATTCGCGATTCGTCTGCCGATTCGAAATTGCAATTCGAGAAAAATTCGAATCGGTCAGTGTCGACTGGCCAAAATTATGTCAACTATTTTCCATTTATTTATGGCCTCTTCCCGTTCATTGCGACTGGAATTTGACATAGCAATATGTTTGAGATGTTGGATTTTCACTGAAAGTCGATTGCTGAACAAGAGATAGTCGCATCATCAGCTATAGAACGTGCTACATCATTAATAATTACTCGATGTAGTACATGTTGCTAAGATCAGGGCTTCGGACTCGGTCGATCTTTTTGAACGAGCCAGACGTAATTCATATTAACTGATTTAAAACAGAATTGTAAATGGCTCAAATGCAATCTCGAAAGCTTGTTCTTACAAGGACTATGAGACATAATTTTCAGACTGTCTTTCTCTAGGAATCTTAGGCCTACTACACGTGGTTTACAAGAACACTGAACTACAGCACGCATCCTAAAACAGGAGCTCTTACTAAAAGTAGACCAAGACGCAGGGCAGGAAAACTCAGACAGGATGTCAAATAAATAAAGAGATTCGACTGGATTTCCTTGGTTCATCGATTTTCAATTTCGAAGCTAGCAAGTCCACGACTGCAATAGCTAGTTACACACTTCAGAGCTCAGCATCTTCTGGAATGACAGAATTGCGTAGAAATCTACATAGAATATTTAACAATATATTTTGAATTCGTCTTGAATAATTTAGATATTCAATACGGACTGCGATAACATGGGAGGCTGTAGGCGTTAGTACCTTGTTACAAAAATTATATCATTATTATTCTGATCTGAAAACTGCGATAGAAATGGTAAAATCTACTGATTGTTAGTTGATGAAAATTGGTGCTCTCCCTAGCTCTGATAGGAGCGACTGATGCAGGTTACATTCCCAGTCCTGCGTGAGATTCAAAGGACTTCTTCGGTAAACTTGAGGACATAGACCTACTCACCATCATCAAGCTACTCACAGGCAATTTAGCAAACCAAGGCAAAAAGTGGCAGTTCAAGACATGTTGTCAAAACAACATCCATCTAACCCATAATCTAGTGTCACTATTCATTCAAAAAAAGGTTGTAGTCGCAAAGCGTGGTATATTCTAATTTTCTCAGAATGATGGAGACACTTAAATTTTACTGCTCATGGGTGTCAATGAGTTCTATATCCTTCAATAGCCATGTGAATTGCATGGTTATTATAGGTTATTAGATATTCCTATTTTCTTAATGGCAGGCGGTATTACACAAACATCAGATATCGTATTTAAAACATAAAAATCAGACCACGTTGAGGAAAGAATGAAATACATCAAGTTTCTTTGGACTCATGCTCCAACCGATTAGTCACGGGACAATTAAAAAACAAGGCATAGGACTAAGATGACCAGCACAACATTTCACTGTTTGCTAACATTTAGCACACAATATCTGATGTCCTTTATTTGTTGTAGATGTAGAGCGTCATCCGACGTCTAAAAGCATCCCCGTTTGACCAATGTAGAATTTTTTACACCCCCACAAATAAATTTATAAATGACATTTGATGATCTACAATTTATGTTCTTTCTTATGTTGAAGGTCTTTATGCCAGGCGAGATTTCAAAATCAATTTGGCCAACCCTGATTGTCAGGATAGCAAAAACGTTTTGTCATAGGGACAGTTATAAAAACCTGAAATTGATACCCGTTGTTTTCGGCAAAATTGAATATGTTGGTGTCTACAACGCGAAACTTATCATGGAAGACTTAAGACTCAGAAACCGACAAAAATTGTAGTCTGCATGTGAGCGTGAACAGATGGACAACTAATTCGTGTAACAAAAATTACCTACCATCCATGACCCTCAAAATATGACTTTGCTGATCATACATTTTGCAATGGATGAAATGAAAAAAAACGCTGGATCAAATTACCATACAAAGGATCTGCAGCTGGAGGAGCTCACGGAAGCCGCGACCAAGCCAGGTTATCGAGACCTATCGCTCTAACCAACTGATCCCCCGCTTCTCCGGAGACCTGCACTTCCAATAGTTCATGGATGAACAGATGTCGTGACAACATCTGAATTGAATGAAAAAAAAAACTGATTATTTGGACTTTTTTAGTGGCCCACCAATTCCTGCTATTAATAACGGCGAATTACATCTTCTGCATGTTTGTTGACCTTATTTTATACTTCTTGACCATGTGGAATTTTCCACTTCATCCTAACAGCACAGGTAGTAGCACAGGACTGTACGATCATTGATTTTGACATAAAGAAAATTGACTCAGAAGTGACTACACTTGAAGCTCCACCTAAATAATTGCTCGCTTCTGGCTGTCGCCAGGGCTGAGAATTTTCGCATATATTGTGCCAATATATGACATTAAACAATGTTTGGATCAAACAGTTCTGATCTAATGTGTCAGGGAACTAGAAGAAAAATTTTTTCAATTTATTAGTTAGCTTGAAAGTTATAGAAACTAATTCACCCTGCAGAACTTCGCAAGTGGCAGACACCGTAAAATATAGTAAATGACTATGAATGAGTTCAACATTTTGTTGACCAATAATTGGCAATTTGCTATTTATCTGAGAACCTGTATTTCATAGCTCATTGTTATGTGCTTCGATTTTATCTTTTCTATCTGATTATGATTGAGGACAATTTGTTGACAATAGCCATGTAACAATCTCTGAAAGTCAGATACCAGGGCCATCAATTTATACATTTCCGTGGTGCCATCCTACAACGACGCGGGCAACTTTCAATATCACTCCCGACTATCGAGTCCACCTATAATGGCTCTGTGGGTTAGTGTCGCTATTCCTGACTAACAGGAAAATTCATGTCACTTCAAGAAATCAGGCAATATGCAATCAGTAGAAATATGTCAACATTTCAAAGCATGTTGAAAAAATAAGTGCATGTTGAGATAAATAGTTAACTAGCTAGTTAACATAGTTAGTTAGTCTCATGATCAATGTAATTCAAGCAAAACTTAAAAATTGCTATACTTTTCCTCAATTAAGTATAGTTGCTTGATTGAGATGGTGCGCCTTTTGAACTTCACTTACCGAAATCCTATCTTCATCATTCAACGCAGTCTCAGCTTTTCTGATTTTTTCATCATACATGAGGTTAAATCGATTCATCAACGAGTGCACTCCATTATGACACTTCAGGATATTCGTTTTTGATAATCTGCTTGATGAAGACGGCTCCATCAATTTGAGTGCGAGATCTATAGAAATTCATTTGCCTTATAAAGAAAGAATAAACCACGTGATAGAAGGGAAATCCACTACTTGAAAAAGCTAACTGTTTGAGACAAAATCATTTTTGCATTTAAACAAATGTGCAGAACCACTTATATGATCAGTGTCTCGTCAAGATCCCTGTAGAGATAGTTGATATCGCCAAAATGCGATTAACCTTTTTTTTCGCAGGGTCATTGGGCCAGCATTGGACATTGCTTAAGCAGCCATCTTAGTTAATGTTGCTGAATTAAATGAAGAATCCAATCAATGGTGCGCACAACCATCGCACAATTACTACCGATTGCTGACTGGATTCCAAGTATTTGAAACTAATGTTTTACGATGCTTCTTTAGGATGTTCATAGAGCATCATTGCTGCCATAGACATCGAACAACAACAACTAGGTCTATGATTGCTGCATTCATTTTTGATGAGAAATTATGAAAGCACGGGTTCTCTATAATGCACACTTGCATGGATGTATACAGCTCTGCACCGGAATAGAATAATGGCGCATGGTTTCTTCTGAATGAGATGAAAAATCAGAGATGCGTTTGTGATTCCTTTGATCCCTTGTTTTGATATCTTTGTATAGCTCAGTTCCCAAATCTCTGTCTGGTATAAAAATTACAAATGACAAAATTTTCTCCTTGTTTATAATTAGAGGTAAATATAAATGTAACTTTGAGGATTGATCAGCTGATTTTGATGTCTGGTATTTGTTTGAGAAATACGCCAATGTGAAATCGAAATTTACCAACATTCTCTGTTTATATGCAGTAAACCATTGATAAATGTATGTAATTGTAGGACAAAAACAGTCGCCGTGCTAAACGTAGGGTGTGTCTGAATGACCTTGAAGGAATATTTCCCAGAAGTGTCTGTAAATTTTAAGATAGAATCAATTGACGAATCGTTATTAACCAGTGGCATCTCGGGGGGATGGCGTTAATAGATAGAGGTCATCTCAGTTCTCTTGGATGACTGAGCACCTTTTCTCGCCATCGAATTGCGAAGAAGCAACTAACTTGATTGGCGTTTATTCACATATTTATAAGGAAGTTACTTGTTCAGACGGGCCTCACAGATCTATTTTTCATGAATCCCTTCTCTAATTTTTGGTTAAGATGTACAAATTTCAGAATTTCCCCCAATTTTTTCAGAACTACCACAGTCCATCGGTTGACTGGTGGGAGAAAATTCGAGTTTTTTCCCCGATTCCAACTCTTTAGAGTAAAGCATTTTACGAATCAACTCTATCTGGTTGTAGCAAGAGATTGGCCTCGATCATTAGGAGCCATTTGGATTTTTGGGGATTTTAGGTGGATTCTGGCCAGAGTGAAATACTTGCTTCGATCGATCATTAAAACGATCAACGTTTTCCTTTCCCGCTCCTATTATTTGGTAATTTCCAATCACTCCCTGGTTCTATGCACCTTTCAATGGTGCTTGAATGACGAAGAGTGATACAAAATATGGGCTTGGTTGGTTAAATTTATGAAAAAAAATGGTTTGCAGATATGGGTTCCTCAAAGTTGTTTGGGAAAGTGTGTTTTAAAATGTGTTTTACAAAAAAGTCTTTTTTTGCACACTTCTTTGCAGTGAAGTCGCTTTAAATTTTAGCCATCAGCTCACAATGAAAAAAATCACTATGAAGATAAAAGATGTGCTGATTCATCACAGTCTCACCATAGTCAGAATTGAAAGGAGAATACAAAAATACTAAATTCTGACGATGTAGGCCTATGTGACATCAAGCAAGGCAAAATGTGAAATATACAACGGCATCATCAAACGTTTCGAGCCAGACCAGTTGTCAATGATAGAACACCTGATCATAAATCACTCATTCTTTACTGAATTATGTATTATTCTCATTATTATTGTAAGGGCTGTGTCTTCGCAGCCTTCACGAAGCTTTATTGTGTGCCTGTCCCCTTGTCTGTTTCTTTCCACCAATTCGAACATTCATGTTTTCATTATTTAATGTGGACTTTTTCTAATGACACGAGCGCATCAAAGACACCCCAATGGTTTCTCTTGAATCACATTTTTCAATGCCGCCTTGTTCCATAAGATTCCTGACTTTGCATTATGATAGGATGAACGAGAAGAAACGTCTTCGGATGCTCTATTAATTCATCGTGCGACGTTTCGCTCATTGTGCTTCATCATGCACGGCAATGAATAATCCGTGTAGCAGTGCATGCAGTTTTACTCGGATAATCCAGCACTTCGTGCATGATCAAGCTCGGTGATCGAAATGTTGCTTGGTAAATTAGTAGATGCGGTTTCCGACGTTTTTTCTCGTTCTTTGCATAATTATCGGATGTGTTGATAGGACTTGTCTATACACCACATTGCATTATGATGCATGGGCCTCCGTGCATGTAATTACAAATGTATTCTTTACCTAAATTTCCTCCTACGAATCTTATTGTACAATTGCAGGCCTCACACATCTCATTTTTATAAAGCCTTGCTCTCTGTTAAGATATCACATTTCAGGTTCCTTCTATTTTTTGAGTACCGATGTCGTATACTCAAATTTATTGTGTTTAGGTCATACAGATCGAGAGGGTAAATAATCGAGTGAAATTGTCGATATTGTCTTTTAGCAACTCCCATTTTGTATGAATTTCTACAATTTTTTTCATTTATTCTAATACGCAGAGTGGCAGAGTTAGAAGCTTTGTTTGATCATTGGATGATCGCCGTTCATTTTCGGAAATTATATTCGCCTTCATCAGATGCGTGTGTGATAAGTGTGTTGTGAACCTCATCACTTCAGCACGAAACGTCTGATTGAATGAGAAGGCTTAACTTCTAATTTTATCTCGGCAATCCGTCAACATCTCCAATAAACCATTCATTCATCCGTGGCAGAGATTTCTGAATTTGACAGTAATTCATGGAAAATAGTCTTTTATGACGTAGGCCTACAATGGGACATATTCAATGCCATAGCAGCAACATCTAGACCTTGAATATTATGTCATTTAATGGGCTCAGTACTTTTTAAAAGGTGGGCATTCTCAGGGGCGCGGGAGCCGCTATGGCAAGTATGGCAATTGCCATACCAATGTTTTGAGTAAGTAGTATGGCGAATATGTCCTAGAGTAAGTAATATGAGTTCTTCTTTGCCTCGCCGCCTTTCTATAGTCCTAGCAATAAAAACTAAGAAATATTTCATTGTAGACTTAACCACAAATTTAATGACGTTAACCTTAACTATTGGAAATTCAATCTCACTCTTCAGCCCTTCAGCCTACGAACTCATGCAAACTAACGAAGGGAAATCAGAATCAACTTTCACTGAAAGAGGATTTCGAAATTGGAAAAATGGACCACAAATTTTTCGCGGACACGAAAGGAGTGAGTTTCATTCAAAAGCAGCACAGAAACTGTTAGATATGAACAATAAAGGAATCGAAGTGCTATTTTCTGAACGTGCTCTTTGCGATCAGATGCTTCATAGAGAGGGTCTCGAAACTATTTTTTCATCTATAATCTATCTCGCACAACAAGGATTTCCCTTTCGTGGGCACGAGCATGACAGTGGTGCATTTTATACCTTGTATTTGAAATGGCGCGTAAGAAAAAGGATTTGATCAGTTGGTTTCAAAATCGAAACAACTACCTTTCTGACACCATACAAAACGAAATAATTCAAATACTTGCACACGAAGTTCAACGCGAAATTCTAAAGGAAGTAAACAGCAGCCCATACGTCGGTCTCGTTGCTGATGGTACAACAGATTTATCAGGAAAAGAGCAGTTCGCAACCTGTCTTCGATTTACAAATAGTCATATGAAAGTGGACTGTCGATTCATGGGATTTTATAATGCACCAAGGACCACCGGAGAGATACTTTCAAAAATAATTGAAGACGTTTTACGAAGGCTGGATATTCCCTCTGAAAAATTGGCTGGAGTCTCTTTCGACACAGCTGCCAACATGTCAGGTATTCACAACGGAGTTCAAAAACACTTGAAAGACCTTAACCCACAATGTTTACATGTTCCCTGTTTCAATCATAGCCTCGATCTTTGTTTACAGGAACTTGCAGGAACAGTGGGTATCATAAATGAGACTTTCGATTTTGTGAAAAATTGCGGCAATGTCATACGCGAATCTTCAAATCGCCGTCAACTGTTTCAGTCGATGTTCCCTGACGAAAAGGATTTCCTGGAGCTGCAAAAGCTGTGTCCGACTCGTTGGACGATCCGAGGATCGGCTATCAAACGCCTCCTCCAAAATTTTGATGAGGTGAGAAAAACATTGATTCATCTGTCGACCGAAAATAAATCACAAGCGCAAGCGACAATCAACAGTTTGGAGAAAAAAATTGGGAGATCGAAAACATACATTGGATTGGCTGTTTCTGCAGAAATCTTCATACATTGTAACCGTGCTGCCAAACAATTGCAGGCAAGTGAATTGACAACGTCACAGGCTCTTACCATTATAAAGTTACTCAAGAGTACCTTGAACCGAATTAGAAATGAAATTCCGGTTATGGTTTCTCATGCCGTAGAAAAAGCAGGCCCTTTACATCTGAAGCCGCTTCCATCAAAACGGGCAACTCGAACTCCTGGAAAGTTACGGCCTGACTTCAAAGCAACAAATGACGAAACTCGCAATCCTGAGACTGATTTATCAGCTGCATTCATTTTGGGCCTCGATGAGATGATGCAGAAAATGGATGAACGTTTTCATCGGCAAGATATTGAAACAGCAACGGTACGGGAAACTCTCCTCATAGACGCTGCCAGGAATCCAGCTTCAATTGATTCAGCTGACCTCGCAAAAGTGCTGCCTTCATCTTTTTGCTTTGAGGAATTAGCTATTCAAATGAATCAGTTGAAAAGCTTTCTGGATTTAAAGGATGAACGTGTGCGATATGATAATCTTCCAACTATTTCCAATGCTATTGATTGGAACGATTTCTTGCAAGTTTCTTTATTTCCTGATGTGAAAAAAGTTCTTTCCCTTTGTCTAAGTCAGCCATGTTCTAATTCGTCATCCGAAAGAGCATTTTCTATTTTGCGTAGGTTGAAAGTCTGGCTGCGAACATCCATCAGTCAGCAAAGATTGACTCATTTAGCCTTATTGACCGCTAATTCGGATATATTGTTGAGAGTTGACAGAGAAAAAATCATGAATGAGTTTATCAGTCGAACTGCCGAACGGAGGTCTGTCTTCGGTAAATTTTGATAATCAACTTGCCAAGAATTTAGATTTTCTCTTACGTTCTCGAGTTTTTAGATACAATTATCATTCATTATTCAAATCGTATTTGATATTGTTTTTTGATTTTTGTAAGTTTTGTTAAAATTTGTAAGATTTTAGGGCTCTTCTGCAGTTTCCCCCTCACATTTCTCAAAAAAGAGCAGAGGAGCTGACTTATTTCATCGACACTTGCGGAGTGGTTGTGGCCTCAACTGTCAATTACGAGTTCTGTGGCCTCTAGGAGACCTTATTTCCTTTGCATTTACGGAGTGGTTATGGCCTCAGTTGAATTTTAAGTAGAGGTCCACACTTCTTAACAATAGCAATAGAAAACAATTAACAATGGAAATGTGGGGGGGGGGAACCGCAGAAGAGCCGATTTTAGCATTAAATGAAGATATATCTACTCTACACCTTATGTTGAAATTTGTTAAGATGCCGGTAGCTCTTGAAACCTTGTTAGTCCTACTGCATGTATGATTTGTTTATTTTGTTGACCCTAGATACTTTCCTTGATACAACAAAACCCACAATTTTTAGTATTAAAATTTCCTTTTTCTGTATATTTCGCGTTTTTGATACGAAAAGGTCCATCATTTTTTTTGAAAAATCTGCCATACCAACCAAAAAATCGTTCCCGCGCCCCTGGGCATTCTATGCATTCTGCTTAATAGATATCCGAAATCTCTTTTTCGTAACTTGACTGCAACGTTGAATGACAGAATCCAAGAGAATGCGACCTGAATTCCAGAGAGGAGCTTGATCACTCTTGCCAAGATGATCTCTCACAAGGAATAAAAGTTGTTGTGACATACTTGTGAAAATCTGATTCAGATGCGATTTTCCCGATTTTATCCAGAACCATTGCTTTTGAAGAAAATGTACCGTTATATATCCACTCAATTATGAGTATGATCAGTTGCGTAGAAATCGCAACAAATTATTACTTCGCTGATGAGGGATCACATTCAGGCTGTGAAGACATCATCAATGATATCAATCACACGATGGGCCGCATGCATAAAAATTAGCAAATGCTTTTGCTTCAATAATCTAAGCAAAAGCTTAAGTTCGCATGCTATGGCATTTAGTGTGCCTACACAACCATCAATATTTGCTAAGATAAGTGTAACAATGAACTAGTAGTTAATTTGATGGGATTAATTAACATTCATGAAAAATGTGAGGGAGATCTGAAGACTCCCACCTCACCCTGCACAATTATTTTAATCCTGACAATCTCCAAATCATACATTCACATAACGTCATACATTAGTAGTAGGCTGTGTACCTATGTTATGTATAGTTACAGAGACAGTAATGCATCCTTAATTATGGAGTAAACGAAAATACTCGTACAAAGATGGCATGTCAAATGGGTATTATCATCAGGGTAGAAACCAGCGTAAGAGAAGCTTTTATGTGATTTTATGACTTGATGAGCATTTGGAATTCCGTCACCGGTAACGGAATTTCATAAAAATGTTACCTTATTTAACAAAGAAAGATATAAAAATTTCGATAGTTGAATATAGAATGTGTTAACATACATCAGTATGCTTTCTTTCTGATGAAATTAAGTTTCTCATTCAAAAATGATTTTGAGTGACAACAAAAACATTGCAAATTTGGTAACGGAATTTCAACTGCATAAAATTAATTCACCCAGAAAAATGGGGTTCAAATATTTTATGACTATATCATCTGTCATATAATTACTAAGCATTGCCAATTGATTATATATCCACAGAGAAATAGATTTCCACACATCAACATTGTTCAAAATCAAGAGCTTGAAAAAAAGGCTTGATAAATGACAAACGCGACGTCAAAAACTTTGTTTTCGCCAAACTTCAAACTTCGACTACTATTAAACCACAGAAGATAGGACATAAATGAGACATGTTCTAGGAACCAGAGAATCAGAGCTTTTCAGAAATATGAAGGAGAAAAACTTAACTTGAATTTCATTTTTCACTCGACATGTTAACTATCGCGTGGCCAAGCCCTTTTTCTTTAAGCAAAGGCTTCTGCTTTTTAGTTTAAGCAAAAGCTGCAAAACAATACCGTTTGCTTCAATTCGTATGCATCATTTTGACCAATGACTTTATTTCTTAAGCAAAAGCTATTACAAATAAGAGCGCGGATAGATGTCGCTCCAGTTTTTGAGAAATCGCAGTCACGGCAGAATACATGGAAATCCGTGAGACCAAGCGTTACAAAATTCGTCGTAATCATGAAAAAAAGGTGATTTTTTTACGATTATATCGATTCATTGAAGACTTTCTTCTGTGGATGTACGATTATTTCCTGTGAAATGATTGTGAGAGAAGGGGAGGAGTACTGACGTCATTGGAAAAAATGAAAATATTTTGTCGATACATGCGGATCCAGGTTTTCAAACGGGTGTTGCTGAGGATCTGGGAGTTCATCAAAGTACTGTTTCTCGGCAAATGCATTCAGTTATGGATTGGATAATTAAGAAGAGGGATATTTGGATTCATTTTCTGACTTCCCAAGAAGAAATCCAACAATCGAAAATTTTATGGCAAGAAAATAAACCAACGCCGTCAACCATTGTACACAAGTGCGTATCGACAAGCCGCCTGATGCATTTGGTGATAAATACGCAAATAGGAAGGGATGCGCTACGATTATTGTGCAGGCAACTTGCAATGCTAGATTTGAATTAACAAGTATTGACGTAAGTTGGCCTGGTTCTGTCCATGACAGTCGTGTACTTCGAAATTCGGACGTTCTCCATTTACGTGATTCAAGACCTCCGGTAATCTTACTTGGTGATGAAGGTTATCCTCTGAATCCTTCTTTAATGACTCCTTTCAAAGTTCCCCCAAAGTGAAAAAACAGACATTTTATAATAAAACACACGCGAAAGAACGCGTCGCTATCGAGCAAACATTCGGCCAGCTGAAGCGTCGTTTTCCCATGCTGCGGTACGGACTTCGATTGAAATTGGAAAGTGTTCCAACTGATCACTTGTTGTACCATTTTACACAACATAGAAAAATGCTTCAATGAACCCGATCCAATCGATGATGAGGAAAACGTTGAACTTGATGAAGACATGATTAACATTGCTGAAATGCTTGAGATTAATAATCAAGCCGAAATTCGACACCTAGACATAGTGGATATTTTGTTCAATCGCAGAAACATACGCCTTCTCTATCATCAGATAGTAGTGTCAATTGTCTTCATTGTCCGACCTTTTACTAAGTCTTGTAGCAAATTCTATTAAGTAAACGCAAACTGTTATACATATGAATTTAAGGATTTGCATCTCAGAGAGATTTTGCTAAAAAGCTTTCTTCTATTTGCTCTTTCTTAGAAGTAAAGGCTTAAGTTTATGAATTCGGCCCAATGTCTCGCATTATCTAGAAAGGATAATTGATGCATACAATCAAGATATCCACTGACAGATATGACAGAGGAAGGATATCCGCATCACTTGCAGCAATGTAACACACACTAAGGCTTTTATCTGATTGCGTTATCTAGCTTCATCTATCAGCGTTGACACCGTTGCGCGGTTCCGCGCAGCTTCGCAGATGAAGGGTTTGAGCTGCGTGTGCGCGGAACCTGCGCGGAGAAGTCTGAATCTGTGAGGATGAAGGTCTCAGAAAGATATTCTTTTACTTGGGGATATAAATTTAAAACAGTTATGTATTTTGAAATACCGGTAGCTTATTTCTTGTAAATATAGAATCAAACATTTTTATGTTAGAATTACCTACTACTTCGACTTTATTTAGCATTATTCAACTATTAGGCTATCGATAAACATGTAGGTAATCCTATAGCTGAAAGTGACATTGATTCATGTCCGTATTTTTTAGCTAGTATTTGTGAGTTATATCGATTGGGATGCTTTCTTAGGTTGAAATGACGTGTTTTCATTCACTTATGGCATTAATAATGACAACTTAATTTAAGCTCAAGAAACATTAGCACTGAGCCTGTTATCGATGTGGTTGAGCGAAAATGGTCATTTGTATAACTGAACTCAAAAGAAGTCAATAGATCGATATATTTCTAAAATATTTCTAATTATGCGATATATTTGAACACGGTCAAGAATACTGGATATTCATGAAACCTAGACCAGGCTATAAACAAGTTTCTAGTAACAGAAACGTTCCTTTCGTAAACATTTTCAATGAAACCATTTGCCAATACACTGCTTAATGGATAGTTTCCAAGAACATCGAATATGTTCCCAAAAGTATGTATTTCCTAATACAGGGTGATTAAGGAAAATATTATTTTGAAACGTGCAAACTTTGATTTTGTAGTGCTTTTTTGTGAAGCACTATGTACAATACGAATGGTCAGGGCATGCGGTTACTAAATATGAGTCAACTTTTCAAATGAGTCTACTATAAGTAGCATGTAATTAGCAGTATAATGTATTATTTCTCAAAAATATCAGGAACCCCATACGAAGGAGTCGAGAGTTAATACCAGTTAATTCGGAGGATCTGGGGGCCACTCCACTGCAACACGACGAGCGATCCATCTCATGGGAAAATGTTAGTTCAGCCACCTCCGCACAGCGAGGGATAACTGCCGTGGCACAACAACCTAAAGGATAAACTGATGAGCTTTTGGTGCCTCTTGACCAGTGACCACATTGCTTCCGTTTCCTATGCAACAGTTCTGCTTATTGACTTTCGCATGAAAGTGGAAGATAATTTCATCATTGAAGAAGATGTTCTCCAGGTACTGGGGATCCTTTTTTAATCATCTCAACACCCCATTCACAAAATTCGAATCCTTTATCTATGTCATCTGGTTGTAGCGCATGGAGAATCTTCATTCTGTAAGCTTCAAAGCCGAACTTATCACGAACGCGGCAACTAGCCGAGTAATTCAAATTCATTTCAGCTCTCGCTCGACGAATTGATTTCTTCGGAGATTTCCTGAACGCTGCTTCCTTGTTTTTCGTCCAAGAATGAAGTTCGTGGCCTCCCAGATGAAGCATTGCGATGTAGTTTATTTCCACACGCAAAAAGGTTCTTGTGCCATAAGAGTACGGATGATCTTTGTGGAGCTCGCTTATGTTGACCAAAACGGGCACGAAATCGTCCATTCACATCCGCAAACTTCTCATACTCACCGTAGCAGATGGTAGTCTAAACGTACTGTTCAATCGTGTACGATATTCTCAATGATACCTCGAACAATTTTTCATAATTTAAGTCCGGTATGTGGAAATTCAGATAATAGAATGCATATGATATAATAGATGAAGATTCAAATCGAAGAGATCTGACATTTTGTCACAATTGTATCAATCTCCGTTAAAATGGTAGAGTAAGAAATTGAACTTCAGAACCGAAATATGTGAAAGTGATATATGATTGTAATATATCATGTAAAACCGCAAGATCTGACGTGTTAGAAAATGCACTCACCTTTCCTATTGATTGCTGGTAAGCTATGTACTAGAAGAAATAGAAAAATACTTCTTTTTTTAATCACCTTGTATATCATGGGCTTGAGTTTAGACCTTCATTTACATGTATAGGGGAAAGTGAGGAGGTATGGGCAGGTGGGAGGTATGGGCCACCGCTCTCAGCGCGAAACGAAACTGAATGGGGGAACAAGCTATATATCATTTGAACGCTATCTTAGTGCTCATTAACACACGCAATTTTCAGCTTTTCAATTGCATTGGTTCTCGAGTTATACATGTGAATAGGTTTCATGCACTGTTTTGAATTTTTTTGGAAAAACGCCATTTTTCTATATTTTTGCAGAAAAAATGTAATTGAGATATATGCCGCCTAGCATTCTCAAGCTTAGCCCTTTCTTAAAGATTGTATGTAGTATCGAGAAAGTAGCACTACTCCTTGTACATTTTTTCAAGCTTAAGATTTTTGTACCCTATGGGGGGAGGTATGGGCCACCTAATCGGGGGTGGTATGGGCCGGCCTCTGCAACGTATGAGAGTACAAGCCGATCAGAGCCTGTGCCACTGACAAGCTCTGACTCAGTCGAAGCAGCTCCATCTACTCCATCTGGAAGAAGGGCAATCCTCAGGTCCATTAGACCAGTTCCCAAGGCTGTTCCTGTTGAACAGAGAACTCAGCGCGGTCGTGAAAAGAGTCCAATGGAACTAACTTCATCACCAGTGAAAGAAAAATTGGGTTCCGAATCAAAGCAACGTCGGTTTCCTTCGCTAGTCATACCCTCCGAAGAAGTCGTGATTGCTGACACAGATGATGTGGCTGGTCCTGCTCGAACTATCAGTCGATCAAACATCGTTGCTACACAGGACTTCAGACAGGAACAATCGAAAGATCCTCGGAAGCAAGAATGGACCCTGAACGAGACCAAGGCTGGAGACTGGCTGCTCGTCTGTATTATTGGTGGTCGTCGCAACTTGACGAGTTATCGCTACGTTGTACAGACATTGGAAACATACGATGGAGATCGAGATTGGATCAAAGTCCGAGGATTCCGATCATTGAATTCAGAAAGGACTAAATTTGAGGTAGGCCCACAAGTGTTAGATGATTTTCATTATTTTTCAATTTTCAATATTTATATTTGCAGGTACGGGAGGTGGACCGATTTGAGGTACAGTGGAAGGACGTGATGTGTGGGCTCCGAGAACCAGAAATCGCACTCAATGGAAGGACGGTGGTGTATGAATTTGACGGGGAGGTGGAAGTCAACGAACTCTAATGAACAGTGAACTGCAACTTTTTATTCGCAATTTGCGAAAACATACATTTCTTTTGCCTGTCTCCTATAGTGAATCTCACATAGTGAATCTATTCAAAGTCGGTTGTTTTCCTTCAAAAGTAGTTCATTCATGATGTGCCATTTATTCTGGGTATGACACATATCATAGCTGTTATTAAATCTGTAGACTATGAAAATGACGAAAAGCGCCAAGTTTAATAACTCAATTCTACTTGCTATAGTTAGACATTATAACTTATCAAAAGATGTTATACACCAAAAAGTATCACGACAGGCGTAATTTACTGCTAGCAAATGTAGCCCATATTAGTCATCCTACATTAGGAAATGTGCATTCGATTAGACCAGGCCATGGATTTCGCAAGTGGCCCATACCTCCTCACCATGTGGCCCATACCTCCCACCCAAAATTGAAAAGTCGATTTTTTCAGATTTTTGTTTTTTGCTATTCATGTCCAAATGATAAATTTTAAGGGTAATTATGATGCAAAGTTTTGTTCCTTGGGTATTAAGACATCGCACAGTGGTATCTAGGTTCTCATTAATAGAATAGATGAAGCGCTAGATCAACCGATTCTAGGGTGGCCCATACCTCCTCACTTTCCCCTACTACCCTGCATTGATACACTGCCTTTGGGGATGGGGTTTCAAGGCCTGGTGGCAAAACTGATCTATCTTGTTACTGAATGAGCGAATGTTATAAAGCATGGACGTACAGAAACATACAATATCAGAGCGTCCGGATTATGATTTTGACAAAATATTAACAATAAAACAAGCAATGGACCATCCTTTTAGTGCACACAAAAATTTCAACTTTTCGAATTGACACCCTCCTCCTGCATGCACGCATCATGTACACACTTGCAGAATCTCCTGCTTCCAGTTGCAGTCAAATCTACAATGAGTTGACATTTTGATCCAATTACTTGAACTGCTTTTATCTAAATGCTTGAATTACTATTTTCGTGCATTGATTGATAATTGCCTTTTTGGTGAAACATAAACGCTGCTTTAGATCTATTCAGATTAGAGACTATAGAACAGAACAGAGAATCTACTGATTTCATATTTCATCACGAAGTAATAAGAGACTGCTTTTCATACTCATCCATTTTCAGCTCAAATGTTTAGCTTGTTGTGGAACGATTATATCATTTTTACATAATATTGCAATAATTAGATCAGGTAAAAATTTTATTTTTGATGCGGTATTCTTGAGTAACAAGAGGGAAGAAAAAAGTGCGCGCGCATTTCAGTTTCAATTAATGCACTTTTATGGGTACGTAGGCCATATCATGACGACCAATGTTATGTACTGAGCTCCGCGGGTAGCAGTTAATTGGTTAATTAGAATCAGTGATCATGTGGGCGACCATGTAGCTCCAGTATTGTAATTGTATCATTTATACATCGCAAAATGGGTCTTTGTCAAAACTAGCAAAATTCGCATTCTCAGAATATCATTAAATGACGTCTATTTTAAATGTGACATCTGGTGATTTATGCCTATTTTTGCATAACTTCAATATCCTTGTTTATGTATGAATATAGTCTGAAATTTTCTTACCAAAGCCATGCTTTTTCCAGATTCAATTGATGAGATGAGATTAGTAGTTTGCTCTCTGCAAAACTGCAGCAGACGTGGATTCAGTTCCACTCGCATTTGGAGGAACTTGAATGATCCAGAAAATAAAGGAACTCAGCAGTCTGGAATCAATTTTGATACACTTGGGTCATGGAGTAATCGCTTGCCTCTTTCCGTGAACGTGGAGCAGAGTGTGCGAACTGGAGTTCTCATTCCACGGATAGATCTTCAGCATATTGGCAGGGCAACTTCAAATGGCCGCCGTCAGTATAATGAGGATCGCATACTACTGAAAGAATTGCGTCAAAACTTTCTTGTGATAGGTGTTTTGGATGGACATGGTGGATCAGAAGCTGCCGATTTCGCACACACATTTATCCCTGACTTTATTAACTTTTGGTTACGAAGAGGGCAGACTGACCTTTTCACAATCCTCCGTCGCACGTTCATCAATTTGAACAATTTGTTAGCAAGGCACGTTTTCTACTATGGAAGTGGTACGTTATATCATGAATTCAGAGATGTTTTTTCTAGATACCAATGTTTTCAGAGGCGATGACTATTTTGAATTGGAAATTATGGAATCACAAATAGCCTAATTTCCAGTTACTCAATTCATGAAACTCGTTAAATGACGATAATATGAGCTTTAGGGAGATCAATATTAGTTGAGCATGCTCACACGTCTCATTAAGTCATCTGCATTATTTACTGACCTTGCAGCACTCGCAATACTGGTAAAAGCAGTGCTACTGACTTGCATGAGCCCTCGAACTCAACAAGTGAAGGCAACCGTTCCACCTGTTGAATAGTAGTCATTTTAAGCATGGATACAATATCCATGGAGGAAAATACCGACTTGTAATTTATTCTGCAACGGATTTACCGAGTTTGACTCGGACGACTGTGATCGAAGTCTATTTTCATCAAGCCATTTAGGATGGCATATTATTCAATGCTTTCATCATGGAAAAGTACAGATGTTCGCTCCTTCTTTATATGTATTGACCAAAAATCGATGTTAATAAAAGAAAATGCATCTGCGAGGGCTTTCATCCAAGCAGATTTTGGTATAAAGTCCAGATCTACGTGCACGTGTAACTTCAAGGAACCACGCAGCGGTGGCAGCGCTGAACTAAGATGAAGAATACTATAAACTAATATAACATCGGTATAGGTGATGGTCGCCAACAGGAGTCTTTTGCCATTCAATGCTTTCATCATGGAAAAGTACAGATGTTCACTCCTTCTTTATATGTATTGACCAAAAATCGAAGTTAATAAAAGAAAATTTACAGATGCCGAACGTTTCGGGAATTCTCCCCTCGTCAGCGGCGTAAAGTCAATCGGCAGAGTCTTCCGTAAGTCGCCCAGAGTAACATTTATACCATCAGAGGCAGACAGCAGCAATCAGATTCAGAAGTCTACAAGTTCGCGTTTGCGATTTATCTGATAATCAGATTTCAGCGCTGCCACCGCTGCGTGGTTCCTTGAAGTTACACGTGCACGTAGATCTGGACTTTATACCAAAATCTGCTTGGATGAAAGCCCTCGACGAAAGTAATTTTATCCAGGCGTATCAACTTTATAAATAAGCATTCATTTGTAAATTCATGAAAATATTGAAGGTACGGTGAAAAAAATTTTTTGTTACCGGATAAACTGCATTCATAATTACTTTAGAGCATTTATGATCTTCTATGTTTCTATGAATGTATCTCAATTTTCACTTGTCACTGCAATGTATTGGCAGTGCCATGTATGGCTGCGAGACCTAGTGCAAGAAGAACCAGTAGTGGAAGACATTCTTTCTGGTTCCACCAAAATTGGTAGAATGTTCGACTACAATCGCACTTATGGTGAAGATGAAATTCTAGCTTCTCGTTTCTTCTGATGAAATCTTACTTTGCATGAGTGTACTATCAAGACTGTTGCCTCTCTAAGGATTTTTGTTCAATGATTTCATTGTAACTAACTCTTGAAGATTTGTCTTCGCCATGGACTTATTCGTTTTTCTCAGAAGATTCACAAAATTCGTGGATCGTCTTTTTTGTGCAATTCAATCTCTTCAGTAATGCGCAACAGTTTGTCTTTGAAACCGGGAATTGTCAGAAATTAATTGAATTTCAATTTGAATGATATCAATTGATCGATTGCTCAGTAATTCCCATTGACTGCTTTTCCCATTGCAAGAAATTGCTTTTGCATAAGAAATTTGCTTGATGTAATTGTCCGGAATTATGTTAAAACTAGGTATATATCATTCAGATAGCTAGTGGAAAAATTTTGTATTCCTCTCTAACATCAACTGAAGGACTTTTCCTCCTCGCATATAGCACTGGACCATAAGGAAACTCGTATAGTGAATTCAAGCATCTGGACATTTTTTTGATTTATCTGTAGTCCACTACTCGCACTGACGCCTTCATACTCTGACTTAGACAGCAGGACACGATACGCGCACATACGCTTCTTCTTATTCAGGAGCCCATTCAACAGCTACTGTAACAAATATCAGGGCCATCTGTGAGGTGTCCGATCTTTGCTAATAGGACTCTTCAGCCAATTATTTATTTCGAAAATATAGTGCCAGACATCATCATATGTGAGAAATCAAAGGAAGTCCATATAATAGGTGTCTATATATATTTTGAAAAAAAGCTGTCCGAAGCCTTTCGGTCAACCCTGGTCGACCATCGTCAGGAGGATGGTCGATCAGAGTTGACCGAAAGACCTTGGACAGCTTTTCTCAAAACATGAACACCTATTTTAAGGACTTCTACGGTTTCTCACAATTGTCTATTGCAAATATACATCAGCGTTATCTTACGAAAAAATTAGCAGGGATCATCAGAAATTGATTGATGTCAATTCATTTACTGTTGAATAATTCCAATTTCAATTAATTGATTGGAAAGAGCAATTAAATTTCAATCAATTTTGATAATTCCTGAAACAGATCTCTTTTCGAGCTTGGTCTGAGGGTTCAGTAGCTTGCTTCATTTGCAAAACGACATTTCTTTAGCTAAAATCAAGCAATGGAATCGCAGTAGGAAAATATACAGGCTTTTAGGATTCGTAAAATCGGTTCTTGGTTTGACGGAAACTATCAAATACAGGTATTGCGATCCCTAGTATCAACGCGTTAGTGTTTATGAGAATTGCTTCTAGATCTTTACTGTGATAACACCACGTGTGCTATCCATGGCTTGTCTCCTAGCGACTTAGCACTGCAATAGGACGTGGTCGAGTATCTGGTACGTGATCCCAACAGACAGCTCGTGTCATGTATTTGGTCATATGTCATCAAGTTAACTCCCGTGGGCAGATCTAGAAGCCTACGCTAGTTTACCTAAGTTTGCTTGCTTTATCTACGTAGGACACGGCATTCTTCACTTTGCTATATTAGCCATGAAACAAGCGCGCTGCGGCATCTTTGCGTGTCATATTGAAACCACATCAACAATTACGACTATAACTGTAGCAACATGACCTTCATTGCTGTGCGACTACCGGCAATCACGTGCAGAAATGAGAAGCAGAAATTACACGCTTGTCGGATGGGACTACCTTATCGTAGTACGTGGTTAACAATTTCAGTAATATTATTGTAGAGAAGTAATGAGATTACAGTTGGATATGTTACTGTTGCTATCTTGAATTAATTGATATGTTTAATGCATCAATTGTTCATTAGTCATTGCTTTATGAAATTTATTGATCATCATAACAATATCATTATGTCGGGTCGTTGATCATGAAACATTTGGGTTCAAATATAGACTAATGGTATACTTTGCAAATGAATGCAAAATATTTCCATATTTCTTTTTTGTTTGGCTAAATCTGTTTGAGCCATTTGTCTTGACTACTTTGCGATGTTGGAATACATGTCTGGCGAATTGATGCTTGTCGTATTACTGATAAGTAATGAGTCACTAGAATGCTTGCAGGTCATTTACCAGTAGTCAGTGCATGTAGGCCCAATGACTACAAAGCACTCTCTATTTATCAGACTGTGCATCATGCAAAATCTTAGAGTCCTAGTGCATCGATTTTATCGGTATCCCTACCTTGATTTTATTGAAGACAACTAATGATTTTATGGATTTCGATCATAATTGAGTAGCACATTGGTGTCATTTTGGATATCAGATAATCAATGGCATGGTCTATTTGTAATTTTTCACTCTAATCTCTTAGGTTCAAGGTTTTTATTTAAAAATTTACTGAATAAAATGTCACAATTGCAAAATGCATGTAGGTGTTGTTGATACCTTACAACAGTGTGAGTCATTTGCTGTTATACAGATTCGTCTTTCAACTCGGGTACAACTGCTACAATCGCACTTCTAAGGAACAGTGTCGATCTTGCAATAGGACATGTTGGAGATTGTCGTGCAGTCCTATATCGCGATGGCCATCCTCTTCCTCTTACAACTGACCATGATCCCGGTGACCCAAATGAACAACAACGAATTCGAGCACGTAAGGGAATAATTAGCAGTAACAGTCTTGGTGTGCCGATTGTCAATGGACGACTCGGAATGACTCGAAGCCTTGGAGATCTTGAATTGAAACGTTATGGAGTTTGGTAAGGAATTATTATTCGACAATTAATATTCCTGGTGATGACACTCTAATGCAAGAATGTCTTAAATATATTGACGTATTTCCTTTGAAAGTTCTATTTTCATTTGAAAACTAAATGAAAGTGCAAGCTGTGATGTACATCTTTTTTTCATATTTGTTGTCAAAATGCATTTATCGAACGAATTTTGTACCGATTCATGGGTTTTAGAATCGATTGCATTTAGTAAAAACAGAAAATATTAAAGAATCTCTCTCTAAATATTTTCATCATCGTTTTGTGCATATTGTCCTTTAGCAGACATTAAATCGTCTCAACGGATGTAAATTCACAGTCTCGCAGCATATTTTCAGAGCTTGAAATTGAAAGCTGCATGACACTTAGCCTACACTGCTTTGTTTGCGCATAGGCTATTTACTTATCAGTTAAAATTGAATTATATTTGTGGTGTTGATGATTATGTGGAATGAAAAGATGACCGATGACTGATTTATTTGATGTTATAATTCAGTTCAAATCCACTGTTTGAGTAGTGCTCAAACACGCCCATCGCATTAAAAAGGAGAGGAATTGAATTTTTTCAACGTTACCAGGTCAAGGTCAGGTGTTCATGTTAACCAAAATGTGGAAGTGAGACAATTGTCCAAAGTTTAGAAAAAAATGCTTCAAGCTCACTGAAACTTGCTTGAGGTTATAGTATTATTGATAGAATTATTAATTAGTTTTGAATATTATGAAATTTTACTGTTTGCCATCTTAAGACGTGGTCAAGTTGAGATAGGGGATACGTCGTTTAGTTTTCACACGAAACATTGTATTCAAAGAATATTTATTTCGATGCATAAATTAACTTGATCTGGATATCTTTAAAAAATGATTCCCCTTTACTCAGTTTATAAATAAATAAGGCCACTAAATTCATTTGATAAAATTAAAAACTAATTCTTGCACAATGCATTTCGTCCACTCTTATTCAAGTGCAAACATGGACTAACTATAAAATGATTGGAGACAAAAGTGCGTTGACTTTTAGAAATAGCTTCAACAAAGCATTCAGTGTATTTCCTAGTGCTCGTTTGCAATTGATTTTCACTACACGAAGGATTCCGATACGCATTCTGAAGGATAGATTGCCGCTCTTCTCCACATCAAATGTAATTTATCAATTTCATTGCACCTGTGGAAGCAAGTACGTTGGGAAGACGGTAAGATGTCTGAATGAGAGAGTTTCGGAACACCTTCCAAAGTGGTTAGCCAACCCTTTAAAATGTCCACCAAAGTCCACTGCAATTCCAGCTAGCAGCATCACAAGACATTTGCAAGTCTGTAACAACGAGAGACAAACTGCTTTGAATAATTTTAGCATTAAGTACCACATCAACAACAAACACATATTAGGAATCACAGAGTCTCTCGTCATTTTGCGCGAGAATCCCGACTTGTGTTCGCAAAAAGATTTTATTTCCACCCTTTACTTACCTTGGTAGCTTTAGTCTCTGTTTTGCTTCTTCTAATATCTAGGTTATTTACTCAATTGTTATTAGTTCATATCTATTAAGTCTACTAGATTATAGGTTTGCATGCTCTCAATTTCATTCATAGATTTATTACTGTAGAATTATATGATTTCAGATTTTGTATTTTATAGTTAGTCCATGTTTGCACTTGAATAAGAGTGGACGAAATGCATTGTGCAAGAATTAGTTTTTAATTTTATCAAATGAATTTAGTGGCCTTATTTATTTATAAATTGATCTGGATAGACGAAGAAGTAGCTTGAAAATGTAAGCCAATAAATTGAGATAATTTCCGTGATGTTCACTCACTCACTTCCGTTTCACCACCTTTAGTCCGACGGGGTTAGGCGATTGCTTCCCAATTGTTCGTCTCCTTTTAACTCGATGGTTGGTTAGCGAAAGGTTGAGGTTCGGGATCTTCCCGACACTGCAACCACGTCTTCCGGGGTATGCCAATCGATCTCTGTCCATCTACTTCCATTCTGGACGACCATTTGAACAAGCTCGAGTCACTTTGTCTTTCGACGTGACCGAACCAACGGAGCCGAGAACGACGCAAAATACAGCTAAAGTCCTCTAGGCCCAATTTCCCTCGAAGGTCTTCACTCCTCATTCGTTCACCAAGTCTGACTCCGCACATTCTTCTTATTATGGCATTGTCGGTCCTCTCAAGCTTTTCCTTGTGGCTGGTCTTCATCGTCCATGTTTCACTCCCGCAGGTCATCGCACTTCTTACACAAAGCATTCTTCAATGCCACAGAGATAAATGACTGACTGCGTGTTTCAGTCTAGAGGTGGTATCGATCAGCACTAATGGTCACGACCAGAACTAGTTTCAAGAGACAAGAGGATCAATTTTCCATTGAACGTAATCCAAAATCAAGCCTGAATTCTAGCGAACCAGAAGATTGACACCAAATAAAACGTGCAGTCAGTGAATTTAGATCGTGAAGAGTCAAACGGTGTGAATAATGTTTCCATTTGACCACTTTATCACGGAGGAAAATTGAGTGAAGGATACGTACATTTCACTTGACAGACCTTCGTGCAATCTGACCGTTGAGTTTTGTGTGTTCGCTGATACGAGCTACTTCTGCATTGCGTGTGCTAAGCTAATAGCACAAGCCACAGAGAGACGTATTTCTATGTCATTCTCTGTCGCTTGCTACCATGGCATACTGTGGCTGGGATCATGTCCGCTCTAGACTAACCCAAACGCAAATGAATCTGTCTCTATGACCTTCTCAAACTCATGGTCTTGCACAACGTATCCATAATTTCTGATTTAGATGATTTTAAGGAAATAATTTCCGTGATATTATTTCAATTGATAGCAACTGATGGCTTCAGTGACTATGAAGCACTGATTGATAACAATTCGTCATTATCGAGACAGAGAAATTGCAACTTTTCAATTTTTGTGATTTGGTCGCTTGACAGTCCGAAAGCTGTATGACAATTCATAGCAATCTAAGTCAAATAATCACGAGTTGTACAGCTCAATGCACTCGAAATATGTGTTCATATAATGCGTTCTAGAAGTTGTGCTTTGCCTATGTGAAAAACAAAATGAGCAATCAGATGTTATTTCCCTAATTGCAGTCAAATACGTTTTCAGTTCAATTTTTGAACTTTTTGTCAAATGTTTATTTTTACATTTTCCATCCCTGATGATTAATATTGGAAATTCTCTTAGCATTTAATATATCTATTGCTGATTGCCTACATCACGCACTAGGTATATGTCTGAAGTACACTTAGTCCTATGAGATGTTATAACATCCCTTCCGACTCAAAGGGAAGCCGATCATTTCCTTTCGAAATTAGACCAACAAGTCTATTTAATGACTGAGAACGGTCGGATGGCTCGTTTATTATTTGTTGCTTGTAAGAGTCAATAAATAATAAATCGAGAGATTAGCTCAGGAGGCTTCTTCTTGGTTGGATCGAAACAGGCGAGCCTATTTCTCCAGAAAGCTTGTGATTCCCGTACCTAGTTGACTTACTCCCAAGCTTCTATTCTGGTGCAGATTTAACCTTAAACAGCCCACGGGGTCAAATTTGACCCAAACCGAAAATCACCTCGCACCTCCATTCAAACGCATACGTGCTTAGTAAAACTCAGTGTTGTGTTTAAAGGAAAATAACACAAGTTTGTAATCAAGTTGATGTTACTACTTCAAATCGTTTATAGGATAGTAGATGCTTTCTAAATCATATACTTATTGAAAAAATTGACAAATTGTTGTACTTTTATTGATTGCCACAGCTCCTTCAATTACAATCCTTAAATGTTATTCATGAATATTTTGCTTGTGGTATCTTTTCATTACAACTGTCCAGTTATTCTAGAACATAAAAAGTTGGTGGATATCTGATACACTGGTTCGTATCTACCGTTTTCGGTTTGGGTCATAAATAACCCAGTGGGCATTTTGTGTAGTTTGGGTCATGAAGCAGATGAATTCATTTTGGTGTCTTTCAATGTCAAGCATTAAGGTCATGGCCGATTACAATTCCAGGAAGTCTGACGATGTACGATGACGTGAATTCTTGAAATTTCTGGTAGTTTAGTAATGCTACTTTCGTCCAGTAAGAACTTGAGAACAGTGAAACACTCCTACATAAATGACTTTATTTCGACAGTTTCATTTTATGAAAGTATTCACTAAAGTTTGTTGCGCGATAAATGGAGAAGAGAATCGCAGTGGGATCTCGAATCTCAACAGAAGCATGGCGCTGCGATATACCAAACACACAGGATGAACTGAGGTGGTCATATGGAGTTTTTGGTAAGAGCTGGAGAGGTGCTCATATTCATGGTTCCGTTTTGCCACGAGTTGGTAGAAAAATGGTAGTGAAATTCGACATAGATCAAATGGAATTTCCTGTCATTTCAGATTACTTGTTCATGGAAACCAGAGCGACACATCTTTCTACTGTTAAAAGATGCTGGTCTTTTTTATATGACTTGGACATTTCTCACCCTCGAACTACTAACCATTAGACTGGTGAATGTGACTTACCTGCTGAAATCGATTCTTCTGTGAATGCTCAAACTACCAATAATTTGACTGCGGGTCGTGATTTACTTTCTCGTGCTGTTATTGATTCTGCGAATACTCAACCTACGAATACCTTGACTGCTGATCGCGATTTACCTGCTGCTTCAGAATACGCTAATGCTCAAACTATCGATAACTCGACTGCTGAATATGACATACCTGCTGGTGACAATTCTATCGACGTCCCAATCTCAGATTCTACTAACGTTCGCTATGCTAATAGACGAATATATTGATTTCGAACTCGACACCAACCTTCTATGGTTATTGATGATTTTTCTGACTCAGAGGATGAATCATTCAGTGATCAAGAGACATCTGAGAATCTCAGACCAAACGTTGAGTCTGAAAGTGCCTCTGACAGCGAGGTTCCTAGCGATAGCAGCGGCTCCCATGAATGGCGTGGCGAAATAGAAAATGTAGGCTTAGTAGAAGAGAATGGACTCGTAATGAAGGAATACATGAGGGCATCAGAGAGTCTGTTGCATATTTCCTTGTTTATTTCACTGACAACTTCCTTCGACAAATTTGTGATCAATCGTCTTTCTAAGCACACCAGAAGGACATCGATTCCAACTTCTCATTGACACCAGATGAATTATGCACCCGTATTTGGCTCGGAGTAACCAATCGACCTCGATTAAGCAGATTTTAATCGAGGTCGAGGTCGGACTGAACAGTAGTCAGATAGTTACAGAAAGTTTTCACCATTCATGATTTTTTATTTGTTGTTTTTCATACTGATTTGCTCCTTAACACCTACTTATCGGATGCTTTGGACATAGGAATCTTGAGTAAGCACATAAAATCTGAATGATTGTAGCAAATACTTTGGAAACATAGAAATGTACACGTACATAAAGTCCCGCCACCAGGACGAGCTTCTGCATGGAACGAGACCGAAGATGAGGCTTTCACAACATGTTGTACACCCTATGACCTACTACGAAAATGCGTGCCCTCCGAGTTCTTTACAGTTCCTTTGATCTACAGACAAGATAAAAAATATAAACATGTTAATTGAAAGAAAATTGAAGTTTTCGACCAATATGTCAGTTTGGTGTGTATACTCCGACTATTCGAGATCTACTAACTCTAGCGCCACATTTTTTGATAGGATATATCTTCAGGTCATGAAGTGACGCAACCATTTACCTTTACCTACAGAAACTAAACATAGTTGGATTCAGCAAGGATCTTAGTAAGGTAAGCAAAATTTTGATTGAAATTTAGGTCAAGCATCAAGCATCTAACCACATTCTTGAAAACATCGCACATTGAAGTTGTTTCGAGCACTTGATAGAACGTGATGAAGACACATCATGCCTAAAATTATGTAGCTAGAGTTAATGGAGCAAACACGCAAAACTGACACATTCGTCTCAATTTTCCTTCAATAAATATGTCATTTTCTTTGATCTTGTCTACAGATTAAAGGCTTTCGGAAGGCGCGTATTTTCGTAGTACTACATTCTGTGAGATTCTCATCTTCGGTCTCGTTCCAAGCAGAAGCTTGTCCTGGTGGCGGGACTATAGGTATATTTCTAATTTCTGTGTCTCCATAGTATTTGCTGCAATCATTCAAATTTTATGTACGAATACATATCTAAATTTGTATTCAAGATTCTTGTGTCCAAAGCAGGCACCTGTTGAGATTGGACGTAAGGCCTCGTGCCACGAGATAATTTCAATGAATTTTGTGACTCTTTTTATTTACAAAATTGCTTTGTGACTATTTTATGTCATGCATTTAATAATGCTTTGAGCGTATCCGTTAACAACTATCATTTTTTATCTGCAATTGTTAACATGAAGCATATTTTGTTTTCAAGCATAGGCATAAAGCATATTATGATGTAGTAATCAGCTAATAAAAACTCATAGATTATTCAAATTTTCAGTGTGTTGAGTATTGACACAATGTGATTAACAACATTATAAGCATAAATATTTTTGTTTTCTCTTCATGCAAGTGCCCGGTGCCAAAGTCAATCAATATTAGATAATTAGTTTCGGAGCCGACCTCGATTCGACCTCGATTAAAATCTAATCGAGGTTGCATCACTGGATTAAACTACTGACGGTGAGATAGTACTAGATGGCAAGAACGCGAGTACCAAATGTCGCTGATAACATGTCAAGAAACAGGTGGCATGAAATCAAACGCTTTCTCCATTTAGCTAAAAATGATCTCTTCTCAGATTCTCCCGAAGCAGTTAAAAATGATTATTGATCATTTCAACTACGTATGCAATCAATTGCATTTGAATGGGAAATTCTCAATCGATTACGACAGTATTTACCTAAAAAAACAAAGAAGTGGGGCTATAAATCGTATGCCATGTGTAGCAAAATGGTACTCGTTCATGATTTTGAATTTTACTCTGGCAAGTCTAATGAGCCATCTTCATCGACCAACCCATCCTTTGGTAAAAGCGGTGAAGTGGTGATGCGCTCATCTTCTATCATTACTGAAAATGATGATTCTGTTTTATTTTTCAATAACTGGTTCAATCCGCTCGAACTGCAGGTAGCTTTAGCAGAGAAAAATATTTTTCGTTGGAACTCTACAAATAAATCGTGCCAAGAACCTGTACCCTCTTCATTTCTCCTCCTTGCCTTCTGTCCAAGAACTCAATCAAATGGAAAGAGGAACCATTATCGAGCGGCAATCAATATATGATGACACAACGTACAGCGCTGTATGATGGTACGACAATAAACCAGTGGTGTTGTTGAGAAACGTTGCTGGATAAGAGCTAGTTGGATCAATTCGACCGTAAACATGGTGAGAATATTGACATTCAATGTCCAGCCGCTATCTCGGAATATAAAGAGCATATGGGTTATGTGGATGAATTCAACCTATATGCACTCTATCGGTCCGGCATGCATTGTCTCTCTCTCTCTCTCTCTCTCGCCATTACATTGGGATATTTTTGCATTTCCTTGATTCTGCTTGCGTTAATTCATAGATATTATACTCCAGATGAATGGAAATATTGAGACGTCCAAAGAACTCAACTAGACCTTCGCTTTCCAACTTTTGTGTTGAAGTTGCTGATAGCATGATTCAAGTATGTAAAAAATCAAAGCACCGTAGTAATGATTCTTATGCTGAGGAATCATTTACGAGGAAACGTAAGCGCGGAGATCGTCGAAGCTCCCTAATATCTCGTGAGACTTGTCTTGATAGGATTGACCATTGGCCTTCCAGTCAAGAAGGTCGATGCAAAAATCCTAGTTGCTTAAAGAATACCAATACATGGTGTGATAAGTTTCAAGTGCATTTGTGCATTTCTTAAGACAACCAGAACAATTGCTACAAAATATTTCATAATGTACTTTCAACGGTAATATTTTGAAAGGAAAAGTAATCTAATATATATAGGCCTAAGAAGTGATACTTAAAATTTTATCATGATTGGAAAATTGACTTTTGAAGTTTCATAACAATCTTTGTGGGATAACAGGCTACTACAATAACCGCATCATTTAGTATTCAGTATATATTTCGATGAACTGTGAAACATTTACTCAATTCGTGATATAATAAAAAATGGTCTAAACTACTATGACAGCCCAGTGGGTCATATTTGACCCAAACTGAATTCTATACGTTGCAAACATCATGAAGTGAACTATATATCATTTTCATCCCAGCAGATGGTCATTGGCTATTTAAGGTTAATTTGAATTTCTCATGTCAGAAACACTCAATGGTGGAGAACATTTGATTTTATGCACTGTAAAAAAGATTTATTTTGTACCAGTATACTACATATGTTGTGATATGAGGCTCCTGATTAAGATGGTCCTAAAGCTTCACTTTTATTAAGCTGTCCCAGAGAAAGCCTTGGAATAACATTTAAATAACAGAAACGTTCTAATCTAAACAATATCTAAAGCTTATGATTGTTAAAGTTTTAGACGGAAAATCAATCGCCTCTGACAGTCTAAGAAAAGGCTTATCTCTACAAACAGTCAGAAGCCATTGATTATCCGGCTAAAATTTTAAGAAGCATGTTTTAGATGTTGCTACGAATGTTCTTGTTATTTAAATTTAATTTCGAGGCCTTCCCAGGGAATGTTATATCAAGCTCATTTTGAAACCATTTTGTGCGAGGACCATATTGACTTGATACCCTTTAAAATAAGGTTCGCAGTAAAATATTCATATTGGATTGCAAACTTGTTTGCATGTACGTGTTTTGGATAGTGTGTTTGTATGCATTTTTCTCATGTGTCTTCTTATTTCTTCCGAAAAAACATGTGTGTGCAATTTGTGAATCTGTTGTAAATATAATAGCACGTAATGTGCCGCACCAGCTATTTTGGCTTCTTGAAGTACATACTCAGCAGATTTTACTGCAGTCTGTACTAAGCTGTCTAAATTGACGTTCTTTTGATACACGAGAATCAACAAAAATCTTTCATACTAAGCGTCGTTAGGTAAGCTGAAGCCAATGACTGTTTTATCAAAATTTTTAAGTTGCAGTCAGCTCATTCAAATTTATTTTCATTTCAGTGCTGATCCTACTTTGACGTCGATCAAAATCCGACATAGTCATGATGCCTTCCTGGCCATGGTCACTGATGGCATAACTTTTGTGATGCCTAATGAAGAACTTTGTGATATTATCAGTACCTCGATTGATCCTAACAAAGCAGCATCTCATATTATTGATCAAGCAATGCAATTCGGATCTGAGGATAACGTATCATGTGTCGTCGTTCCATTTGGTTCTTGGGGCAAATTCGCGAAGCTTGGCTCCAAAGTTCATACAAGTTTTGGACGAAATATAATCAGTAATCGATTTTTCGGATGATGTCGATGCAAAGGTGTCAACGACAGCGTGTCTTTCGGTCAATTTGTGGTCTGATTCCTCAGCAGGTTCGGTGCGCTTTTCCCATGTGAAATCCGCCCGTGATTCACCATATCAGTCATATCAGTGTAATGCCTGACGATATGGTAAAACAGAGGATTTTTGTTACGATGAACGATTTCTAAACTAGAAACATTACACGCATGCAGTTGCAAAATACTAACTACTTGATTTACAAATACACTAAATGAAATTCCATATGCTGCGAACGGTAGATCATAGAGATGAAATTGAGTTTGAATCCACTTTGGACAAGTGCTACTGTCTGTCATTCATAAACGCATTTGGTTGTAGTAAATAACCTACATAGCATTGCAATTAAGTTTTGCATCTTCTCTCAAATCATCGATTAGGGAATAATTTGACGTCTTGTCAAATTATCAAGCACTTGTGACAAATATAGCTTGTCCACTACCGGCTTTTAATAGTTGTAGGTCGTGTGCTTAGGAATCAAAAATTTATTAACTAGAAGTCAATAGCAGCATTATCAAAAGCAAAATGTCGCACTAGGAAGCTAGGGTTATGGAAGCTTTCACCAAATTATGGTTAGTAACCTTTCACAGGGCAATAGGCCTAGTACCTCTCATGGCACACAGACTTCAGACTCGAACCATGAAGCTTCTGCACTGAAGTTTGACTATTAATCAACTGCGCTAACCTACAACCTAAAGCTATATATTCTAGCGTTGTGATAAAGTTTATGAGAGCATAACCCATCTAGTTGTAAACTTTTGTACGTACAAGCTAAACCCGGCATTGTAATTGTAGGCCTCTTCGTAAGTTAGTGATAGGATGCCATGAAATCCACAGAATATGTCAGTCAATGGCAGTTTCCAGCTCAACAAACTGTGAAACTAACTGCAACCTTCATGAAATCGACTCCAGTTGTATTCGTTGTTGACAAATAATTAAATATCTTGAAAAATACTTCATGAATCTTGGCAAGCATAGCCAAGAAATATCAGTAAAGTCAAGTGATCAAGTAAGCTTCACTGAAACCTCGTCATTATACATGTATCTGGACAGATGGACACTACATTGACGATTGTACATTATTTTCTTACTGATCCTGATATCAGCTTTCGTTGCATATATGCTTAGTAGATAGTTGTGATATCATGGTCGACGCATTTCATCAGATTTTGTATTTTTGTAATTCCACGCTGATAACTTCGTGTGCTCGCACATGAATATGAGAATTCTTGAAAGGATTTGTCGAAATTCTGTCAAAATGCAATGAACTAACTTCCTTGTTGACATATCTGCCCACAAAGGGTTGATCATAGAATTTGTTTGAGTACAGTGTATCATGCAATTTTGTATATTCAGGTTTGCATCAATTCGGTGGCATTTACGTACGCATTATCTTTCACAAATAAAAGTATGTCGAACTTGAACCTGAATTTTCTTCGTGTTTGATGTAGTATTGTGATTTTGTCTCGTATTGTCTTGTTTCCATGTCTGGAAGATTTGCAAGGTTGCCTGTAACTAATAGCGATTTTAAAAATGATAAACAGGATGGACAGGATTTTCATGTTTCAGTCTGAAATTTGCGCAATCCTCATAACATGTTGCGAGTATAGGGGACTCAGAATATGTCAAATTTTACGATAAATGCTGATTGCAACATTTTGATGTGAAACATCATGCCTGCCTAACAATCATTTCATCACCTTAGACCGCATGATTGTCAGGGTTGCCACTTGGTCAAACACCCGAGCCGAAATCGCTCAAAAGCAACCCGAAATCCCTTAAATAGTGATTTAGCTTAATAACACATTCATCCAACAATAAATTTTAGGGAAAACTTACATGTCCGCAACTGTATTCAAATCTCAACAGTAAAACCCAAAGAAATTTTAAAATTTTCACAACATAAAACCTTTATAATTGAATATATTTAATCAATTATTTTCAGAATTGGAAAAGGTGTGAAATCGACAGATATCTTGAGAATTATATTTAATCGTTTGAATACAGTGCAAATTTGTAAAATCATTAATGGGGCCTTTTTGAGAATACCGTCAATTCACTAGCATGTTTAATTTTTCTTAAAACGAACAAAACTTTCACGTGAGTCTATACAATAAAAAGAGTGCGGAATCATTCGATTTGACTTTTATGCATCTTTCATGCTCGTTCTCTATACAGACTACAGTAGACTAAAAGTGAAAATTGATGAAGGCGGAAAATTTTATCGAGTGGTAAAAGATATTCAAATCGGGGTTATAAGTAAATAAGTAAGCGTTTATTGTAACTATTTGAAATCGCAACATTACAAAATGGCTTTTATATGATAATGATATGCCTATAAATGAATCCATGAAACATGTCGACAACACAAAAACAAAAAATCATCCAGCAGCTTCATAAAAGTCAAATGCTAGCAGATATGTAACAGATCATTAGCCATAGTACATGAATATGGAAAGAATGAATGCAGTCTTCTACAAGAAAATATAGGATTAATGGTGAAATGTCCACTGCGCGGCATACGGTTGGGCGCAAGTTCAGCCATTGGATGGCTTTTAAAACATTCACATTTTGAAAGAAAGTCCAAAACTCTACGTTTGCGCGAATCACATAAATTGGGAAACCTGGAACAGCGACAATTTTTACCACAAACAATGCGGTGTGCACGTCTTTGGAAAGCGTCGAGTAATGTTTCAATTTCGGCAGCTAAGAAACATAGAAGAGGACATGCATACAACAACAGAGATGTAATGAGGCCATGATATACACCAATTAGGTATTTGTTATATACATCAATTTCTTATGGACACAGCAGCTTGTATTGGATGTCAGAGTACCTACAGAAGATAGGGTTGTTGAATATATATTAGCTACATTTTCCAAAACAAAAGATTGCGTTTTGCAAATAGAAAAAAAAAAGCAAAATAGATTAGCTGGTAAAAAAATATCGTATCACTGTCTTTATTAAGGAAGCAATCGGCTCATTTCATCCTAGCCTTTGACAACATGCGTGACGATTATTACGTAACCGGTACACTTGCGAATAGAGATCGGCCCATATATGTAGGGATTGTGGTAGAATGTCGACTCAAAAAAGTATCTGTATACAGTGAAAATTTTTGTATGAAAAGACTCAGTTTTTTGCGGAGATGACATTCCCGCTGTCCACAAAATTATTTGAGCAGTTTTAAAAAGTCAAAATTTTGCAAATTTATATACTACCGACATGCCTCCTATAAGTAGTTTGAAACAAGTTGCCTATCAAAAGGAATGATTTGCTAATAAGCATCCTCTAAGCGGAAATCAATCTAATTTGCATGAGAATTTCATGAGCCGCATTATGATGGAAGTCTTCATGAAAAGTCGACATCTTAGTGCTGTTTTGGCTGAAATTTCAAGTTTTTAATTCAATTTTCACCAACATGATTTTATGATTCACTAAATTCTTTTTTCATTTCTTGAATCTAAATAGTGATGTGATGCCCATGTAAGGCCCAATTGTGAGGCCCATTTACATACCTTCAAAGTTAGTTGAAATCATTTTGTGATTTTGCTCTGTCAGTGGCAGGCTGCCTGTGATATGATCACGCTTAAGAAAACACTCTTGAGGTTGAGTATGAAAGTGTAATAGCAATTTATCGAATTGCTAATTTAACAAACATTAACTCTCCACTGTCATGACACTGAGAATTTGTAAATGCCATCATTCCTTCTGCATTATCATGATCATTCGATTCCGTGGTAATGGCTTCAAAACTGCAAAAATTTGCATATCTCACAGTTGGTAACAATTCCCAATTGTATTCACCTCGAGTTCATCTAATAGATTCGAATGTGTATATACACATTGGGGATTCAATAAATGCGGAGTTACCACTCCACCTAATATACCTGCTGTATGGATTGGCCCGTTATGTTTCTGCCAACTACCTTACCTTACCCCCGTTTAACGTCTCTTTTCCCAGGTGTGGGGGTGAGACGGCCGTCTTGTGTCGATTCGGGTGAATTCTTCTTCTCCACTCTTCTCTATCTTGGGCGACAGCAGGATTGAGTTTCATCAGCTCCAGGTCTTTCCTGATATTGTGCGACCATTTCTTTATTTGACCTCCTCTGATTTTGGTTCCAGGGATTACCAGGTCAAGGGCTTGCCTTGGCCATGCCGACGATGGCATAACGCTCCAGATGACTGAACTACCGCAACCGATGCCTACGAAGTCTCTAAGTCGTGAAGACCGAGAGTAGTAAGTAAAACTCCACTTCTGGATAGCGCAAGATGGCCGCCATCGAAGAATTTTCGCTGACGTCCCCCCCCTCTGGAACGACAGAGGTTGCGGCCTGTCGTGGTGTGCCGGCCAGGTTGGTCCACGTTCACAAAATGTTCGCTGACGTCCCCCCCCTCGAAAACGACAGAGTGTGAGACTCGGGTGTGTTGGTCTCGTGTGGGTTGACGTGGCCGACCGCCTAGGTTGACGTGGCCGACCGCCTAGGTTGACGTGGGCGACCGTCTAGGTTGTCGTGGTGGAATGGTGAAACGGACTTTAGATTCGTGATCAGCGTAAAATTCTGCATCGGTATGGTGAATTTGAAGTCAATCGGCGAGAAAAAATGTTTCTTCAAAATTTTGACAGAGTTAGAATTTTGGTCGTTTTGGGCTGTAGCGCCAAAACGAACCATCGGATGGGAAAACGGAGGCCAGATTCGGATTCAGAGTGAAATTCTGCATCGGTATGGTGAATTTGAAAGCAATCGGAGAGAAAAAGTTTCGCTGACGTCCCCCCCCCCTCGGGAGAGCTCGCTTCGATTTTGGCTTCCAGTGGACGGATTTTGTCGTGCAATAGCTCGTTTGAAAGCTAAGAGTGAGACAAATTCACTGAAAGAATCGGCTTGTTCATATCTGTCTGCTAGGGTGGGTTTGAGTGTTCAGAGATGAGGGACCGAAACACGATCGCCCTACCCTAGTATCTGCTGATGACCTCAGGAGTTCAAGGTTAATATTTAAGTTCCAATCTTGATTATAGTTTAGAGTTTAAACTAATTAACCCTATGTATTTGACCTATTGGTTATCGTATAACGTTTTAATTCGTTTAGATGTGAGACACCATTTAAGATTTGGGAGATTGGCGAAAAAACGACAGAGTTAGAATTTTAGTCGTTTTGGGCTGTAGCGCCAAAACGAACCATCAGATGGGAAAACGGAGGCCAGATTCGGATTCAGCGTGAAATTCTGCATCGGCATGGTGAATTTGAAAGCAATCGGAGAGAAAAAAGTTTCGCTGACGTCCCCCCCCCTCGGGAGAGCTCGCTTCGATTTTGGCTTCCAGTGGACGGATTTTGTCGTGCCATAGCTCGTTTGAAAGCTAAGAGTGAGACAAATTCACTGAAAGAATCGGCTTGTTCATATCTGTCTTCGTTTAGATGTGAGACACCATTTAAGATTTGGGAGATTGGCGAAAAAACGACAGAGTTAGAATTTTGGTCGTTTTGGGCTGTAGCGCCAAAACGAACCATCGGATGGGAAAACGTAGGCCAGATTCGGATTCAGCGTGAAATTCTGCATCGGTATGGTGAATTTGAACGCAATCGGAGAGAAAAATTTTCGCTGACGTCCCCCCCCCTCGGGAGAGCTCGCTTCGATTTTGTCTTCCAGTGGACGGATTTTGTCGTGCCATAGCTCGTTTGAAAGCTAAGAGTGAGACAAATTCACTGAAAGAATCGGCTTGTTCATATCTGTCTGCTAGGGTGGGTTTGAGTGTTCAGAGATGAGGGACCGAAACACGATCGCCCTACCCTAGTCTCTGCTGATGACCTCAGGAGTTCAAGGTTAATATTTAAGTTCCAATCTTGATTATAGTTTAGAGTTTAAACTAATTAACCCTATGTATTTGACCTATTGGTTAAAGTATAACGTTTTAATTCGTTTAGATGTGAGACACCATTTAAGATTTGGGAGATTGGCGAAAAAACGACAGAGTTAGAATTTTGGTCGTTTTGGGCTGTAGCGCCAAAACGAACCATCGGATGGGAAAACGGAGGCCAGATTCGGATTCAGCGTGAAATTCTGCATCGGTATGGTGAATTTGAAAGCAATCGGAGAGAAAAAGTTTCGCTGACGTCCCCCCCCCTCGGGAGAGCTCGCTTCGATTTTGGCTTCCAGTGGACGGATTTTGTCGTGCCATAGCTCGTTTGAAAGCTAAGAGTGAGACAAATTCACTGAAAGAATCGGCTTGTTCATATCTGTCTTCGTTTAGATGTGAGACACCATTTAAGATTTGGGAGATTGGCGAAAAAACGACAGAGTTAGAATTTTGGTCGTTTTGGGCTGTAGCGCCAAAACGAACCATCGGATGGGAAAACGGAGGCCAGATTCGGATTCAGCGTGAAATTCTGCATCGGTATGGTGAATTTGAAAGCAATCGGAGAGAAAAAGTTTCGCTGACGTCCACCCCCCCTCGGGAGAGCTCGCTTCGATTTTGGCTTCCAGTGGACGGATTTTGTCGTGCAATAGCTCGTTTGAAAGCTAAGAGTGAGACAAATTCACTGAAAGAATCGGCTTGTTCATATCTGTCTTCGTTTAGATGTGAGACACCATTTAAGATTTGGGAGATTGGCGAAAAAACGACAAGAGTTAGAATTTTGGTCGTTTTGGGCTGTAGCGCCAAAACGAACCATCGGATGGGAAAACGGAGGCCAGATTCGGATTCAGAGTCAAATTCTACATGGAAATGGTGTATTTCCAGCTCAATCGGACCTCTAGAATCGGCGATAGAAGCGTTTTAAGTGTTTGGATGATGGATATTACGTCATCAACTGATCGCCACACACTATATAAGCTGGGAACCGAGAGAGACTTGTCATTAAGACGAGAGCGATTGTCAGAGGTAGGTCGTCTCTCTGAGCTCCGATGATAGCTTCGGACATTCCAAATTCCGGGTTTCTGTAAGAATCCGACTTAGAAAATTTCATTGCTGATATCAGCTAAGGCGTCAGACTTAGAGGTTAGCCAGGAGATTGCCTTCGTCTCCAGGCCATAAAAGACTCCAAAACTTTAAAGGCTTGTAACTTTGCTTCTACAAGTCCGTTTGACTTGATTCAAAAAATGTTCGGTCGCTATTGACCTGCCCTAAGTGATAAACTACTTATAAAATTTCATAAGTGGTGCTAAAAAGTTGAAAAATTTAAATTCACTAGTTTTGGAGGTTTTCTGGGGTTTTCGACCCTGCTGAAGTCAATGAAAGCATTTTTAATGATGTCTGAGCCAGTCTTCTCATGCTATAAGCGGCTTTTCACTGAAAGCGAGCAAGACACGGAGAGTTTTGCTGTAATATTCCACTGACACGGTGTTCCTTCGGGACGGCGGACGATGCCGTAGTGATAAGTGTGGCAAGGGAGTGTGTCATAGTTTAGACCGTTACCGCTGGGACAACTCATGTCTCATGTTGGGCATTTGACACAGTTCTCAACGTAGCACTTTGAACGCCAATCGGTTGAGTCTTAGCTATCTTGTCATGGGTGGCCTCTAAACATCTCCATTGCAAAACGCTGGTGAATCAAGCTCTCTACGGCTTGCTATGAAGCTGATCAATGTCTGTCAACCTCTTACCAACTCTACAGGTTTTCATGTCTGAGCCAGTCTTCTCATGGTATAAGCGGCTTTTCACTGAAAGCAAGCAAGACACGGAGAGTTTTGCTGTAATATTCCACTGACAGGGTGTTCCTTCGGGACGGCGGACGATGCCGTAGTGATAAGTGTGGCAAGGGGGACCATGCAAAAGTATACATGGTTAAATCATCCACTGAAGCCCCATTCAAGTAAGTCAGTATGAAAGCAAAGATAATACGAAATAAAAATTTATTATGGCATGTATTTCAAAAGGTCTTCATCGTCAATATCGTCCCAGAGTCTGCCTTCACACAGACCACAAAAACAGTTCACTTGCTTCAATCGTTCTTCTACCACAAGCCTCACTTTATCGATGTACTCCCACTCCGCCATAGTTCGTGGCTGGGAGTTAGGGGTGTACCATTCCCATAATTGATGGAGGAATTTGGTGCTGGTGATATCCATCACATCATCAGTATCGTACTGCAGATACTTCCATCGTATGCCTGTTAGGTCGGGACACTCCTTCTCACATACACTCTCCTCTTCGTCATCCGCTGGTAATGACAACTTTCTAATGTTGTCGAGTCGGTATAATTTCTCCACCTTCCCCTTCGTTGGAGCGTTTGGTGCAACGAGCGCCTTTGGCGATGAGCATGGAGAAGAGAACTCCAATTTTGTGTTCGATGTTTTTGGAGGGCTTGTCATGTTGACTGTGAATAATGACTTTGAAATGTTTTCTAATTCTTAAGTATAAACAAGCAACCAATCAGAATGAACAGCCAATGAATGATGAATATGAAAGTATATATGCAAAGTGACAGTCGTGTCATTTCACTCTGTCTTTGAGACGTATAAGTGAAGTGTTCTCTAGCGAATTCTGTTATTATTTGAGGCGTACAAGTGAACTGCTCTCTCGTGAATTCCAAATTTGAGACGTATTATTTGAGTGAAGTCTCTATCTTGTTGAAGTATCAACCTTAAACTTGATTTCGTTGAAATGGTAAGTTGAAAATTTCTTCACTCATCTCCCTCAAACGTGTGGCTAATAGCATCTTCCTCAATTTCAGGCATCAACTTCATCACCAACGCCCTCCTTTCTCGAGGAAAGTTTAGAGTCGTTGAGTCAAGGTAGGTTGTAACAATACACTGAAACTTGAACAGAGATGATAGAATGATTTCTCTTTCAGGTGATGTGAGTTCCAGCTCAGGACTCTCGCGACAAGGCAACGAGTGGGAATGTGCCGACTGCGGACATATGTTTACAAGGAAGCACAGTCTCCTTCGACACATCAAACAACGTGTGTGTCAACGCAAAGCGGCATCAATCTCCGGAGGTGAAGTTGATTCTGACGATGACATCTCCTTTCCTTGCGATTTGTGCCCTCTTTCTTTTGATAGTCACTTTCAGCGATCTTCGCACAGACTTCAACACACGCATGCAAATGATCACTACACCAACGGTACCTCTACCATCTCCCTCATTAATGTTTCACATAATAATTTAGTACGCGACTACTGCATGGAGTCCAATACTCAAATAGTAGATTTTCCTGAGTGGCTCCTTCAAAATTCTAACATTATCGAAGCGCTCTTCAACAATTTAGACAATTTTAGAATGAAGGCGCTCATCTACCTTAAACTAAAATATATTAAGATAGATTTTCAAACGGGTCAAGTGACGGAGAGAATACAGTTTCATGTTCCTTCCTCTTCCGCAACCGAAGTTGTAGACTGCGAGTCTTGGCTAAATTTTCACATTCAATGTTTAAAATCAAATGTAGATAAATTCAATCAACGCAACAGCGCTCTCATTTTTGATGGTGTGGACTCAGCCATATTCAAAATTTCCCTATTAGAAAGTCATGCAGCTCGAGGCACATTTAAACTACCAAAAACGTTGTATAATAAGAAAGCTGTCATCAATGTCGATTGTAAATCACAGTGTTTCAAATATGCAGTCCTATCCATCCTTCACTATAATGATATCAACGCGAATCGAAATCATACCTATAGCTATAGACAGTGGGAGGATGAACTAGACTTTGAAGGTTGTGATAGTAACAACATGAAAATCAAAGATGTAGAAACGTTCGAAAAACATAATCAGATTAAAATTGTCTTTCACGTGTGGGAGAAGGGGTTGAAGGGTGCCCGCTATAATTCACGTTCAACTTGTTATGAACGTGTAGTCAACCTCTTATTAGTAAAACAAGATGATAGCGAGGAATGGCACTACTGTGGTATTCCCAAAATCTCTCGCTTGTACACTCACTTGGGGCACTCTAAAAGAGGTGAACATTTTGTATGCGACCGCTGCATCCGCTCCTTTTGGAGTAAAGATAAATTTGAAACTCACTATGAATGGTGCAAGCGAGGTAAATTACAAATGGAACGCATGCCCAAAGATAAAATATTTTCACATAGGGATAATGGTGACGAATTAAGTCCCCTGCGTGTCATTTACGCAGACATAGAATGCTACATTGATGATATCATCCACAAGCCAGCAGCCATATCCTGCTATGAAGTATGGCATGACCACTTCAGGAATAGACAAAACAAAATGCATACTTGGCAAGGTGAAGATTGCATTTCAAAATTTCTAGAATTTCTCGATAAAGCTGCTAAATTTCAACAATCATATGATTCCCAATTGCAGCGTAAGTCACTACATATGTCAGATGAAGACAAACAAAAATTTGAAAGTTGCACATCGTGCCCTAAATGTCATAAAACGTTTGATGACGATAAAATTAAGAAGGTGCGTGATCATGATCACATCACTGGTAAATTTAGAAACGCGCTCTGCTCCAAATGTAACTTTTCACTTAGATTGAGACGTCGTGCACTACCCGTCATTTTTCATAACTTTAAGGGCTATGACAGTCATATGCTCATAAAAGGAGGGTTGAGCCAGATGAAATCGTGGCAGTTTGATGTTATAGCGCAAACGAGAGAAAAATTCATGGCAATGACAGCAAAAGTACCAGTAGATAAAACTAAAGAAAATAAGAGAGTCTTCTTCGAAATAAAATTTTTAGATTCATTCCAATTCATGTCAGCGTCACTAGCTTCTCTCGTTCGTAATCTCAAGTTTCTTCCCCATAGTCAAACTTTGAAGAAACACTATCCAAACTTAACGGATGAAATAATCACTCGCAAAGGAGTCTTTCCCTATGCGTATTTTAGCTCAATGTCTAAACTAAATGAAACAACCCTTCCTTCCATTGACAAATTCCAAAACGATTTGACGGGTCAAGATTGTCCAGTAGAGGACTATGAACATGCTCAAGAGGCATGGTTAAAATTTGATTGTAAAACGTTTGGCGATTATATGATCGCTTACTTAGAATTAGATGTCATTTTGCTGGCTGATGTCTTTCAGGAATTTCGACGAGTGGCATTAGAAGAAGACAAATTAGATCCTGTCCACTTTGTCAGTCTACCAGCCATGTCCTTTAAATCAGCCTTTAAAATGACTGGTGAGACCATCCATCTCTTACAAGACCCGGAGATGTATAACATATTTGAGCGCGGAATACGCGGTGGTCTCACATTTGTGAATAAACATCACATAAAATCTAAAACAGTAGGTAATGATCATATCCACCTAAAGTACTATGACCAAAATAATTTATATGGCAGTTCACTGTCTAAAACACTACCTCATTCCGAGTTTAGTTGGTTAAATCAAGATGAGCTTACGTATTACTCCAACCCTTCAAACATTCTGAAGACTCCAGATGAAGGTGATTGGGGATATTATTTTGAAGTGGATTTGATTTATCCAAATAGTATTAAAAATAAAACTGCTGATTTCCCACTCGCACCTGAATCTGGTGAAGTGACTGAAGATATGTTTTCACCATTCATGTCACAATTTCATAATAACTTAACAGAGTGTGGACAGCCAAGGTACAAACCATGCCGCAAACTTTTGCTCACCCAATATGATAAGAAAAATTATCTCGTGCACTTCTGAATACTAAAATTCTATTTAGAAATGGGCATGCTTCTAAAGTCAGTTCACCGCATTATCAAATTTAGACAGAAAGCCTTCCTCAAACCCTACATAGATAGTAACAGTCAAAAACGTGCACTCGCCCAAAATAATTTTGAAAAGGATTTTTATAAATATAAGAATAACAGTCTTTTCGGAAAGACCATGGAGGATGTTAGAAAACGTATGAACTACAAACTAGTCGTTGATGAACAAAAATATCACAAATTGACCTCATCACCTCTTTTCATTGATAGAGACATCATCGATGAGGATCTTGTAGGTGTTAAAATGATAAAATCTGAAGTTGAGTTGTGCAAACCCATCTATATTGGGCAAGCCGTTTTAGATTATTCCAAGCTTGAAATGTATCAACTCTTCTACAAAATATTAAGACCATGCCCTCTCGTAAAAGAGGTTCGCTTGCTGGGTGGTGACACAGATAGTTTCTTTTTAGGTATTACCACTCAAAAAGATTTAAATTTTAATGAAGTAGCTAAGTCATTAGAAAAATATTTCGACACATCTAACTACAATCCCACTCATCCACTCTATTCCATACAGAATAAAGCCAAACTTGGTTGTTTTAAGGATGAAACAGCAGGAAAGGAAATAGATGAAATGATTCTCCTCCGCCCTAAAATGTATTCCATGAAATTAAAAGAATGTGCAGATAGTATTAAGCGTGCTAAAGGTATATCAAAATCCATTGTTCACAAAATGAAACATCGGTCCTATAAGAAGGCCTATAAAAATAAAACTATAACGTTTGTCAATATGACAATCTTAAAATCTCAAGTTCATACTGTGAAAACGCACACGTTCAAGAAACGAGCACTTTCAGCATGGGAAGATAAGAGGTGTTGGATAGGACATAACACATCTCTTCCACGTGGAAATCCTGACACAAACATACCTCCACCCAAAAGAATAAAACTCACGCTACCACATTCAGGAGATGTATTGACATAATCAACTTTAACTCAGTATTTTGATGTTGCTTTTTGTAGATATACATGGTTGTTTTATGTATCGCATGAGATCGTTTCTTCCTTGTGAATATATGCCTACAGTCAGCCCATTCCCCTATATCTGTGAAAAGACTTTTTCATACACATATTTTTATTTCAATAAACATATCACAATGACTTCACTTTGTTTTCCGAAACACTAAAGTTACGAGGGATTTAGTATCTTTCACATGGATGCACTCTTGTAAACCGTTGGTAATTTTAATAGCAATAGAGGGTATAGTTTGTTTGACGACGGGATGATAGAAAATAGATTCAAACATCTTCTCGACTATTCCATATGAAGCGTCTTTATCATGAATGAAATCACGTAAAATGTATTCTTTTTTCTCACCAACAGAAATAGGTAGAATCAAATCACTTTGGGGCGATCATATCTTTTTCAAATGACTGTGGAACATTGATTTCCATGATGAAGATTTAAACAGTTAGATTCGATGACGAACAAGATTTACTAGTTTGCAAGTTAAACTAAGCGTTCTATTATTTGTAAACGAAAGATATAGTTTCAACAGTTTACAGATTAAAAATAAAGTTTCAACAGCGTGTACGTTAGAAATAAAGTTTAAGCTGTTTGTGTGTTAGAAATAGAATAAAGTTTCAACAGTTTACAAGTTAAAAATGAAGTTTCAATAGTGTGTATGTTAAGAATAAAGTTCTATCTGTTTATATGTTAGAAATAAAAATGAAGGTCCACCAGTTTACAAGTTAAAAATGAAGTTTTATCTGTTTGTATGTCAGAAATGAAATAAAGTTTCACCAGTTTAAAAGTTAAAGATAAAGTTTCAATAATGTATACGTTAGAAACAAAGTTTCAATAGTTTACAAGTTAAGAATAAAGTTTCATTAGTGTGTATGTTAAGAATAAAGTTCTATCTGTTTATATGTTAGAAATAAAACAAAGTTTCAACCGTTAACAAGTTAAAAATTAAGTTTCAATAGTTTGCAAGTTAAAACTAATGTTTCAATAGTGCGTATGTTAAGAATAAAGTTTTATCTGTTTGTATGTTAGAAATAAAACAAAGTTTCAACCGTTTACAAGTTAAAAATAAAGTTTCAGTAGTTAACACGTTAAAAATAAAGTTTCAATAGTGTGTATGTTAAGAATAAAGTTCTATCTGTTTCTATGTTAGAAATAAAATGAAGTTTCATCAGTTTACAAGTTAAGAATAAAGTTTTATCTGTTTGCATGTTAGAAATAAAACAAAGTTTCAACCGTTAACAAGTTAAAAATTAAGTTTCAATAGTTTGCAAGTTAAAACTAATGTTTCAATAGTGCGTATGTTAAGAATAAAGTTTTATCTGTTTGTATGTTAGAAATAGAATGAAGCTTCACCAGTTTACAAGTTAAGAATAAAGTTTTATCAGCTTGTATGTTAGAAATAAAATGAAGTTTCAACAGTTCACAAATTGAAAATAAAGTTTCAATAGTGTGTACGTTAGAAATAAAGTCTCAACCGTTTACAAGTTAAAAATAAAGTTTCAACAGTGTCTACGTTAGAAATAAAGTTTTATCTGTTTGTAAAGTACGATCGTAGGATTTACTAGTTTGCAAGTTAGACTCAGCATTCTACTAGTTGTAAATGAAAAATATCGTTTCAACAGTTTACAGATTAAAATAAAGTTTCAATAGTGTGTATGATGGAAATAAAGTTTATGCGCTTTGTGCGTTAGAAATAAAGTTTTAGCCGTTTACAAGTTAAAAATAAAGTTTCAACAGTGTGTACGTTAGAAATAAAGTTTTAGCCTATTTATATGTTAGAAACAAAATAAAGTTTCAACAGTTTACAAGTTGAAAAATAAAGTTTCAACAGTGCGTACGTTAGAAATAAATGAAAGTAAGAACTTCATCGTATGAGTATTCAAAGCATGTTTTGTAAATCAAATGTGTGTAGTCCTGACATGATAGAATCGCGTTAGAAATAAAGTTTCAGCCGTTTACAAGTTAAAAATAGAGTTGCAACAGTGTGTAGGTTAGAAATAAAGTTTTAGCTGTTTATATGTTAGAAACAAAATAAAGTTTCAACAGTTTACAAGTTGAAAAATAAAGTTTCAACAGTGTGTACGTTAGAAATAAATGAAAGTAAGAACTTCATCGTATAAGTATTCAAAGCATGTTTTGTAAATCAAATGTGTGTAGTCCTGACATGATAGAATCAAGCTTGACAAACGCGTATGTCAAGTTCATTTGATTCTATCATGTCAGGACTACACACATTTGATTTACAAAACATGCTTTGAATACTCATACGATGAAGTTCTTACTTTCATTTATTTCTAACGTACACACTGTTGAAACTTTATTTTTCAACTTGTAAACTGTTGAAACTTTTTTTTGTTTCTAACATATAAACAGCTAAAACTTTATTTCTAACGTACACACTGTTGAAACTCTATTTTTAACTTGTAAACGGCTGAAACTTTATTTCTAACGCACAAAGCGCATAAACTTTATTTCCATCATACACACTATTGAAACTTTATTTTAATCTGTAAACTGTTGAAACGATATTTTTCATTTACAACTAGTAGAATGCTGAGTCTAACTTGCAAACTAGTAAATCCTACGATCGTACTTTACAAACAGATAAAACTTTATTTCTAACGTAGACTCTGTTGAAACTTTATTTTTAACTTGTAAACGGTTGAGACTTTATTTCTAACGTACACACTATTGAAACTTTATTTTCAATTTGTAAACTGTTGAAACTTCATTTTATTTCTAACATACAAGCTGATAAAACTTTATTATTAACTTGTAAACTGGTGAAGCTTCATTCTATTTCTAACATACAAACAGATAAAACTTTATTCTTAACATACGCACTATTGAAACATTAGTTTTAACTTGCAAACTATTGAAACTTAATTTTTAACTTGTTAACGGTTGAAACTTTGTTTTATTTCTAACATACAAACAGATAAAACTTTATTCTTAACTTGTAAACTGATGAAACTTCATTTTATTTCTAACATACAAACAGATAGAACTTTATTCTTAACATACACACTATTGAAACTTTATTTTCAACGTGTTAACTACTGAAACTTTATTTTTAACTTGTAAACGGTTGAAACTTTGTTTTATTTCTAACATACAAACAGATAAAACTTTATTCTTGACATACGTACTATTGAAACATTAGTTTTAACTTGCAAACTATTGAAACTTTATTTTTAACTTGTTAACGGTTGAAACTTTGTTTTATTTCTAACATACAAACAGATAAAACTTTATTTTTAACTTGTAAACTGATGAAACTTCATTTTATTTCTAACATACAAACAGATAGAACTTTGTTCTTAACATACACACTATTGAAACTTTATTTTTTACGTGTTAACTACTGAAACTTTATTTTTAACTTGTAAACGGTTGAAACTTTGTTTTATTTCTAACATACAAACAGATAAAACTTTATTCTTGACATACGTACTATTGAAACATTAGTTTTAACTTGCAAACTATTGAAACTTAATTTTTAACTTGTTAACGGTTGAAACTTTGTTTTATTTCTAACATATAAACAGATAGAACTTTATTCTTAACATACACACTAATGAAACTTTATTCTTAACTTGTAAACTATTGAAACTTTGTTTCTAACGTACACATTATTGAAACTTTATCTTTAACTTTTAAACTGGTGAAACTTTATTTCATTTCTGACATACAAACAGATAAAACTTCATTTTTAACTTGTAAACTGGTGAACCTTCATTTTTATTTCTAACATATATACAGATAGAACTTTATTCTTAACATACACACTATTGAAACTTCATTTTTAACTTGTAAACGGTTGAAACTTTATTCTATTTCTAACGCACAAACGCCTAAAACTTTATTTCTAACGTACACGCTGTTGAAACTTTATTTTTAATCTGTAAACTGTTGAAACTATATCTTTCGTTTACAAATAGTAGAACGCTTAGTCTAACTTGCAAACTAGTAAATCCTACAATCTCACTTTATAAACAGATAAAACTTTATTTCTAACGTACACACTGTTGAAACTTTATTTTTAATCGACAAACTGTTGAAACTTTATTCTATTTCTAACACACAAACAGCTTAAACTTTATTTTTAACATAAACACTATTGAAACTTTATTTTGTAATCTGTAAACTGTTGAAACTATATCTTTGATTTACAAATAATAGAACGCTTAGTTTAACTTGCAAACTAGTAAATCTTGTTCGTCATCGAATCTAACTGTTTAAATCTTCATCATGGAAATCAATGTTCCACAGTCATTTGAAAAAGATATGATCGCCCCAAAGTGATTTGATTCTACCTATTTCTGTTGGTGAGAAAAAAGAATACATTTTACGTGATTTCATTCATGATAAAGACGCTTCATATGGAATAGTCGAGAAGATGTTTGAATCTATTTTCTATCATCCCGTCGTCAAACAAACTATACCCTCTATTGCTATTAAAATTACCAACGGTTTACAAGAGTGCATCCATGTGAAAGATACTAAATCCCTCGTAACTTTAGTGTTTCGGAAAACAAAGTGAAGTCATTGTGATATGTTTATTGAAATAAAAATATGTGTATGAAAAAGTCTTTTCACAGATATAGGGGAATGGGCTGACTGTAGGCATATATTCACAAGGAAGAAACGATCTCATGCGATACATAAAACAACCATGTATATCTACAAAAAGCAACATCAAAATACTGAGTTAAAGTTGATTATGTCAATACATCTCCTGAATGTGGTAGCGTGAGTTTTATTCTTTTGGGTGGAGGTATGTTTGTGTCAGGATTTCCACGTGGAAGAGATGTGTTATGTCCTATCCAACACCTCTTATCTTCCCATGCTGAAATTGCTCGTTTCTTGAACGTGTGCGTTTTCACAGTATGAACTTGAGATTTTAAGATTGTCATATTGACAAACGTTATAGTTTTATTTTTATAGGCCTTCTTATAGGACCGATGTTTCATCTTGTGAACAATGGATTTTGATATACCTTTAGCACGCTTAATACTATCTGCACATTCTTTTAATTTCATGGAATACATTTTAGGACGGAGGAGAATCATTTCATCTATTTCCTTTCCTGCTGTTTCATCCTTAAAACAACCAAGTTTGGCTTTATTCTGTATGGAATAGAGTGGATGAGTGGGATTGTAGTTAGATGTGTCGAAATATTTTTCTAATGACTTAGCTACTTCATTAAAATTTAAATCTTTTTGAGTGGTAATACCTAAAAAGAAACTATCTGTGTCACCACCCAGCAAGCGAACCTCTTTTACGAGAGGGCATGGTCTTAATATTTTGTAGAAGAGTTGATACATTTCAAGCTTGGAATAATCTAAAACGGCTTGCCCAATATAGATGGGTTTGCACAACTCAACTTCAGATTTTATCATTTTAACACCTACAAGATCCTCATCGATGATGTCTCTATCAATGAAAAGAGGTGATGAGGTCAATTTGTGATATTTTTGTTCATCAGCGACTAGTTTGTAGTTCATACGTTTTCTAACATCCTCCATGGTCTTTCCGAAAAGACTGTTATTCTTATATTTATAAAAATCCTTTTCAAAATTATTTTGGACGAGTGCACGTTTTTGACTGTTACTATCTATGTAGGGTTTGAGGAAGGCTTTCTGTCTAAATTTGATAATGCGGTGAACTGACTTTAGAAGCATGCCCATTTCTAAATAGAATTTTAGTATTCAGAAGTGCACGAGATAATTTTTCTTATCATATTGGGTGAGCAAAAGTTTGCGGCATGGTTTGTACCTTGGCTGTCCACACTCTGTTAAGTTATTATGAAATTGTGACATGAATGGTGAAAACATATCTTCAGTCACTTCACCAGATTCAGGTGCGAGTGGGAAATCAGCAGTTTTATTTTTAATACTATTTGGATAAATCAAATCCACTTCAAAATAATATCCCCAATCACCTTCATCTGGAGTCTTCAGAATGTTTGAAGGGTTGGAGTAATACGTAAGCTCATCTTGATTTAACCAACTAAACTCGGAATGAGGTAGTGTTTTAGACAGTGAACTGCCATATAAATTATTTTGGTCATAGTACTTTAGGTGGATATGATCATTACCTACTGTTTTAGATTTTATGTGATGTTTATTCACAAATGTGAGACCACCGCGTATTCCGCGCTCAAATATGTTATACATCTCCGGGTCTTGTAAGAGATGGATGGTCTCACCAGTCATTTTAAAGGCTGATTTAAAGGACATGGCTGGTAGACTGACAAAGTGGACAGGATCTAATTTGTCTTCTTCTAATGCCACTCGTCGAAATTCCTGAAAGACATCAGCCAGCAAAATGACATCTAATTCTAAGTAAGTGATCATATAATCGCCAAACGTTTTACAATCAAATTTTAACCATGCCTCTTGAGCATGTTCATAGTCCTCTACTGGACAATCTTGACCCGTCAAATCGTTTCGGAATTTGTCAATGGAAGGAAGGGTTGTTTCATTTAGTTTAGACATTGAGCTAAAATACGCATAGGGAAAGACTCCTTTGCGAGTGATTATTTCATCCGTTAAGTTTGGATAGTGTTTCTTCAAAGTTTGACTATGGGGAAGAAACTTGAGATTACGAACGAGAGAAGCTAGTGACGCTGACATGAATTGGAATGAATCTAAAAATTTTATTTCGAAGAAGACTCTCTTATTTTCTTTAGTTTTATCTACTGGTACTTTTGCTGTCATTGCCATGAATTTTTCTCTCGTTTGCGCTATAACATCAAACTGCCACGATTTCATCTGGCTCAACCCTCCTTTTATGAGCATATGACTGTCATAGCCCTTAAAGTTATGAAAAATGACGGGTAGTGCACGACGTCTCAACCTAAGTGAAGAGTTACATTTGGAGCAGAGTGCGTTTCTAAATTTAGCAGTGATGCGATCATGATCACGCACTTTCTTAATTTTATCGTCATCAAACGTTTTATGACATTTAGGGCACGATGTGCAACTTTCAAATTTTTGTTTGTCTTCATCTGACATATGTAGTGACTTACGCTGCAATTGGGAATCATATGATTGTTGAAATTTAGCAGCTTTATCGAGAAATTCTAGAAATTTTGAAATGCAATCTTCACCTTGCCAAGTATGCATTTTGTTTTGTCTATTCCTGAAGTGGTCATGCCATACTTCATAGCAGGATATGGCTGCTGGCTTGTGGATGATATCATCAATGTAGCATTCTATGTCTGCGTAAATGACACGCAGGGGACTTAATTCGTCACCATTATCCCTATGTGAAAATATTTTATCTTTGGGCATGCGTTCCATTTGTAATTTACCTCGCTTGCACCATTCATAGTGAGTTTCAAATTTATCTTTACTCCAAAAGGAGCGGATGCAGCGGTCGCATACAAAATGTTCACCTCTTTTAGAGTGCCCCAAGTGAGTGTACAAGCGAGAGATTTTGGGAATACCACAGTAGTGCCATTCCTCGCTATCATCTTGTTTTACTAATAAGAGGTTGACTACACGTTCATAACAAGTTGAACGTGAATTATAGCGGGCACCCTTCAACCCCTTCTCCCACACGTGAAAGACAATTTTAATCTGATTATGTTTTTCGAACGTTTCTACATCTTTGATTTTCATGTTGTTACTATCACAACCTTCAAAGTCTAGTTCATCCTCCCACTGTCTATAGCTATAGGTATGATTTCGATTCGCGTTGATATCATTATAGTGAAGGATGGATAGGACTGCATATTTGAAACACTGTGATTTACAATCGACATTGATGACAGCTTTCTTATTATACAACGTTTTTGGTAATTTAAATGTGCCTCGAGCTGCATGACTTTCTAATAGGGAAATTTTGAATATGACTGAGTCTATACCATCAAAAATGAGAGCGCTGTCGCGTTGATTGAATTTATCTACATTTGATTTTAAACATTGAATGTGAAAATTTAGCCAAGACTCGCAGTCTACAACTTCGGTTGCGGAAGAGGAAGGAACATGAAACTGTATTCTCTCCGTCACTTGACCCGTTTGAAAATCTATCTTAATATATTTTAGTTTAAGGTAGATGAGCGCCTTCATTCTAAAATTGTCTAAATTGTTGAAGAGCGCTTCGATAATGTTAGAATTTTGAAGGAGCCACTCAGGAAAATCTACTATTTGAGTATTGGACTCCATGCAGTAGTCGCGTACTAAATTATTATGTGAAACATTAATGAGGGAGATGGTAGAGGTACCGTTGGTGTAGTGATCATTTGCATGCGTGTGTTGAAGTCTGTGCGAAGATCGCTGAAAGTGACTATCAAAAGAAAGAGGGCACAAATCGCAAGGAAAGGAGATGTCATCGTCAGAATCAACTTCACCTCCGGAGATTGATGCCGCTTTGCGTTGACACACACGTTGTTTGATGTGTCGAAGGAGACTGTGCTTCCTTGTAAACATATGTCCGCAGTCGGCACATTCCCACTCGTTGCCTTGTCGCGAGAGTCCTGAGCTGGAACTCACATCACCTGAAAGAGAAATCATTCTATCATCTCTGTTCAAGTTTCAGTGTATTGTTACAACCTACCTTGACTCAACGACTCTAAACTTTCCTCGAGAAAGGAGGGCGTTGGTGATGAAGTTGATGCCTGAAATTGAGGAAGATGCTATTAGCCACACGTTTGAGGGAGATGAGTGAAGAAATTTTCAACTTACCATTTCAACGAAATCAAGTTTAAGGTTGATACTTCAACAAGATAGAGACTTCACTCAAATAATACGTCTCAAATTTGGAATTCACGAGAGAGCAGTTCACTTGTACGCCTCAAATAATAACAGAATTCGCTAGGGAACACTTCACTTATACGTCTCAAAGACAGAGTGAAATGACACGACTGTCACTTTGCATATATACTTTCATATTCATCATTCATTGGCTGTTCATTCTGATTGGTTGCTTGTTTATACTTAAGAATTGGAACCCATTTCAAAGTCATTATTCACAGTCAACATGACAAGCCCTCCAAAAACATCGAACACAAAATTGGAGTTCTCTTCTCCATGCTCATCGCCAAAGGCGCTCGTTGCACCAAACGCTCCAACGAAGGGGAAGGTGGAGAAATTATACCGACTCGACAACATTAGAAAGTTGTCATTACCAGCGGATGACGAAGAGGAGAGTGTATGTGAGAAGGAGTGTCCCGACCTAACAGGCATACGATGGAAGTATCTGCAGTACGATACTGATGATGTGATGGATATCACCAGCACCAAATTCCTCCATCAATTATGGGAATGGTACACCCCTAACTCCCAGCCACGAACTATGGCGGAGTGGGAGTACATCGATAAAGTGAGGCTTGTGGTAGAAGAACGATTGAAGCAAGTGAACTGTTTTTGTGATCTGTGTGAAGGCAGACTCTGGGACGATATTGACGATGAAGACCTTTTGAAATACATGCCATAATAAATTTTTATTTCGTATTATCTTTGCTTTCATACTGACTTACTTGAATGGGGCTTCAGTGGATGATTTAACCATGTATACTTTTTCATTTGGAAATAGTATCACGCTTAGTTTAACTTGTAGATCTTATAACATTTCATATGGGTGATGATGGTAGACGAAATAGTGTTAAATAAAATTAAGATAGCTTACATGATTCTGGGGTAGCAATCGACTGCGATCCATGTGTAAAGAGCTTGTTAGACTACGGAAGAGAGAAGTGTGTTATGTTGCGTGTGGCGCGTGAGTGTCCTCCCATTTCATTCCATTCATCAATTCATCTCATTGATAGAGACAGGTAGAACTCATGGTTCTCATAACGTATGCAATGGATAGTTTATAAGGCAACCTTCGACAGCTGGCTAAATGTCGCCCTGGCGCGAATGCATACTACGTTGAGACAGAGGCAATCACTTGCAAACATGACGCAGAGAGGTTTAACAAGATTGACCATTGCCGAATGTCCCTTGCGGTATACATAGCTACGGGTTTCACCGCCGCCCTTTACAGGAACGCCCGTCGAAAGGAAGTATTACACCGAACTTCATTTGCAACGTTCAAGTTGACTGATAGCAGATTCAACTTAATGATAGTATTCGCCAGACATGAAAACCTGTAGAGTTGGTAAGAGGTTGAGAGACTTTGAGCAGCTTGATAGGAAGCCGTAGAGAGCTTGATTCACCAGCGTTTCGCAATGGAGATGTTTAGAGGCCACCCATGACAAGATAGCTAAGACTCAACCGATTGGCGTTCAAAGTGCTACGTTGAGAACTGTGTCAAATGCCCAACATGAGACATGAGTTGTCCCAGCGGTAACGGTCTAAACTATGACACACTCCCTTGCCACACTTATCACTACGGCATCGTCCGCCGTCCCGAAGGAACACCCTGTCAGTGGAATATTACAGCAAAACTCTCCGTGTCTTGCTCGCTTTCAGTGAAAAGCCGCTTATACCATGAGAAGACTGGCTCAGACATGAAAACCTGTAGAGTTGGTAAGAGGTTGACAGACATTGATCAGCTTGATAGCAAGCCGTAGAGAGCTTGATTCACCAGCGTTTTGCAATGGAGATGTTTAGAGGCCACCCATGACAAGATAGCTAAGACTCAACCGATTGGCGTTCAAAGTGCTACGTTGAGAACTGTGTCAAATGCCCAACATGAGACATGAGTTGTCCCAGCGGTAACGGTCTAAACTATGACACACTCCCTTGCCACACTTATCACTACGGCATCGTCCGCCGTCCCGAAGGAACACCGTGTCAGTGGAATATTACAGCAAAACTCTCCGTGTCTTGCTCGCTTTCAGTGAAAAGCCGCTTATAGCATGAGAAGACTGGCTCAGACATCATTAAAAATGCTTTCATTGACTTCAGCAGGGTCGAAAACCCCAGAAAACCTCCAAAACTAGTGAATTTAAATTTTTCAACTTTTTAGCACCACTTATGAAATTTTATAAGTAGTTTATCACTTAGGGCAGGTCAATAGCGGCCGAACATTTTTTGAATCAAGTCAAACGGACTTGTAGAAGCAAAGTTACAAGCCTTTAAAGTTTTGGAGTCTTTTATGGCCTGGAGACGAAGGCCATCTCCTGGCTAACCTCTAAGTCTGACGCCTTAGCTGATATCAGCAATGAAATTTTCTAAGTCGGTTTCTTACAGAAACCCGGAATTTGGAATGTCCGAAGCTATCATCGGAGCTCAGAGAGACGACCTACCTCTGACAACCGCTCTCGTCTTAATGACAAGTCTCTCTCGGTTCCCAGCTTATATAGTGTGAGGCGATCAGTTGATGACGTAATATCCATCATCCAAACACTTAAAACGCTTCTATCGCCGATTCTAGAGGTCCGATTGAGCTGGAAATGCACCATTTCCATGCAGAATTTGACTCTGAATCCGAATCTGGCCTCCGTTTTCCCATCCGATGGTTCGTTTTGGCTCTACAGTAGGCAGCCATCGCAAAAATTCTAACTCCATTTTTCGAAAAAATTTTGTGATGAAAAATTTTTTCTCTCCGATTGACTTGAAACTCACCATACCGATGCAGAATTTCACGCTGAATCCGAATCTGGCCTCCGTTTTCCCATCCGATGGTTCGTTTTGGCGCTACAGCCCAAAGCGACCAAAATTCTAACTCTGTCGTTTTTCGCCAATGTCCCAAAATCTTAAATGGCGTCTCACATCTAAACGAAGACAGATATGAACAAGCCGATTCTTTCAGTGAATTTGTCTCACTCTTAGCTTTCAAACGAGCTATTGCACGGCAAAATCCGTCCACTGGAAGCCAAAATCGAAGCGAGCTCTCCCGAGGGGGGGACGTCAGCGAAACTTTTTCTCTCCGATTGCTTTCAAATTCACCATACCGATGCAGAATTTCACGCTGAATCCGAATCTGGCCTCCGTTTTCCCATCCGATGGTTCGTTTTGGCGCTACAGCCCAAAGCGACCAAAATTCTAACTCTGTCGTTTTTTCGCCAATCTCCCAAATCTTAAATGGTGTCTCACATCTAAACGAAGACAGATATGAACAAGCCGATTCTTTCAGTGAATTTGTCTCACTCTTAGCTTTCAAACGAGCCATTGCACGGCAAAATCCGTCCACTGGAAGCCAAAATCGAAGCGAGCTCTCCCGAGGGGGGGGGACGTCAGCGAAACTTTTTCTCTCCGATTGCTTTCAAATTCACCATACCGATGCAGAATTTCACGCTGAATCCGAATCTGGCCTCCGTTTTCCCATCCGATGGTTCGTTTTGGCGCTACAGCCGAAAACGTCCAAAATTCTAACTCTGTCGTTTTTTCGCCAATCTCCCAAATCTTAAATGGTGTCTCACATCTAAACGAAGACAGATATGAACAAGCCGATTCTTTCAGTGAATTTGTCTCACTCTTAGCTTTCAAACGAGCTATTGCACGACAAAATCCGTCCACTGGAAGCCAAAATCGAAGCGAGCTCTCCCGAGGGGGGGACGTCAGCGAAACTTTTTTCTCTCCGATTGCTTTCAAATTCACCATACCGATGCAGAATTTCACGCTGAATCCGAATCTGGCCTCCGTTTTCCCATCCGATGGTTCGTTTTGGCGCTACAGCCCAAAGCGACCAAAATTCTAACTCTGTCGTTTTTTCGCCAATCTCCCAAATCTTAAATGGTGTCTCACATCTAAACGAAGACAGATATGAACAAGCCGATTCTTTCAGTGAATTTTTCTCACTCTTAGCTTTCAAACGAGCTATGGCACGACAAAATCCGTCCACTGGAAGCCAAAATCGAAGCGAGCTCTCCCGAGGGGGGGGGGACGTCAGCGAAACTTTTTTCTCTCCGATTGCGTTCAAATTCACCATACCGATGCAGAATTTCACGCTGAATCCGAATCTGACCTCCGTTTTCCCATCCGATGCTTCGTTTTGACGCTACAGCCCAAAAAACGTCCAACATTCTAACTCTGTCAAAATTTTGAAGAAACATTTTTTCTCGCCGATTGACTTCAAATTCACCATACCGATGCAGAATTTTACGCTGATCACGAATCTAAAGTCCGTTTCACCATTCCACCACGACAACCTAGACGGTCGCCCACGTCAACCTAGGGGGTCGGCCACGTCAACCCACATGAGACCAACACACCCGAGTCTCACACTCTGTCGTTTTCGAGGGGGGGGACGTCAGCGAACATTTTGTGAACGTGGACCAACCTGGCCGGCACACCACGACAGGCCACAACCTCTGTCGTTCCAGAGGGGGGGGGACGTCAGCGAAAATTCTTCGATGGCGGCCATCTTGCGCTATCCAGAAGTGGAGTTTTACTAATTACTACTACCGAGCATCTGCCTGAGCTGATTCATAGAGCGGCGCTCACTTAACTTAACTGCGCAGATCCATGGCGCTGTCATTTCTAGCCAAACGAGTCGACTCGTGATCATTTCTTCATTTCTGAGTGGCCATGTTTCAGCTGCATATAGCAAAACACTTCTCACACAGGACTCAAAGACATGGCCTCTACGCCGTAAAGAGATACTCTTACTTGTTAGAATGGGCAGCAAATCGTGAAAATTCTTCCATGCATATCTTATACGTGACAGCACCAGAACATCCACCTGAGTTGTCTAACACATCGCCGAGGTAGCAGAACGACTCCACCACCTCGAAAGCACTATCCCCGATTATCACCTCCTGGATTTGTGGATGAATGTCAGGAAGCTCACCCTTGAAGGGACGGCATTTAAATTGTGGGTTGTCGCGAAGGCTAAGTTCGTACACCTCTGTGATGGATCCACTTTCGACATTTAGAGCAGCGAATAGAATTTCTGCCAACTCCTGTTCTGCACACTCCACAAGGGTACCTTCCACTTTCCTTCACTGGCATCTTCGCAAATTTGCTGACGAGAACTTGCTGGTGGTCTTACTGACATTTATCCGCATGCCTTTGGACTCGAGGTTGAATTTCCAGCACTGGAAGCGAGAACGAAGGTCTTCAATCGAGTCGGCGGTGATGACAAGGTCGTCTGCATAAAGGATCTCACGAAGACAGTTTTGGCGAAAGTCCCGACTGATGGCCTCCATTACAATGTTGAACAAGAGAGGACTTAGGACAGACCCTCGATGCAAACCCACGTAAACCTCAAAAACCGAACTTCTGCGGACTCCGTTGCAAGCAACCGACTTTGCATGCTCATACATGGCCTGGACAATCGAGACGATCCACTGGTCGATGCCCAGCTTTCTCATTGACCACCACAGGACTTTTCGAGGAATACGGTCGAAGGCTTTCTCGAGGTCAACAAACATGATGTACAAGTCCTTCCTCTTGCTCAAGAATTTTTCTTGCAACTGTCGGAGAACAAAGATGGCATCTGTTGTACTTTTACCTTGCGAGAAACTGAACTGCATATGTATATCAACACGATCTTTGATAAAGTCAGTCAGAAAGTGTTCAAAAATCTTCAAAACTTGGTCTACCATCTTGAGTCCTCGATAGCTGTTACAGTCAATCGCATCTCCTTTACCCTTATACATGTTCACCACGTAGGAGAGATTCCAATCCTGAGGGACGATCCCCTCGCGAAGAATTAAACTGAAAAGTCTCGCAAGGTGGGTGACCATCTGCAGCCCGTATCATTTCAATCACCACTCCAGAAGGGCCTCCTGTCTCATTGACCTTCATTTCTGATATCGCCTTCTTCACCATTTCCACAGAATTACAACACATGGTTCATACAACATTCTTCTCGCACACGGATCTCTTATAACAGTAGGTGACATGCCACGCTCAGTTACGCGTAAACTACGGTAGCTTACGCGTAATTACACATGACCCTAAACATCGACGGTTACGCGTGACATTACTGAAACATATGTCGGCAGTCCTGTTATATAGACTTTGCGTCTCATGCGTCTGTATGCATCAGTCGAGGCTAAACAATGTGATGAGGCAAAGATTGAAAATTCCTGTTTTCGTCAGCGACGGAATTTCAGAGAGAAATTCCAGATTTTAAGAATGAAGTCACGCATTGAATTCATTCATGTTGTGGTTGTCATACACACTAGGGAGACTATTGATGCTACCACAAATAGAATTTTTCAGTGATGCTTAGTTCAGAAATTATATGGCCTAGAAGCGAGCGTCAGCGACGGATCGCAGAAACTGGTCATATTCTCTCGACTGGATTCAAAAGAAAAAATCTGCGAATTGTACCTATAGATCTGTTATTTGACCCCACAATTTTTAAGCTCTGATCATCTGCTTGCTATATCACACAACAGTTAGATTCAGCAAGATCTTTACTTTTCATCTGTTGTGAAGTTTAAAAAAGCAAACTTCGTCAGCGACGGAAACGTCATCGACGGAAAATTTTTCCAGTTAAACGCTATGAAAGTTAGAGGTGATTTTGAGTCATCTATCTTTAAAATAACTTCGTAAAACATTTGTCTAACATTCATGTACCTTATTGCTTACTTGTACTTATTTTTATATCATCCTGAACTTGCAGTAGGCCTATAAGTAGGACCTATTCAAAAATTCAAAAATTGAATATGAAATTCATTTGAATAGACATGGCGCTTAAATAAAGACTTATAGGTAAGCGGCAAAGATGAGTAAACAAGTTTTAAGACAGGTTTTATAAAAGCAAAAGTGTCATCTATTGCAATTGCAACACTCGTATAAAAGTTTAGTAACGGTATCAGTCTTACATGTCTAATCGTTCCAATGTTTCTTGTATTATATATTGTCCTCGCTTGCTGATGCAATAATTCTGAATGACGCGCTTCACACTTGTTTTCTTCACCACATCAACATCATCACACTTGATTGTATAGCTGTTCGCAACACCTTTCTTCAAAAACTCAACATGCACATCATTCTCATCACAATCGCATACAACACCCATGAACTTGTATAATTTTTTTGTTGTTATGTAGTCCACAACAACCGCATCACCAATGCTCACACTCAGATCATCGTCGACATCACTCACCTGGTCATCTTGACTTGGCACTGAATTCGAATCATTGGGACCATCCCCAGGCTCAGACAAACTCGAATACACCACTGTGGTGATTTTTTCAGCTTCTTTGCGATAGTTTGAGTGACAATAAAAGTCAAGAGTATCGCAATTCTTCCGCTCAATGTGGTGTACTTTTAAGGTGCCTGGAATTTACACTGAATCAAGCAACTCATATTTCACAGTGTTGGTCTTATCGAGATATCTGACGTCAATGTTTGATATTTCATTGCCATAAGAGGCGAAGTGCTCCGCATTTCGGATAACGGCCTTCTGTGTAGAAACCGCAGAGTACACCATTCTTTTGATCGTTCCCCCGATCCCATCATGCGGTCCTTTGAAGTGATGAGACTCACCGTAGTCCCATGTGATTTTAAGATCTGATGGATAGTTCGACATCAAGCGGAACACATACTGTGAACGAAATTGACTACTACAGTCATCACTCCAGAAATGAACTTTTCGTAAGTTCGGGAGAAGCTCACGCACAATCTCAATCACTTTCATGTTGCACGAAAACGCGATGTTTCTTTCATGAACGATCTCGTTCGAAACAATGACCAAAGAAAGAACTTGGAGACTATGTTCTTCATCCAGAACAACTTTCCTATCATTGGGAAGTTGGACATCAGGATCATCACGCACATAAGAAGCACACGTATACAATGTGAATGCCTCGTGGCCAAAATAAGCGCTTTGGATCTCATGGTTTTGCTTGTTATCATAATTTTTTGAAAATCGACAGAAAGAAGGACTTCGTCAGTCTGAAGGTTCCTTTTCATGAACTTCAGCTCAGAATATTGCCTGAAGATGTTGTACACATGATGCTTGAATTTCTTGCTAACAACATTGTAAAATGTTTCAGCAATCATGTAGCCAGGTTCAGTGACCTCAACTTTTGGTACATGTTATTTTTTCGAATCCATTTCAAATATGTCACATCATTCTCACAGCTCGCAAGAAATTCGCAGATCTGTTTCACATCACTCATAGGACAAGAACTGCATTCATCATTGTAGCAATCAAAATTGTCTGTGCAGCATACCAGACTTTGAATGAATTGGATTGGATCTATCAATATTTTTGATGTCAGCTCATGATCAGAATTTTCTAGCAGCCGTTTGACAGCAATCAACAGTAGTTCACCTTCTCGCATCGACAATCATCCTCATTTGAGTCACTGCGCTTGAAGATATACTTTTCTTCGCTCACTAATTTCTGAAGTGCATAGTACGACAGTTTGATATCATCATGCTCATCATTGAACATATGAACAATCTCCTTGAATGTCCACAGAAGAAAATGTTTTGGTTTATAGAGTTTTTGTCCATCAAAATCTTTCCCGCAATAAACGATATCCTTTCTACCCGGCTTGCAGTAACTGATATCAGGTTTCAATAGAAACGAGAGATACACACTCCTGGCATCCGTGTCAATAGGTCGCCCAGCTTTAGGATGAACCGATCTCCTCGACTTTGTAAAGATTGCATCTTTACTACTTGATGACACAGATGAAATGACGCCAACAAGAACATCTGTGACAAGAGACTCTCTTTTTGGAAGACTCCTAACTGTCTTAGCAATTGCTTTGCCAAGTGCTTGTCGAGTTGTAAACGACGTGTCAGATGGGTTAGTGCGAGGGGCTGCTGTACTCTTGGCCTGCTTTCTTAATCTATCTTTAGCTTTATATATTTTGTACTTATCTGGATTCAATTTCATTCTTTGTCGTTGAAGCCGCTTCCGTTCCCGTCGTTTATGAAGATAACCTTCTCTGTTATTCTCTCTTTGACGATTGTCATATCCTCGCTGTCTCTCGCCATCAAAGCTCGCCACGATAGCTCAAGAGGAGGCGAATTTCTGAGAGAACCATTTTGATGCTCGGCTAAGGTTAACGTCATGGTGGTTAATAATAGCCTCCCGCTGATTGGTCCTGCTATCACCATAACGCGTAGTTCTTATCCTAACTGCAAGGACGCAACGGCGTTCTGCCTGGGAAAAAAGCTACATTCACAACCAGTGTCATTGAACACAGTTGATCAGACTGGTGTCGATGAATCTGACGGAAAGTGATAAAATCCTTGAAAAACGTCAGCGACGGAAAAAAGTTTGACGGTATACTACTTGATTCAGACGCAAGCTTGGATAGCTCAGTCGGTCTCATATTATAGAATACATCATAAATTAGAAGTTATCAGATTCTGATTGATTTCTGATGAGAACACAGCCTGCTACAAAAGTAGATAGATCATTTTTCGTCAGCGACGGAATTTCGTGTCTGGCAAAATCACCTAATGTACTCTTTATTTTTATAGGCTAGCTACCCTGCTTTGCATCTTAACTTAAAATACTAAAAAGACAAACACATGAAGCTTCAAAATCACGCATTATAATCATTTAGAACCAACTTCTGAAAAAAATTCTTTCTTCATTAAAATATGATGATTACTGCATTTTTCAATTTTTACAGAGAAATTATTTGTTCCATGTTCGAAACAATATTTTTTGGGGATCTTGGTCTTTAGAGTGAAAATCCATAGTGATACAGTCAATACTTGGGTATTAACAAAACATTTATGGGGCATATAGTTGCGGTGCTTTACATTAATTTTTTTCATTGTTGGTTGACGAATTATCAATTTCACCCATGAGCTCCTATAGGACCTCAATTTCATGCTCAGGGAAGACAGAACATGCTTAGCGGTTAATCTGTGTTTCAAGCGGCAACGCAGACAGCCGTAGACGACACGTAAACTATAAACGCTCGCCCGTGCGTATTCATACCCCATGTTTTGACAGCGGGCAGATCACGTCATTGATGACTCTTTGTGCAGCGTTTATGTACGCGCGTAGAAGTATAAACTGCCCTTAACAACGGATGTTTAGGGTGCCCCGTAATTACGTTTGGCATTGTCATCTATAACTTCATTTGTCCATCACGCCCAAAGTAAATTATTTGGCTAGGCCTATTTTATAATTACAGATTGTTTCATAAAAAATGGATCACCCTTAAACATCGCCTTAACTTCAACTTTGTCTAACTTCGCCAAACTTGAACGAATTTCTCTGAAATTTGGAAGATATGTCAGTTGTGCTTACTAATATCATTGTTGGAAATTTCAAGCATGAATATTGAGTTGTTTTCCTGTTATAGATAAAAAAGTAGTAGATAATTTGATCTTCATTTAGCAATGTTACGCAAAATCATACCTCACTCTTATAAAATTACATTTGTTTCCTTTGTTATGTAATATGTTGTTCTACAAGCCAAAAGCTATCAAGCAAAACAAAAATAAAGAAAATCGGTCAATCAGAGCCAGTATAGCACCATTATTCATCAACAATAATGTAACTGCTACATGTGATTAACTGGACTTCATGTTCCATAGCTTCCTGACTTCGTTGCGTTGGTGTTGGCAGCACTCCTGATTGCTTTCAGCCAGAAATCTATCTCTTACCGGTTGAAAACAATACAAAGCACAAATGAACAATAACGAGATCGCATTCACAAAAGGCAAAGTGTCAGCCTTGCTAGAACTAGTGTTTTCTTTGCGAGCTACAAGCAAGCGACTAAATGTCCCTTACACAAATGTGCATCGATGGCATAATGATGATTTTCGACTCTGTCGTAAAGAGGGCTCTGGCCGTCCACGCAAAACATCCAAACGTAGAGACCGCCTAATTTTGAGATTTGTTGAAGTTGATCCAAGTCTCTCGTTAACTGAGATGGCTGCACTAGTCTCGTCTATTTCTAAGTCCACTATTCGTAGAAGACTTATTGAGTCGAATTTCAAGAGCTGTAAGAGGCCCTCTCAGATCGAATTATCAGATCAGCATACAAAAAGAAGTTATTTATGGATGTTAATGCTACGTGTCACAGGAGTAGTAGAGTCAACTTATGCAAGTCTCAATTAGGGCTTAGGACATTATCTTGGCCAGCTCGTTCTCCTGATCTGAATCCCATAGAAAATGTATGGAGTATTCTAAAACGTAACATTCGTCGTTCACTGCTACCTACAGATGGCGTATCACAACTTACGTCACTGTTAAAAAGAGAGTGGAAAAAGTTAGATCAGTCAAAAATCAACGATATCATCGGATCAATGCCTAAACGAATTGGTAATGTCATTGACAATAAGGGTAGGGTCACAAAATATTAGCTTCTTAAGAACCGTTACTGTATCATAGCTTATCAGATTATATAAGGACATTTAAATATATTAGGGACATGAAATAACATGAAAAATGCTTTCTGTATCATACTTATGTTTTATTTAGTCAAATTTTAGGATGATCCACTTTTTATGAAACGGACTGTATAAGTCACACTTAGTAAAGGCAATTTGTTTCAGTCTTCACTAGTTGCATTGCAACAATTTCATGTTGCTCGCAGTTTTGTAAAATGCCTGGGGTGTAGGCCTATTTGCACCGCGGATGACCGGTGACCCCAGATCGATTTCAATAAAATTGATTTGAGAAAATAGGCTTCATTTAAGCATAAATCCTTATACGGAAGAGCATTCTAAAGGTGAAAGGGGCGCAATTCCATGTAGCCTATTTAAGATTTCCGTAGCTCTCCTGAGTGGGGTCCATGTGACGGGCCCGTCCGTTTTCCTCCACCAAGTCAACCCTGGATGTAGGCCTATCGTGCTATCTGTCTTATTATGGGAAAATCTGAGATATAGGCCTCCATGCATTTTCTTCACGCGGGTGCCATAAAGCCGCGGGCTCTGAGACCCACACTGGCCTCCCCTATGGTTCGTCACTACTTAATATATTCGAATACTAATAAGGAGTTGAAAAGGAAAACGTTTTTCATTCACAGTATCCACTCATGTATCACTGAGCTACATTTCTAAATTTGTCTAAATTGGAAAACGAGCCATGTTTCACGAATGATATATTAGAAAAATTAAAACAATTGAATACCTTACAATTGGTTTAACTGCGAATGCAGTGCTCTGGCACTTTGTCATCTTGATGACGTGGGAGGCACTTCGTTACAAAACAAGGAAAATGTCCTTAAGAGACATTTCAGCATTCGAAATTATTCCTTCTCCTTTATTTTTTTGGCTTGAGCAGAACTAATGTACACAGTGAAAAAATAATTCAAATAATGGAAGCGAAAGTAAAATATAATTAGAAAAAGTCAATTTCACCTTCACTAAGTGAAGGCTTGAGGCACTTTTGAAAGATTTCATTCGCTTGTTTGGCGCATTCTTCACATTATTTGACGTGCTTCGAAGGGGATTCACGCCTAGCTTTCTCAATGGCGGCTCGGAGATATCCACGACTGAGATGATGACATTTGTCCTCTGGCAAGAAGATTCGTTTCGATCGATTATCACCTTCATTCTGCAACGCAATATATATAATAAACCGGTTTATTTTATCAAAAAACCAGACATCTGTCAGCATTACCAGGACATGAACGGAAGTACGCATTGGTTCTTGGTCAATATTTTACAAAATAGTTCTGAAACTTAGTTTTGAAAAAAAGATAAAATGTTGCCGAGAGAATTTCACTTCAGAGTGTCGCGGTAACATCCCATGGTTATGTGCATATGTCAGATGTTGTTTGTATGCATCAACTATATATTTGTTCAATGACAAATATTATGTATAAATTCAAATATATCTACGTGTAAATTCCAGTAAAGTGTTTTTATAATCTTCCACTGCGTAACCTTGGCTACACAAGGCTTTCCCTGGGGCAGTTTTATCACTACCATTTTGTGCAAGGGCCATTTTGAATTGCAAAGAGTACTAAAAGGGAAGTTGAAGATTAAAAGAAAAACAAATCATCGCCAATTTTTATTTGAAAGTTTATATATGCGATCTACATAATTACAAAATACTGCATTTTTTATGCAGATCAAAAATTAGAAATGGCGGTCAAAAATGATACACAAAAAAAAATCTTAAAATCATCTTTGTAGGATATATTTGAGCGTTTCTCTTTTGGGGAGTGATGCATAGCACTTTATTTCTAATACTAACATATTTGAATTACACATCCATTGTGCCTACCCTAGAATATTGTCGAAATTCAAAATAATGGACTTCATAACGGAAATTCACAATAATACGTGGCATGAATGAACAACAATTTTCGTACCGTTTTGTGTAATGCGGCAAATTCGACTCATCATTAACTAAGAATTCAAGATATGCGTCGGGTCGGGTTTCATGAATTTTGAAACCCGACTCGGACTGAAAGCCAATCCGAACCCGAGGTCGGGTTGGATCCAGAAATTTTAACCGATCCCGATAAGAAAATACCAGAACCCGACCCGACCAGATTAAATCCGAAAGCCATTCATTATTATGCTAATACTCGCATGGCCTAAAGGTTATCTTGTTAGAGGAATCCGGGTAATTTTAGAGCTTTATATAAGCTTCACCAGTAATATGCATTGCTGTGACTTCATAGCTGCATTGTTACCCGTAGCTACTTTGTCCAGCAGATGATCAGTGATCACAGCTTGTCGGTGCACTGCTGACACATTGATTATGCGAGTAGCGACAGTAAAGGTTGTACGAAGCAAATTATCGTTTTGACTGGTAGCAGGGAGTGGTTTACAGCGATTCATTATGGATGCCATTCCAAAGATTTGTGAGTTTGCAACAGTTACAGATTTCATCACTGCGTTTGAGTTACATATGGATTGTTTTTTTTGATGTCGAAGTCATTTGATGCATCGTAGCATGACGGCATTCGCTTGAAATTTTTGAAATACGAAATGAGCAAATCCCCTGGTTATAACGCTCTTTGAATTGATGGCAGAGCTACGCATGTATCTTTAAAGCAAAAGTATCATTGTTATTTCAGCCTATATCTACGCCATTGAAAAATTTCTTTGAACTGGATTGTGGAAGTTTCAAATCTGCAACGGATTATATTGTTGAGAGCAAGACGTTGTTAAGTTGCTTTATTGATAATGAAATTACGGCTGAATTGTTGATTCGACAAAGAAAGGTGGAATAGTTGCCTTCAGATGCTAGGATATTGTTGCAGAATGGTACTTTGAATTTTAGCAAATTTTTCAAGCAAGCTTTATTATTGTGGAATTTACTGTCTCCACCACAATCTTGCTACTTAGCTTCAAGAAATGATGTATCGAAAAAACGACGCTATTTCTTAAAGTCGATCGTTGCTATGCCTGCCATGGTTTTGGGCATTGCGCTAGAGATTGCCCAAATGGAAATAATCCGTTTGGACAGCCATCGGATGCCGTAAAATCTATTCGACCAGATAGTCAAAAAGCAAAGTCAAATTCTTGGTTCCGTCGATCGTCTACTGATAAAGGAGAAATATATTCAAAAAAACTCAGCAGAGTAATGGGTGTCGCTCGGCCGATTGCGTACAGACATTGGAAGAGCGATTACGTTGTGGCTGGTACTATTATTGAGAATGACGTACAATTGAACACATCGTTGGATACTGGTTCAGCTTGTTCATTCGTTCACGAAAAGTGTTTGGTGAATTTGCATCGTTTTATTTATATGGTGGGTTGTTGTTCCTTTTGGCTCCTTTTCTGGTAAATTTGACGTGAATTCTAAAATTGACTTTCCGTTCGGATTTTGGATACAGAATTTCATCATTCTTTTTTGTGATAGCGATTGCCTTGATTATTTTACACACGATATGGTAGTGGGTCGTGACATTTTGAACACGATTGGAGTGAAGTTAGTGGCCTGACAGAGCATGTTTGAATCTTGAGGAAGAAGAACCGATTGATCTTCACAATGACGATACTTATTTACCTGTACAACCACCTGTTGCTGAATCGCTAGATTTGGTAAATTGTCCTAAGCAAATAAAGCACATTACTGCGGTATTCAAATGTTTTTTCAGACAATTCTGGGATTATGCCTGACCGATTCAAGTTTGATGTCCACTTAACTAGAAAAAATCCATTACGAATACCAGCACAAAGGATTCCTATTCATTTTGAAAGTGTAGTGTAGCGACAAATGTCTGACTTAGAGAAAAGGGGAATAATAAGCAGGACTACATCCCCTTTTCTTTTCCTATCGTCATTTCTAAGAAGAAAAATGGAGATGTTCGCTTAAGTGCTGACTTCAGATACCTCATCAAATATAGCGTGAAGTTAACATGTGATATTCCACAGTTTGAGGAAATGCGAAATAAGTTGCATAGCAGAAGGGTGTTTTCCACGTTGGACCTTTCACATGGTTATTGGCATGTTCCACTGACAGTCAGCGCTAAAGTAAAAGTTGTGTTTTTCACCTGGTCCAAGTATGGTGAATTGGAATTTCAATGTCATGCCATTTGGTGCAAAAAAAGCACCAGGGCACTTCAAACGTTGCATAGAAGAAATTCTTGTTGATCTTGAATTTGTATTCATTTACATAGACGCCATTTTGATATTTTCACGTGATATAGAAGAATATTGCAGACATTTGAACATTGTTTTTGAGCGCTTTCATTTTTAATAACTGACAAGTAAAAGCGGCTAAGTATAAGCGACATGTTTTAGGAAATGACATTTATACATACGTATAATACCCAAGCAAGACATATTTTGAGTGATTATCCACTTCCAACATCGTACAAAGAACTGGAAAACTTCATCGGGCTAATAAATTATTATAGAAAATTTGCCAAAAATTTTGCAGCAGTCACAAAAGGATTGGTCGATTTTCGAGATCCCTCCAGAACACCTTGCTTACTTGCGTAAGTCTGTGCGTAAATGTGTGTCTATATGGCGTCGCGTCTGATAGAGAGCTGACTAAAACATTTGCCGAACAAATATGAAATCAAAATTTATTTTTCCATTAAATTTACAAAATACAAGGTGAGAAATTGATGAGTTCACTAATATAAGCTACATTTAAGGTGAAGCATGAAATTCGAATCACAGATTGGAACGGCCCATTCTTCCTATTAATTAAGGCAAATATATGACATGAAGTAAACAGGTATTCTAAGCTCTAATCGCATTTTGGAACAATGCAACGGCCATCTCTTAAGGTTCAGCTCTTTTGTGATATCCCAAGACTGCTGTAACTCCTCACTTTAATCCGCACTCCTGAAATATCTTTCGAATCGGAAGTTTGCCTAAACGTGATCTGTCCGCACTCCACAGAACATGCCATTCATCTGATTAACTGTATCAAACTTCATGCGCACATTTGTATGTCACAACAATCTTACTCGCACTTTTCGTGAAGAGAAGCCGCGAAATAACTATCGAGATAATTAAGCGCTGTTGTTTCTTGATGATACTGTAATATGGTTGCAGCATAATATAGCTTGTTTCAAAGAAGCAGAGCGTCAATTGAAATGCAATGAGTTATTATTTACATTTTCGGTGGATATAATAAGCTGAATCAGCAAGTTTTTGATACAATGAGAACTACTCGCAGTTAACTCCGTGATTCTAATTAGATTTGATATCCGTTCTTTTGATAGATATGGCTAACTTGGCAACGCTATCATGCAAACTACCATTCCTTCAGTTCCAGTTACTAATCTGAATTTACAGGAAAATGATTACAGTGAATTTGTAATTTACGATCAAAAATTGAAACAATTGAAATATTTGCAAGCCAAGTGTGTTGAAATCACCTGAGCTTGAAAGAAATGCAGCAAATTCAGCGCGTCAAATATCTTAATATCACTTGATTTCATTGCAAAAATGAGCAACTCGTCAATTTTCAACTTAGTGCAAAGTACATTGAAGACTTGTTTAAAACATTTTGCATATGAAAGCATTCGCAAAATCCATGTATATAGGCCTACCTTTCCATGTTTAACAATCAAAACCCTCTGGATGACATTTGAAGCTTTAGGGTTGGACACTTCACCACAGTCTACACCGCGAATGAAATCTAATGAGATAGTCCAACAAGTCCGCCATTTGTAGTCGAAAACTTTCTTCGCCTTGATTATCATTCTGAAATGAAGATAACTTATCATGATTCTTACAGACAATAAATTCCCTAAATTTGATCATCGGCGACGTTTCTTCACCAAATTAATGGTCCCTATACGACTACTTGGAATGTTCAGAGCAGTTACATATACACCCAGACCAGAAGTGGCATCATCAAGTGTTTTGAATCATATTATAGCTATGTGCGACTATTATTAAGAATAAAACAGATAGTCATTCGGCATATGAAATGTTGAAATATCAATGAGCACGTCACGGAAACAGTTGTTCCTCATTGAAATGTTTTATGAAAAGTACGAGTACAGCAGGCTCCGAGTAAGAAGCTACAACTTAAAGGATTGAACATTAAAATATATTTGCTCAATTTACTTACTCTCTGGCTTAATATGCTTGCTTATAATATGCATGCCGAGAAGTTCTCCAGCGCTTAATTGTTGAGTTCTCAGTTATCGTTCTGCAGAATGGTCCATATCAACTCTAAATTTACATTCGCATTCCTTTCATCAATCTCATTGATCGTTTTTCAAGAAACGGTATTAACCTGAAGATTCTATTTGATTCTATTTAGTAATATTTGAGTTCATAATCTCAGTTAATAATATAGAGTTCCTAATCATCGTCCTATGAGTAAGAAGAGATCAAATACGTACGAATCTGTGACAAAGATTGCTTTTCTTTTCTTCTCCTTAGATCCAATAAGGACGTGAGCCCGATATCGATTTGCTTTTGAAGTGGAATATTTGTCTTCATCGATAGAGAACAGAATCTTTTGGCCTAGCGCCTCCCACTCGGAGAAATATTTGAAGGTCTGAAATTTCATAAGTCTTAGAAATATCTTTATAAAATCACAGCTCATAAAATTCACCTTAGCTGCGCATGAACGTGGTCTTCGACCTTCTGGATACGGAAAATGATCGTGGAGAGCCAATCTGGAACGGAGGTAATGAGAACAAAGTGTGTGTGAGTTTCAGGTTTTTATCGATTTTCACGTTTTGAACACATTTCCATGTTTACTCACGACACATGGAAGTATTACATCCTACTCAGAAGGCTGGCATAAGAAATTTAATTGAAGCAAAGACTTTCACATACGATATCATAAAGATAATTGCATCAGTTTGCTTCAGTCAATTCTGTACATGCTGTTTTAAAAATCTCGGACTTCAGTCTTGTTCAGTCCTATTATTGCAGGATATCATCTTCTTTTCTTTGGATCCTGTTTCCTCTTCAACACGAAGTCAATCATAGGACCACCGACTTGCTCTTCAACTTCCAAGTGCAATCATCTTTTTCGGAACTTCAAGCGTCCAGATTTCCACGTAACCTACTGCGCCGTAGATTTTGCGCTGTTAGATCCGGCATACCTCTAATCAGTTTTGACGATTATTTCTTGTTTTTGACCCTAAGTGGTTTATTTAAGTGATTGACTTTGTACCGTAAAACTGGCTAATGCCAGCCAGGGGGGGGGAATTACAGCCACGTTGCTTCATCTATACGTTGTTTCATGTTTTCTCGCATTCGCTCTTTGTTTTGATGACCAGTAAGTTACTCGAGGTGCACAATTGTCCATGAGGGAATTCGTTTCTACTATTTATTCGGTTGCCATTGAGAGACATATGTTGTGTATAAAGACAAAAAATCTCTATGAGGGCTTGACAAAAGGTGCTCCTGCTGGAACGCGATTCAACGTGACAGGAAGTGGCTGGTTTGACAAGAAGACTTTCTTATACTGGTTTTGCGAAATATTCATTCATAGAAGTATCACACTTGAATGGCAAGAAAGTGATTATTCGAGACAATTTGGCAACCCACTTTTCCGTTGAAGTCATTGAGTTGGCCAACAAACACAACATCATGTTCATCGCACTTCCTCCGAACTCCACACACCTCCTACAGCCTTTGGATGTGACAGTCTTTCGCACAGTTAACTCAAAGTGGAGAATGATTCTACGAAACCATCGAGCCGAAAGTCGTACAGCAGGGCTAATACCAAAGACAACGTTTGGGATCTTGTTGTTTCAATTATGGCAACAAATCAAGGAGCCTACGAGACAGAATCTGATGACCGGTTTCAAGACATGTGAAATCTCTCCTCTCGATTCCGTGTCGTTGGGACAAGCAAACACAAGGAAGCAAGACAAGGTCAATATATCTTCAGAGATTTGGATGCTTCTCTAGTTAGTATTCTGACCAGCATGCGCTGACAAAATACAGCGAGGGGGCTAGAGGCGCCAGGGTCACGGCTGGCCGCCCAATACAAAGTGACAGTATCAAATCGCAACAAGATTGTCAACGCCAACCGAGTCCAGAATACGGTGTATGTGCTAGATCTTCGAGCAAATCATCATGCACATCCTCGAGCACATCTACCAGCAGCTCCGACAATGTCAATGCAGATGAGGAAGAAGAATGTGGAATATGTTCCATCGAATTCAGCAAATCCAGTGGTGCAGATTGGGTCAAGTGCACATCATGTTTGATCTGGACGTGTGGAGATTGCAACGAATCAACAACAGACAGATACTATAAATGTATTCTATGCTCATGATATGCTAGAATTAGAATTTTGATGGACATCCTTGTTTTTACTTTGCTAATTATTTTTGCGGGTCTTTAACGGGTGGCTGTAATTAGCCTGATTTTTTAAAAAATTGATACCACCCGGAAAATTAATCTCATGGTTAAAGATAACTCCAAATTCCAAAATTTGAACTAGATTCATAAATTAGATTCGATTCCTGCAGTTCATAGCGGTGAAATAGAGTCTGTTGACAAACCAAATAAAAAATAATTGAAAAAACATGAAAAAGTGGCTGTAATTACCCCGTATTACGGTATGTGCTGGATTTATTCGAGAGCGGGTGTTATATCTGAATTTCAATTTATTTCTGGAAAAAATTTCAAGAACAAAACCCCAAATGATACTACTTATTCTGATTGATTGATTGATTGATAATGATTTCAACAAACACCGGTGCTATTTTAGGAAGTCATTAGTGGTTGATTTTCACACTGAAATGCTGTAGATTGCTAGTTCACTGCCTTGTTACTACTTTTAATTTCATCGTCTGTAGAGCTGTCAGCTGACATGCTTTTCACACAGTCGCATTTCTTTCACTAGATGCCACACTGTAATGACAGATGACAACAGATCACAAAGAAACACAAGAGCTTCTACAGAGATAGGCGACCTAACAATCACTGGCTTTACGCATCAATTGCGGGTTAAATTCGTGGACGGCTTCATTTGACCAAACAAACTTTTGAATATGGCTTCTATTTGCTCGGCTGATCTTGGTAGAATAAATAAGATATGTTTAATATTAAGTTTAAAGAATATCTGTCCATACAAAAAGTGGAGGCTATTCTCAGAGCCGTATCCAGAAATTGTACAGTCGATCTTTGATCTTCCTAAATTCTCAGACAGCTAACTTGTGCGAATTCAGGCAGCAATTGTTGACTCAAGTGTTCACTTTCGGTTTTTTGGCATTGACAGAGTATCATATATTCAGATAAAAGCAAACCCCACTTCGTTTTGAATTTCTTCATCCCTCAAATATTATCAAAGTTCTTGCATTCTCAGTAGTAACAGTTGCCACTTTCGTCAAAGCAAAGAAGCCTTATCGACATTTATTTGCATCAGATTCAGATCCAATGACCTACTCTGCAATGTATACTGCTCAATCAAAAGTAAGATTCATTCAAAGCAATATTTGAAAAATGAAATACAACACCAACGCAAAGGCGACCAAATATTTTCGTACAAATAGGCTAGCTTCCTGGTTTTTGACATGGATTCACCGGCTTTTCTAAGTACCTTTCGATTAATCGGGATTTCCCGATCCAAAAGACATGACTGAAAACCTGCAAATATTTGAGTGAAGAATAACAGCACTATAAGATGACAGGCTTGCCCGACAATCATTTTCAGACTGTTCAATAACGTTTACAGTGTAGACAACAGAGTTTAATAGAAGAAGGCCTACTTTGAAATTCTTCTCGAAACAGCCGAGGAAATGTTATATGAATTAAGTATGCTTCCCTACAATCGACGCGCGATTTCTATATCATTCATGAACACAAATTCCATACCGAAAATATATTGCAGTTGTTTCATTGTATTCTTTTACCTCTTCAAACCTTCAGCTCCCAAACTCGTGGCATCAAGTGCACCAGCGATTGGTCGGGTTGGAATTCCTATCATTCCACGTCCAAGACCCCGAACTCCTCCACCAAATCCAGACTTTCGAGCACCTGAAATGGGAATAAGAAAAATCATGGCAAAATTCCACAGACATTGGACCAGCTAAAAAATCCGAGTTTGAAACAAGAAATTATTGATTGGCACTTCAGTTAATTAGAGCATCGCAAAACAAACCGACTCAATTTAGAAAGTGAGTTTGTAAACAGCCCAAACCTTTTTTGTGTAAAAATTAGATCAACAGAACATATCATATCATAACAAATTTGAAATATTGTTATTGAAAATAAATTGAATTGAAAAAAAATAATAGGAATATTTTAGGAAGTCATTGGTGGTTGATTTTCACACTGAAATGCTGTAGATTGCTAGTTCACTGCCTTGTTACTACTTTCAATTTCATCGTCTGTAGAGCTGTCAGCTGACATGCTTTTCACACAGTCGCATTTCTTTCACTAGATGCCACACTGTAATGACAGATGACAACAGATTGTAAATAAAATTGAAAATATTCTTTTAATAACGTATTATCGCTCTTAAACAGGTTTTCAAACATTATTCTCAGTTGTAGATTTCGAAAAGTTTGCAATTCTCAGCATTTATTACAATACATTATCATTGTATATTTACATGTCTACAATCTAGTACAATTTCAAACTCCAAGTACATTAATGATAGATCATAGTGTAATTATAGAATATCACACGCTAGTTATCGCTAGATGGGTTCATATTAGCCTACGTAGTAACATGAGGCTTAGAGACGAAAACGAATGCTCTAAGTGTGATAGTGAAATATGAACAAAATAATACAGATTAATATGTTCACAGATGGAATTTCACTGTGGATTATGGTTCATTATGGTGGAAAGCCAGGAGCATCTCTCCTCTGGATGGTAGTAAACGAGAGCGTCTTCCCTAAATTTTTCCAGCCTCGAGAACATTCGCTAAATCGCATTGAGACTTTTAAGGGTGTGACATTTGTCGTGAGAATTGTTAACAATCGTTAAATTAAGATGTGATGCCATAAGTGCTCATTTACTCCTAAGCAACGACGTCCTATGCAATGTCGCAACGTCACGTTTTGTCTATCTATATTTGCCCGTTTCCTTTTTCATTGTTGTAGCTCAACTTATCAAACTTCAAAATTTAGGCCATACTTTAGGTTTTTTATTGAAACGTTATTCCAAGCTATCGTGATTTATTGGTCACCGTGAGAAGTGTGGTTGCGGCATACAGCAGTTGGAAACATTCAAGAGAAAATTTTGACTGCAATCCTTTTAAGAAATTACAACAATAAGTTCGGCTGAATCTTAAAAATAAAGGTTCAAAGCACCCCTATTGAAAATGCCACATCCTCTTTTCACTGACATTGCAATGCATCATTTTATCCAAAAACGACTAGTTGATGGAAAAGCAAACTATAAGTTTGTATTCTCTCCACTCAGATTTGACTCTGACCGTAGATCTTATATTAATGGAGTTTTCCTTGCAACTAAAACAAGAACAGTTGAATTTATTGTAATTGAATGCAGCACAATTTGTCATTATAGAATTAATTTGTGAACCGTCAAGTAACAATTTCATAGGAAATTCAAGAGTGGCCATGACTTCAGTATTTACATGAAAAAGAAGGCAGATAAAACACATGTTGTTTAGAATTGAAAAGAGAAAAATCTAAATATCTGATTCATGCTGTAGACAAAAGGAACATAGGGAAAGCGTCAGACTGGCATGACGAGCCTGAATCAGTAGGTGGAAAATCTACCAAGAATACATCTAAGTTGCAAGAATCACTATCAAATCCATCTTAAGTCAAGGGACAGAATTTATGAAAATCGGCAATATGCTTTCATAGATAATACTTGATAATATTCTACAGAAGTTTCGCCCCTAGCACAGCAATGAGCCATTAATGAAGCTAAAGGTTCCTCAATGGAAAAATAGCTAAATTTTGATTATTTTGGATGAACAAAAGAAAAAATATCAGATCTTCTATGCTTATCAAATTGTCGTCATCAGAAACCTGTTAGTACGGCTCTAAGTATGTCTACGTGACCCATATATTGCATGACATCATGCTGTAAAAAGTCGTCTTTCTACATATAGGCCTATGTTTAATGAATGTAACAAAAGTAGCTTTCCCTGAGTTGGATGCTTCGATCAATAATGAAGATTGTCTGTAAATCAGGAGTTGATTTGCTCATACTTCTCATGAAGGTTTTGAATTTTCCGAATACAATTCGAAAGTCAATGCGCATTACTTAGCCTTACTTCAGGTCTAAACACATCACTGAAAATGCTGGCAATAGGGAAACATCATATAGAAAGTTCATATGCACTAACTGAAAGATCTTCCATGATCTGTCTTTATATCACATCAACCAAATATGTTTTCAGAGCGAAATGTTTTTACTTGAAACGTTTAATGGTTATACTGCCATCAGATTCTATGAAAATGATTTATTTTTTACCTTTGATGGGACGATAAACAATTCCGAAAGTTCCAGCGCCGACTCCCTTCACTAAAGAAATGGCGGCTTCTCTGCCACAATCAGACGGCTCGATAGCCCGATGAAATCGTTCTCTTCGTTCCTGAAAAAGCAATGACGGTGAAAGATTTGGATTTCAATTATTCTTAAAATCGAAGGGGACTTGGAGGCAAGCTTGAGTATAGTTGAAGGAAAGTGCTCAAATGCACTCAGTCTGCATATTAACATGATACATTTATGTAAAAAACAGAAACGAATACTTTTCATAGCTGAGAGGCTACTCATTTGGATATTCAAAGATAAGGCTATGAAATTGTAATTTCTCGTTCATTTTTGCTCTTCCCATGTACATTCTAAGGCCTATCTGAAAACTACATAAACGATGCAGAACTATCAAACGTCAATTAAAGTTGCTAAAATTTAACAAAAAATACCCACTTAGGCACAGTTGTGCATGTCATTGGGAGGCAGCTTACTTCACTTGCAAGAGCTTGCAGAGGCTACACGCAAATTCTATCACTTTGAATAAAAGCACAACTATATATTCGATTAGCTTATCACTAATTATTTACTGAATATGTAGACTGATGGTCTAAGCAAAGCGTTGACCTTGCGGATTTGATGAAAATCAAGCATGTAGGTATACACCTCGATGTTGAGATTCGAAATAGGCCCAAATTAAGCCTTGACTAGCGATCCGGTAAATGGCGGAATCACACCCCTGTTACAGAACGTACCTGAATAAATGCTGGGTCGAAGGTGGCCTTGGAGACGATCCTTCCCATTGCTCGTGTGATTTGCGCCACTGAATGTGCCACACCCCCACCGACATGTCTCGCCACACGTGCAACTCGTACTTGCCGTGGTATGAGAGCACTACGAACTCCATACCGAGCTCGGCGCCCATGAGATGATCGTCTTCGCGAAGTGTTGCTTTCCGGAGTCTTCTTCCTGCTTCCCGTCGCCTCTTCAGTCCGCTCATCTTGCCATAAACTGTCTTCCTCACTTTCATCGCCGAGGTCATCCACGACTTCTTCTTCGTCACATTGATCAGATTCTTCGTCAGACACGGAAATCACTTCATCCTTAAAGCCTTCAGTCACCGTATGATACACCGTAATAGGATCCCCGAAAATATCGATCCCAAGAAGTAACATGTACACTTGTCGCATGAGGTTGCTCTTCACATGCGCCAACACTTCGCTTACGAAACTGCTCACCGGCATACTCAGCCCTGAGCGATGAAATTCAGACACAGTCAGTAATGTGTCCTTTTGGCTGAAGATGCTGCCCACGAGGGGAGCAAGGATGCTGTATGCACGGACTGAGGGCTCATAGGCACCATGAACTTTGCCGTCACCTGAGAGACTTAGACGCAGCTGTACGGGATATGAAGAGACAATATAAAGGTGAGCATTGTATTTACAGACAGGGTTAGAACAAGATGGAAATTATAACTGAGAGAAATTCAAAATGCATTTAATGAAGCAAAATTATACCTTGCATGCAAGCGACAGAAGTTGTGCCTTCGACGTAAATCTATGCATTATATTGGTAAAATTCTTCGGTAAATATCGCAGTTCATTTCCATTTTTATATTGAGGTGACAAAAAACCCATTGATTTTTCGCAAAAGACATGCATTAAATTTAGCGCCTCGTCGTCAGGATTGATTTAGAGCATGGATGTTCTATCAGATTCAAGGGCCTTGTATCTCCAAAAATGGATATTTTCTATTTATAACATAACTACATTAGCTACAATGCGCTAAAATATTCAAGGATTTAGTTTGAAGAAGGATTTGTGTAAGGAAAGTATTAAGTATAAGGTTTTTGAGCATTATGCTAAAATTTATATTTAAATGTGTGATTACAGTTACTTGTAAGCCAAAGCAAATTAAATTTCATATAGTATTTCATCTCGTGGCGCGAGCTCAAAACAGATACATAGAGTAGAATTGAGGAAGAAGATTACCTTAAAATTTTCCATTACAGCGTCTCGAAACAGATATTCCTGCTCCTTCTCTCCGACCTGTGTAAGCAAGTAACATGTATGTACAAAAAGTACGCTAGTATGTGTACACGAAGACTATCTAGTTAGCTGACTAAGATTGCATTCAGTTGACAAAAATGCCTTAAATCAGAATTTGACGCAAGTTTCTTGCGAGTATATGCACACAATATAAATGGACAGCAATTATGGTTTGACTGAAATGCAGGAACTGTGATGAAGATGGTGACAATGTTTCATCTGATGAGAAAATATGCATCTCGCCCTACATCTTCTCATCAAGTGAAACAAAGGCATTTAATTTGATCGATTTTTATACATGCAACAGATAAATTCGCACACTGCGAATTTCAATCAATTTCCAAATCCTACAAATTGAACGCTTCCATCCTTTCACCCACATTTGTGTTGACGATATCTTTCAGAGTTTGCCGCTTAATGTTCAATTCTGTTTCTTCCAATTCATTCTAAAAGTGAAAGGAAACAAATTTAGAAATCTGTCTGAATATTCTTGACGGTGTGGTAAATCACCTACAAGAGTTGATGCATAGATACACTCTTCCTTGCAGAAAGGAAACAAAGTGCATTTTTAAATTTAAATATGGCGCCTTATCATGGGTATACAGTATATAGATGCTAATGAATGCGTATCAAATCATCCTGATAACATATCTGTATTAATCTAACATGTATCAAATCATTTCTGTTACAGTCATTGAAAAGTAGTTTGATTGCCATATGTTCAGAAAAATCAATAAGTTATTACGCTTGGCGCTACTTTAATAATCTTAAAAACAAAGAATGTAGATAATTTCAAGACATGTTTTAAGCTATTTCATGTATTTTCATACTCTATATTATAGTGACAAGTTTGGATGAATAAGTGAACAGATGAAAATATTTTATATCTAGTTTACTTGTTATACTCATGAAACTATAAAATTGATTGTGAATAAATAGTCACGTTTGCCTTCATATTGCGTCCGGTCACTCCCTCAGTTTGCGCTCTTGAGAACAGACGAAAAAATCGCTGTTTATCTTCATTTTGTAATGAACAGAATTTGAGGGAAAACATCTTTTCCCTCAGACCAGTTACATCATGTATCAAGAACAAAACATTTCTTGCAAACATCACGTATGAAATGATTAATGGTAATGTCAATTTCTTGTTAACATAAATAATTAAAGGCACCAATTCTTTCACCACATATATCTCTCTAATCATCACTGCATTCGCGTGTTAAATCAAAATCGATCCAATTGCTGACAGGACGCACTGATATTCTTGCAAATCGTAAAAAGTTATGCAAATGCGTACTTTTGAGAGGGGATATTCTTGATAAATTAGTTAAAATTTCCTTTCTTACATATAAGTTGCAATAACACTCCGTTGCAGCATATATACGCTACATACGGTCTGCAATACCTTCACATTAGAGGTTTATCTCATCAATGTAATACTGCAAAAACATTTTCTGTAAAAATCGAAGATTGTTAGATTATCCTGAGTAACTGAAACGTGCAATTAATCTTGGCTATACTATAGACGTTAAAAATACATTGAACTTTGACAAAGGTTTCAATAGAGATGACTTTGTTTCGATGCTGAACACAGCAGTCTACATTTGCAAAAATGTGTGTGAATATCAGCAACAATGATCGCGATAGGTTACACATCCTCGTCTACAAGTTGCTTCGATTTTCAAGTCATGCAAAATAGCTTTTGAGTATAGAGATGTTATAGTAATACGTTTGTCAAAGATAAGAATATTTTGTAAGTAACATCATGACAGTCGAGTCTCAATAATCTGACTGGGCTAATTCCATGTACTAAACACAGATTAATCACATCTGCTTTCACTATTCGGCCAGTCCGTTGGTAGACTACCAGAATAATATGTCAGCCAGCTGACTGAGTATTAGCAGAGCTGCCGTGGGGATGACTTTTGTATCCTCATCCCATCGAATTCCTCTGTGGATCCACATTTTCCCACAGGCGTTGGACTTTAGAGCAGCCTTAGATCCCATAGGCATTTTACTTTAGGATAGGCTTACGATAAATGCATAAGATGATCGTTAACATTTCAATCAATATTTTCATTCGCAACCAATCACTTACCATGCACTTGGTAACATAAGCTTACAAAAAAAACAAACGAATGATGAAAATAAAAAGGCAAAACGTCTTTTTATGGTATTTGACCCCTTAATTTACTCATGTCATACCATGGAAAGTGTTGAAATTTATCAAATGTAATACTCATTCGAAGTAAGATGAAATTATTACGGTCCCAAGTTGAGAAGTTATAAAAGTGAAAATGAATATGTCAACCATTTTACTGTATGCTTCTATCCCCCCAACCCACACATTTCAAACTTAAACAATATTTTGTTGCCTGTTTCAAAACTCGATAAACTACGATATGTCATGTAGAATTATGTTCTCAAATTTTTCTTCATGTCGCGTCGCGCCACATGCGTTCCCTTAAGTAAAGGTCGACCATTTTCCCATAGACATCACAACTGAGCTCGAATATTTAAATCTACTACTATCGTTTACACCTACGGAGGCTGTGGGTCCAACACCAACAATCAACACCAATTCGTCGATCATGGTGCAAGAATTGTTAAATCATAGAAAAACTATCAATCCTAAATCAGAATTCCAGATAAACTTGCAGATTGAAAATGTGTGTGTGGGGGGTGGAGTAGAAGTATTATTTTTATTGTTTTTATTACCATTGCATTTGTGTGTTCACTAGACCAATAGATCGATTCAATGAAGTACCCATGCCGCAATGTTCTTATCCAAATTAAACGCACCTGTCATCCGTATTCCCATCGCCACCCCGTCCCCATGGGGATGAGAAATCCCCATCCCCATGGCAGCCCTGAGTCTTGGAGATTGGATTTTGAGACTCGACTGTGCAGTAAGTGTATACAATTCTTCAATATCTCCTGGTCAAATAATTGGTTAACCGTGCAATGTGCGAAGCCATGAAGGCCCAGACTAGAACAACGACAAACCTTGCGAGCTCTCGAAATTGCCTGTTGAAATTAAGAATCGTTAAATTGATAAAGCAACAACGTTGACGACATGACAATTCTCGCATGCAAACATATAAGATGTGCCTATATCTCTTATATGCATATGATATATATCTTCTTTTAAATCGAATTATCTCTAAGTTTTAGTGCATTTCAATAAAAGTTAACAAGTGGGTAAATTGTCGTTAATCAAGACATGGAGAAGGTTTAAATATTTCAAATAATATTCGAATATTCATAATCTGAAATAGGCTGCTGGTCAGCAGCTGCGGAGGGTGCATTTTGTAAGTTGAGTTTGTAGGAATAATTAAGTCTATTCAACTGCAGTATATTCCAGTTTCTTCTTCACTGTGTCAGAGTCGGCTACATGTATGTAGGAATGAATAAAATGTGGCCTCAGCATTGACGTCTCTGATATCTTTTTCTAGATCATATATTTCGGTGGACATATCTACACATCATTTGCGAATTTTTATTATTTGTTGATTATTTTATTATTAAGCATTGCAATCTGTGCTGCAAAGCCAGTTGTCTACTGAGATTTGCTAATGTTAATACGTGTATCTTGCTGCAAATGCCATCCTCTTTGATTAAAGAATTTATGATTATCAATATTATTTCCTCCGTAATTTTCAATCAGTATTAGCTGACTAAAAAGTTGATGGCTCAAATCCGTGGAATTACTTAGCAATAAGCCTCATCTTCCTTACAACTGCTGCTTTGCTAAGATGAAGTATCCTTACTTGACTTCCTTTCATAGTGAATCTCACTTCCGTTTGTGTCGTCTTCCCGAGAAAAGATAAGCTGCTAAAAATGTGTACAGTCTATTTGCTAAAAGATATGTACAATTCCGGGCTTTCGCGAGTCGGCTCGCATTGTTAAGGTTTGGCAGGCGTACTACTTTGGCTTACTTGACTTATAGTGGGTTGAATTTGCAATTATTTTCACGAGTGTTTTCTCTCTAAAAGTGATAACAAAATTCAGATAACTGTTTGAGCTGGAGTAAGTGAGTGAACTAAATTAAATCATTACTTAGTTTTGCTTGTCTCCAAAATATAGTTAGTTACTAATTAAACAAGCATATTTTGCTTTGCAGGATTCTTCAACGTGCAAGAAAACAAACAGATGAAAAGATACATAAGGGAAGCTGAATAAAAAATGCCTTTGTATTGTCACTTTTACGCATCAATTTGTCTGATTTTTCACACAATTTGATGAGGCCTGAGGTAAATCATATTCATTTGCTTATTTAGTTAAAGTGTAAAATTACTATCTGAATTATGACACACAAAAGGCAATCCTTTCATGTAAAACAATGCATTCCAAAATGATAGGAACATATCAGAGGCAAATGAAAATGCGCAACTAGAGTCATGCACTTACATAAACGTACCGGGCTTTCCGCAAGTTGATCCCACCAAAAGCTAAACCCGGGGTACCTTCTGAACTTTGGCTCCCTCACTGTTTGTCCCGCTTTAAGCGTTTGGCAATGTAACTAATTTTGTCAATGTAAAATGCAAATTTTCTTTGTTTTACTTCCACTTCATTCAAAATTCACAAAAACACAGTTGGTACAGGCTATTCGAATAGCGTTTGGTAAAAACATTTGTGCAAGCTGATACTGACCTACGGATTTATTTGGTGAAAAATAATAATTCCATCCATTCACACAGACAAATTTAGTGCTGTAGCAATAGTATTCCAAACTAGTAGAAGGAAACTGTTAGTTATTTGTCTTAGTGATTGCATGTTAACATGCATGTTGAATACTCTAAGTTATACGGCAGCTGTGGCTTTCATTCAGTTGCAATCATTTAACCAATGGTTGAGTTAACATTTCTATTCACGAGACCTATAATGAATTAATGAGATTTGCGGGTCACAAATTCCATAGTGAGATGGAGAAGAGAATTGGTAAGATAGGAAAGCACTCCGAGGGTAAGATATACATGTACTTCTATATCAGTGATTCTCAAGGTGGGCGATATCCCCTTGGGGGTGATGAAACGATTATGGGGTGGGGGGCGTTAAAGGGGCGATGACAAAAATTGACACCTAAAAATACTTTAAAAACATTTAGGGCCTAAATGTAGATTCACTTTTAAGTCTCATGCGAGTAGTGAACAAGACGTTCAATTTATTTTCCTTATTGAAGAAGAAATAATTGGGAGATAATCTATGCTTCTGTTTAACTCTGCATAAGCATACAAAAACGCAATACATTTGACCTAAGATGGTGCACTCAAAAATTTTCTCCGTAAATATGAAGACTTGACTCACAAAAGTGATGCTTTCTGATTCCAAATATTTCCCCCTTCATTTGACATACAGTACATTTAGATAAAATTGCCTAACAACACAGTAAGAAATTAAATAAAGTTTAACTCATTTTCTGAGCTTACAACGTCATGCTCGAGTTAAAATTCATATAGAACATATGGGAAAAATACTGCATTTTTGGATGAAACAACCATATTAAGAGGAAATTTGTTCTCAAAAGGAAAAGACATACATTTTGATATATTTCAGATTTTTTGGAAACATTTTGGAAGAAAAATAAATTATATTTTGTATGAATGAACTTTTTACTCGAAGCGATACCTAAAATTCCTTTACTATTTTAGGGTTTTGATAATTATAAAATAGTTACAAGTTATAGATATAAAAGATGACCTTATACGTCCTGCAGTCAAGGAGATAAGTGAGACAGTCATGCAAAGGGATTCATCATAGATACTTTCTACCGTACCTCTGAGTAACGATTCGGTTAAACGTCCAAATGATGAAATGGACGCCGATGTTGAAAATTCTAGCGAAGATAAAACATCATTGCAAATTGACGAATCCACCTTACGAGATAATGAATCTTTGACAATGAATACTTTGATAATGAAAATACTAGACGTGATAAATATTAATTGCCTTATACACAAACAGCACTTGGTCGCCAAGGAATTAAGCCCAGAACTCCAGTACACACTGAAAAATGTTATCAACTGTGTGAATGAAATCAAAGCACATGCTCTCAATACCAAACTATTTCGCAAGCTGTGTCAAGAAAATTATGAAGAATTCGAACGTCTCCTTCTTCATACTGAAGCAAGATGGCTCTCTTAGTATGAATGTCTGACAAGATTATATTCAATATAGAACTCTGTTAATGAATTCCTAAGGCAAAAATCTGATCCATCATTAGCCGACTCCGCTGATAATAAGAGAAATTATATTGCATACTTGGCAGACATATTTCACTTTATGAATGAAGTCAATAAAAAGTTGCAGGGATCTGAGTTCACTCTCATTAGATGCAAAAATGTTATCGAGAGTTTTATTGAGATACTCATTCTTTATGAGCAAAAAATGGCAAGGGGTGAGTATCACTATTTCATAACCTGAGCGGAAACACGATTTCAGAAGAAGAGCGTTCTCGTTATTCCTTCCACCTACGGAAGTTGATTGACAATTTGAAAGAGCGATACCAGGATCTGCTGCAATTAGATGTTCCGGAGTGGATACTCCGACCATTCGATGCTGACCCTGGTACTTTAGAGATGCACCTTCAAGAACATAGTATCGATTTGAAAAATGACATTGAGGCTAGAGCTTGCTTCAAAGCTGATAATTACGAGAATATTTGGTGCAGATTACCCGATCTATATCCGATATTATGGGAAGAAGCAAGAATATGGATTCTATCTTTTCATACATCATGCTTGGTTGAGAAAGGATTTTCTACAGTGACCTATCTTTTGAATAACTGAACGTTGAGAAACGTGGAGACTTGAGACTCTTTTCAACAAAGCTGATACAGGACATCAACAAGCCTATCAAACAACATCAAGCCCATCCTGCGAGACAGTGAATACATTCGTATACTATACTTCATGCCAATAATTTTGCATCGATTCATGATTGTTTCTGTAGTTTTCCATCACATTTTAATTCTGTAGTACTTCGAAGTTTGTAAAAAAGATATAAATTATGTTAGCAAAACACTGTGCTAAATTATGAAAAAATGGATGCTAAAGATTGTAACGAAAGCGTGCAATTATGATTTGTGAAGTGAATATTTTGTTAATGAATGCATGGTGGAGAAGGACTGGCCTATGCAAAAAAGGTGCCCCCCAGCAGAAGTGAATTGAAAGAAAAGAAATAGATAATAGAAGAAAGAAATTTGGGGATGACTATACTCGTATAACCAAGTATAGTAATCTAAATATTAACTAATCTTGTAAACATGGATAACTAAGTCAGAAAGTCATTACCGGGCATTAGAAAATAACAATAAAGATAATCTAAGACTACTTTCATTACCTGTACTGAATAAAAATTTAGCGTGAATGCCGTGTGACTTCGAATGTATGCTTTTAAAAATTATTCACCAAGCATCTATCAAGAAACACTAAAGACCTACATGTATATGTCATGTGTATGTCAATTGTATTGACAAAATGATTTCTGCGCTCACTATTGAGTTTACACCTGGTCAAAATGAAAATTTATAAAATCAATGGTGTACGAATTACGTTGCATTTTCCATTAAGCGTACTTCTATGTATAATCATGATCGGCGAGGGGGACGAGTATTAAATTTGGTATAGAAAGTGGGATATCTCAACCACCTTTCCAAATTCTTATTACTGAGAACGGATAGAGAAGTAGACTTAATATATTAGTATTTATTATATTTTGTAAGTAGGCTACTGACAACCTGAACAGCAAATACCAGCAGATCTGGTTTCTTTGGATGCGTTTCCTTTAAATCTGCGAAGGATAATTGGCTGAATTGAGTTGAAATGATAACTGGTCAAGTGATTCGCTCAGTTTTAGTCTCATGGCGTATAACCGTCAGAAGCGTCGAGAGGTAAGTTTCGTCCTGATTCTAGAACTCCTAAAAACAACTTATCAATGTAATTCAGCTGCGTAATCGGCCAGATCTGCGGCCGAAATTTCCTTACCTATGATCCATAGCTAAGTGATTGAAGTTCATGTACGAAAACATTTACAGAGTCTAGAAAAGTGTGGTCTCTGTGGCAAAGTGCTTGGCCTAACTTTCTTTCGGTCCAGAGGTCGAGCCACGAGAATGTCAATGGAAGTCGTCAGGAAGGTCATCCGGGCTAACAGCTCACAACGCTCCATTTAAAAGTCTGACTATGTCAAAACGTCGAAGACCCAGTATGGGGGAGTAGTGACGCTAAAACATCAGAACTGACTCGCTATATACCGATAGAAAGATCACGATGGAGTTTAAGGAATACGAAGAAGTGTCAACACTTTTCCGCTTGTCTGAGTGAACTTTTGAACCTTAAGTTGATCATCATATTCCCTCTAAACCGGATGTATATTCCGGGATAAACCAGCGGAGAAGCCCGGTATATCTAACAAAATTCATAATCTGTAGCATGACAATGAAGACTTTTGCATGCATACACGTGCTTCTACTATCTCGACGTCCGGGATAGGCATCTGAAAGGAGTTGATGGAAGGAAATCAATTTTGCAAACACGATAGACATTATGAGATATGATGTACACATAGAGATAAATTGCTTTGTCTGCGTTGTTTGGTCTAGAGATGAATTTTTTTATGCTGATGCCCACGTCAAGAACTAGTCCCGAGGGACAGAGAGATCAATTTTCCTTTGTACGGAATTCACATTCAAGTCTGAATTCTGACGAACTAGATAATTGACACCGCATTGAACGCTCACACTCAGCAAATTTAGATCGTGAAGAGTCGAACGATGTGAATAATATTTCCATTTAACGAATTTATCACGGAGAAACATTGAGTCAAAAATATGTACTGTTTACTTGGTAGATGTTCGGACTTCAATGTGAAAACGGTCGGTCGTGTGTTCCCTAATGCGACTTTCCTAAAACAGTACGCGCGCTTGGCCAATCACGTGAGCCAAAGGGAGACATCTCTTTCCACCTCTCTCTACCTTTTCATACAATGACTGAGATAGAAACGCGACACCTCTAGAGTAACCGCGACAGCCGGATCCATCCCTATGGATGTACAGCATTCGTAATTTAAGACAAAAAGACATTCAGTAATTTGAGACCTCAAGCGTTTCAAGACAAAATGTAGGAATGCTATAAATGCTCAAAGTCACTGGACGCATATGATAATAATTGTAGCGAAAATGCAATTTATGGTCACAACTACTATAATTTTTGCAATAATTTGATTTTAATCATGAAGTGGATATCTCAAAATGGTTTTTATCAACTTTTCCATCACACGATAATATCACACAGCAGACATCTAGTATCACAACGCTGGAATAATCTAACGTCCAAAATCCCTGATCTATGGCGCTTTCTTGATTTTCGCTGATCAACTTTTCCAAACACGTACCATTATATCCTACAAGTGGAACGGAGCAGAAAATGCAATAAATTCTGTCGAGAAATTGTTAAAACATGACCATAATTTGTGAATTTCAATCTTCTGGCCAAATCAATTGCTTAGCCATTTTGACCTGACACAACATCAGTCATGGTATTTCCATAGATACAATTACCGTGTCAGTCATAGTTCCCACAAAAACCAATCACATTCCCAAACGAAATAATCCCTTACTCCCTTAAGGGGAATGTGGCCGCATGATGGCGTGTACCACACACTGACAATTATATTTGTTTGAAACATTGTTAGGGAAAATACTCATTATTTTTTTTGCTTAATTTGTTTTAATTATCTCTGCGTCAATGAAAGTACGCAGTTCTGCAAGGAAGCTAGTGGTGGAGCAGCCCTCCTACACTGGCAACGACAACTCTTGCCAAGCCGTGGTACTAACTCAAACTGTCCCAACTGTATCTGTGGAACTTAAGCACCTCCATGCTGAAGTATTTCTCATCAGAAGATTGAATTGAGCTATCTTTTTACGCGTTCTATAAAATCAATACTATAATTAAAAATGGTCAAAATTTTTGATGAAAAATCTATGCTCCCGTTTTTATACGAAGAAGTTTTCTCAATTCTTGAGAGTCGAATAATTTTCTTCTGCCAGTTAAAATTTCCAGTTGCTTGAATAAGCTCTTAAGCAACTTTTCTTTAATTTGAATGACGAATAGAAAAGCAATAGTAGCTGTAAGATCGGCCACATACCTCTTCCGGAGTTTCGTTTGGAGCAATGAATGCTCCGTAGACAGTCATTGCGAATCCAAAGTCAACATTGGCTACGATCGAGGATAATTTCAGGCGAAGCATGCTGAAAAAAAGCAATGTATATTGACTTTAGTACTTGCCTTATTAATGACTAGTATTGATCTTTGTCACATGAATGTCAGGTATAGTGATGAATAAAACTATCTCAAATTTGCAGGAAGTATCATCGATAAAGAAAATATGTTGTGAGATTCAATGAAACTTTTAATGTTGTTTAATAAATTTGAGATTTTACAATCTAAGGCTGATTCTAATCATTAAAAGCCTTTTCATGATTTGATATGCTTCTTTTTCTCACACATACTTTCAAAAAAATAGCATCTAACGCGATATTAATTTTTTCTCACGTGTCGCACCATCCATAAATTTTCATGGCAGGGGTGGGCCGCCGCATTTGGATACATGACACATTTTAACATTCGTAATTTCTCACATATTGATGGAGGCAAAATGTCACATTTCGTCACATGCCGATTGACATAAAAGTCATATTTTGTCACATATGAGTACTGATGGAAACACATGGCCAAATTTTGACACATGCCACTGAACAGAAAAATGACATTTTTTTCAATTTGAATTTTATGTTGAATTCAAAAAACTGTGTTGAGCATGTAGCGTAAAGCTGTATCTATAAAACGGGCAATAACGGAGCAAAATCGTAGATCCCTAGTTGCCCCGTTAACTACAAGATCAAAAAGCACATTTTTTACAGATAGACGAACTAGAGGATTTAAGAAACAACCCTTGGCTACCATTTACCCCAAGAATTAGTGCAGTAACGAACGAGACCATGGGAAAAAACAGAGTAAACCGGACACTTTAAATTTTGGGTTGAAGGTTCCACTCAAACGTAATTTTTTGCAATTGTGATTATTTGCATCCATTTTCACAGTAAATATGAACATTGACAAGCATTCTGAATAACTTGCACAATATGAATTCACTGACCATATTATTTAGCAGGAAAACGAGGCACTTCTAATTTTGATTTCAGTTAAGAAATAGCACTCTTGTTTTACTACAATTACTATTATTCTTTGTATACATTTCAGTGGCAAAAATGAATATTTGCATTAATCATCGGAAGTATAAATAGAAAGGAGCTCCAACGCTCTGAACATGACAATCGAAAAACAGATCGTCAAATACAATGAATGTTACAATTGAGCTATCAAGTTCGAAGTCAGCTTTGAACAAGCGGAAACAAATAACTCGCTTTACATGGCCATCTAAATAGGAGAAAAATATCACTCCTACATCAATCTCTCTGATACAAATGATCATCGTAAAAGCCTAAAACAACATTAGAATAATGACTTCTTAAAGTAATTAGGTTTCGTCATTATTGTACTTACACGAGGTAAACAATGCTCTGTAGCTATGGATTCATAATGCTCTTGTCATGCTGCCGTGAAAACCTACTTTTGCTGCACTATTTTTCGACTCCGCAAAAATTGTCACCAACATTTTGTCACATTTCATTCTGATGTGCAAAATTGTTACATATTGTCACATTTGACCTTAGGCCCACCGCTGTCATCGTGAAATGATTATACTCAAGCTATGCAAATGCTCAGAATTTACTCAGAACTATTTGTTAACACAACCTACTAAAAATTGGAGAAAACCAAATATCACATGCCCTTGCTATTTCCGAAATCTGTCCGTTTGAAGGACATCGCCAGTCTCTTTAGGACATCGCAAGCCCTCATTATCCACATGGTCAAGCCTGATCTATGTGTGCAAAAGGAGACTTATTTCTTTACTTCTACCGTGGTAACTTTTTCTTTTGACATGATTTTGCATTGTACTAATGCTACTTCTTCACCTTATTCAGTATTATGACTTTGCAACCTTTTCTTCCTATGTACTTGTATCATATGTTTACTTGGCCGTCCTCGCATCTCAAACTTGTCATAAACATAGTTCATGCTAGCTTGTTCATGCTGATTCTACTTTGTAAATTTCCATTCCGGTGTGTGCCTTGATAAGAAACCGGCGAAATATGTCGGTCCATGAATAATTTCTGGGTGTTGCTCTTTATCTATAAGAATCGCCAGTCTGCTCAAAAACCGCCACATTCCACTCAGGTGCCGAGATAACGTGTACAACTCTTGCATCAGGCCTGTTCTCCTTTAGGGTGCTGCATCCTGGAACCTCACTCAGGCAGGTGCTCGACGTGATAGTAGAAGGTTCCCGTCCTCGTGGCTCCTAATCGTGAATGAGGACATGGTGGAGCTGGGAACATCTGCGAGTGATGCTCAAGATCGCTCTCGATGGAGAAGTCTCACATCGTCCAACCCTCAACAGAAGAGGAAAAGATGACGTTAAAAGGAGAAAGATGAAGAACCTTGTTCTATGTCCACGTCTCCTGCGTTAGATCACATTGCATAGGAGTCTGCGTGAAGGTCATCGTGATCGGCTTCAGTGATGACAAGATGGATTAAAATTTGCGAAGAAGCATGAACAAATTAGGAATGCGGAGTCTTCTTTATGATAGGACTCCAACTTCAGGTAAGCAAGTGCTAATTATATTAGAAAAGCATAACTAATTAGTAAGGACGAATACAAGATTCACATTAAGGTGTGACTTCACAGTTCACTATGTGACTGAATTTTCGGGAAATCTATCTTTAGTATTCTCACTCCTCAGTATATTACTTATCGTGATGTAACTATTACTAGGCCTACTAAAAGTATAACTACACATCGTATGCACGCATTCAGAGATTAACCAGCCTGACAAATTACCATCATCAGCTCAATGAATTTTTAATTCGCATAAAGTTTCTTAGATTACAGTCTACCACATGACATTGCAAGCCTACTTGAACCTATGTCTAATGAGCACTGGTGTACATATACGTATAAATCAATTTATATGACAGGTTATCAACTCAACACAATACTCAATATGGTATTTGACTAAGATATCAAAGTTTGATTAAAAATAGCGAAGAAAACTCTGTATTCGTAGCAAAGTTGCAGCAGAGCAGAAGTATTCAAGTCACCACAGCATTTCATTATTCGTTCTTAAAAGCATGATGGAGTCGACAACATCCATCTCTTAAGTAGACATCGGAGGTCGCTCGCTGATTTAGAGCTTTACGACCGAGAACAGGCTCTCGGGTCTAGTTGAAGGCCGGAGATCATCCAACTCCGCATATCTGGTACAAATGTGACGTTTCATAGATTGCCAACATGCTAACCTGCAAAAAGCTTAGAAATATTATGCAGCTCGGGTTTCTCTGCTACTCGCTTGTCGTTCGTTGTTTCTTTGGACCACACCGTTGAGGCCTGTTTGTGTTACTCACAGTCCCAAATAAAGTGTTTTCGCATGATATGTTATCAAGTAATCCGAGGGCATGAACACCCATTTTATCCGGTCATTTTTTCACTACTTGGATCAGTGGAATGAACAGTCTCTACTGTTAACATTGACTTCCATGTAAGTCCCATAAGATCCAAAACAGCAAAGGTTGCTTACGACGTATGGTAATGGAACGAATATTTCAACGCTTATAGTCCATCAATCATTGGATGACTGACTTCCCTTCAATTGCCGCACTAAATGAGAAAGGGTAAAAAATAACATCTTACTCCAGGTTTTCTTCTATCATAAAAAAGGTTGTCCTTTATGTCTCTGTTGATGTCTATCTCATGAAATGTTTACATCTACATGTAGAAGTGGAATTTAAAAGCATGCCATTTCAAATCAGAGAGAGAATTAAGACTATTTGTAACGTTAGAAACTCTACTGTCAAATACTCAACCCTATTTACCATCTCTAAGAGAGAATTTCCAGCTATCCGAAGCTTAATAAAAATGAAAATTAGTGATATTTTGGTATGATGCTTCATATATAATATTTTTAGAATATGATAATTGTGGAACAATGTTTCCGCAATTGTTATTTGTGCACCATACGAAGTTGCATGAAGAAAGGAGACATCAAGTCACAAAAATATTCCTGAAGCAAAACCTGAACTACAGAAAGTTCATTCCTTACTCAATTGCTTGACCGCATCGACCATCCGCAATTCTCCACTTAACTCCAAAATCCATGAAAGGAACATTTTCATCAGGACGATCATATAACACTTCTCTGTAGATTGGACGCCAAATGCTGTTGAAAAGACGAAATTGATCAATCCTGGTGTGAATGAGGCGATTCTTATCTGCACCCATGTACATCACGAACAGTCCAGGGAATCTGTGCTTGTTCTGGAAGGAGAAATCCAGCATCCATTGATGAAGTGAAACGATGGCGAGGCCTTATGGCAAAATATTTACCGCTTTAGTGCTCCCGGAGACAGACAAGAATGCTATCTCACGTCGGTTACTGATGAAGCTCACACCAACTTCATCTAAGCGAAGTTGTGCCCATAGTCGCATGGGTTCCGCTTGAGAAAGCTGATGGGAGAAAATGTAAAATTGTGAATGATCAATTATAGTCAAAACGGCGTTATTTTTGTCAATATACTACATGTACAATGACGGTGTCACAAAATGATCGTCTTTTGTGTCAACCAGTACAAAATTGTAGGAGTAAAAAGGAGGGATTGCAACGGATCAGATCCGAGTACGGAAAGGCATCTCCGCTTGGGATAAGACGTCCTTCAATTTTCAAGTAGACATGTTACATAGGTGGATTGATTCAGTAAGTATTTCACCACACAGCACCGTAGTTCAATCTTTCATACTCAATCATGAACATCATGATGACAAATAAAACATTCATACAATTATCTTGTCAAACATGTGTTTTAACTGTCCTCATAAATCATTTCATTGTCAGTTCATCAGGGCATAGAATATGAAGATGTTTTGCAAAATATAGCTATCTTGTCTAAGAGCTAAAGTAGATCTAGTAAGTCCGATTGATATCCCAATATTTTTCGCTGATGATATTAGCCATATAGGTCACACAAAAATAGAGCATTGATAGTCTTGATTACTGCTAATATTTACGACTGTATGAAAATAGCACTAGACCTGACAATGGATTACATGACAACATTGTTGAGAGGAATGGACTTTATTTGCAAGTCATGTTCATTGTTATCCTACAAACGGACATTTTTCCAGTATGACCTAAAATTGTGATATGAAAGAGCAGCAATAATTTCTTTGTAATATTGATGATCATGTGCGTGATTCATAAGTACTGAATCCCAGTATTTCATAATTTGCACTACAGCAATACATATTTAACTACAACGCGTATGTAATTCTAGACTCAACCACAGACCTCAAACATGAACCTATTCAAAATCTAAGGATGCTTTGCTTCACGAATTGCAATGCAATGAATTCTAATCATGGGAAGCATCCAGGATCTGGTTTCTCCAAAACTCCAGGTTGTTTTCAATCCTTTGACATTTGATAGAAAAAAAGGACTTTCCTTTCATTTTCAAGAGAACACAGTCAAGGGTATTCATCTATCTGGATAAAATGCTGAAATCCTCAGGGAAGCTCATGAATATAACTTTTAAGCATAGTATCACAACTAATAACTAAATTAATCACTAATCATCTCGCGGTCTATATTCAAAACTGATCAATCAATGTGCGACTAGCAACTGTGCCTGATAAATAAAAGTCGCATGATCATTGGTCACATATAGCAAGATGTTTAATTAGAGGTCACTATGAACCGTATCAGAGATGAGAAGAGAAGTCACAAGAAAATGTCACAAACCAGAAAATGCAGATAGCTCATATTATCTGTGTCAGCCGTAAAAAATGGATAAGAAACGTGCTACAATTGTCTTATGTCTGACGTGTGACTAGGAAGTCAGAAAATACCAAGGTATGTATAAGAAATAATATCGTTAACAAGTATATGACAATACAAACTTCATAAAATATCTCACGTTGATACCATTCCAACATAACCGTTCTTCAGTACAAAAGCTTTAAAATGTGTTTTGTTTGACTTTACTATATTGCTTTCAGGCAGCTCGATCGCTCGGCACTACATGCATGTAAGCAATTTCTTCCAAATAAAACACTTTTTCAACCAGTTCAGCTCTCTTAGTCACGGGGATATCATTCAAAGGAACAGAATAAATACTGAATTTCATGATTTTTTTGCATACTAATATGAGCAGGTGTTTACATGTACATGACAGTAGTATGTCTACAGTTAGACCATCCATAATTTAGACAGTAATTGAAATTGCATATCTGGTTGTATAAGAAAATCAACCGCAAAATCGCATCAACAGGATCATCATGTAGATAGATTTCTTTGCAAAGATGAACAATGAAATACAAGAGATGTGAAACGATGAAAAGTGATAAGTCATACCGGCGTCGACGGTTCCGTGCCTTGGAGCTGATCGACAACACGCCATGAAAATAAGCAGGATACAAGTGTGATAATGAGGTCGTTCAAATAATGATATTGATAAGACCAGCAATGCTAACAGGAAGGTAGCAGAAACGGTGAGATAAGGCCGTCATAGGAGAAAGATGAAGATGGGGGAACACATTTGAATGAATGTAGACGATTGAGAATAATAATTGACTATTTAGAATGATGATTTAGGGAACATGTCGCAGGGTATTTGATGATTTACATGCATGTAGATGTGAAGCAAATTAGTCCAGATGGACAATACTTTTAAATTTTTACCAGGTCTGTTTAAAATCAGTCTAATAACTGGAGAAGTGATTGGTCTGGCGATCTTTTGTCAAGAGGTCGAGCCCCCCGTTATTGGAACTCGGCAGGAAGGTCAACTGGGATAAACGTTTCACAGTGCTCCAGACGTCAGCACCGTTCTCATTGAGGGAATAATGGCGTTAAAGTTGCATAATCACATAAGTGATGAAACTTTAAGTTTGCTGTCATAATATGAATACAATTTTGGTTACAAGGTTGAAATATGTTATCAAATAATCATTATACCACTAAGCAATTGTCTTTCCAAAATCCTGTTTATCATACATTAAGTCGAGCTTAGGCATCTTTTCACCAATTCTCTAAAAGCTCAAATTCTATGAGCGAAGTTTCAATCATCATTTCACAGTAACAGGGAACTATAGATTCGTACAATCTGATAAATTTGAAGGATGCGGTCCAGAGAATAGAATCATATTAATTATCATACAGAGGCTGTTAGTTTGTAGTGCAATCAAATAATGAAGTTACAAAGTAAGTCTCAGTATATTTGGAGTGGGACAATTTCAGTCGTCTGAAACTCTCGTCATTCATATATGGAATGGCTGGATCGAAATGTTCTAGTAATATTCAAATAACGATGAGCACCTGTGTTTCAATGAGGAATAATATGAACGTGCTTGCAGTTAGCCGCATATGTTTTTAATGACATTCACGAAGATCAAGCTTCAACAACAGAATTTAAATGACTGACAGTAGAGTACTTCCGAATTATTATTTACACAGTTGGGTCAAAGGGTGGATGGTCAGCATGGTGCAGTGGTGAAGTAGTTGACACAACGATCTGTTGGTTAGGGTCGAGGCCCAAAAATATCATTGGAAGTAGGCAAGAGGGGCACCCGGACTAAAATTGTCACAACGCACCGTCCAATCCACAGTGCGGAAGCAGTGACGTTTAAGCCTCATTTTCATCAGATTTGAATGATTATAAACACATGTACTTCATCCTTTCCACATAGTTTATCACATACAATCTGTTGCTATCAAGATCGTTAGACATTTAATTTCCACATACCCTTGTGCAACCATAGACAAGCGGAACTTCTGCGCACAAACCGATAATTAGCACATATTTTCAAAAAAGCATTGAACTCAGTATCGATTCTTCAGTTTGACAAAAAATGAAAGTAATCCTTGATATACCGTATATATAGAGAAATGTGCTTTTGAGTAACTCGCAGGTATACTTGTCTTCTGCTAATATTTTCTGAGGTAAAAATACAGTGTTCTTAGTTATCGAGCTCTATTGTAGCAATAAGTACTTCAAATGCTATCGAATCATCGAGTTGTATGATAAATATTGATATATGAACAAAAATCGATTCAGGTGAAAAATTAATCATATTCAGATGATTATCGATATCATGAAACCTTTGTGTTATCAAAGAACTATAAATGGCTATGCAATGCACTCTATGATAGGTTCGTTGGCCTGATCTACAAACAAACAAGATGTTCAAAGAGATTGTCCACAGTGAGGATAGACTTACTTTCCCTTTTTTGCCACTTAACAAAGTGACTCGATATATCTAAAATAAAACACGTACAGGAGCGAAATATTCATTTCTGCAGTTAGCTTAGAAATACACGGAAACTGATGCCATGTTCATGAAAACATTTGCAACTTTCGGCAGTGAACCAAATTTATTATGACTGATCAATATAGGAAATAAGTATAATGCTTTTTCAAATCCATGCGAGTGCTTATTTGGGATGATCCTCAACTTTTTCTAAGAATTTTATTTTTCCTGAATCACAAAAAGTAGATGAAGTTAGCAGCAACATCAGCAGGGATTTTCTTTAAAAAATGATCATACAACAGCAAAAACAGTACGATAATCCTTTTTTGCGACGAAAATAATGTACCTGACGTCAGATTAGTCGAATTCGACCATCTTGACCCTAAAAACTCAAATTAAAATTAAAAAAGTTGTTGCTATCTCCCTGTTATATGGAAAATGAAATTCTACAGCAGTTTAAACCACACCACACTAATTTACTATTCACTGGAAGAAATGCACACAGGGTTTGAGACCGTCACACCCTCATTTAGCCGGTCAGAACCGGCTTCATTATAAAAAGTATGCTGATAAACGAAGACTTTCATCAAAAAATGTTTTGTGCTCAGCAGAACAGAGTTGTACAGCAATTTAGACCATGCCACACTGGGGAGTGGCGGTCTCCAAACCCTATGTACATTTCTTCTTTGATTAGTTGATTGGTGTGGTATGGTTTATTGAGGAAATCAGCTTCCTTCGGCATGTCTTGAGGAAGGAAAGGTCTGGTGCTGACAGGGAAAATCGAAGGGAGGAGGGCTTTTGATCGTCTGGAACACCCGTCGAAGGATCGACATCAATAGCTAATGTTTGGAAAGAGCGATTTCTGCCAACGTCAAAGTCTTATAGAGCACTTCGATGTATGATTTTGTGGCTTTATCAGCACTTTTATTGTTATGAAAGACAAGACCTGCAATTTAGGGTAATACTGAAAAGGTGATGCAAGGCATTTGATTAACAACTTTTAGATATGGATCTAAGGGAAATTTTAACTTTTAACTCAATATACAATTTTCTAATTGAAGTTTTTAGCTAACGACAATGATACAAAAAAGCAAGACAACAGCCGTTAAGGGTTTCCAATCCCCAACTTGACTTATTGCTTGCTCACTTATTTAAACGTACGAGTACATGAATAAAACTGGAATGTCATTTCTAAAAATTTGAATACCTCAGATTCAAATATTTCAAAATTAAGGATTTTTCAAGGTTCTTTTAACTCACAATCGCTGCGATTTTCCAAATGCTTCATTCCTGAGTTGAATATGCAAAATTTCAAACGATGAAAAATTACAGGGAATTTAGGCAATGTATAACGAAACTGTCATATTAATGCGGCTTTACAGACAAATAAATTATTCGAAGAAAATCATTTACAGAATTGATTTCATTTCGTTTCTCTTAATTATCTTATATTAGGAGGGCACTCACACTTTGAACACGCAGATAGACAGCCTTCTTGTCTGTGACAAGAAGTGTTCTTTGATTTTCGTGGATGAAAGATATCCAGTAGATTTTACTACGGTCACAATCGATGCACGCAGCACGATTCTGTAAATAGAAAAGTAAATTTGTAGGAAAAAATAAAGAATTGCAAATTTTTGAATGTAAATAGCACGAACGTAAATGCTTCTACAATAAATGAAACAAAAACGTTAGATCAAATTGCTATGCAAAAGATGTTGCTATACAAAGCATTGTTATAATCAATTTTGCTCTACCTAAAGAAGATGATTGTGTTATTTATGCTCTTTGCCAGTCGAGAAGCGTCGACTACCTTTGCGATGGGAAATAGCCCACACTACAGCAGTTTGCAAAAAACACGACCTCAGACCCAACTCGAATTTCTCAGTAATTTAAAATATATGTAAATGGGTTTTATGACCTAAGTATCTACCTAAGCAAGTCATCAGTGAATATTTCGAGATAAAATGTCAATCTTGTTCTAGCAGATTCATCAGCTGTCTAGTTAGTTGGATTAGTAAGCGCAGTCAGATGTCCAATGTTTGCTCATTATTCGCTCTATACTCTGCTTCTCTGTATGCAGGTATAACCACATGCATACTTGAACTACTTTTTTGTTTCTTTAAACTTAAAATTTCTTAAATTCATATTATCATGATTTCTGCAAAACAGTATTTTTAGTCCCTCGAATAGATATAATTCTTTTCCAATGTATGTGAAAACCAGTCTCTTGTCAAACACTTGTCAGAATGTTCATTTATATATCAAGTTGCGACAAAGAATCATCGCAAAAGATAAAGGATTTCCGATGCATCAGAAAGCTTATTACAGACGCAGCAATCAAAAGTCAAATCGAATACCAGCATCGTATTGCAATCATATGTAGGTTATGTCGTAAAGCTTGTGAGGGATTTAATTGCTTTGGTCAAATGCATGTTATTTGTTTTTGTGACTTTTTCAAATAATGATAAGCGATATCATATTTACTAATGTACCTAGTCAAATAAATATGTCTTAGATAACATATTCTTCATGCGTGTTAGTCGCTGGTGCTTTGATCGAGTTGATAATTTGTAATTGTGCGTTCATCAAGCATTTTGAACTGAATTTCTAATTTCAATTGAATTGCTACTTTGTCAAAGGAACAAAAGGAAAACAGCAGAACTGTGATTTGAAATATGCTTTTAAAAAGTACATGTGTTTCAAACTCACTCCTCAACCCTTTAACGTCCGTCTTCTAGGATCCGATGACAGTTCTGTTAATGACGATTATCTACGTCTTTTGAACTTTAGAGCGTCTTTTTCTTTGAGGTGAAATTTGTGCATGTCATCTTATATGGTGTTGAACCAGGTCTTCAGTGATCCATCGGTTGATCTCTTCCCCTCTACCTTCATCTAAAACACCTTCCTCATCCAGTCTGTCTGGTCCCAACGCCGTACGTGCCCAAGTCACCACTGACGTCCTTATCTAGCGACTTCCAATATCGAACGAAGTCCTATAGCTTGCCTAATTTCTTCTTCAAACCTTCTGTTGGTCAGCTTTGCACCTGTTATCCACCTCAATTCTCAGTTTGGCTCTGGGCAGCAAGTTATCGGGCTCTGAACGCAATGCCCACCCTTTCAATTTGAGTGAAAGAGCCCTAGAAGATAGGAATGCATATAACTGCCGGAATCTGCTCCAAAAGCAACGTGAACGTGCTGCAAGTGTGAAGTCCGCATCTCCTTTCGCATCGATAACGTCCCCAAAATTGCTTGACCGTTTCCAAGGTGTTGCCATCAATGTTGATGTCGGGTTGAGATTACCTTAATTTGAATGAGGGGCACTGGATGATTCTGAGTGTTGTATCAACGCGAAGTTAGAGGCTGTAGTGCTAGACTTTCTCGCATTTTTGCACATCCTCTGTGGATACTCTTCTTGCATGAATTTCTTACGGCGAGATTACTCCCACACCACTTCTGCGCATTACATGGCTATTTCGCAGGCCATATTAACATCAACATCCAGTCACAATAATATTAATCTTGTGCTCGTTGATTGTCAGACCCTTCGAATGAATCCAAAGCGATGGAAAAGAGCTGAGGGCTAAAGACAGATTACCAGGGCCAGATTAGTAAAGACAACACTACCCTAGCAATAACTTCCGTATTAATAAAGATACTCGTAGCATAAGCGTAGCGCTAGGTTAGCATTTTGTCTGAGAGCTAGCGCTAGGCTGCCGCATGAAAAAAGATAGTAACTAGCACTATCCTACCTATTGTTATCTCCACTATCTGGTAAACTCCCTACCAAGATCGAGACAATGCTAAGGGTGATGCTAGATTGAATATCTAGGCACGATGTTGAAAGATATTTTACATGATATTCGGAAAAAGTACGTTAAAAGCTACCGAATCAGTTAAAGGTCGTCGATGTAGTTGAGAGTTAAAATTCAGACAGATCTTCGGCGTCCAGCGCCTTCAGTGGTCAATCTTGCAATAGATGCAATGAATTAAATATCAACTCTCAATCATATCGACGACCTAAAACTGATATGAGAGTTCTAACTTGTTTTTTTCTGATGATCATCATGATCTCCCATTGTCTGGTCAATCATGTATATGATATTTACAACGCAGTGCTGCTGAGTGAATTGGCTTTGATTCCGATAGTGTATAATTCGCAATCAACAGTTTCAAACACTTCAGTAATAGAATAGATTCTGCTCGGAAAATGGGATTTAAACTGCATATTTTACTCATTTCTTGTGTTTTCACCGTAAGTGTCCATAAAACGGGGTTAGATTGCTTCTATTTCTAACATAAAGGCGCAATCTTCCTGATTTTTTAGCTATCGGTGACATTACAGGCTTTGTCAAATAGTAAATTCATTGTTTACTTGTGAAGCATCAATACCGTGTTCAAAGCCGGATGATAACAAGATAATCAAATTAAGTTCAAATTGTCATGCTAATGACTTCTAGCAATATGTGTATTACACGCACATGCACATGTATAGGCAAATTAAAGTTATAAAGCATCGCAAAATACATCGAACAAAATAGATATTGATATATTTAAATGGTGAAAGGAGCGGTACATGTGTTAGAATGCTATCGATTCCTTGCATGTTTAGAACCGTTTTTAATTACGCCTCATAGCAAACCACTTTTTGCATTTTGAATAAAATTACTTTTAAAACATTGCTTACTAAAATAATTTGCTTTAAAAGATATTTTTCACTCACAATTACTGATAGTGGTAAAATTCATTTGTTCCGTATGTATACTCTTCAATAAAAACGAATGAAGCGCCAAGCGAAGAAAAAATGTATTTCCTTTGTTGTTAAGCATTACAAATGGGTACTACAAAACGAGATTTCTATAACTCGATTGTCGGGCTTGGAGAGAAGCCGGTGACTTCAGCTGCGCATAAATCGGCACGTCAATCACCCTCGAGCTAGCATTATATGGCGCCAGAGTTGACGCTACTAGTTCACACGAAAGTGAAGTTGCTACTAGCAAGTAACAACTTGCCTATCGCTACCCCTAACAAATACTTGCAAATGTGGACTGGAATTGAAGAGCAATTTCATCCAATGTACTGACATCAACAAGTCCTAGCAACTTCCACTAGATGATGCACTCATAGCCAGGATGTATTTTGGAAACGCAGTTGGTTTTTGGACATAGACTTGACGATAATTCTCGATGTTTGAAGCATCTCACAGTCTGATAGCATTTTGTATTGAGAGTAAAGCTTATTGTTGCAATCGAACTCTGTGGTTGCACTAGCTGTGATTTAGTTCAGATGTTTTGCGAATCAGAAATGGCTCAACTTACTCTGCTAATTGGTATTTCAAATTCGCTTTGACATACACATTCAAGATCACATTCTCCAACTACTGCACATGTCAGCTTCCGTAGACCACATGGATTGTCCCACAGATAGACTGTATATTTGAACTCCGGAAGAACCACTTCTCTGCCTCCTCTGAGGAATAAAAAACACAAGATAATGAAATACAGCTATTACCAATGGGTTGTCGAAGGAGATTCCAACCAATCCTCCAAATTCATGAGGGACTTGCATAACGACAGAAACGTGGAAATTGATAAACAATTGTACTTACTTATCAATCAATACTGAAGAAATTAAATTGAAGCCATGATAAAACAATTATCATTCATTTGACACCATGCATTAGATAGCTGAATAATATCAATAGTTTTTTAAATCAAGGCTTAAGGTAAACGAGCACATGCACCAAATATAGTAATTTGATCAAATGAAATACGAAATTCATAAGAAAGATAACTTACGCTTGTTGAATACGGACGTTGCGGTTTGCACAGAGATTTTCAATTCGCAGTGGCGCATCACCACGTCGGTATCTTCGGAATCGGATAGCCCTCGGTTTGAGATCGATGCCACCCGAAACTTCAACTGTCACCGCCCACTGCCAATAAATAAGTGAGTCTGGCATCAATTAGTTCAGCATCTATTTTCCTTGCGGAAGACTTAGGGATCACGATCCCAGGATCTCATTAAGATAGATTTAAGGACAGTCAGAATCCCACGATTATAACAAACTGGGGACAGTCGTGATCCCGAGAATCTAGACAGAATTAGGAACCGTCAGGATCCCAGGATAAAGATAATTAAAGGAGCAGCTGGGATCCTCGGATTGAAAATGGTTCCTTGTAAGATTATTCCAGAATCCAATTTTGATCTAAGGACCTCGAAGTTGATTGACTCCATCGAAAAGATGCTGAGTCCTTACCATAAATATGCTTCCATGGCATATTTTCACGAATGACTGATGACATGCCTCTCAGTCAGAAAATGTTAATCTACTACAAGGTATAAGACACAAGAAAAGACAACGTGTTATCATCACTCCAGTAGAACTACACACAATCTTTACGTTACATGATTACCAAGGATATGAGTTAGCTAAATACTCCGGAAAACTAAATTTCTCGGAGAATAATGAGGAAATCTTCATGTTCATTGAGAATTGCCGAAAATGTAAAATTTGTATGACGAAACAAAAGAAAGAAAAATAATTTTAAGATTACTTCCGTAATTCATCAAGTATCTTGCAACTTTTTTAATTGCAACGGATTTTTCCACCTAATGAATATTCGAGTTTCTATGTCATACTATTTTTGTGTTATACAACGTTGAGCTCATTTGTAAACGTCGAATGAACGACAGTAGCGCCCAAAAGCGATTTAATGGTATCAGAATGCGTCACGCAAGATTTTAACCAGTCGCTGCACTTTTCCTTGTTTTCTGTTCTCTGTCAATGCATGCATGACTTCATATTCTATGCTAAGTAGGATGCAGTTGACGTCAACGTTGATGTCATATAATTTTCGTCGTATCAAAATGTGTTGTGGGCTAATTCAAGAAATTGCTTGAAATACTTGAAGATAATTAAAACAATTTAAACAAATTAAATAGGGCACGCAGAAAGCGAGATTTTTAGCGCGGAATTCTCCGCGGAATTTTGAAAACCTGAGCGGAATTTTTTTGTCCCTTATGATTACAAATCAGAAATGTACGCAGTAAAAAATTGTCAAGCTCACATAGTTCTTTCGATTGCAATATGACTAGTTTAGTCGTAGAAATAAAGCAACAATGATTAGCTATCTTGCTTGATGTATTACTCATCATATTGACGCACCGCTCAAATATGCTGGACATTGCTCAGTGAATGACCGTTCAACTTTCGCAGGTGGTGCTCAAATCTAAATCTTAAAACATAACAATCAAATAAGCTTCAGAATCATATTTTCGACAATTCACTTTATTATTAACGCTATGTGCAATTGCATTTTGCTGACCGAGTGAGACCTTCCGTTAATCAGCGTTATAAAAGCGAAATGTATATATATGTATATACCTTGACAGTTCCAGGAGCGGATCCCGACTGAAAGAATTTACTAGTTTGAAGCATAACTGAACTGATAATAAACGAATTTCTGATGAAAAACCGATTAAAAACCGGAGATTCTGTGATGCAAAACCTTAACTCTTGGTACCGGATATATTCCGATACATTTTTACATTATTTTTCTTGCAACAGGAGTCAAATATTTAAACGCATTCACTTCAACAACAAGATTGAAATGCATTCCTAAAAATGATGAAATTTAAGTTGCAACTCTGATACATGACAAAGGTGCTGACAGCTTTATAGCAAATAAATTACCCAGACAAGTTTATTGAGAGCCGCAACCTTGTTGATTCTTATGCTAAAGGCTCATTCTTTGTTCACTTTTCTATAAGTCGCACAAATGAGATATGTAACTGGCTACTGTCCACGCCCGACCCTTCCGTTGGATCTATATCTTGATTGATAATTGCTGTAGCAGCAAATTTGGATTATAAATCCGTGTGAAACGATGTATAAATGATAAGTTGAAATAGCAATTAATCACACAGTACTAAAGGAGTTCTGCCAATTTAAGTAGAACATTGCTACTCACCTCGTCTGATACTTTGAGTGCAGTAGATTGCACTTCGTTGAATGCGAATGGCTTTGAAAGTCGGCAGCTATCTTGTCTACGAACCCGAGCTTTTAAAGAGTCTCCACGAGGCCAAAAGGGAATAGTCTACGAAACAAACAAAGTCTCTATCCATTAACAATAGCATCAAGATTAGATCACGTAAACAAAGTTATCTCGATATAGTAGAATCAAAATAAATTCAAATCACCGATATGCTCTCATGTAGATACACACATAATTTAAATATCAAAAATCGTGCTTTAGTTTCTTCAGTGACCAATTTCCAGTAAAGGTTAGCCAATGAAGTCTTAAACAATTGAACTCTACCAATGTAGATAATTGCGCTACTACGTGAACATCAAACGTTTGATTTTCAGAAACACAAAAATTAGTTCGCTTATTTATAGTTATGACGCTCTTTGATGGGAAATAGGGGGATCATTCTTGTAAAATGGAACATGCTTTTGAGTTTATGCATTTGAATTTTATTTCTGCATGTCATTAAGCATGCTGTTAGTGACTTCACCTTCCTTTTCTCGAGTAGCACAGATTTAACTTAAAATAAGAAAAAACCACCATATGACTGTCATACTATGCGCTTCAACCAAATATTTCTGTTCTGCAGGCCTATTGATGCTCTATACGTGAAAACTTGAAATAAGAAGCCGATGGAAAACCGCAATATCCTACCTGATTAATTGGAATAACATATTCTTCAGGTGCTGAGTCATCTCTATCCTCAACGAAGACTATTCTATGATGAGTTCGGTTCTGAAGGATATAACAAGGAAGAATCGTTACCAATCTTGAGTAGGTGAAAGGCAACTGCTCAATCTTTAGGAGCAGCATCCAACCATCAGTCATTCGATGACCATGATTCAATTTTTGCGTTTTAGGCACCGTCAGTGCTACCGTTTTGCATACTGCTCCGACATCGATTGAACGAGACCAACGAGGAGTCATAATCCCTTCATCAATGGCGTCTGTAATGCCACACATCCTAATGAGGCACTTGTGCCAGTTCGAACTTGAGGCAATGAAACGAGGAGTGAAAAGTGCAGGTTCCTCGCCCGGTGTCACCACAATTGACGGACATCGATTTTCCTGAAAGAAACAAGGACATTTTATAAGCATGTATCATGTTGACTGCTTACGATTAAGCAAACAACCCATCTTTCACAGAATACTTGCAAGAGACGACTTTCTGAATGAACAATCTGGGATAATTTCTGCTAGGATTTATCCATTTAGTCAGTCAGTTTAGTCAGTCAGTCAGTAAGTGCTTTAGAAAATATAATTTTTGGTCTTCCCAGTTTATCAAATCGTCTCTAGGACTGGATGATCAAACGTGTGAGGAGAACTCCATCACAGGACGAGTCTGACATTAGAGAGACTGAATAATTATACAGGGGATTAATATCAATAACAATTTTCTATGAAACTGGTCTACAGGTTATGTAAGACAAGAAGTACTGATGCGCATGAACTGATAGAGGCGTGATTGATTTTCGGCTTAATTCGACAATAAATTCTTGAGGCTTCCCCTACACCTTCGCAAAGATAATGGAACTGTTAAATGTATAGATAAACTGATATAATATTATAATATATACATAGATTCACATGAAAATTCAGTAGTATAAATATCATAAGCAAATTTTACATAATAACAATACTTATCACATTCCTACAAATTTGGATGAGAAATATTGCTGCTCATGGTCTGCTTATCTTGAACAATTTACAAAATTAACAATTAGCATCGGTCATTACCTTGACTTGCCAAGAAACATTCGTTTTGTCATTCATAATCCACAGAGGTGCAAACAAGTTCATTATTCGACAATCTGACTCATCGGTTCTGCGTGCGGCTATGGTGATGAATCGACCTGTTCGATAAGACCTTCGTACCAACGTTGCACTAGGAACCTCGTCCATCCTTAGCCGCTTCACTTTTTTTGACGATGACGTCTTCATGGTGTAATCACAACGCCACCTGGTGGACTGATATCCAATAACCTGGAAATTTAAAAGCAATAATAATATCCGAGTCAAAAAGACGAATTCAGACATTTTGTATCTTACTGTAATAGTCAAATTAAGGCAATCGACTCGAGCAAACATGGGTAAGAACGCGTGCTTCCCTCTTGCGATTTCAACTTTATCACGTTTGCTGTCCTGAAACATTGAAGAAATTCTCAATCAGATAAATGTATAAACAAAAAAGCACTTTTTAGGTTTAGGCAGCATGCTTACAAGTTCTGCAATAAATACTATGATATTAAACTCTACGAGTAGAATAATGTCATTCAGTGAAGGCTTTGTTAAAATAAAATGAGGTTACTTCTTATGTCCATGGCCAACGCAGCTAACCGGTTCAACGTGAACTTTCTGTAAAAGTGGTAACGATACAATCGGAAGTTACTTTCACCAATTTATAAGGGTTGAGTTTCACATGAATTGCAACATTTCCATGTAGGGTGTCACTGCTAACCCTTTAAAGAATTCATTTTTTACCTGAAAATGGTCTGTTGGTCTGTGGATACCGACCGAAAAATTATGTGTATAATATTAATTATAATTCTGTTTAACATCAAAACATTCATGACTCTTTCCACAATGAATTTATCTAGCATACATGATTAATCAGGGGCTTTCCACTTTGGTTGAACTTCAATATAAAGAAATTGAACTCTATTCAATGACATATCTCTTGTCTAACTTAAGCATTCCTACCATGAGATATAAATGTGAAGTTCGGTCAATTTCAGAAACGAATGTCTAGTTATTATAAATTTTCATTTTAATCGAGTATTGCTAATTCCACAAAAAAAGCAATTTTGAGCTTTTATGACATACCAGTATATTTCAGAGATTCGTTTGCTACATAAAGCACAACTGATGTCAAATATCAAAAAAAATTCAAAGGTATGTTGGATGAGATTGATCATAATTCCAGCAGTCACGTTCCTTTTTGACGCCTTGTGTATATTGAACATGTAGAATATTCAAAAATTATGTGTAGGCACAACCATATAGTACTACAAATCGCCGACTAATTTTTCGCTCTGAAAATGATGCCGATTTTCCGAAAGACAAGTTCACAAGTGGCTAGCAATTTTGCATAGTAGAAGTACGCTTTCAAGCTTTTAAGGTTAAGTCTACAGTTGCTCGTCTTTTTATATGACATGATGCCGAACAGGGCATCATCTCCTGAGCTGAAGCTTTTACTTTTTTGCGATGATTTCGTAGGTGGTTATCGAAGTTGAATGTTGTATGTGTTGCCAAAAGGTAAAAAATTATGCATACTATTGAAATCTTTCAAGAATCAGACTAATTATTTTTGAAGCGGAGTGCGTTTGTAGCACACACGCAGCGACATTCGCTTTACAAAATATCTGAGTAGGCAGTTACAGAAAAACATCACATGCCAAAATGGACATGCTGTGGAGCGGCAGACTACAAATTAACTTTATCACTGCTTACATCATCTCGTCATTTTTGAATGACTTGTAGAAATAAAATTATCAATGAGACTATTTTGTGGTGTTCTCATCAGTGTTGTGCTCTCTGCTACCAGCTGAGAAAAATCCAAACTGTTCAAAGTGGTACTCCTCGCTTCATCAGCATTTACTGACATTTTCTGTTATCAATGAAATCAGGACATTATACTATCTTGAGAACCTGAAAAATTACAGCCTAGTCTATGTTTCAATTACATTGCATGCATTATAAAGAGTTTACAAGTTGCTGGCGTCATTTCTATGCAAAAGTAAGTTCTCCATGAAAATGAATTCGTTCATTTAGAAAACTACCACGCACACACTCAAATATCCATTTCTATGAAAATGCTATGAATGACATACTCGCATTTTCATGCAAGTAAAAATATCCATAATCTATAACCCAAATTGAAAAAGGTAAAAGAAAAATCTGCGTTAAGGATTTTGTAGACCTAAACTTTCACAGAAAATGATAGTCATGGTGCTTCTAGGTAAAGCTTATTTTTTGATAATGCATGTATAATCAAAAATATTCAAAGCTGTACGTGTATTGATGTGAATCAGAACAATAAGTTATTGAAATGCGGGTTGCCTATTACGAACAAGCACATTTTTCAAGATTGCCATCTTGAGATAAAGTGACCGTTTCGTAGTTACATGGTGTTATAATGAATGATAATGACGATGTCAAAAGCGTGAAGGTGAGACAGGAAACCCTACAATATTGACTGGAGAACATATGTTTGGTTGCAGGGCCAACAAATTGGTATTGATGATGATAAATTATTTGCCAAACGAGGAGACTCATTGGGAATGCGGATCACCTAAGATGAAGCCCATCTCCCAGCTCGCACAATCAATACATGTGAGTGTGTTTGCACCTGTGCGAGAATATTTCCTTCCACTCTTGCTACTACATTTACACATAAATCATCTCATTCAGGAGTGAATTTTAACAAATTCAAAGGAAACTTAGGATTAATTACTTTAATATGCGACATTAATTGACACAATGAATCGTGAGATCGCAGATATCTTTAGCAGAGATGGTTCACCTTGTCTACAGTTCGATAGAAAAAAAATCAATAGGTGAGGATATTAATTGTTAATGTTAATATTCGATTAGAAAAGAATTTAATTCACACATGATCACAATTGTGCGATCAGTTTCCGATCACATGAAAAAGAAAATTTCGGAGGAATCTCGAACGTAGTGGTTTGCAGATGGATCACAACCAGAAGTTTTGGTGGAAAATATTCTGAGAACATCATATGCAAGCTGTGAAAATACAGATTCATCTGTCAGTGGTCAACAAGTTACATAAAGGTGCTTGAATGAAACATTGAGACATTGCCAACACTATGCGATAAAAAGCATAAGCGGTAGCTGCAAGCTTGTCACAAATGCTACTAAGCATTGCATAGGATGAATAACTGCATTTGTCATTTGTGTGTGAAAACACTTACATTTTGAATTGACTGTAAGCAAAACGAAAAAAATGAAATTCAGTTATCGAACATGGAAGCCTGCTGATTACATTTAAATATTTACTGATACATTAACATACAAATTGGCGGCGTTGTAAGCTATTTTTTTGGTTAGTTGACAGAGTAAATATTTTTTATTTAGTCTCCAAGATCGTCAGCGTCAATTTTTAAAACTTAAAGATTTATGAGAACTTTTTCTATAATTATAATCCTTTACTTTAATTATATTCATTAAGCATAGAAATCATGCATGCATTGTCTTCATTCATGATCGACTGTTACGATCTGTATCTGCGATTTCATTGTAGTAGACATGTTTACTGAGGCACAATGCCAGCCATTACATTTCGAAAAGACTCGTGACTTCAACTGAAAAATTCAGGGTCATCCACTAATTAGATTTTCCTAGATTTTTGACATGCTAATGACGGATTTTTTCTCTACCAGAAGAACCCACTCTTGAAAGTATTGTAATTTGTGGCGGGTGAAAATATTAATATTGCCTAGACTAAATGTACACTGCAACGACTAAAAGTGAACACCACACTGCCTTATTGCTTTAATGCGCATCCCTCTGATGATTAATCGCTTATCTATATACTCAGAGAATCACGTTCGACAGCATGACGGCGAGACATTTTCACTATCTTGATAGGTCTGCAATATAATTCAGAGTGAAGGTTGACAAGAAATAGGAATTCTAATCGCAGGTTGCTCATACCAAGCTGCTGCTCAACACTGCAGATGTCGATGCACAAACACCATATGAAAATGATGTGCTAAAACTCGTAACATAGAATTATTACAATTGTAGGGTCGAATCCACAATGTCTACATCTCTGCTAAGCTTAAAACAGTAAGAGAGTAAATTTCGGCAACATCTTCAGCTCACAGAGGGAAGACATAGGCACACAATTGCGGTATACATGTAGAGGGATACTTAAAAGACTTCCACTTCTTCATGTTTCATTACGTTTGCAGTGAGTGATGTAGAGAGCACAAATAGAGTTTTGACAGTGAGGGAGCGTGAATTTCGCGGATGAAATCAGATTTCACCTGATTCGGGTGGAAAGTCGGATTCGGGTTTAGCACCAACCTGGCCAAGTTCTCCAATAACAATTGCCTGATCAACATGGAAAACTCCGACAAGTAATAATAGACTTCTGAAATGAAATACCACGGACCTTTTTGTGGTGGCTCATTTTTTTGCAAAGCGAGCATATAAAGTGCATGAACAATGTATTTCCAAGCTAAGTTGTCCGCGAAATTAACGGACATCAAGAATTTGAAAATCTTAAACGGTTTTTAAAATCGTGATGCGGACGCATAGATGAATACTAACGATTGACGCTGACGGGATCAATTCTTTTCGTTGATGCGTTGTTCAATTCAGAAACTGCTAATTTTATCGAAATATGCTCCACATTAACTTCTTAACAAGTAAAATGCCTTAACGAAGTGTCTTTTCCAAAACAACATGTGACTTTCTTTGAAAAACTGGATTGAGAACTGAAAATTGCGCTGAAACTTCATCAATTGAACTGACATTTGGTAAAAGCATGAGAGATGACTTGAATATCTTGAAGGGGGAGGGGTTGCTGAACGGATCTTTATATCCGAAACGTTCCGTCGCTTCTAGTTTTTTAATCCTCTTATTTCCATCCCTTCTCTAACAATTTCTTCATGTGGTCTCATCATGATGAACATTATCGCCTTCTAGCGCGTGTCCTTCCTGTCCTTCCTCCTTATTGAGAACATGTTCAGACCTTCATGAAGCGCACTTTGTGCTTCATTTTTTCACATTTTTTGTTGAGACATCGCGGAGCCCCTTTTTCAGCATGTGTATTTCGATTTACGTGAATTTACAAATTTATTTCTTAAAATGATTTCGCACTCGCATTGAATAAAATCGCTTGTATAGGTCCGGTCCGTGAGCTACAAGACCCACCGTAGATTCATGTGATGCCTAATGACGTATGATAGTCCGACTGATGTAAAAATAATCGAATGATATGAATGCATGTGTATTGTCACCCGTATATCAAAGAAAATGCAACTTGCTTACCTGGAATGCAATTTCAACGGCATATGGCAAGTAATTGTTAATCCTTATAAATGCGTCGATGGTTAATGTCATTTTCATACCATCGATAACGATACTTTTCTGAAATTCAAATAATGCAACAACAGTGAAGTCAACGATGACAACTAAAATCTAAATTACCATGAAGTTGCAAGTTGGCTCAGAGCTTTCGTCTTTCGATACCATTTGAAGATGTTCATGAACAATTGCTTGACTAAGATTACAATCGATGGGTTCGTAGCTGAAAGCATGGACGAACAAAAAGTTGCACTTTAATAGATTAGTTGGCACAAAGTATAGGGATGCACCAAACGCTGAGTTAGACTAAACCACAGAAATGGATAAAAGGACCAACTATCCTTATGACACCAAATTCTTCTCACATTAACGTATTTCTCATGATCAGCCTTATAATAGATCATGAAAAATAACTTGAAGTCGAACTTGTACATATTTAAATACATCGTACGTGTATGACATTCAGTTAATCAATCACAGCTCAGGTATTCATATTTCAGTCTTAATCCTTTGACTCTTAATCCTTGAAATGTTGGGATGTTTTCCAAGCGCACCCCGCTGAGGGGAGGGGGCAAGCTTGGCTCCCCCTCCAGATATCCTGTACTAAAACTAGTTCAGAATTGGAGTCCGATATATTTCGCGCATGAAAAAATCAATGGTGATATCCATTTTTAGAATCATTGATCTTCATGCTATAAATAGCATTTTAAAAATTTGACATCGATTTCCGTTTCTTTGACAATACAGTCAAACTAAGCATCAAAGACAGCTCTGACTGCCAGTCTTGACATGAATTGTGATGCGAGCATAATCATTCATATCATCTTAGATATATGTGGTTGCTGAATTGATACCTGCTATATGAATACAACATGGAGATTCAGTGAATTCCGTATAATTTGTCAAAATACCGAATTCCATTTCTCAGTCCATTGTAAACAAATAAAAATGAATTCAGCAATATTTTGTAATGATCATTTTGTACTTTCGCATAAAAGAAGAAAAACAAATATTTCCCGAGTAATCGTGAAAGATGAAGATTTATTTTCTTACGCATACTTGAAATACTACTGAAACATTTATGAGTAGTGCGGATCATTCCAACAATTATGTTTACTCACGTGAATCATGTTATTAGTATGAGGTCATATGACCGGTGTAACTCATCTAAAAACAAATCAATATAGCCGAATCCACCAAATGATGTGAAAAAAATGTAAATGCACTTTTGAATAAAGTGGACGAAAATCAGCAATATTTTTGCAGCATTTCAAAAATACGTAAACAGTAATCTGCGGTGTGGTAAAAAAATGTGTGCATGTCAACTATGAGCACACATTTTACACAAATCTTCCTCAGTCGGAATCGGAATCGTATAAAAATCATAGGACTCCACATTTCACATCGGTTCCCCCAGCTTGATTCATGCCACACGTCTCAGATCCTACATCAAAAGTGAAAGAAGGAAAAATCTCAATACTTCAATATTCTCGATAATTCGAATCTCTAGCACACAGCGTTCGATGCATCCCTAAAGAAGTGAAAATCACCTGTCAGATTCCAGATTGAGTTTAATGTTGTCTTTTGTACCTAACGGCAGTGCCAATATTGTTTTCGGTCTGATTTCCACATGAGATGAGTCATTATGAACGGAGGCAAGGAGAGACAGCTCCAGCTTATTTTCTATGAAGTATCGGGATGTGAATCGAACCGTGGCAAGAGCGAGATCGGTTTCAGTTTGTACAAGGAGGAAGTCCGGTTCAATAGCTATTTGTATGCCAGCTTCTTGAGAAGGGGTGAGAGGCTTTGTACTGATACGACTGTGACGACCAACAACACACCGGATTTGATTGTAGCCGCTTAACTGAAAGAGAAAGAATTATGAATACGAACAGTGAAAATATATTTGCGCTATACACCATTTAACCACAATTAAAATTACAAATAGATCATTATTTCTCTACCATATTACAATATCTTTTCTCAGAAAGTCGGAAACTGCCAGAAGTCTTGTACTTCTATTATTCACCGCAGGTCTCTTCAACTACTCTGTTGATAGATTTATACCCAAAAATCATTTTATTTGAGCTTGACATGCAAGAAAATTAATGGGCATAAATAACACGCAATGAAAATCACACGTCAATTCATCTCGCTCTGATCCATGTTATTGGATTCCATTTCTATCGGTGTGGTGACATTGTGATGAAGTGTTCGATCCGATCCATGTACGGCAGACTCATATGCCGAGATTAGGTCAAACCAAGGAATTTCAAAACACATGTAATTCCCTATGCAAATGCCCCACAGCGAGTACGCATGCTGAGTAACCTATTACGAAATGAGTAGAATAGAAGACAGCGAAGCTGTTTTTCTCTCAGGCTAAGAAATATATTCAATCATTCATACAATCCATTTTTCGAAAACCCAGGAAAATTCAAATAAATTTTCAGTTTTGAATGACGTGAACAAGAGATTTCTGCAATCGGTCGGGTTGGCTTCTGTTCTGGAACCAAAAAAGTGTCATCGTTTCTGACAGTAAGCGCCCTGATGGGATGACTGTCTTTCTATGTGAAAATGGACAGTGCCTGTTATTGGACGCCCCCTGCGTAGATACCTTCGCCGGCTCCAATGTCATGTCCGAGGCAGCTTCTGCAAGGGCCGCAACAATAAAAGATGAAGAGAGGAAGAGATCGAAGTATGAAGAGCTGACTCGCATTGAGAGATACATCTTCCAATCAGTTGCTTTTGAAACTTCAGGAGCTAGTGGCGAGTCCACACGACAGTTTGTGAGACAGATTGGAATGAGACTTTGCGTTGAGTCTGGCGACCCTTGCGCGACTGAACATCTCTGGCAACGGCTAATAACTGACATCGTAAAGAGAAACGCAGCCAGCATCCTTCACAGTAGTCGTTTCGCAACTTCAGGATGACTTTTTGTACCTCAGCTGTACCTCAGCATTTACAACAGCTGTAATTACTTGAATATGTTCAATATATGAAAAATTTAATCAAATACATTGTAGTTTGAAATATACTTCCTGTCATGTACATACACATTCGCCTCTCAGGCTTATCAGAGGATGACAAGATAAATCAAATTTTAATACGATATTGCTTCACTAATTTTAATCAATATTCTTTGATGATCCTGGAAAGCAAATGTCCACATAATATGTGTCACACAATATTTCATTCAGCTTGATTTTATGGGTGCGTCGGAAGTAAAGATATTAATAAATAGTTCAAATTTGCATAAATATTCACTATTGCCTGTAATATTATAATAGCATTAATTGCTTTTCATCTCGAACAAACAATAAAATGTTTCAGAGTTGCTTGATCAACATGAATCGTCAACAATTGACATTTAAGAAAGATTGGCGTGAGTTTCCTGAAGATTTCAGAAGGGCCAGCGAATTTTGACTTCTTTAAGAGAAGATTGGAAAGAAACTTCAAATGATTTATTTGGGAAAGAGACGAGCATTTCCTCTACCAAGCGAGCTTGCCATGAACTCCTATTGGTAGTACCTTGTCTTGCAAAAATCTGCGGACGAGTAGCAAATCTGAGTATCAGAATAAACTTGTTCTCGTAAGGAAAAAACACTTTCGCTGTTCTCAAAGATTAATTCTTGAAGTATTTCTGAAGTGGATGGACGGGAAAAGAGTGTCAACTTATATGACGTGACATATTGCCTACTGCTGGAACGTTTCAACTACTTTTCCAAACCAAAACGAAGCAGAGGCGATTTTTCTGACCATAACAATGGGACCCGACACAATATGTGCCCGGAAAGAAAATAATCATAAATACAGGGACGTCCAAAAAGATCTCACTGTTAACGAATTGCTGCAACTCGTAACTGAGTGGATGAAATAAGCTGAAACTTAAACTGACGAAAGTTCACGTTAACTATAATTTTTGGTGTAAAATGCTTGTCATTCCAAGAAAACCCTACTGAGATTCAGGCAATTGCTTTTTTGCATTTTTCTCGTGAAAGCTCGTGAAATATTTTCCAAACAACTTATTGCGGTAATTGTCAATTGAGTGAACTGTTTGGATGAGTGAGAAAATCAATTTTGCTTATTCATCGAAGTGAATGATCGCATTCTTGAACGGTCTTCATCGGACTCATTGGTTGGCAGACTTCATTCCTCCAGCAAATCGGCAGCGAATTCATTTCATTCAGTCATGACTTTCCGATATTCGTCAGTCGACCGTTTCAAGATGGTCTCGTGGCATGAAGAGCTGAAAAGTCCATTGCTGGTTCAACGTCGTTGGCGCCGTGAGTACAACTTATCCTTGAGCCAGAAGCCAGCGGAAGTAAAGACAATGAAGAATGTGTTCGATTTGGCGCATGCGGTGGGTCTGACGGATCGACCAATTGTCGGCCGCCCGCCAACTTCACGCTCTCATGAGAATACCGAAAAAGTTGTCCACTACTTTCCGAAAGGCCGCGGCAGTCGACACGCCGTCCGATCAGGAGCTAAACCTTCGCCATCAGGCCATCATTCTAATTCTATACGAACGTGGCTTTCGTTCCTAACGTCTGCGACGTCGGCACGCAATAAACGTGGCCGATCACGAGTCGCGCGTGCTTTCGCGACAGACATCCTTGAGATGCTAGAGGAAGAGTCACAGATGTTGAACAACATCTTCTCGGACGAGGCGCACTTCTCGCTTAATGGCTACACGAACACATGGAACTCGCGCTATTGGGACCTCGAGAACCCCGAATTTCATGTCGAAGTCCCTTTGCACAGCCCTGTGTCTCCGCCTGGGCTGTCATTGGGTCGCAAAGGATGTGTGACGTCAACGGACAACTCAGAGGCTATACGCAGATGTTGGAGACACCCTGCCGACGATCCAGGACCAACAGGAAATCGTTGCCGTCGACCTGTGGTTCATGCAAAACGAAGCATCGGACGCAACGTGCAAGCGTGGATGCAGCAAAATTTCGCCGAGAACGAGATCGGACGTTATTGTAACATCCACTGGCCGCACGTAGTCCTGATCTTACCCCAATGGACTTCTTTGTCTGGTTTACCAAGAGTCAGTCAACAGTTTGTGTGAGCTGAAGGAGTGGGTGAAAGAAAACGAAGCTTCATTAATTATCAACTTGCTTCTGACAAAGTTGAGAACAAGGATAAAAAAACAGGAGTCATTGCTGGGGCTATGGAAATCACTGGATATTTGATTATTGAAGCAAATCTATCACTATGACTAACTAGAACAAGTTTCAGATAGCTCGAAAAATAAGAGTTTCATTTGGAGGCCTACGTTGATTATTGAATGATTGAAGCTTTCTTTCACCCACTCAAATTTTAGGGGATGCTTCTAATTTGTTCCACGAATATTTGAATTAGAATGGCAAAAAAGGAAACATCGACCATGCGACCAATGCCTCCCACTCTTCCCAAACAGTAAGAATACCAGGAATTCCAAAAAATAGTAAATCTGGGATAAATTTTGAAAATATGAGAATTTAGCAGATTTAGCTAAATGAATTTCTAAAAAATTTAGAGGTCTGTGAGGCCTGTCATGCATTCTTCGCTGTTGTCTAGCATTAATTAATGCTTGTGAAGTCAAACATCGTACAGGTAAAGACCAGTGCATCAGCCGACTGCTACAACATATGCTGCGCCCAGGCTTGCCACTTCGCAAAGACAAAAATACAGACTTGGTGATGGTCATCTTAGTAGTATAAAAATGGTGTCAAGTGTCATGTGAAATGGAATAACTTAAGATTGAGATATTTGTGGGACACATGAGCCTATCAAGCTTTTCAACTGTAGCCAGAGTACAGACTCTGATTTCATTGTTCATAAACAACAACGAAATGTACATGCAATGCTGACTGAGAAAATAGGAAGCTTTGATATTGCAACAAATACAAGTATATTGAGAGATAAATTCGTATCTTCGAATCGTATATTCGAGTTCTTCGTATGATATCATGACTTAACATTGGACTTATCGTTCACTTAGCAAACAAGGAATCGATTATTTTTTGACTATCTGAATCGAGATGTGACATTTTGGACTCTCGCTCTGATTGTAGGCGCAGTTTTTTAGCACGAATCTCTTCAATCGCTTGCTCAGCTGCAGCCAACTCCTCGTTTATATTGCTCAGTTCTTTGTCAACCGTTTGAGTGGTCCTGCGCTTGTAAACGCCAGTTACGCGCTCTTTGGACGATGACAGCGGTTGTGGAAGTTCTATGGTTGACTTCTTTTTCTGAAGCAGTTTGTATTGAGCGGAAGCCTGGGATATCATTTTCATGAGGTTTTGGGAGGCTTGAAATGCTTCGAAATTTTTCCTGTCAAAATGCGAACAGATAATGCGTCGAGCATCGTATGTTGCCGCATCCATTCTGGACTGATAAATCGATTCAACGGTCTTCATTTTGGAGAATCCAGATTCTACAACCATGTTATGAGGGAGCGACAAAAGAAGTACCTCAACGACATGGGAAATGTGCGGACTGTCATTTAGTTTACCCTCGGCAACTTCTCACTATATTCACTGGTATGAATGAGATGACATCTGCGAACAATAGGCCTATCACATGTCAAAAATTCTTGAAAACGACGCAGTAGTCTTTGGAGTTGATGTTCGTTATGTTGGTCCCATTGTTCCTTTACATTCTTTAGATCGATTTTCGACAGAGAGTCCGCTGCGTCCTGTACATCTGGGTAGTTGATTGAGATGCTGAACTCCGTTTTCTTTCGAGGAAAGTGTATTGGTTCATTTTTGCTATACAAATCCTGGTAGTAGGAGCTGGGGGTCAACGACATACAGTAGCCGAGTCGATTCAAGAGTTTGGAGACAACTTCTAGCATCGACAATCGTACAGTGTCATATCCTGAGACTGAGTTCTGACCGTAAATGCGTATAATGACTCAGTGTGAATGATGAACTGATCAAGGTGAACCAAAAAGTTTGAAGATGTAAGTTGTAACTTCAATTCATGTCCATCAGTTTCTTTTGAAATAGAGACAATTTTCTGCAAAAGCTTGTATTGTGCACACACTGAACTGATCACACGGAAAAGTGAGAGGAATCGCGTTCCACAGTAATCACTTATTCGAGGAAGACCGATGAGACTTTGACATTGGTGCAGTATAGACTGCACCTTCGGCTTATTGTCCATGAAATCAGATAGTCTTTCTGCGAAGGTAATGATCTGATGGATTGTGTTTGATTTCGCAGCATCTTTCTGAAGTAAATTCATTTTATGGCATCCACAGCCATCAATATTAATTAAGTTGGGACAATGGTCTGACATTTTTTTCACAAATCCACTTTGACAGCCCCTAATTACAGGACAATTGTCAGTCATCAGGTAAATCATGTTGCTAACATCCAAATTAAAATCGCTAAGAACAGACATCGTTGTGCGGAACACGGCATCTGCATCAACAAGCTTGAGAGATTCAATACTGAGCTTTGTGGTTGAAATTGAGAGAAAGGAGAGAACATCAAATTCTACATTCAATTCACGAGTGCATAAATATTTCACTTCACGTGATTTTCCATCAGACAAATAAGCAATCCAATATTCCAATCGCACTTTTTTATTATAGGTACTTTCATCGACATGCAATGCAAATAACTTGTTGCAAATTTCCAACGTCATCTGTTCACGTACATAAGGTGCAATGGCATGAACGGCAATATATTGTGCTTTAGTGCGACCGCAAGAAATTTTGGTTCCTCGAGCTTCAATTTTTTTAAACATCCTGCCATTGTCTTGCGTTTTCATTTTACAGAATACGCATTTATAACTTATGACTAATAAGTTAACCTTTTTGTAGATTGCACAATTATGATTCAAATTGAAGCGCAGTCTAAGACATTGGCATCCATGATGCGATATGAATGATTTATGACTTAAATAACTCTTTACATGACAAAATAGTGAAAGATCTGTAACGCGTTCAAAACAATATTTATTTATTTAAAAATATTGACTAAATAAGCAAAAACAAGCAACATATCCAACTGCGCCAGAAAATGTAACAAAGGAACAAAATCATTAACAAACACTGTATGATGAAGACAATACCACACAAGAGAAAACAGCAAGAAAAACATTTTACATTCTGTGTCAGAAGGAAATAATCCGCAGAAACGCTGCTGACGGAATTTTCGGCAATTTGTCATCATATCAAAGAAAGACATAATGTAGACGTTATTGATGATGTAGGGTCTATGATTTGAGCACGACAATCCATCATGTTCTTCTTTTTCACCAGTTATTGTCCCCAATGACTTTACTTCCCTAGTCATTATTTTTCGTAAAATTGATTACGACTTAATTTTCGTAGTTGACTATCAATTGTCAAGTGATTATGGTCTTCATGAAATTAACAAGTGGCAATAACAGAAACATGTCATACTGACCGAATGCAGGTTTTCATAAAGCTGAAATCAAGGTAACAATAACGTGTCATTTGTGATATGGCCCTGAGGCCGAGTCCTCCACGTACCCGGTTCCATAATATAAAGGGTTCAAAAGAAAAGATTCTTCGGGTACTTCCAAGCGATTATGATTGCGTGTGCGACGTTTCGCCCCAAAGGCTTAATCATGCACGAATGAAGATGTACAGCGCAACATTCACATCATACGACCGAAGAAAATTTTTGCACATCCGCCTCAAGATTTTCTTAATTTTCATGGTACTTTAAATCTTTGTTATCAGTAGAATTTTTAACCTTAGCATGTGCTCACGTGATAATTTTCTTTATCGATTTTCTTCGGTCGTATGATGTGAATGTTGCGCTGTACATCTTCATTCGTGCATGATTAAGCCTTTGGGGCGAAACGTCGCACACGCAATAATAATCGCTTGAAAGTACCCGAAGAATCTTTTCTTTTGAACCCTTTATAACGTGTCATTTCATTTTATTAGAAAGAGAGAGATAAGTCTCGGACATTGGAAGTCAATGATTTACGCCACAGTTATATTTTCCAAATGCAAAATATAAATAAAGACTATTACAAACTTCATAAGGAAATACAGACCAAATACAGACTTTACAGACCAGTCTGTAAATACAGACCAAGTGGCAAGCCTGGCTGCGCCCAGTAGCCAGAAAGATTAAAGCTGTCATATGCAGCCAAAGATGTTGAAAGCGAAAAAGATTCAGCATCACTGAATGAGATCGTGAAGGTTCACTTTGTTAGGCGTTAATTTCTGCTTTTTTAAAAAGTACTTAATTATTCGGAGCAAACTTTGCTATGAAAGTATTTGCGACGATCTACAGAAGGAACGACGGTGCATCAAACAGCATGATTCACATGAATGATGAACAGAGGCGGACCATAATGGAGGCCAGTGAGGCCGCGGCCTCAAGGGGCCCGTGTCGTTGGAACTGGTACTACATCTATATAAATAACTGACAATCCCGGTACATTATTTTTTAATGTATCAGGAGGAATGACACCAATATTATACATCAATCTTCCAGAAAAAAATCAGAAATTGTACTAGATTCAATTTTTACTCTGAAAACATGATAATTATATTTCTGTTAAATGTATAAATTAATAAAATAATAATTGCTTAAATATGTAAACACATCGTTGGAAGCTCCTGACTCCTACTATCAACTTCCGTGGTTAAGACTCTCAGTCACTCTCAGTGGTCTGCTCATGCTGATGCAACAAAAGGTATGTCAATATAGTTCTTGTTGACAATCTTCTTGTTCTTGTTATGGAAGTTATTGATAACATCGCAAACAAAATGGAAAATTCAGAGACACGAGGGGAGGCTGAGGGTATAAATAACTAAGAAAATGATGAAACTGGAATTCGGTTTCTTGACGGATGTGTAGGCTACTCTTCTCAGTCGTTTCAACCAGTGCATTCCAAAAAGGCAATTTTTCCCGTTCGCTCAGTTCCTCGCTCATTTGACGTTTTTCTTCGTCCACTCAGGTCAATGTTCATTTTGAATTTGCGCTAAGCTGTTCAGTTCAGTTCAGTCTATGAACCGTCAGACCCAACCGATCAACACAAAATTAAATATATGAGTTAAAAAAGATAGAAAGGGCAAGCAAAATTTTACCTGAATAGGACTTCCAGCTTGCTTATTTGAGATTATGTCATAATTGCAACCATACATACACTCATCGATTTTAGCGAGATTACAATGTCATGCGACATCTCAAGTGACTTGAAAACATTTATGGAAAGAACAAGCGGAATCTCACTGCTAGAGAGAGACTGCTATATGCTCAGATAACATCAACCCGTATCTCATTTTAGTGGTTTCTAGATAAAATTTGGTAAATGTGGTGAATAAATTAACAAGATTTATATATACTAATTTACAATCCTAATAAGACTAATAAGGCTGTTCAGCAGTCTTCGGATTATTTGTATGATTAATTATTTTCATGCAATTTCTGCATGCTATCTATCAATACTGTATGCCTACATCTACAATCAATAAATTTCAAGACAACTTGCAAATACAGTAGTTACATCTGAATAGCTGCCATTTCATCCAATGTCAGGAATCATAGGTCTAGCACACATCCCCTGAGCATCAACACAGATCCCTATTCATCTGAAGTCATAGTCTACATGGAGCAAATTTGAGCAACTTCTGCGGAATGAACAATATTCTGATAACTACCGCGCATGAATAGTAATTAAAAAGTCAAGTCTTTCCATTTTTTCCGAGGATGCAACTCAATATTTAATTATTTTGCTTGCATTCTGTTTTCAAAAAGCATTATTTACTGATTAGCCTATTACTGGTAGACTGCCTTAGACGAAATGTCAGTAGTGTGCTAAAAAGCAGTATTCAATGAATACCCGAGGAAACAACTAACCTAGATATTTGAAGCCATTGTCAATATCGTCTACTCTCGCATTGTCGCTATCCTTTCATTGTTTTGTGAAATGTGAAACTATTGGGCCGCAGAGGGTAATTAGATAAATTGTGCTTTTCTCGGCAATTCGAAAATATATGGGAGTTATCATCACTGAACTGATCAACATTATGAATTTTCAATATTACTCATGCTAAAACATATTGATTTAAGTGGTTATTTTTGCAAACCGGTATTCTTTCTTATTTTTCGCCTGATGCAATTGGTTTTAGTAAACCAAGTGTGTTGTCATTTAGTAAGCTTGCGTAATCGCATTGAAACTATTTTATTTGTTGCTCAATATCTAATAACGTTTATACTTCTAGGTCCATCTAGATATCCGGGTTTCTTTTTTAGTGAATCAATTTTCATGCATTTTGCTAGTGTTATAAACATGCACAACTGCACATGCACTTGCATATATAAGAAATATAGAACATTGGTTAAGAAATAATTTTGTGTGATGATGATATAGGGGTTTGTGAGACAATTCGACCTCAGAGCCTGCATAGGTCATGGTCCGCTGCTGCTGATGATACTTTGAGCATCTTCCAGGTATTCACTACATGACATGATATAAAATTTGAATTTTCATAACATCCAGTTTGTGGAAATTCAAGTCATGGGTGCCACACTAAATTTCATAGGAAAATGTTAGCAGACGAATCTTGGCATTAGGGCAACGTCACCAGCAATTATCTCACTTTCGAAACTTTAGCGCAATATGAACGCATTAGAAGTGCCACAATGGAAATCAGCACAATTTCCTTCACAGCCTTGGCACTTACCTTCACAATTAATGCATAATTGTTGCCGGAGCTGCCACTTAATTTTGGAACTGTTTGAGAGCTGAAACTTTCTGAAAATAGTTCATTGTCGAGAGTGCAGTTAATGGGTTCAACAATCTGGAAGAAAAGTAAAAAATTCAGATATTCATACAACGCAATAAATGAGGAGGCAAACATTTGAGAATTGCGATGAAAAATAATAAATGCTTGTATAAGGTGGCGTTCAATGTCAATCCTAAAATGTAAATGAAAAGCATCCAGTGATATTTCTTTTCTATTGAAAGCTGTATGAAAAAGAGAAGAATGTAAATTGAAAATTGAAAGTGTACAAGAGTGATCTGAGAAACAAGAAGAACCGGTCAGACATTCCAGAATCCGAAAGAACTACGGTACTATGTGAGAATGATAAACCACTGAAATGTTGGTACACCGTTTCTCGCTCACTTGGAATCTAGTAAGAGAAGTAAGGCACGGCAGCAATTTTGCTAAAAGCTATATAATATGCTTGAAAGTATGTCTAAGAATTGTGTCTAAAGTTCGGGAGGACATCAGATAATGGCATTGATCAGTGTACCAAATGAGATGACTGTCCATCAGTTGCGGCATCAAAAAGGAATCGTGGGAGAATTTTCATTGATGTGGAACCATCCCAAACAGCAACTTTTTCACGATGTATGTGGGGTAGAAGAGGCCTAGACACAATTTCGCGTGGAAGCGCAGCCATTAAAATAGAAGTGAGTTTTATCAGTCCATATGACAAAGTTGAAGGAATCTGAATCACGCACGCAATTCTCAGTAACAAGTTTGCAAATTCCAGGCGCTTTTCACAGTTAGCCTCTTTCAGTTCTAAGAATCATTGAATGTGGTACGGATGGAGATTCAATCGGTCCCGAAAAATCTTGTTTGCTGTTGAACGTGGTAAGTGACAATGAGCCGCGACCGATGTTCTGCTGCATGCCCCCAAGGAATGACGATCATTCAGCTGAAAAAGAGAATCTTCCACCTTCTCAAATACTTGAACGACAGGGTCGATACACATTCACAAAACTACAGGTGCTTTCAAAACGTTGACTTAGACGTAAAACAGCTGTTTCATAACACGGAGGATCCCTCTCTCCAGTTTTGTTGCGATAGAGACGTAATGCTTGTCTTGACAATCTGCTTGTAAAAATATTTGACCAACTTTACTCGAGTCGGTAGATCCATTCCTTTACAGCAGCAAACAACGGTTGAGCTTCTTATGTTTATTAATTCTGTTATATTCAGCTACGTGTGTTCAATCTCGTGTCATCATCTTTGTGAATATCATCCATAGTCATTCCATTCTAGAAGCGCTGTTCATAAGCACTGTTCACAAACAAAGATATCGGAAACAATTATTTTATGCCGTATTAAGAGAAGAAAATTAAGTGGATCTAAAAAAACAGTTAGCATGTAAAATGTAAGTGGGTGTGAATATTACGAGAAAGCTAACACTTAGGCATGACAAGTGAGGGATAAAATAGTACTAACGTTAGTGTAAGCAAGGACTGCTGAACATGTTTATACATGTGAACAGTAGTTGTCCTCGGTATAAGTGATAATGCACAACTCTAGGGTGCCTTTACATGTAAATCCAGTATGAGTTTATGGCTACCCTAATTTTTACGGACTTTCCGAATTCATACGTTTCTTAAAAATAAGAAGATCTGCGAAATTCTTCGAAAATAAGAAAATGAAGCATTCAATGATACATTGAGATAGAAGTTGTCTTCGATTGGCTTAGCTCAGACACTTAAAGAAGCTGCAGATCTCACCTGACCCTCTGTATCTGCTAATACTGACATTTCTTTTCCTGTGTCATTGATAATGCGAAGAGTGGGAATGAGGCGTTTATCAGGATGAGCTGGAGTTCCTTCTTGAATTGATGTGAGGCACTGAAAACAAAAGCGCGAAAATATAGTAGAATGACTGGCAATCAATCACTAGCTGTAATTGTTGATTACCCGAATAGTCTAATTCCTCCTCAGTGGATTGCCTAACAGTCTGTTACAAATTAGGGTGTTCATATAGTAACCGAATAGAAAAAATACATAAGGTTGTCGTTTGTATATAAGCGATTAGTCGACGATTGAAATATCCATTGGTTCAAAATATTCAAGTTGGTATCAATAATCTTACTGCAGCCTGCATTACGATAATTAGGTCAAGTAGAACGTACCAAATGGATGTTTTGAAAATTACTACAAGTATAACTGCTCGCGTTTAGAGTTGCCAATGAAGTAACTGTAAACTACTTTAAGTAAAGAAATGTAAAAGGTGAATGTAGCAAATGTAAGATTTAGTCTCAAAATGTAGAAGTGAAATTCATTTATTTATATTAACTATCGCAATGCAATGGAATGTACAAATGCAGTGCAGTGAAATGGTTAAACTGCGCCAACGTGATAGCAGAGATTTGATAGAACATCGATACTTGAGAGAAGAAGATGGAAATTTGAAGGTGAAGTTACAGGAACAGTTGGGAGAATGGAAAAGGTACTAGTCTACTCCACTGAATCAAGAAAATAACTGGGATTGAAATTTAACACCAAGCAGCAAAGTCGAGAGACCACACGAAGAAGTGAAACCAGAAGAGATCACTACAGTGATGAAAGATATAAAAACAGTGAGGCAACCGGGCAACAGGCACTAATGCATGCGGAAGACTTGCTGATGAACGAAGTGAAAAGATGCTAATTGAAGAAAATATGTTAGACGAATGGAGAAAAAAAAATGCTCATACTGCTATTTGAAGGCAAAGGAAATTCCCTCTCTTATACAAATTACCGATCTGAAAATATCGGAACATGGAATGAAAGCAGTCGAAGTGGTATTCGAGAGACGATTATGAAAACCAACCACCTTAGAAGCCACACAATTCGGTTTCTGTCATGGTGAATGCTATCTTCATGGTGCGACAATAAATGGAAAGTATAGGGCCATCTCGAAGTCTCTACATCTATTATTATTCGTCGATCTTGAAAAAGCACTCGACAGAATCCTGCGAAAGCAATCGAATAAAAAGAGTGGTGGAATGAGAAGTGAGAGCTATCATGGAAAGCATGAGGGAGTAGGGTGATCAATCAACATCCGAAGAATTCAAAGGACTGTGGGCGCACATCAGGGATCCGTCCAAAGTCAGTGAATTTGAATCTTTTCGTTGACTAAGTGACGAAAGATGCAAAAAGTGACAATCTGATAGAAATATTATATGCAGATGCTCTTTTCGTGATTGAAGAAGCCGAGGAGCGCTACGCCAAGTGGCAAAAATATTTACATGAAAAGGGTTTGTGGATCAAAATCATGAAAACGAAGATAATAACAATGACGAACACATACGTAAGTGAGGAGACAACCAATGATTGACCCATGTACAAAATGTGGAAGCAATCTCAGTTCAGTGCCTCCGATGCCACAAATGGACACAGAAAAGAATTGCTGAGATCCGATCACCACTCTGCAAAGCAGCCGGAACATTCACATGTGACAGTTGATAAGAGCAATGGGTCACTTTTGCTATCTGGGCGACATGCTCTGTGAAAGCGGCATCGAGACTGCAGCAACAACAAGAATCGCAACAGATTGGCAAAAGTTCGGGGAGCCTTCAGGACTACTAATTGGCGGAGACATTTCCCAAAGATGCATGGATGCACTATAGCCTACCACACCTACGTCCGGAGGAAGATGTTATACGGGGCTGATACCTGGACCAATCAGAAAGAAGACGCAATGAGAATGGTCATCACTGAGAGGACAGTGCTAACAACATATGGGAGTAAATTTCGTAAAAAGAAAGAGGAGCAGAAATTCAGGATATGCTTGGGTTTTGGCGAATAGATGAGCGCTTGGAGTGTGCAAGATTAAGATGGCATGGACACGTAAAGAGAAAATCAGAAAACAGAACATTGAAAGAAGTGATGACACTGACGTTCAACGAGAACCGGAGGAAATGGCGTCCATTCAAATCGCGGATGGGAACTGTGAAGAAGGATCTTTTCAGAAGAAACCGAAGACAAACCCAACAACCGGAGCAGGTGGAGACAAAACCATCGACGGGCTTACTCTCGCACGTGGGAACAACGGTTATGTGCATCACTTAAGATGAACAGTTTTAAGGAATTCCCATAAAATAGGGATAAGAGAAATCTTATGAATATGATATCTAAACAGAAAAAATGGAAGTCTAACACTTGGAGCTTATCTAGCATGAAATTGAATAATAGAATGTTCGAGTACAATGCTACATGTACGTCTGCACAAAGAGAATCCTAAATTTCTTCTCCATACTAAATATGAGACAGAAAATTATCGAAATATTATCTAAAATCAAAATCGAGACAACCATTTAAGAAAATAATCAAGACGAGCACAAGGGAGTGCGTTAGGCTACTAAGATATCAGTTTATCATCTCAGCTCAACATATAATAATTAGTGCTCCATTCAAATAGTACAAGAACATCTGAAATACAAAATACGCTCGTACACCAAGTTACTGCATGCAATTTTGTATGTATTTATGTAAGCAAATTTGATCGTTTAATTGATTTTTCTCTCGATCAATTCTTGCATGCTAACCAAAGATTTACTTTTACTCTAGCTATCATAGAAATCCAAATTTAGTCATATTAGCAATTATATTATAGCGCATTTACAGATGAAATACTAGCTACAAATTTTAAGATATCTATCATCCGTGGGTGCACTGTGCGCATGCTACTTTATTATCTATCCTTCATACCTCCATTATTTCTGAGATTCGACGGGCAGTACTCGGAGAGTAGTTGATGAGAAGCGGTTGAGGCCTTTCCTCTTCAAATCGAGTGGATACAACTTGAAGGAAATAACATGACTGCGAAGTCAGAGCTCTCGCCAGATTTTCAATGGAACCCTCGGGAGGCGTTTCGTCACTGTCGTCTTGTATTCCAATATCTACTATTTCGGAGTCAAACGCTGGAAATAAAATGACAAAGAAATCCGGAATCAGGTCTGGTTGCTACCACAATTCACAGGATATCGGATATTCACAATCCAATGGTTCATTTGAATGTTTTTTACTTCCCCTATGCATGGTATTTTTAACTCAATATTCACAAACTTTTGAATGATTGTAATCAGCATTTATTTTCTAAATCTTAAGTTTGGACATTCAATGATCATTCAAATATAGAAAATATATGTCATATACTCGTAAATCATATTCATTAGTCACATTGACTATTGATTGTATTGATAGAAATGAATATCAGCAGTGCAAGCTGTTGTTTTATAGGTTTGCGAGCATTATCAAGTAACAATATATTAATAACAACCACTTTATTATTTCTTCTATCACTATATTATACCATGACATAAATCATCCAGATGGTGTAGAATTGAAATTCGAGTAGTGAGATTATTTCGGTTAACCATAATAGAACGCACAGATATTTGAGTGAATGATTGCAAAGCACGACGGTGAGAGGATTCTCATTATTCGTGTCGGGTCTAACTTGATCTTAACGACTGCTTCATAACACAAGCATATTCGTCAACGTATTATGTTCGCATCCTGCTGCTTTTGTATTTATCTATAATGCTCCTAGCTTCTTTAGCTCAACATTTTCAAAGGATCAATCGAATAATTGTTCATAATTTTACAGAAATAATCAATGCTCATCACTAATCCGATTTCTGACTAATTTTCTATTTATATCTAATTGATGGCATCCATTGAAAATTTCATAATCAGAATATTACATACGCATATTTTTTAAATTGAAAAATACGTATACAACGGAGATCGAAATGAATGAGATGACAGATGACAGGCAGAATTGAGATATTCACAGAATGACAATTAAGTGGAGGTAAGATTAAGTAATTATGACAATGATGAGACACGAGATAAGACCGTCTGGAAGGACAGGACGTTTTCATTGATGGTTAACATCTTTGCGCAAGTCATGATATCATTTGTAAAGTCATGCATCATCTTAGTTTTGCAAGGAAAATGTGAAGGGTTGATAAAAACGGCTTATCAAAGCATGACAGTTTATATATTCAAAATTAATAGCATGCGCCAGCATTCTTCTCGCCTAATTATAAAGTCCGGCTTATTAAGAGGTCCGAAGCGAAATTGTCAAATACGTTCAGGACCTCGGTTTTCTGTTCGTCTTTCTAATTCGCAATGAACGTTTAATACATCTGAATCATTAATACACATGAATAGTGATCACAATGTCATTGGTCGCTGACGCAATTTCTCTGTTCCGATGTAATTTGCACTGTTTATGTACTTGGTTAATTTCATAATTTTACCTATTTCCAAAGTTTCTAGCATAACATAGAAATCTTGATTCGAGCCATCTACAAAGAAAGATGTGAAGTGCAACTTAATATCATTCTATAATCATTCACGAAATGAAATAGTATACTGTATCAATTGTTCTAATTTGAAATCGCTCCTGATGTTCCGAATCAAATGTGCGCATTTTAAAGATTGATGAAGTCGATCAGACTTAAGGTTCAAAAGTATGAGAGAATTAAGGTGTAAAATGAAAGGTAATACATTGTAAAATGATATTATGGATAATTATTAAGACAATTATGGATAATCCGATAATCAGTTTCTATCCGGCGCAACATTCCTCGTAATAGCTCATTTAATGAGGACATTAGTGGCTTTAAAGTAATACTTCGCATATCAAAGATTCGCTTGCCATCGCGAGATTCACAGAATCCTCGAGTTTAGTGCACAGAAATTCATGTTGCTTTATTTGCTTCCAGTAAGCTAGTGATTGGCTTTGTAATACTTCCTTACAGTCCTTTTCCTCTTTTTTCATGTTGCTACTCTTCGTTCATATTAGTAGTCTGCAATTATCTGTGAATTCTGTAGTGAAACTGAAGGGGAATACAGATGGTGAAAAACAACTGTTCAGTCATTTGCTATCAGTCAAAAAATTCATGACAAAACCTAACGGAAAATGCCAGTTTACGATTTTAGGAATCATTCTTGCATAAAGACTGCCATTGCTTTTCACCTGTAAGTTAACATAGTGGTTGCATTTTTTCAATAATAAGGCTTCCATTTCGTGCAAATCCATTGAAATGCTATAACGGTCTTGCATAAAAACGGTTTTTTGAAAACAATAGCATCGTGATGCTTCAATTAACAGTTTTGTAAAAGCTTATGTAAGCGTATGTCAAATTCTGCAATTAGACATACCAGGTCTTGCCACACCTCTTTGATACACCTTGTTACTTCTTGGACGCAAGCATACCAAATCTATATCGATATCAGATGATGAAAGATTAGATAAGCAGAATTCATTAATTATTTCAAATTAATCATCACACACATGTTCAAGATTACACGCTACTACTCCACACTGGAAGTTGATGGCAAATGACAGATTTTGTTGGAGTGTTATGATATTTTGAGTGCCGACACCATTCCTGCCAACTTCTGATGACATTCTCGAAGATCGACCGAAATATCGCAAGGCCAAGTCAATGGTAGCATTTGTGCAACAAGTACCGATTCTGGATTTTCAATTTCCATCGATTCATTTTCGGAATGCTACGATAAATTTGTCTATAAGTTACCGCAATCCCTCCAATAATCGCCTGGGGCGATTAACTCACCAATTTGTTCATTTTGCAATCTGTATCAGTAGTTCGGCGAACTAACTTGCTTGTAACTAAGATTTAACTTACTTTTTATTGCTTAAATAATGCCAATTGCTTTTGTTATTTTATTACATGTTAACTTCGGTGGTTTAGAAATCTACTGTTTCAACCCAAGGACGTTGAGGAAGATATTTATTTTATTGTCATGGAAATTACATCTCAAGCTAATATCTCAGCCAAATTAGATTAAACAATAATATTTACAACGGAAGCCAATATTTAATTTTGCTAATTTGAACTTGCATCATCATCGGGTCTTTCCCGAGAACTGTACCGATGTAAACTTTTTGATGTGTTTTTCTGCCAGATGCAAGGTAATCATATAATTCAGTTATTTATATTTTTGATTCACATTCTTCTCTCTTGAAGATGCATTTAGCAACGTTGTCATGAAAAGTTGTTGGCATGACATGTACATTCATGGTTTTGATTCAAATCTATTCATGTCTCAGCCTGCCTTGCGTTACAGCCAACATCATTAATAATGCATTAATATCTGCAATCACATGCACATAATTTCTTCAGATTTATGTTCAATATGTGTGCAATATGCTGGCTTTGTACGTTGACGATCAATATTAGTGGTCAGGTTAATGATCTTGTTCTCAGAGTTCGGCATCAGAACTAATCAATTTGATTAATTTGTTTACTGGCCAAATGTGTTAACTGTCGGCTTTCTATGTACTAATGGCTTGTGCATAGAGCGCAAACACGAACTAGCAATTTGCATTCGTGTTTGGAAGTTCCATTTTTGATATCGAGCTCTGAGAGCAAGATTTGAATTATTTCATTAATTGCGGATGTCTTTAGATCGGATGACGATTTGATTAACTGCATCTGATTTACTGATAATTTACAATGGATATTTTAAGTATACAACTAGAACAACGCGATAAATCATTTATACATATTTTCCATAGAAATTAACAATACCATAGAAAGGTACTTCTATGATATTTTCCTATTTCACAACTGCAGTCAGACTGAATCTCTATGACTCCAACAATTAATAGTATAATACACCTACACATCTTCTGACCGTGATATTCCATATCCTCCATTAACTCCGGAAGAGTTTGATCCCCGAGAACTCGTGTCCCACGCATGGAGAGATTTACGTCACATGACCACATCCTGAATGAATTTTGCTGATGAGGATCAAATGGGACATTTCTTTCTTCATTTGCCAACTTCTCAATCAAAGATTCCCATTGCTGCTCATCATCATTAAAACTGGATACAGAGATTTGAAGATGCTTGACACGAACATTTACCTGAAACAGAAATAGATGAACTGATGATTATCGCTTTCGTCATAGGGCTTCGTCACGGTTAGAAAGTGTAAGAGAATATTTAGTTTAACAGATCTTATTGAGGTTTACGTTGAGGTGCTCCACGTTTTTAACTCCCAACGATTCATTTGTATGTGGTCGGATTTGAGCAACGTGCCTTCTGATCAGTAGTCCTTGTCATTAACCACTTGGTCACGAGGTCACTAATATTACAGTACAAGAACGTCAAGATACTTGTACTTTCAGATGCTCTAAATTGCCTGATAACTGCACATGCGAATATTGACTGTGAAGGAAATGTAAGCATTATCTGTTTTAGCTTTCAGTCAATTTGTCTCACCTCAGCTGACCAGTTGTCGACTTCGAAGTTCTCGATGTCCATATCGAGACGCAGAATTGGATCGTTGACATTCATATGGAAGCAGATTCTAACTGGATCACAATCCAAGGTCAGCTGCTGAGCACACGTCAGTGGATTTGAAGGAAACTGCTTCATAGCTACAAATAAGACAAGGGACTTAGGAAGATTCTTACAATTATTTCAACAAGCCAACTCGCCTGGAAGTTTATCTGGCGCAATCAACCAACTGTTCTCATTAGCATCGTTGATTTTGAAGTCCTCCGTGTCCAATGGCAATGCAGGTTGAGAAACGCCTCCATCGGGTTGATCAGAGACCTTTAATAAATGAACAGCTTTATTCATTATTTCATTTCGGAACTCCAATAATTTCAGATAGAAGATCATGCTTTAATAAATTTATCAACGGTAATTCATTGCGAAAGCTTTCTGAACATCTTATGGACATAGCCGGCTAGTTACATGGAATGGTACAAATACGTTCCAAGCTTCCAATAAGTGCTTCAATATGATTTCCTATCTTAATCTAGGTGTTCACAAATGGAATTAACGAACTGCTGTGCATTGTGAGTACGTTATAAAGACTGAATCAATTCCAAAAATTCAATTACATAGCTTCAGTAACATTAATCTTCTGTTCAACAGAATTGCGATTCGAAAGACATTTGATGCGATTTCAAAGATGTTTTTTATAATATAATAATAATAATTTATTGAGCAATCAAATGAGAAAATTCAAAAACATATGTTACTATGAAGATCGCAACAAATTATACCTTGCAAAAATATCCACACGCTACAATTAAGTAAAATGATCCTGATAATGGCGAATCAATAAATGCGTTTCTGAACATGATATTATTATTCATGAAAGCATGTTCTCTAGCATTATTTTAGACATACCATAACACATTAGATATCATGATGCTACTTTTCTAATAAATCGTGATCAAATCAATGCAACCCATTATCACCTAAAACGTGTCAAAATGAATAATTTTACAATATCCTGATAAACGTTCTATCACCACAAATAATGTGAAGGTATACTAAAATATCTATGACCGCAAGGAACTTACTCGCATGTTATCTAACAAAATTATTCAGACATTGATATAAACATGAACTGTGCATTGATAGTACTCGTACAAATGTCGAAGGAACTACCGACAAATCTAGTAAATTGTTGCTGCATACGAAATCGCATAAATGCACTTCCCACCATTCTTATATCATCGTTTGAACCGAAGCGATCACCAAAAACTTTGGTAAACATTTTATCACCTCTTCGAGGAATGAGCCTACATATTTTCATCAGAAGTTGATAATCTGACTTACATACCAGTTTGTCCCGAACGTTCGTGCCAAAACAATTTTAATGTGAGTTTAAATTTTAATATCTTAGTTCAAAGAAAGTAAACGACACGGTATAAAATGAAGTATAGTCACAAGCAGGGAGTACTGAAAATAGAAATCTATTTTTAGTACTCCCTGTCACAAGTCACCATCATTGTCGACACATAGGGCGTTAAGGTGGCGCCAGTTATCGAAGCCGGTGCGGAAGAAAGCTTCAGGCTTTTGTGCGAATTTCATCTCAATACTTCTTTCATCCTCTGCCCTTACTGAAGGATCTAGTTCTCTCCCTTGGATCTTAGGCTTCGAGTCAAACGAGTAGAGCCAAGCCTCGTCGCCCGTCTCGATCTGCAGCAGCATGAATGACTATATTCCTGTCAATATTGTTCAGAAGAACATAAAATTGTTCACTTTCATCCAAATTCCCGAACGTTTGTGTAGTACCTACCGAACAGAGTCTAGAATAGTAAAATACGGAACACCGAACTCTTAAACACGTTTAGTTATACCTATATGATTCGGCAACTGACTTCAAGATGATGGCTGAAAATACTTCAATATTTTCAACTATTTCGTCGCTCGCAGCAGTGACCGGTACTCCACACTGCCTGGATTATCTGTCACTGAATCGTGTCCTTTTTATACCTCCCAGCCCACTTTCGAAATCGTTATGACCTTCACTGCTTCTTCACTAGACACCATTCGTACGTCTTTCTCTATGTCAGCACGATTTTCCGAGCACTGTTTAAAGTTTTGCCAATAACTTGTACATGTGTTTTTAAAGAAATGAAGAAAAATAAAGTATGCTAGCTTTCATTCGGCACGTTATGTCAATGACGTCAAACGTCCACAACACCGGGGTAGGCACCATGTTTGGCACTATGTATCTAAGAAACAGCTGGATGAAACGTGACTGTTTAGCATACTTGTAAGAATCGGTTAGCAATCTGCAAAAATCAGTCAATTCTGATTCTCTCTGACATTAGACACGAATTTTTAGGACAAAATTACGCGAGTTCAAATATCCAAGTTTCAATCTGCATCAGCAGCATTTCATTGACACGCTCATCACCATTCGAATTTTAATGCAGATGTGGGATTCACGGAATCAGAAAAGTTTACAGTCAATCACCATGACGAATGTCAGACGACATAATACTTTTGATTCATTTTTATAATCCAAACACCAGTAAATTATCAATAGATCACTTGGATTGGAAAAACCATACAAGGACGCAACTGTTATGATTTGAACTACGAACATGCTCTGTTTAGCTGCATGCTAACAAAAAATCAATAAAAGAAGATGGATATGAATTTTACAATGGGATTCACAGCGGTGCCATAAAAGTTCTATCAGGCTACATGAGAAATCAGTTAAATTTCTCTTTATCAACCTGTGACTAATGCAGTATATCATAAATTAACTTACAATGCAACTCATATAACATCAACCTAGAATAAAGCAAATAATCTTTGATATAATTTCAAACTTAAATTTGATGGAAAAAGTCATCTATTTACTCAAATACTATTACCCTTAAAAAATTGAAGAAAATAAGTAAATTTAATGTCGTTATTGTTATCAATGATTACAATGCATCTTCAGTCCTGAAGTAGCAGAGCGAATATTCAAGCAGATTTATAAATGATTGAAAAATTGAAAATTATACATTAGAAGATCACTAGATAAAATTGATGACTGATAATAATTAAAAAAACTGGGTACAATAAGAACAACTTGGTCTTACTTTTATTAGCATTTGACACATTACACTATTGAGATATTTATATTAATTGATATATAAATGCTTTGAATAGTAGATCACATTCATAATTCATCAGCAGTCAGATTTGAGCTATCAAGATAATTAGATATTCATTTTTTTCCTGAAGTTTCACCCCTAGCAAATGCTGAATTATTCACACACGCATTTCGGGACCATTTCTCTTTAATTTTTTGCGTATCTTATTCATCAGCTGTACTTCCATATAAATAGTGATGAAAACATTATCTATAAATATGAGGAATAATGGTGAAAACAACCCTACATTAAAAAGGCAAACCATTTCAGCATTGAATTATTTGAAAATTGAAAGTATAGAAGCAAAAGCCAATCCGATTACATCTTCGAAATCAAATACAGAAAACGGAGCGAGGTCAGCAACCGGGTCAATCAAAGAACAAAAGTGAGTAGATTTTGGCTTTCTTCCACTATGTCTGACTGCGATACAAAAAAATAAGTAACCGTGACAAGCATAATAAAAACACTCATGTCATGACAACGTTTTTACCCGTGGACGAAGAGTTCCAGAAGTCACCAAATGCTGGTACAAATGTGAAATAAACAAATGTCATAATTGACGTGTATCATTTATGATAAAATCAGTGCGCAAATTTCATGTATTATGTGTTCGTACAGAGACTACATTGAGCAAGTTTAATAATTGATTAATAAATACTTCGAGTCTGGGCCAATGGATTTCGCAAATTAGTCACTCAATGCGATATTTTGAGAAATTTCACAAAAGAAAGTTCAAATATAATTCTTGAATTTGTATTGATTCACTTTGATAAAACTATTACACTGCTGTGATTGTGCTTCTTGATTTAATTGCCAATCGTAAGCTTTCTATCACTTAACGTCATAGGTTCAATAAAGTATCAATAAATACTATGTCAATACTTTTAAGTAGCTTACTGACTTGCATGTCAGAAGAGGTCCTATGATGAGCAACGGTGAGCTTCCATTATAAACTAAGGTAATCTGGATATTGCCATGAGGCGGAAGACGAGTTATACATCATCCTAAAAAACATGATTCCCTCCCATCGGCCGCATTCACAGCGAACGTTAACCTTTGTAGAAGGAGCGAAGTGCTTTGAGAATATATATATAAAGCTTCTAGATGCACATGTAGATGGCAATTAAAGACAGAATTCAGATCTTGTTCTAACCCTTGGTTAACAATGCGATCTTTCATTACTCGAGCTTTGACAATTTTGCAGTGTATGTTGCAATTAACTACAGTAATAAGTTATATATGTGAGTCAGTTTTACCAGTTCCTTCCATAGAATTTTGATATTCACGGAACTCATAAGCAGGGTTTCGGAGCCGGAACCGACAGGAAATACCACGGCTCCGGTTTGAAGTTTCTAATGTATTAAGAATTCAGTCATTTTGCGAGATAAAGTGATATTTGATAGTATAGCTGAAACCAATACCAGTTTGTGAACATCGTTATAGACCTCCCGAAACCTGCTGGCTTTCATCTCCTCTAAATACATAGCATACTGCGAATCATTTATTTCGATTTTAAAGGAGATCGCGGACTTCCTTAAGATCGTGTTTCATCCGAAATCCCAGCTGTCGGGGGAAAGGCTCTTGTCGAAAAACATGCACATACATTCTCGCCTCATATTTAATGTACTTATTATAAAAGCGCATTATTGATTATTAACTATTATTCCCTTAAAAATGTATGGTTATTTCATAAGTGTCCCATTCTCAATAAAATACCTAGATGAAGCACTTTTGATATAAAAAGAATTTTAATTCAATGTGGAAATATGTTTCATTTAATTGATGAATATTAGAGTCTTGAAAGCTAAGTGGCTGAATCATCTCATCCGACTGGCAGCACCTGTTTCTGTAGGGAACGAGGCTGAAAACTGGACTTTCAGAGAATGCAGTACACTCTATCCATGGCTGCTACGAATCTGCGTGTCTGTCAGACGCGTTCTCAGACGCGATCAAAAAAAGTGCACATGTATGGCCAACAGCGTGCGGATTGAAGCTTTTGAAAACCCTTTCACCGACTAAAATACCTCTTTTTAATCAATGATACTTCACTCTGTAAGAATGAAATATTTGTTCTAGCCTCTAATTAAGCGGTAAGAGCAGTAGTAATAGGCACTAAATCTGAGGCTCCTATCAGTCCCATGTAAATACAGCGACCCATGCTTCATAAAAAGTTTTAAGCGGGAAGCTCTAGCTGAGTCACATTAGTCATGATTTTAGCATGGTAGTCATTTTTCTATCCTCCATGTACTTGTGCCTCCGATCAGTGATATGTACAAGAATGTGTTTAGCTTCTTGAACAGTGTGAACTGCATGACCTAGAGATGGTTCTACACGCCGTAGTACTTCTCACTTAATCACAGAAAGCACAGACAAATGCCATTATACCGAAAACCTCAGCCTGCTCCCATTGGATATGTATGTGCTTCCTGTGATCTTGTCTAACAAGAAGAGGTATCAGGTAGACCTCAACAGATGTGCAGTCTCGCAGTAGCCATCGGGTGTGCATCATTCTGTGAAAGTCTCTTGTTCAGTTTCGTGTTGGGGCCCGACAACATGTCAAAGGAGAGCCGGAGCCGGAGTGGTGGTAGCTGAATCAGAGAGACCCTGCTCATAAGCTTATATTTCAGCGAACTACATTCAAACCTTTGCTTCATGCATGTACTTATGTTACGGAATGCAGGATTTTACTAAAATGAAAAGTTTGGGTTTTGCTTCACAAAATTGCATCAAAATGCATCTTCCATAACGCTCATCAAAATGTCCTCAAGTTTGGACGACTTTAGTACTATACTATATTCGTTGGGAACCGAAGACTTGCTTTCAACTTACAAAAATTACTCTTCTGTACGGCTAGGTAAGGCCGATGCTAGTCAATGACACATAAAATAGCTGAACAACAGGTTGCTCTGCGTGGATCTATCCTGGCTTTATCATGCGACAGAAATACACAAGTTTATGACATCTATTGTCAGCAAACTGACAATCTTTAACGTCGTTCATAAAATAAATTTGCTCCACCGGCTTCGATAACTACCGAATAACCGTCGCAACCTTCTTCAAGAGAATAACCATATGACATCAAAAATATTGCAAACATGCCCCTATATAATATTAAGAATACACTGATTATTTTTTCTTTGTGCATCCTTGCATTTAGTGAAATTGCTTGATTTTTTGCCAAAACCATTAGCCCAAACTTTAATTAATATATATTACAGGGCCTATAGGAACAATAAAACATGCACTTCATTGATCAGCATATAAACACCATCATAAGCAATTATTTTACTTACAACTTACAATCATGCTCCACCATTATCCGGGAATGCATTGATTTAAAAAACTTTTATGTTATTAATATTACTCTATCTAAGGGCAATGTCACACGGACAGTGGAATTTACACTGCAAAGATTACAGTAGCGTAACTATTGCTAAAAAATGAAGCTTTATCTCTTCACTACTTTTCTAGCAATTCACAGCGTTGACTATTTACGAAAATGTTCTATTTTGTGAAATTTGATTCAATATAGGATATTTGTAACAGCCCTAAACATCATGCAGCCTTGCCCAACAGGTGATCAGAGCGATTTCTATTTATTTTTCTTAATGAATACGTCAACCTATCAAAATAATGAATACGTCTTTAATCAAAAGCAGATAATTGAAGACAAAACCAGGATGAAGAAGCATACTAGAAGTATCTTGAAATAGAATTACTATTAAGATTTCCGAATATTTTGATACGACTGTCGTAATTGGTACAACTTGCAACGCTCCAGAAAATGTGTGTCCTATTCCGTCAATATTAGCACTTCCCGTACGGAAATAAATTGACATGCATCATAGTATGATTTAGTATGAATTTTCATACTATGAAAACTTCTTACCATTTCATAGTATGATTTCGCATGATTTGTTTATACTAAAATCATACTATGAAATTTCATTGCATTTTTATGCGTATGATTTCGTATCATTTTCTCATACTAAAATCATACAATGAAAATTTTGTCTATTTTAAAATACTATTACTTTCTACTAATTAAGATATCGTCTGAACTTTCATTTCCAATGATTGAAGGGTTTCATTTTAAATTGTCAAGTCGGTTACTTTGATGATTAATTAACATTTTTTGTTTTATTAAGAAATGTTTCTTTCATGTTCAATCTTATTTTCATCTTTTAACGGTTCTCGTAAGTATAAGTTTGGTGTTGGAATTTTAACTTTTTATTGAACGTTGATTGTGTTCAAGAATTTTTCGCCACTTGTGTCAGTCAACGCTGCTTGGTACACGTCTTGAAATGAGATTCATGTTTTTACATCTGTCTTGCTGTTTTAGATTTGTCGTTAGACTTCTTCTAAACGTTATGCTGAAAGATATTCTGGAGAACATCAAACTACTTTTCGTGGCCCGGCTCAGTTCGATACATTCCAGCAACTTCATGTTCAATTGACGTCCATATTGGCATGAAGGCTACATCTACCCTTCACAAGGGTTTCGTCAGGAAACGACTTCTTCCTGAAAAAAAGCAATGGTGTGTGGTCTACCATGGCTTTCTTACGGCTCATCTGATTGTTCGTGGAGTTATATCGGGTTGTCGGGACGCACTCCGGAGGCAAGGCAAAAGGAGCATGTCAAAACGGTCAAAACGAGTTTGACGCACATCATTCTGACTGAGGTTGCAGAGCATTCTACTAACTCTGCATATAATGTCAATTTTTAAAAACATGCAACTTTTTGATAGAGAAGGCAACTGGAGGAAGCGAATCAAATCATCAAGGGAGCTTGGTGAACCAGGCAGTTGTCCTCGTGGAATCAAACAAAATATTCCATGAGCGACCTTTTGGTTCTTTTAACTTATTTTGTCCTTCCTTCTTACTACTTCTGTCTTTTCTCATGCAAATCAGACGTTGATATCAACTTGATATATCTATGTATTGCGTAAAACTGTGAATGAATGTGAATTATCATCATTGCTTAATTTGGTGTACTGTCCTTCGCCTGACCATAACCGACCGTGTCGGCTGAAAGGGATCGCGTTTTAAGAAATATCCGAAGTGAATTTAAGACTTGGTCTTTCAGTCTTGCCACGACAATCATGATCAATGCAAAAGTCATTTATTCAAGAAATGTTGCAGCATTATTAGTTTTTGATTAACAATGTTTCAGTAAACAAGCATTGTTCTGTCTTGCTTTTCAATCCGGAATTTTTAACGCTGTTTGAGGAAAATAATTTTGGAAATTTTAAGACGTGTTCCGTACTAACTGGTAAAAATCTGGTAAAACAGTCATTGATAAAATGAACGCTGTACGCTTCAAGTGATCTAGAAACGGTGATCAGTAGGAAATGCTGCTAGCTGACAAGTTGAGTGATTTTAATTATTTTTGATAATTAAGAAATTAGTAGAACATTCATCACTAATATTTGAACATTATTTCTGATTTTGAGACTAGTTTATGTTAGATCACTCAATAGCATTCTATGTATAAGATTATAATATTGATAACGGAAAAATCTGACAATAGCTACATATCGTCGTTTTCGCGATAGTATCTCATGTGTGATTTCAAGGTTATTGGTTAATACCTACTATGTACCAAATACAAACTTTTCAGGAGAATCAAAAACTGTCTGTAGATAACGGTACTTAATGAAAATGGAAACCATCTTAGAATCTGCCTTTAACATCCTTCTACTGTCGACAAGATATTTTCAATATGAATTGAATCCAAGAAAAAGCTGCAATTGAGTGTAATCTATACTATGAATGCACATGTCAGATATTACTTGCTAAAACACATGTGCGGTATCCTTAAGATTTAGATTGCGTTAGTCGCTGAGCTGAAATTTTGACAAAGAATCCGGATAAGCATCAACATAGCTATTATCGAAAAAACGGAAATGGCTAAAAATACACGTTACAGGTATCACCACCGTCCTAAAATGCACATATGCAATATTGTCGCAACAACGACGATATAACCAAAATCGGTTCGTGATCACACGATGAAAAAGTTGACTATACTACGTTCATATTGAAAAGAAATCCTACTCTAATCATACTATGATTATGCGTATGAATTCTTGCTGTTTTAATACATGTGAACAAATGTAAAAAATGCATTACATATTCATGCGCATGATCTTGCGTATGAGCTTATACTATGATCATACCCCATCTATTTCCGCACGGGTTCTGGAATTGAAGGATATCGTGTAATGTATACCGGGCACCGGCTACCAGTATAAAAAAAGATCATGAAAAGACAATTGCTATAGGAGCATGCGCTTTTTCATTAAATGTATCATGCGATGTAGTACAATTCAGCATACTGAATATATACAAAATAAATAAGCTATGACTAAGAGCATGCTGGAATTCACCTTGACATGTAGATGAGGAGATGAAGGATGACAGCTCTGTAACAATGTGGAGTTGTTAAATAATATCAAATCAACATCAAACAGAGCCTTGCATGGAAGTAGCGATATCCAAAATCGCAAATTCGTTCGATAAATCATCGTTCCTGTTGTCGAATAAATGCTTCACGCTTTCAGCAGATAATGTAGTTTAAAAGCACATAAGCAATAAATTAATCAGATGTAAAGTAGGATGAAACTAATGTTTAGGACACTTGTGTCTGTGCATGTTCACAGCCCTCTGCATGCTTTTCTCTCATGCTCCTGTATATCTTCGAATTCGTTACGAATTGTGTTCAACGTTCAAACTAAGAATGCATTTTGTCCCTTTCTGTTCGCCTTCTGAATTGTGTTTGTTCGCCTTCTGAATTCCAGCAAGTTTCAATTATCAGATATCATGATAGCAGTTATCTGCGTCAGCTTTGCAATTAAACAGAAGTGTGCTTCCGCCTTTGGGGACTGGAAACGTGATGACATAATATCACGTGCTGGAGCGTTGCAAAACTTTCAGTTTAGGTGCCCCTCTTGCCGACCTCAAATGATACTTTTAGTGAGTTTCGATAGATAATGATGAAATCTATCAATAGCAGCGGAAATTTGTCTGATGTAGCATGATTATTAGAAAAATTAAGTTGGCATGGAAATGGAAAGCCGTATAATGATGAATTCACACAAAGGGATTGAAACTATGAATAACTTGATGCGATATTCAAGATAATTCAAGGTCTGCACAATAATTCTGAATATTACATTTTTTAACACACCAATTCAATATGATGCTGAATATAGTCACTTGATTATTCGATGAATCATGATGTCATAGACACATAAGCGCACACTGAGAGCAGTATACTTGAAGTCCAAGCCATCTCTGACTTACCGAAAAATTGAAGACCGGTGAATGGGATTCTGGTTCACATTTGTATGATGCGAAACTTTGCCCAAACGTACAGACTTTCACTTTCGGTTCAACCACCTAATCATCAACAGATGAGACGGGGTGCTATTAACAGTGATGTCCCTCATAAAATAGTAGGCCGTTGATTAGGCAGAGTAGCAAATTTTGAGGAAATTCGCAATTTTTCGAAAATAATTTCAAAATCTTATCACCATAGAACATTTAGTTCTACTGATCCCTTATAATGCAACTTCGGATGAAAGTTGAGTAATATGACACGGTGTACGTAGAGCAAAGCATTTAAGTAATTATTTTTGTTTCCATAATGTAAATGCCACCAACAATGCATGCAAAATATCATCATCAGCATGACCGTTAGTCCAAATCACGGACGTATGCGCGCATTAGATTTTTTAACTGCTTTAATGTGACCCAAGAAAACGAGGTTTAATGCATTGTCAAGTACACCGTGAATTTGTAAAATCTCTCGTTGATTATAATTCGTTAATTATCATAAAAATGATCACGATAAACAAGCTCAAATAAACTAGACCAATGTAAAAATGATTAGTGCTTTATATAAATGGAATCATCGATCGACATCATAATGAAAATGAAAACCAGACTGATTCGAAAAATTAGCTGATCATACTAAAACATTCATAATTACACAAAAAAATGATGGAGTCGCATGATTTTTAGCAGATACATATGTAGCATCAGAAAGCGTGAATTGGTGAATTTTTCTACACCGTAAAGCGAAATGAGGTGATCGCAATTTAGTATTGGTTGGATTATTGTAGCGTCCAGCAACCGAGTGTTATCAGCAGCTATATGTTGTATTAAAACATTTGATCCATTAGGAAGACACACAGCACAAGACTTACCGCAGCATCATGCAATTGAGACTGACGCATGTATGACGGCGAATCAGCCAAAAGAAGCATTTTCGATATCTTGACCGGACTGTCCGTTGTATTCGACTCCTATGGCACATTAATTTGAAGATTATAAAATTGAATACGTCATCAGAGAATAAATATCTAGGTTTTCATCATAATAAATTAGCCATAGCGAAATAGAAATACACAATGTCGGTCTCTTGTATCATCATTAGTTTTAAGTAGGGACTGCTTAGCGCCTAATGTACGCTTTTTGCACGCTTTCGATCCGAAGCTTTGTGAGTCAACGGTGCGAAGCAAGCTTGACCCCAAAGTGGCACACAAAAAAAATTAACATGATGAAAGAAGATATTAGCGCAGTGCTTATGAGACCACTTCCAACTTCATGTACAGTGAAATGGAATAGAAAATAGCTTGAGCACTAATGGAATAACAGTGGTGACTTTATCAAAGCCATGTCCAGACTAAATGTTAGAATCGTAGGCACAACAAACATAGCAGATTACATCACATCACTACTTAAGTGATAACAATTTCTTCATATTCGAACATAAAAATTTCAAAGGAGAAACGTTGATTTATAACTGAATACATGAAGATACCTAACCTGCTAGGAACGAATGTGTTGACTGTGACTTTCGATATAAGCTTAATAATCCAGATAGATGAAAATCACAATCCTTGCCAATCAGTAGAGGACGTGCTTACCATGGATAATTTGACAATATAAATGCTTTGATTTCGTTGCTGTACTCGCAGAAGAGAATTTGATGGTTCTTGGGTTAATTGTTTAACAGATTCTAGAGAAATCCGGTAATTGTACAAAATGTGTGATGAAAAACTTGTCGCCCGAAAGTTGAATATATAATTCATGCACTACTCATTTAGAGTTCGAAGCAAATAAGGAGCGAATATGTAGAATAGACCTCGTATTTGCGCGCATTTCATCATCAATTCATTAAAAAAATCAGATAGCTAGAAGGTAGGCCAAGCTATAGCCTAGAAATGTCGACCATAAGTCAGATGCGACCTTAAGATTTTATCATTTATGAAACGTTAATCAGATGTAGCAACTGCTCAGCAAGTTTTTGGTCGCTGCGTTTTCGAAATCATTTTCAGCTTACACTTGCTGAAATCATCTTTGAAATCATCACTTACTCTCTCATTAGCCGCTAACTGGCGCGATGATTCGAGGTGATATAATGCAGTAAAGCTTAACACATTTAGAAACAGAAAGCTTCCTAATGTCAGCAAACACAACATTTTTGCCAATTTTAGCCACATTTATCCACATTCTCACATACATTACCCATCAGAAGTAGGATAATAACACATGCATGACCTGAAGATTTTTCATGTCAAAAAGGATGGCTCAAGATTTAGTATTTCATTTTCTCCATGAAACAGAAAAACATAGTAAATATATACTTCTATGACCTCTGCTTTCTGTTTGGAGAAGAGAAACTGAAAAAAGCTTACATAAAGCAAGCTGATATTTTTACTTACAGAGGAACTGGATGATGATCGTCGGGATCTTGAGGTGTCAATTGGTGAAATGAAAGTTTGTGCAATTTTCTGCACATGCAGGAGAAGCAGCGGAGAAAGAATGAGGCCTATCCACTGCTCATCCTCTTCTCCAGCTTCCTGAGAGCGCCTCAGACAGAGCTCACACTTTTCTTGCCACTTGTCTTTCTTCCAAGAAAAATCGACGCAGGTAGAATCAAGAATCTGCAGGGGAAAAAATTGCCCTGAAATTGTTGATATCTGATAGGTTGAAAGAAAAAGGATAAAATACACTACCTGTGGTTTATCCGTAAAAGATTAATGGTAAAAGTATGTACAGGGGACAAACGTTTCGCGACGCAGTCGCATCTTCAGTGTCTGGTAAAAACGTGCAGAATGAAGAGGTAAAAAACGGACATTGCGTCGCGAAACGTCTGTCTCCTGTATATGCATTTACCATTAAACTTTTACAGATAAACCACAAGGAGTGCATTTTTCCTTTTTCTTTCGACCTATGATGAATCATCTCCCGTCAAAAACCGTCAACTACGATATCTGATAATCTTCATCAGAATGCACGCACACACACAAGTGACATGCATTGAATAAAATTTACAGAAAATTATTCTGTTTATCGACGAATAATTTGACATCTTTCTTTTACACAATTGCCATCACTTGATGAAAGTAGGCTATAGCCAAGGCAGTGACATTCCTCATTTTCAAAGTCTCTTCAGCCTCAATTCAAGTTCTTGAAAGAAAACGTACTAGTGATTTAGCGTGTTGTCTTGCGAATATTTGTTCATTTCGGTAGAGTCTAGATTGAATTGAATAATTGTATTGAGAATATCATGACCTTCAGAGATAGCGGAATAGAATCAATGGCTTGACCATGCACTTATCTATCGAGATCGTGGTGTCATTCATTGGTGTACTTGTCATTTGTATTTTTGGTGTAAATCGTGGTGTATTTGTCAATCATTTTGCTGTCATAATTGGCTTCTCAACTCCTAAACATTAAAACATGAATTAAAAGCGATCTCGATGGTTTGGAGCTTCTATATATCCATCACTAGACCAAAAAAAGGAAACACATTTTAGCAGATTCTCTTTAAACAAGAAACTGTATCTGTATGTTAAAGAAGTATGCATCATCATTCGACTTTTCGTCGATAGCATAGAAATGACGGAATTTATATTTTTAATTCTCAGAGGGAATATTGCGATCTACATAAAAAAGTTAAAAATCCTGTTACAAAGATAGTGCAAATAATCTGCCACAATTACAATGTTAATCACAACTACCAGCAAGTTTCGCAATATTTCTACTCACATGACAAAAGAGAGAATCGAGATAACCGAAATCAATGCCAACAATGAACTGAGCGTCGAATGAGGATTCCTCGGGACTGTGTTTGAATGTCAGCGGTTGTATGCATCCACCCTTGTCACTCTGATGCACCTGTAAATGCGGATTGGAAAATAAATGAAGCCGAGACATTTTATTATTCATGGCATTGCGAAGTATTCAAATGGAGTCTCGCTTTGGATCAAAATGAATTCCGATTGAAACATTGATGATAAAATGTTACAAACATTGAAACAGAATATTTCACTTAAATGACTTGCAGAATAAAATCAACAATAACATTACACAAATTTACTCCAACTATCAGTTTCTATCAAACCACAGAGAGCCGATTTTCGCTGTTGCTTAAGTCAGTAGGACTGTTTGTTGTGGTCATCTCAGCAGTTCGCTTACACATCGATCTAGGTCAATGCTAGTAGATCTGAGGACGCCTTAAGACGCTTTCATGCGGTAACTAATCAAAACTTATCGATTATCAAAGTCATCTACCGGTAGCTACAATGTCCTGGTAATACTCAGAACATCAACTTTTGAAAAAACAGTGAAATTCAAATTTTGCACTGCTGCTTACAGTAACAAGATGACCGAATGTCCAGACAGATTTGATAGGCATCAAGTTAGCTCAGTTTCGCTAAATATGAAAAAGAATAACCATTAGTGAATCTTTGTAGTTGTAGATTTTTGCTTCAAAGCGCTATGTCATAAATCATTTTATCAAAATCATCCTTTAATTGAAGAGAAATAATACAAATCACAAATACTTGCACAATGCACTGACAAGGTACCGCTACCTAGCATTGAAACTTTCACAAGAAGACAGTCAGTTCAAAAGCTTTACCAGTCACTGGAAGTCGTCATTCTTTCGGTACTGCTTATCATTGCAACATATGACAATGGTAAGTCTGTTCTAGTCCTTTAAAAATACACAGTGTCAGATTTCCATGCCTTCTATACGAAAAAGCCACTTGGCCCAAGAATGGTTCAAGTCATCTCTTTTACGCAGTTCTTGAAAATAAATCATACAAGCAAAAATTATTTAGAAGGCCAAACAAAGACTAAAAAGGGCATTCATTTGGTTCTATTGAGGAATCTACTTTAGGTGACAAAGTACAGAAGAATCTGTTTCATTGAATCAATTTATTCAAAATTCATATTGAAAAAAATCTTATCTTTATTAAATCACGGACGGCCGTTTTACTGAATCAGATTTTTTCCGAATGATTAATGAGTGACAATATAGACTAACTGGATTATCAGTGCATACTTGTCATATTGGCTCTCGGTAAAACAGCACGCTGATAACTTTCAGACATTTTTTTTTGATGAGATGTTCTGTAATAAATTGCTACTGGAATATGCAGTAGCAAAAGGTGGAAGCATCATGATTCAAAAGTAGAAAAATCCTCTCCATAGTGAATAACTGCCGATGTTGTTATGAATATAAAATTTACAGCAGTAAAAATATGCCGTCGCTTCACGTCCAGACGCTTAGACAAATAAAGTATAGAATGATTGTACGAAATTCTGATTCTCGTTGCAAGAGTCTCGTCACGCCTGTTCATCGAAGGTTGATGATAATTGATCAAACGAGCTTCCACCAAACTTGCCTCAACCGAATCATGCACACACTTCAAGATTTCTACATTAAAATCGGCAATACTATTAGCATTGCTACAAATATTGCTATGATCGCTTAACGAGCTAGAATTGTTTTTAGATTTTATACTGTTTTTATGTTCGTTATATCGCAATTATGTGAAAAATGACATAATGAGAAGGTCATTTTGCACAAAGGTTCTCATTATGTTTGTGATATTACTTGTGTAATTTATCAATTCACTTGTAGATTTTGTAAGGATCGATATATCGGAAAAACAGTTCGTCCATTTAATCTGCGATATAACGAACATTAAAACAATATAAAATCTAAAAGCAAGTCTAGCTCGTTAAGCGATCATAGCAATATTTGTAGCAATGTTACTCGTAATAGTATTGACGATTTTAATGTAGAAATCAATATTTATTTATTTATTTATTTCTATCAATGACAAACAGCACGAAGTGCCAATAACATGTCACATACATCAGTTACAAAAATACACACACGAAAATTATTCAAGAAATTAATAGTAAAAGTAAGGAGAGATAAAATACAAATAAAATACAAAAGGTAACCAACATTATCGGCTACTTTAAAAACTAGAAGAGCGGATGGCTTTTGATATGCAACTTTTGCTGAGACCAATGTCAAAATAGTCGATGCGATTTTCATCATTCGCGGCACTCATCACTCGTGGAAAATATGTATTCTTTCTAACAACCAACCGATACGGCTTCATGGAACACAACACTTTAGCACCCGCATGCCTCGTGCGTTTAGTTGGAACATGCAACGAAAACGAAAAAACAAGATGACACGAATTGATTTTGCCGTGCAAAATTTTGTGGAACATAACAGAGTCAGTTATCTTACGTCTTTGTTGCAATGTTGTCAAATTGAACTTGTCACAGAGTTCCACATAACGATCGGTATCATACACTGTATGATTTTGAAAGGACAAAAATTTTACAAAACGTTTCTGAAATTTTTCTAATTTCTGTATGTGACATTTCGCGTTAGGTGACCAAACTGGCGAACAATAATCCATGGGATCGAATATAAGCATTATATAAAACTTTGAGTGCATTTACATTACGACTGTGTTTCATTGTTCTTCTCACAAAACCTAACATGCGGAAAGCTTTCTTGACAATTATAGAGATGTGAAGTGAAAAAGACAATTTACTGGTAAACATGACCCCTAGATCCTTCACTTGTGAGACAAGGTTTAAAGACGAAGAGTTCAAGGTATAGTCAAACGTAAGTTGTACAATCATGAAGTGTGTGCATGATTCGGTTGAGGCAAGTTTGGTGGAAGCTCGTTTGATCATTTATCATCAACAGGCGTGACGAGACTCTTGCAACGAGAATCAGGATTTTGTAAAATCACTCTATACTTCATTTGTCAGAACTGCCACGACTAAGCGTCTGGACGTGAAACGTCACTATATTTTTACTTTTGTAAATTTTATATTCATAACAACATCGGCAGCTATTCAGTCGGGAGAGCTTTTTTCTTATTTCTACTATTGATACCGGAATACACCATTTTCAGATCTACCTTTTCTGATTTTGTTCAATTCTACAATTAATCATTTTAGAAGCAACATTTATACCACTTTTCTCTCATGGGGTCTATAGCAACTACATGCTATACAACTACAGCTTGCCTTTCTATTAACTTGTGTGCATGTTTATAAAACCACAACCCCTAGACCCTTTTGCTTTCTCTCATGAAAGCCTAAGTATGGTTTAGGATTTATCAAGCATCATGCATCATGCGATCATTCCACCAAATGACAAGTTTCTGAGTCTCTACATGACTCCAACTGACAATGACGATCAGTGCGCGTCATCCGCTTCATGATCTCATCTTCTAAGCTATCGCAATAATTGAAAAATGACGAGCACTGTTAGTCAATATCTGTTGGAAGAATGTTACTTGCTTCGCTACTGGTCGCCTGTGATCACGATGGCTATAACGAGCTACAATCATCATTATCAGTTCTACCAGTGTCGAAAAGCCAAAATCGGGGCTTAACAAATTAGAGGACTCTGATTCCATGATTCTGCTTAACAAAAATCTTCTTTCAGCATTAAATAGAAATGTTCTTCCTAAAATATTAAAATTAAAAATCAAAATTAACAGAAATATAATTCTTATTATGTTCTTTACGACTTTTAAAAGCAAAATGGTTATTGATAAATTTAAAAAATCTCAGCAGATGTAACCATGGGACATGTTTCGGCCAGTTATGCCTCATCAGTCTGAACAGGTTCGCACCAGCGACGGTGGAGCTGGAGGACTTGAAAACACAGCCTTTCTAACCACAAGGCCACGGAGTCATCTATTGACAGCATGAATTAGCCAGGAAAGCACTGCTATACCCCAGGCACGTGGTTCGAGTATGCCACGGCTGATGCGGTCTAGCAAGCCGAAACACGTCTCATGGTAACTTTTTGTGTGATATACCGAATTCATCACTGATTCAAATATGATCTCTTTCAACATCAGCTATCTTTGTAATTGTACTGCTGTGTACCAGACAGGTCCTAAAGTAATATTTCTAAGAGCCATATGCTATGATGAAATGATTACACGCAGTGCGCAAGTTTGACAACTAAAATTATTTCTGTATTTGCACATTTTCACCAATGTGACTGTCAATAACGTCAATTTACGTTTCAAGGAGGCAATTTATTTAAGATGCTGATATTCGCTAAATAATAGATCCAAAAAAAATTTCAATCTGCATTCATATTTACTTACAGTTAGTTGAAAGTCCATGTATCTTTGATCGATGTTTTCCTTCACCTCCACTTCAGAGAGGCAATGTAGGATGAGGTTTGCGCCTCTGATTTCAATGTTCCACGATCCATACGTCCAAGGCTCTGCTGGCTGGGAGAAAGAATTTCGCCGCTCTATTGACCTCCGATGCTCATCCTCAACTACATTCTCTTCTTCATCACTCGTGAACATCTTAATCAATTCGCGAAAATATATAATATCTGCGTAGATCTTCATATCCGTGAGAATGAGGGAAACTAAAATAATCACACAGAAAGGTTGCTGATGTTAATGACGATTGACATTCAAGGTTCATTAATAGATATTTCTTTATCATAATTCCTTCTTAATAATTTCTTCATAATTTCAGACATTGAGTATGGAAGAGTATTCACGAATAAAAGATACACTCTAGATCAAGTGCATTGAAGACAAAGCGAGTCATACTGTGGAAGCATTATGCATGCTTTAACCATTTGGAATAATTGATTTGTACTCGCAATGCAACTTTTAAACGGTCCGTACTGCTTAACTATTCAGCATTACTTCGAAACAGCATGAAAAGTTTTCTACACCCAAAGCCGCATTGTAAAACATAGGAATTAATCATAAATGGTCATTTTTGTTTCGATTGTGAACACCAGGTGATACCATAAAGTAAATCTACATGTGCATGTTCACTAATAAATCTTTAATTGAATAAAATTTCATTGAAGATTAGTCACATCAAGAATATTATCTGAATATTCAAGGATATATATCATGTTTCAAAGCTTCTTACCTTCATTTTTATTGCCTTGGCTTTTGTACTCCAAAATGGCTGTCTCCTTGCAGATGGAAATCAATCTAAAGAAAAGCAACACAACTTAATACAAAACTATTTTCAAACCGTCATATCACTCTACACCTCAATCGGATGAGTAAAACGCGCTGACATTATCAGGTTATCGACTTTTGTACCCTAAAATTTCTTCCAAAAACCAATCCCATGTGCATTAAGAAAAAGGTTAATTGAAATGCAATGGCAATGAAAATAAATTATATCTTATGCTATGCAAAGCATTTGCACTATCGGAAGGGGAAACGGGATTTAGTGAGAGATAATAATAGAAAGATCGGACAGTATAGAAACAGTCAATAGTTGCTGTCTATAGTTTTTTACTGTCACTTTGCTAGTCAGTCAGAATCACGAAAAAAAGATCAACTAAAGTTTGTCCTTATTGCTAACAATCAAATGAGCGAGCCCTTCAAGCCGACGGTGGGAGTCTGACAGGGTTGTATACTATCCTCTGTGCTCTTCAACTTGTTCCTGGAAAATATCATGACTGAGACATTGCAAGACCATCAAACCACAAATTCCATCGGTGGACGACCTATCTGCAACATGAGATTTGCCGACGATATCGACTTAATGGGAGGCACTAAAAACGAATTACAAGACCTTGCCAGCAGCCTTTACGAACGAGCTGGTGCTTTTAGCATGGAGATCAGTGCCGAAAAGTCAAAAATCATGGTCAGCAGCATTAAGAGCACCACTTCTGAAACCATAATGAATGGCAAGACATTAGAAGAAGTGGCCCAATTCAAATACCTTGGCTCAACTCTCGATAAAGATGGAACATCGATCAAAGAAATAAAAGCACGAATAGCAACAGCAGCAGCAAATGGGCCGACAAAACCGGGTGATAAGAAGCAAGATAAGCTTCAAAGTCAAGTTCTAGCTATAAAGATCGTTGGCAAGTTCTATCCACCTGTACGGATGTAAAACTTCTACCCTCATGCCGAGACCGAAAAGAAGATCCAAGCATTCGAGAGCAAATGCCACAGGAAACTGCTACGAATCTTGCATAGAGAGCACAAGGCCAACGATTTCGTAAAGGACAGAATAAGATCCCTTGTAGGTCCACAAGAGCCTCTCCTATCCATCGTTAGGAGGCGCAAGCTCGCCTGGTTCAGTCACATCATGAGACACAACACCTGGCCAAGACCATCCTACAATGCACAGGTGAAGACGGAAGGAAACAAGGACGGCAAAGAAAGATCTGGGTAGATGACATCAAGAAATGGGCTAACTTACCAGTAAGCGTGGAGACATCGCGGCAGATTCGTCATCAATGTCCCCCCCGACGCACACACCGGACATGGGACTGAGTGAGTGAGTGACTCCTAATTGCCCTTAACGACAGTAGATGCGCATTAATTTGAGGTGAAACTCAATATTTAATTATTCTATTTACATTCTGTATGCAAAAAGCAGAATATATTGATTATAAAAGGCGCACTAACTTAGGCGATAATAATCATTATCTCTGTAATTATATCATCACCCCGGTCCGGAAAAAAATTTAGTTCGAAAAAAATGCAATTCATTTCCGTTTGCACCATCGTGTAGAGCAGGTCTCGAGGACTTGAAAAAATATAGCATACGAAATAATCCATCGAGCTAATCAAAAGTTACTGATACTTATTGATTTTTTCTAATTTTTGCGAAATAAAACTGATTTGATGCATTGTTAAAAAAATGCAATCAATTTTTTTTATGTTAGCTTGTTTAGGACGCCAAGGACAACGCGGAAATCAAGTTTGCTGAAAAATTGATCGAGCTAATCAAAAGATATTTACATTTATTGATATTTTTTCATCGATTTTTGAGCTATTTTATGAAAAAAATTGATTTAAGTCACTGAAATCAAAATGCAATCCAATTTTATTCACACGAATTTGTCCAGTACGCTCTGGAGAACACAAAAGTCAAGTTTGCTGAAAAATTGATCGAGCTAATCAAAAGTTAATTACATTTATTGATTTTTTTCATCGATTTTTGAGCTATTTTATGATCTAGTTTACTATTCAGAATGCAGTAACTTGTTTTATTGGCAGCCATTCTCCCATGGGTGAACCGTTCGTGAAGTTGATGAATGTATCCCCTTATCATTTTCCATTGTTTTTGCTATCATCAACTTTACTCGTGCTACGATGCCACCTGATTAGCATGAAGTCGCATATCTTAAAAACAGATCTCTGTATCAGTGTGTGTGTGATCTTCAACAATATCGAATACAATACTCTCGTATGCGGCGCTCATCGACAAGCGAAACTCGCAGTCCTTAACTGACGACAGCAAACTTTCTTTGTTGTTATGTAATAACGGATGATCGTAATTGTTGCGTAATCACGGACGAATAAACATTGTAAACAGTGTTCATTGTAAACAATTTGCAAGTGCAGTCTATGTTACAATCAAGGGCGAAATCTCTGAACTTTTGATAATAATCTGCTTACCTCTTGCTAGAGTAACTATAATTTTTCCAGTTAAACGATGAGTCACAGGGTCTCTGCTCCACAGGAATTGCTCACAGATGTTCCCGCACATCGAAATTGGAAAACACGCTGACAAGCTTTTCCCCAAAATCAAAGGAAAAGTTATGCAGTACAATCCTCAAGGATCGCAGCAGGCAAGAAGGGTCACTGCACCGAATTCCCTTGTCAACAACAAGTGGCAAGAATCTTGAGGTGTCTCTGTTCCGTGAGCCGTGATCAGATGAAGAAGTCATGTCCTCCGAAGAATTATGCAGACTTCAAGTTGGCACAAACCTATCAGGTAAGTTTCTCTCGGTTACAAATTTCATATGTAACAGATAAATTCATTTTCAATGAAAAAAAATAAAGAAGCAAAGTAATAAGTCAAAGTAAAGCAAAACAGACATATTTTCACTTTTCATTTCAGGAAATCAAGTTAGCTCCATCGCTTCGACAATAGGCAGAAGATTTGGACGCAAGTCTGTTGAGTCATATTCGCGTGAGAAACTGGCGGAAATGGGTAGACAAATGGAGGACCATTTCCATGCAATAGACGGAGTATTTTTTGAGTCAACCGGCTCTAATATGGTCAAAATAATCGAACGATCAATTGTCATAGCAAAAGACTGCAATGATGTTATTGATAAAATTCTTGCGGCAAGAGAGATAGATCCATCAGACTGCTTGATAAAAATTGGAGTCGATGGGGGTCAGGGCTTTTTTAAGATTTGTCTTTCGATATGTGATTCCACGGGAGAGGCAGAAACACAGTATGGAGCTGCGACTGGTGGTGTAAAGGGTCTGATAATTCTCGCGATGATTCCTAACATAAGTGAGACCTATGCTAATGTGGCGACCGTATTTGAGGACATCAACATCCCATTCAACCACACCTTCTTGTGCACCGATCTCAAGTTGGCAAACTTGATCGTTGGGATCGGGGCACATAGCTCAACATACCCATGTTGTTATTGCGAAAGCTCTCCAAGGGACCAGTGGATCACAGCTCCATTGCGCACCTTCAGGAGAATTCGGGAGCTGGAATCTCGCAGAAATGCTATGGAGAAGGGAGGAGTCGGACCATCAGACCCTCGTTTTTTCAAGAGTGTGCAACATGAGCCACTCATTAATTGCAGTGACGACACTAAAGTCTTGGAGAGAGTACCACCTCCGGAGCTCCATCTATTAATGGGAGTAGTCAATCATGTTTACAGACAAATGCACCAGGTACGTCTAATTATTATAGAACTGAAAACTTGATAATCATGTCTATTTATTTGCAGGTATGGAGTGATGTGGACAGGTGGCCAACCAGTCTGCACTTGAATAAAACTGGCTACCACGGTGGGGATTTCATTGGTGGTGACTGTATGAAACTTTTACGCAACGTGGATATGTTGGCCAGCATGTGCCCACTGCCGATTGTACCCTTCGTGGAATCCCTTCGCAATTTTCATCAAGTTGTTGTGTCTTGCTTCGGCATGAAGCTACATCCCAATTTTCGTGAGCATCTGGCTAGGTTCACAACCAGCTATCGTGACCTCGGCATCAGTGTTACTCCAAAAGTGCATATAGTAACTGCACATATAGGTGATTTTTGTGAGCAAGTGAACTCTGGCTTGGGCCCTTATTCGGAACAAGCTTCCGAAAGTGTGGACGCAGTTTTCCAGAATTTCTGGGCTAAGCGACTTGTCAAAAACATTGACAATCCTACATATTCTGACTCATTATTGAAATCGGTGGTTGAGTTTAACAGCAAGCATATTTGAATCTTTCCGTTAACATTGTTCAGATATTGCAATTCGCTTTAAAAACTGATTTCTTAATTAACATTTCCTCAAACATTTTTGATATGCAGATGAGTGTTCTACTTTTCTTTGACTATATAGTCACTGGTTAACGATTCAAAGGTTTCAGTGTAAATACGACAAATTTGATTTGGTTCATGGCATCAAAAATTTCTGTGAGATAAATAAATAGGCTATATTACTCAAGGAGCAATTTTTGATCGAATGATTCATAATAAATGGTTGAATATTAAAGAATATTTCATGCAAATACACCTCACTTGAAAAATACGGGCATGTATTGCTAGATATCACCGACTTATTACCATTGCTCCCAATATGGCTGCATTAAATCAAACATTTTCTAAAAGTTAAAAGAAAGAAATTTTCAATAGTTGTCAATAACATCAGCTCGTCAAATACATTCCTACACTGACTTCTTTCCTGCTTATACTCAAAACTTGACAACATGAATAAAATTGGATTGCATTTAACTTTAACAACTTACATCAAAAAATGCTTAAAAAATGCAAAAAAATCAATAATGTAATTAACTTTTGATTACCTCGATCAATTTTTCAGCAAACTTGACTTTTGTGTTCTCCAGAGCGTACTGGACAAATTCGTGTGAATAAAATTGGATTGCATTTTGATTTCAGTGACTTAAATCAATTTTTTTCATAAAATAGCTCAAAAATCGATGAAAAAATATCAATAAATGTAAATATCTTTTGATTAGCTCGATCAATTTTTCAGCAAACTTGATTTCCGCGTTGTCCTTGGCGTCCTAAACAAGCTAACATAAAAAAAATTGATTGCATTTTTTTAACAATGCATCAAATCAGTTTTATTTCGCAAAAATTAAAAAAAAATCAATAAAAATCAATAAGTATCAATAACTTTTGATTAGCTCGATGGATTATTTCGTATGCTATATTTTTTCAAGTCCTCGCGACCTGCTCTACACGATGGTGCAAACGGAAATGAATTGCATTTTTTTCGAACTAAATTTTTTTCCGGACCGGGGTGCATAGTTATAGTTATGTATACTATAATTATCCATAATCTCTCTATACATTCTCTCCCGCACCTAATTGGCCAAAGTTGATAGATTCGCTTGCCACCACCTATTCTTCTTGACAATTTGACATCGATGAAATGCGCATACATCATTATTTGATGCTCTTAAAAGACAAGAAAATGTGTGGAACTTATAAAATGCTTCCGAAATATATTCAATAAAAATTGATAGACATTCTGCGACTTGAACATTTGTGAACAATACTAATTAACAATACTTGCACCGGTTTCGGCTATTAGCTTGATGAATAAATGAAAAAGAAATTTAATTTAAAAACAATTTCACTGCGCCTCCGGGGTTATGTGGATAAATTGCAACCTCTCGTCGATAGTACCTTAACTCTGGTCTGGGCCCAATGGCAACGGAGAATGCCCTACTGGCAGGCGTTGTCCTCCCTCTCCGTGGTTGAAGGATAGCTACAATGGCGTCGAACTTGAACCTTGGCTAGGTCATGCTTGTAGCTAGTGATAGTAATGGGAGAAGGAACCTCCGACTTCAAACCACCTGTTTTGGAAACTCGTCCCTTCCCTCCCAAGGAGGAAGTGAAGTGAGAGCACCCACACTTTATTTCGATACTTGCAAACAATTTATGGAATGTCATAAACAAGTAAAATTGATAGCAACACTGCTAATGAGACCACAGACCGACGTCCTCGGTTGGAGAGTGCTGGTGCGGAAGGGTACCTGCAATCTTCAACACTCAACAGGCTACTGTCTTCAAATTCAGATTGAAGACTAACATGAAAATCGCTACTTGGAATGCGCAGACGTTATTCCAGCCACGAAAATTGGAAGCTCCTGTGGTTGCGACAATAAATCACGTCAGCGAAAATTACTAAGAAGTTGTAAAGTCCCCAGACAACTATATCTACGTTTGAATATTTCCAATAGCTTGCCACCGGAAAATCTCAGTTCCCAAATCAAGCAATGTGCAACAGTCACTTAGAATACATTTATACTTTCTTAGAGATTTACTAAATGTACATGGTTCTGACTGGAGTAGAAAATCATAACTTGGAAGAGCAAATAATAGTTATAATTCAATGACACAGTTCGCAGCAGCAATTTTGATAAAATGTGGTATACAAAGTACGTGCATGTCTGTACAGCCTCAGTCATGATCTCTGTAAAAGAGCATTTCCACTAAGCTGCAAAATTGGTCGTTGTTAATAGAATCTGAGAGCGATAAACAATTGGGAATATTATTTACATTTATTGTGATATTCAAATTTGCTATTAGTTCTTCGAATTTTCATATATTGGTCTCAAATCAAAACTTTAGGTATTAAATTCATTTAACATAACCTAATCTTCTAATATGTGAGGGTAAATTGTAATGACATGAAAAATGTTGCTAGAACATTTTTAATCCTGCCCTGGGAGTGCAGGATAAATTTCATAGAAATTTTCGCATAATCACGATGGGTATGGGACATTTGCCATAGATTTAGAAGACAAGCAATTCTATGAAGCCAGTGGGCAAGATAGTCGCAGAAATCTGTGGCCAGATTTCTACATTTTCTTGCCCTTCTAGCTTCATGGAATACCTGTTATCCGGCAAAACATTGTTTTTTATAAAGCCAAGTGATTTCCTACTAACATGGACGTTTGATGCATATTATAATGAATGAAATTGATAAAGCAACAAAAAACGTGCACGCTATAAAGGATGCACAACAGCTTTATAACAATATTTTTGATAATAATTCATGTTCTTGCACTTATGCTAGGAGCATATTCTTGATTGAAACATGATATTGATAAAGTTTGAAATGTGAAAATACTGGTCTAAATGTTTTTCGAATGATGAAAAAGTAAAATGAACTTATTATGACTAACGTTCATCAAAAAAGTCAGGAGTGACGATGATACTACCACATAACTGAAATAGTAATGCTGGAAAAATAGTTTCAGCCAGTTTTAGCCGAAAAATGGTGGCAAAAGCTGGTGGTTTTTACCAGGTTTTTACCGGTTTTTACCAGGTGGTAAAAACCAGGGTGGTTTTTACCGGCCAACCCTGGTATCAAGTGATATAATCAACTGACTATGAAAATCTCAGAGCTTGCTATCAAAAATTAAGAAATTCTGTATTAAAGACCTCATTTTCAAGTGATTTGTCGCATGAAAAACATCGGATTATTACTTCGTTGATCAAATATAGTCTGCTGCCAACAAAATTACAAGAGTTACATAAGAAGCATGGCTTTCCATGCTTACATCGACCGACGCTGTGCTCTTGTGGTAGTGTTCGCTATGCATCCGGGAGAGCTGGGATCAAACCTTGGTGAAGTCAAAACTAATTAGCCGTTTAGAATAGGTACAGTCTGCATTCTTGCCAAGCACTTGGCACAATAGAATGGGGGAGGGTAAGATAAATAAAAACTCGGCCACATGGAAGAGAGGCGTACGCCTAATGTGGTTCTGAGTATAAACAAGGTTTATTTGTTTATTGTTTTTTCCAAAATATTGTGGTTAACTCATGTCAAAATTTGGCTGTGAAAAGTCATGGTCATACTAATGAGTGAGATTTTTTCATTTTAAGAAAACGATACAGTTCTCATTTAGAAGTTCGCTTCATGAAAATGTTCAGTTTTTGAAATGTCAAGTAGACTGCAAGTCAAAGGAAAGAGTTTCGCTCGTGTCAAAGTGAGGATGCTAGTGCAGACACGATGCCCAATTCCTAAGTTGCAAAGTCATTGTATTACCGATTATATATCTCCAACCATACTCAAGAACATATAACGTTCTCTGTCCGTTCAAAATGCAGATTTTGCTACAACGAGGCTTGTTATGACCTTGAAGAGTGGTGCTATAAGCCAATTTGCAGGGAAGCCAAGTTCCCCACCTCCCACCGATGTCTCCGTCCATACAGGACCTGAAATCACTGAATCACGTCATAATTATCCCTATCATGAGAATGTTCTGCGGTAAAAAACCAAGATTTCAAGATTCATTCAAGCTGAAAATTTAAATCTGACACTCATCATTTTAATTTGAATCTTGAAAGTACTTACCTATGGGGACGTGCAACTTCAGTCTCTCTCATATCGTCTAGTGAAAGCCCATTCCAGTTAGATGTCAGACTATAATCTCCACGACTGTCGATCATGAGCTTGAGGTCAAGATCGTCCATTTCCAGACGACCGACAGGAATGAGGTCCATATCAAGTATACGGTCTGTCGCCTAAACAGAAACATTCAGTTAGCCAAGTCAAAAAATACAATAAATGAGATAAATTAGGTCACTTAAAATCCATAAAATATTCACTATCAAAAGTTATCGATGATTCGAAATGTCAACATGTTTACTATTGATCTCATTTATTACAAGAAATATGTGAATAGCGTCCCGATATCAAATTTCACACACTTTCAGCTTAATAATGACGTTGAGCAAACATTTTTCTGCAATAACGCTTCAGATTTCCCCTTCTTCCCAATGTCACTGATAAGTTTGTCTTCAAACAAAAGTGTCTTATTTGATAGACAGTAGATCGAAGCGAACTGATTTTCTCTATAACTTCCATATGAAGTCAATAGGGTCACTATCTTTTCGATTAAATCATGTTGACAGATGAGATGGGAATATTGCCCGCAAAGCAACAAATGGATTTTAGTTTGTTTAACTTTTTAGCTCAAATGGTTAAGTCAAACTTTTCAAGCTGAAGATTACATTTGCAAACACGCCAATGACCTCATCCGAAACAGAAATGCTAGGGAGTTTTGACACAAAGCTTCCAGAAATGTTGCGGCTTTCAAAATATCAGGAGTCAAAAACCGATAGAAGAGAAATATTAGAAATATGTCAGTCGAACAGCTTCATGTTATCAATATTCTTCAATAGGTCATCTTGAAACGCGAGTGATTTCTGTGACTCCAGTATTGAACATAGCGCGGATCTCTTTCTAGAGCCAGTGGAGTTTTACTGACTATCAATTTATATAATGAGATGCGAATCACAGAATTCCTTTCGAGAAAACCTGAAACTTTGTAGCCTGTTGACGGTTGTATTGTGATGTACGAGTATGACAGAATACAGCAGATTTCAACCAAATGAAGACGTGTCTGGTATAAGTTGAGAAGGAGTGAATTGTGTTGATAGAAGCAGCATCGCATATCTCGGTTGAACTCTGAATAATCCACATTTGACACACAAATTGAACGATGCTGTAGATCTCATTGTACCATCATGAGAAACTTATCCATTCCAAACCGGAGAGAAGAAACATTTACATGATTAAATTCACAAATTACTTAGTGAGTGATGAATTTTACTTACCGACCTACAGTCCACTATATCTAGGACTATTCCGTTGATGTGAGCAATGCCAGTAAAGGTCCAACACGAAGCTGAATCATCAACGATATCGGAGTCATCGTATTTTCTGTCATAATCCACTCGGTCTGAAAGTGAAAAACATACATAAAGAACAGCTTGCAAAAACCTATTGGAAATAGGTGACTCTCTTGAACAAATCCTTGTGAATCCAATGAAACAGTAATTTGTACCCGAATTGATCATGAAAAATCTGAATAACTGCCGTGTAATTTGCCGTGGCAGATTTCAACAAATTATTTTACTTTAAAGAAATATTTGTTCTACGTATTGGCTGATGTTTGACAAATAAATGTGAATAAACGAAACTGTTTCCTTTCCTTTGAATGATGACACCTAAAATTAGTTGTTCTAGCATGCTAATTTCTCATTATAATAAATATTGTAATTTGCAAGTCTTCCAACAGGTGCCCGTATGGAAATGATTTAATGAGTTCATATTACGGTCTTTAGCTAGCAATTTTGTTCAATCGGTGATTTCAAGTCCAATGATTAGTATTGTTTAATAGATTTTGCCAAATTTCAGGTGAACTGTGAGATGATTAGCCCACATGAGATGCCGGGCCGACGTTTACCTACGTCCAACACTCGCAAACGAGGGTAATGGGCGAAAAGTCGTGGAGAGAGTGAGGTTATCAAAATAAATTCATTATGCATTTTTATACAGTCATCTTACACTTAATGTCAAATTTTGTGAAATTACTGGATACTAAATCTATTCTTTCTGAATTTGTCAACTATGTGCTCATAGATATCTTGCTACCTTTTAAATTATCCCATCAGTTATATTTCGCTTGTAACAATATTAAGATTTTGAGCTTGCGACAAGGTTATACTCCTAATATAGTTATACTCCTAATGAGAAAAACTTGCAGACACATCTTAAGATTTTGATGGCCAGGCATCCTATAGAAATTACCGGTCGGCCGGTCAGCCAACTGATTGGGCTGAGAAAAATATTAGCTGAGCAAGCCAGATATATGATGCACGCACAAGCTCACTAGGTATATGAATGAAGAGATTCAGGATCTTTGAATGTTGAGCTCTTCAGTTTATTTAAAATTCTTTAATAACTAGAATGATAAAGGAAATCAATGCCGTAAATAATATTCATGTTGTCTTCCAGTAAATGACAATATTAAGCAAATTCTTTTATAGACTACATTATCAATAGAAATCAGGAAACATACAAAAATCCAAAAACACCATGATATAGAAAAATGCATTGAGTTCTCGCTTTGTGTCCTCATTGTCCTATAGGGTCATCAGTCTATGAAGACTACCATAATTCTGCTAATGTCCGCTCTATAATATTCAACCCGCGCACACGGGATGCAATGTGCGAGGTTCATAGGTGGGCCACGCTTTCCGCGATGCAGGGTCGGATAATCCCGCTACCACCACTTTAGGAAAGAACCTGTGTGAAAATCCTATATAACTTTACATATCAGGTTCTCTTGACTCTATGATGAATTTGCCCCAAATGGCGCCCATATGAGTTGGCACTCCGCAATCTTTCTAATTATCAACAGCACGGCAAAGATATGATAAATATACGCACACCATCCTGTTGCGTATTACTTCAGCATGCTAAGTCATTCCAGACCTTTTAAGTTAGTTTGGGCCATTCTGACCGTGCTGACGAGCCCTTGTATGGCGAAACGCAGCTTCTACGGCTGCCAAGGAATTAAGTGTTTAAATTGCTCAAGTTTGAGGACATTTTTTATTTTATCCCTAAGCGACCCGACACTCTGTAATCTCTCTGGCTATTAGCGTCCCCATTGAATGGTATGTAGACAAACTCGGAACTGTTAATTCAATTACCATCTTTCAAGATGCAAGCAAGTCAATATCCGCAAGTTCACATGAAACAAATTGAATGAAAATGATGAATCAATGTTGGTTAGAAGATTTTTGACGTAGTCTAGAATATTTATTATTTAGATATAGGATGCTAGGAAATAGTGAATAGCACACAAACTTGGGTATACCACTGTTATGTCAAGGTTAACAAAACATGATATTGTTATACTTACAGCTACTACGTCTTATACTTGAGGCATAAATAATGTAAAAGAGAATAGTTGTGGGCGGTCCATGTCATTAGGTTGATATCAGTTTGCCTCATCATTAGCACTTACTTTCAAGAATAATTATATAATTTTGAGAGCAATAATAGCTGTTAAATCATGAAATCTTACTTTCACGAACGTTTTAATTAATCAACTATTCATTGCAAAAATGATCCTACGAGTCAATCACATCACCGTGCTTATATGAGTATAAGAAGAATTATTAAATGTTGAGGTGCAACCTTAGCTAAAAGATAAGAGGAGACCTGAAAAGTTGCCATTTCACTAAATATCAGAAATCATCAGTTGGCATATAATCTGCTATGTAAATGCTCATCAATAGCTTGCAGCGAACTTGTAACGGCGCATAAGTAAATCTAAAAATGTTTTCCTTCATGCTAAAAATATAGCATATAAATATTTGCAGAAAATACCTTAATATATTTCGCTAATTTTCGAAATAAATGATCTACCCATTAAAAACACCACTACAGATGTATACAGTTTATGTTAAGAACAACGAACAAGAAGGGTTAATGTTGACTTGAGGTAAGTCATGAATAATCAAACAGACACGGAAAGTTCTTAACTCACATAAACCTATTAGAGAGCATCACCTCACCATTCATGAAAACATCAGTAACTTACGTCGGAGATTTCGAGCTCTAAGTAAAACTGATTTGTGAGAAGCTGTAAAACAAATCATAACAACTAATTAAGCTGAATATCCGGGTGAATCCGTTCAGTCTGTTAAAATTCGACACTTTCGATAACATGATGACCAGCACTGCAGTGAGAAATAAGAGAACATGCCAAATGGGTGTAGTGAGGCCAATTCAAATTAGATGCATTATGATCCCTATATAGCATTTTAGAATGAAAATCATCTGGAAAGCAGATGATCATTCAGCTCAGATTAATCATACTATAAACCCTGACATCATCGCGCCGAAAGAAGGTTAAATAGTCTCTTCGAAAGCCTTAATAGGATGCAAACTGCTTGTATTCAATACAGGTCAAGCTACATTTTGTTGCTTTGAAATATTTCTTCTTCTTCAATCGGCCTAATTGAAAAATCATCTACCAACAATACATACATCAATCAAAGCAGTTATGAATATAATTTCGTTTCCAAATTGCTTCTTTTAGGTGTAATTCGTCTTAACAGTTTATTGAATCTCTAATTCTCAACTATACACAGTTCATCTACGTCTGAGCATTGAGGGATTTACTAAATGATTGCAGATAAATACTAGTAAGTAAATCTACACCACTCGACCGACCTCCCCCACCCCCCCTCCTGTCAGACTACGGCGTCGGCCCTAGTCCGCCACCTGGTTGCTTCGAGTCCGACTCCCCCCCCTGGAACGACGGCGTTGCCAGAGGTTGTTCGTGGTGCGCTCACCAGGTTGGCGTGGTGTGCCGGCCAGGTTGGCGTGGTGTGCCGGCCAGGTTGGAATGGTGGAATTTCGGTGCGAGACCACTCCCATCGTGTTTCTCGTCAAAAGTTGGGTTAACAAAATTTTTTCAACCCCCCCTCGGCAGCGATCTTCTAATTTTGGTTCTAGTGGTTGGATTTTGTCTTATAGATACTCATTTGAAAGAGGAGAAAAAACTGCTCAATGACATTTTTGTTGCGAGTCAATCCGATCAGCCGTTCAAAAGTTAGAGCTGTTACAAGATTTCACGTCGGACCTCACCTGAAAAAATCCTAAGTGTCAGAGTGACTTTGTATGGGAAAATTTTTTTTCCAAAGTGTCGAATTTCGACCTGGGACCCTGACCAAAGTTTGTTTCATCAAATTTCACCGACCCCCCCTCGGCAGCGATCTTCTAATTTTGGTTCTAGTGGATGGATTTTGTCTTATAGATACTCATTTGAAAGAGGAGAAAAAACTGCTCAATGAAATTTTTGTTGCGAGTCAATCCGATCAGCCGTTCAAAAGTTAGAGCTGTTACAAGATTTCACGTCGGACCTCACCTGAAAAAATCCTAAGTGTCAGAGTGACTTTGTATGGGAAAAATTTTTTTCCAAAGTGTTGAATTTCGACCTGGGACCTTTACCAAAACATTTTTCATCAAATTTCTCCGAACGGTAGGGGGGAGGGGGGTCAGTGAAAAGTGATGAAAAAAGTTTTGGTAAGGGTCCCAGATTGAAATTCGGAAGTTTAAAATTTTTCAAAATTGTCACCACACTGGAGCTCCCACACTTAGGAATTTTTTCACTTGTGGCATGTTACATGGCCATGTGCTGACCCACCCACTTCCCGTGGTCATATGAGAATGCTTCAGGTGTCATATGATAGAAAATGATGAGACGAATCGTTTGCAACAAACCGCATGTCGCTACGATGAATACTTTCGGAGATAGAGCCATTTTAAGTTTTCTTCTGAGCATATAAACCCCCGGCAACGTTAGTCTGATCACTTCATCGAAAGACGAGGTAAGCGACGGTCGTCGCTCTGAGCTCCCGATATCGGGTGTTTCAAAGGACTCTATCTTTTGAAGTAGGCAAGCTATCTTCTTACTTCAAAGTTTGAGTGATAGAGTTTCATTATGTCTTTACTACTGATAAATTTTTTAAAAGTAGTATGAGTAGTAAAAATGTGGAATTTTTTAAAAATTCTTAATTTTCAGTTTTTTCAAAGTTTTAACATGTAGTCTGAGGTTTTCAAGTATGCTGAGTTCAAATCTGCTATCAGATTTGAAATTTAACTAAGTCTAAGGCAGCTTTGAGGGGCTAGATCCCAGCTACTGATCACTACCTTTGACTCGGCGTTGCTGTTACCACTTCGGGGCAGTGACAATGATGTCTTCAGCTGTAAATAGCGGGTATCGGGGAAGATCTTTCACTTCCCTAGTGATCGGTACAAGGCCTTCGGGCTGTAGACGGGATCGAGTGTCACTCACTATACTCAAATCTATAATTCGTCACTAAGTGTAATGCTTTAGGAATATGACTGTACTGCATGATTCCAAACTTATACAAATTTCATTATGTTACAGTTAACCATGGCAAACGACAAGAATCGCAAGTTCCATATAAAAATATGTATATGTGGGCGAATCAATCGCAGTGCGGACGCCAAGGCACATGTTAAGAAGGCGGGCACTGACCACATGATTATCCTGAGTAGGGTTGGGTGTGTGAAGTGTAGGGTGTTGAAGGGAGTTGAGGATGAGGTGAAGTTTTACCGAGTGCATGCTGATTGTGTTGGAGGTTTGGTGAATGACCATCGATTCACCAAGTTGATTGTTGAATAGAGGGAGCGAATGTTGAAGATAGAGCGAGACGCCAAGGTGGAGAATGTTGTGGAGAGTGATGAGGTGAAGAAAGCTGTTGCTTCGTTGGAGGCTGAGATTCAGCGAAAGAGAGTGCTTGAGAGTGATGATGAGGATGCTGTGGATTTAGATAGGGAGCGTGTGAGGAAGCGTGTGAGGAAGTTGAGCTCTTCTTCCTCGGAGGTGTCCAACATAGTTGTTGAGGACCCCCCGCAGAGCTCATCTTCCCCAAAAGTGAAGAGTGGTGGGATTTGCGTGCAGTCGGCGAGGTGGATGAAGGATGTAGAAACAAGGCATGTGTCGCAGCAGATGGCACATGATTTGTTAGAAAATAAATATGAAAGTTTGAAGAAGGTGAAAGACGAAGTCGTGAATGAGTTGGATGAGTTGAAAAAGAAGGATCTGAAGTCGAAGGAGGTAGCGGATGAGAATATCAGAATGAGGCGTAGTGTGACTGATTTGAAGAAGAAGACGCGAGAGTTGGAAGAGAAGAATGATGACTGTGAGAAGAGGGCGAGTGCTGCAGAGAGAAGAATGAGAGATGCAGAAGCGAAGTTTGAGGAGATGATGAAGGAGATGACTGTGTTGAGAGCGAGGAATGTTGAGTTGGAGAGGAATGTGGCTCGGCGGGGTGATGAGAGACAGGCGTTTGAGAAGTTGGAGCGCATGAGGGATGAGTGGAATCGTTTGAATGAGGATAGGTTGTTTGAGTTTCACATCCCTATTCGGGATAATCATTTGGACGGCCAGGTCATTGTAAATAAAGACCTTGATGACTCGATCATCTGCTATAGCGGGCACCCCCAAAGGAAATGCCTACACGCCACACTCCGAGTGCGTGGGCACTTGACCACCTTTTCTGTTAGGAAGCGCGCGAAACTACCCAAGGATGGCTAACTTGGTAAGTGAAAAGCAAATAAGATAGTATATCCTATTCTAATACATATAATTTTCATTGCAGATCTTTTCCCTGCCTTCACCACTGCCTTCACAGAACGAACCAACGGCTCTCATAAGGGCCACCAAGGGGCAAGACATGATAGAACCTCCACTCAGTTTGCCCTGGGCAGTCTTCAGACTGGCGAATACTATCATTAAGTTGAATCTGCTATCAGTCAACTTGAACGTTGCGTCGCGTTAGAGGGGTATATAAACCACTACCTCTCATTCCATTTCATTTCAATCATGCAGACGCCGAACACTCAAGTCAGCTCTCCTGACCAGCCTCGGTTAAAGCCGAGAAGTTTATTTCGCGAGTTTCAGCGAGCTGACGAGCGAAAAAAGATTTATAACAATCTGGCACGGATAGGTGCATCGCAGTTTAGCGATGATGATACGACTGAGTGGGACTACATACCATCCCCAACTACTCAGTCGGTATCAGTAGAGGTCGATGCTGCTACCATGGAGAGAGTCAAAGACTCTCTCAGCAGAATCGGCCTGAAGTATGATGGCTGATGACGGTCACGAGAACGAACCAACGGCTCTCATAAGGGCCACCAAGGGGCAAGACATGATAGAACCTCCACGCGGTTTGCCCTGGGCAGTCTTCAGACTGGCGAATACTATCATTAAGTTGAATCTACTATCAGTCAATTTGAACGTTGTGCAGTCGATTGCTATCCCTGAAGCATTCTGATTCGCTGTTGAGCAATTCATTGTTGAAAACCCTATATAAGCCAGAAGATTGTAGCGCTTCTCATTCAATTTTAAGTCACGATGGAAGCAACATCTCCTGCTAGTACCATTCCCGACTTCATCATCCTCGACGAGTGGGATGAAGAGGATGAGAAGTAGTGTGAGAAGAAGGGGAAGATCATGAAGATCATTTGGACGGATGAGGTGTGGACTCCAAATACCACTCGCATCCGAAAGGTGCCAGATGCACCACCACGACTTAGGCGGTATAGGGTATACGAGAACCTAACTGTCATACCTATTGACTATTCAAGCCAATAGTCAACTTGTCACCGAGAACGAACCAACGGGCTTGATAAGGGCCGCCATGGGGCAAGACATGATAGAACCTCCACGCGGTTTGCCCTGGGCAGTCTTCAGACTAACGAATACTATCATTAAGTTGAATCTGCTATCAGTCAACTTGAACGTTGCAAATGAAGTTCGGTGTAATACTTCCTTTCGACGGGCGTTCCTGTAAAGGGCGGCGGTGAAACCCGTAGCTATGTATACCGCAAAGGACATTCGGCAATGGTCAATCTTGTTAAACCTCTCTGCGTCATGTTTGCAAGTGATTGCCTCTGTCTCAACGTAGTATGCATTCGCGCCAGGGTGACATTTAGCCAAATGTCGAAGGTTGCCTTATAAACTTTCCATTGCATACGTTATGAGAACCATGAGTTCTACCTGTCTCTATCAATGAGACGAATTGATGAATGGAATGAAATGGGAGGACACTCACGCGCCACACGCAACATAACACACTTCTCTCTTCCGTAGTCTAACAAGCTCTTTACACATGGATCGCAGTCGATTGCTATCCCTGAATCATGTAAGCTATCTTAATTTTATTTAACACTATTTCAGCTACCATCATCACCCATGTGAAATGTTATAAGATTTGCAAGTTAAACTAAGTGTGCTACTATTTCCAAATGAAAAAGTATACATGGTTAAATCATCCACTGAAGCCCCATTCAAGTAAGTCAGTATGAAAGCAAAGATAATACGAAATAAAAATTTATTATGGCATGTATTTCAAAAGGTCTTCATCGTCAATATCGTCCCAGAGTCTGACTTCACACAGATCACAAAAACAGTTCACTTGCTTCAATCGTTCTTCTACCGCGAGCCTCACTTTGTCGATGTACTCCCACTCCGCCATAGTTCGTGGCTGGGAGTTAGGGGTGTACCATTCCCATAATTGATGTAGGAATTTGGTGCTGGTGATCTCCATCACATCATCAGCATCGTACTGCAGATACTTCCACCTCACGCCTGTCAAGTCGGGACACTCCTTCTCACATACACTCTCCTCTTCGTCGTCCGCTGGTAATGTCAACTTTCTAATGTTGTCGAGTCGGTATACTTTCTCCACCTTCCCCTTCGTTGGAGCGTTTGGTGCAACGAGCGCCTTTGGCGATGAGCATGAAGAAGAGAACTCCAATGTAGTGTTCGGTGTTGTCGGAGGGCTTGTCATGTTGACTGTGAATAATAACTTTGAAATGTTTTCTAATTCTTAAGTATAAACAAGCAACCAATCAGGTTGAACAGCCAATGAATGATGAATATGAAAGTATATATGCAAAGTGACATTCGTGTCATTTCACTCTGTCTTTGAGACGTGTAAGTGAAGTGTTCTCTAGCGAATTCTATATTTGAGGCGTATAAGTGAACTGCTCTCTAGTAAATTCCAAATTTGAGACGTATTATTTGAGTGAAGTCTCTATCTTGTTGAAGAATCAATCTTAAACATAATTTCCTTGAAATGGTAAGTTGAAGATTTCCTCTCTCATCTCCCTCAAACGTGTGGCTAATAGCATCTTCCTCAATTTCAGGCATCTACTTCATCACCAAAGCCCTCCCTTCTCGAGGAAAGTTTAGAGCTGTTGAGTGAAGGTAGTGAAGGTAGGTTGTAACAATACACTGAGACTTTAACAGAGATGATAGAATGATTTCTCTTTCAGGTGATGTTAGTTCCAGCTCAGGACTCTCGCGACAAGGCAACGAGTGGGAATGTGCTGACTGCGGACATATGTTTACAATATGTCTCCTTCGACACATCAAACAACGTGTGTGTCAACGCAAAGCGGCATCAGTCTCCGGAGGTGAAGTTGATTCTGACGATGACATCTCCTTTCCTTGCGATTTGTGCCCTCTTTCTTTCGATAGCCCCTTTCAGCGATCTTCGCACAGACTTCAACGCACGCATGCAAATGATCACTACACCAACGGTACCTCTACAATCTCCCTCATTAATGTTTCCCATAGTCATTTAGTACGCGACTACTGCATGGAGTCCCATACTCAAATAGTAGATTTTCCTGAGTGGCTACTTCAAAATTCTAACATTATCGAAGCGCTCTTCAACAATTTAGACAATTTTAGAATGAAGGCGCTCATCTACCTCAAACTAAAATATATTAAAATAGATTTTCAAACGGGTCAAGTGACGGAGAGAATACAGTTTCATGTTCCTTCCTCTTCCGCAACCGAAGTTGTAGACTGCGAGTCTTGGCTAAATTTCCATATTCAATGTTTAAAATCAAATGTAGAGAAGTTCAATCAGCGCGACAGCGCTCTCATTTTTGATGGCGTGGACTCAGCCATATTCAAAATTTCCCTATTAGAAAGTCATGCAGCTCGAGGCACATTTAAACTACCAAAAACGTTGTATAATAAGAAAGCTGTCATCAATGTCGATTGTAAATCGCAGTGTTTCAAATATGCCGTCCTATCCATTCTCCACTATAATGATATCAACGCGCATCGAGATCGCACCTATAGCTATAGACAGTGGGAGGATGAACTAGACTTTGAAGGTTGTTATAGTGACAACATGAAAATCAAAGATGTAGAAACGTTCGAGAAACATAATCAGATTAAAATTGTCTTTCACGTGTGGGAGAAGGGGTTGAAGGGTGCCCGCTATAATTCACGTTCAACTTGTTATGAACGTGTAGTCAACCTCTTATTAGTAAAACAAGATGATAGCGAAGAATGGCACTACTGTGGTATTCCCAAAATCTCTCGCTTGTATACACACTTGGGACACTCTAAAAGTGGTGAACATTTTGTATGCGACCGCTGCATCCGCTCCTTTTGGAGTAAACATAAATTTCTAAGTCACTATGAATGGTGCAAGCGGGGTAAATTACAAATGGAACGCATGCCCAAAGACAAAATCTTTTCACATAGAGAAAATGGCGATGAACTAAGTCCTCTTCGTGTCATTTACGCAGACATAGAATGCTATATCGATGATATCATCCACAAGCCAGCAGCCATTTCCTGCTATGAAGTGTGGCATGACCATTTCCAAAATAGAAAAAATAAAATGCACGTCTGGCAAGGTCAGGATTGTATTTACCAATTCCTACAATTCCTCGAACAGGCTGTAAAATTTCAACAAAAGTATGATGGTGAACTCTATCGCAGATCATTGCATATGACAGCAGATGATCAAGCAAAATTTGATAGTTGCAACGTTTGCCTCAAATGTAGTAAAACATTTGATGATGATAAGATTAAGAAAGTGCGCGACCATGATCACATCGCTGGTAAATTTAGAAACGCACTCTGTTCAAAATGCAATTTTTCACTTAGGATGAAACGGCGTACTTTACCCGTCATTTTCCATAATTTCAAGGGCTACGACAGCCATATGATAATAAAAGGAGGTTTAGGTAAAATGAAAGAGTGGAAGTTTGATGTAATAGCACAAACGAGAGAGAAGTTTATGGCCATGACAGCAAAAGTGCCTGTCGATAAAACTAAAGAAAATAAGACGGTCTATTTTGATATAAAATTTTTAGATTCCTACCAATTTATGACTGCATCACTGGCCTCTCTCGTACAAAATCAAAAGTCTCTTCCACTAACACAAAATCTTAAGAAACAATATCCAAATCTAACCGATGAAGTCATCACACGGAAAGGAGTCTTTCCATATGCATATTTTGATGCGATTAGTAAACTCGGCGAGACTTCTCTTCCACCCATAGATAAATTTAAAAATGATTTGACCGGCGCAGAATGTAAGACCGAAGATTATGATCATGCACAAGATGCATGGATAAAATTTGACTGCCATACATTTGGCGAATTTATGATTGCCTATCTTAAGTTAGATGTAATTTTGCTGGCTGATGTATTTCAGGAGTTTCGACGAGTGGCATTAGAAGAAGATAAGTTAGATCCCGTCCACTTTGTCAGTCTGCCAGCCATGTCCTTTAAATCAGCCTTTAAAATGACTGGTGAGACCATTCACTCTTACAAGACCCCGAGATGTATAACATATTTGAGCGCGGAATACGCGGTGGTCTCACATTTGTAAATAAACATCATATAAAATCTGAAACAGTAGGTGATGATCATATCCACCTAAAGTACTATGACCAAAATAATTTATATGGCAGTTCACTGTCTAAACCACTACCTCATTCCGAGTTTAGTTGGTTAAAACAAGATGAGCTTGAGTATTACTCCAACCCTTCAAACATACTGAAGATTCCAGATGAAGGTGATTGGGGATATTATTTTGAAGTGGATTTGATTTATCCAAATAGCATTAAAAATAAAACTGCTGATTTCCCACTCGCACCTGAATCTGGTGAAGTGAATGAAGATATGTTTCACCATTCATGTCACAATTTCATGATAACTTAAGAGAGTGTGGACAGCCAAGGTATAAACCATGCCGAAAACTTTTACTCACCCAATATGATAAGAAAAATTATCTCGTGCACTTCTGCATACTAAAATTCTATTTAGAAATGGGCATGCTTCTGAAGTCAGTTCACCGCATCATCAAATTTAGACAGAAAGCCTTCCTCAAACCATATATTGATAGTAACAGTCAAAAACGTGCACTAGCCCAAAATAATTTTGAAAAGGATTTTTGTAAGTATAAGAATAATAGTCTATTTGGTAAGACGATGGAGGATGTTAGAAAACGCATGAACTACAAACTAGTCATTGATGATCAAAAATATCACAAATTGACCTCATCACCTCTTTTCATTGATAGAGACATTATCAATGAGGACCTTGTAGGTGTTAAAATGATAAAATCTGAAGTTGAGTTGTGCAAGCCCATCTATACTGGCCAAGCTGTACTAGATTACTCTAAGCTTGAAATGTACCAACTCTTTTATAAAATACTAAAACCATGTCCTCTCGTAAAAGAGGTTCGTTTGTTGGTTGGTGATACAGATAGTTTCTTCTTAGGTATTACCACTCAAAAAGATTTAAGTTTTAATGAAGTAGCTAAGTCATTAGAAAAATATTTCGACACATCTAACTACAATCCCACTCATCCACTCTATTCCATACAGAATAAAGCCAAACTTGGTTGTTTTAAGGATGAAACAGCAGGAAAGGAAATAGATGAAATGATTCTCCTCCGTCCTAAAATGTATTCCATGAAATTAAAAGAATGTGCAGATAGTATTAAGCGTGCTAAAGGTATATCAAAATCCATTGTTCACAAAATGAAACATCGGTCCTATAAGAAGGCCTATAAAAATAAAACTATAACGTTTGTCAATATGACAATCTTAAAATCTCACGTTCATACTGTGAAAACGCACACGTTCAAGAAACGAGCGCTTTCAGCATGGGAGGATAAGAGGTGTTGGATAGGACATAACACATCTCTTCCACATGGACATCCTGACACAAACATACCTCCACCCAAAAGAATAAAACTCACGCTACCACATTCAGGAGACGTCTTAGCACAATCAACTTTAACTCAGTATTTTGATGTTGCTTTTTGTAGATATACATGGTTGTTTTATGTATCGCATGAGATCGTTTCTTCCTTGTGAATATATGCCTACAGTCAGCCCATTCCCCTATATCTGTGAAAAGACTTTTTCATACACATATTTTTATTTCAATAAACATATCACAATGACTTCACTTTGTTTTCCGAAACACTAAAGTTACGAGGGATTTAGTATCTTTGACATGGATGCACTCATGTAGACCATTTGTAATTTTGATAGAAATAGAGGGTATAGTTTGTTTGATAACAGGATTGTAGAAAATAGGTTGAAACATCTTCTCGACTATTCCATATAAAGCATCCTTATCATGAATGAAATCACGTAAAATGTATTCTTTTTCCTCGCCAACAGAAATAGGTAGAATCAAATCACTTTGAATGTAAAGGTGTTGTTCATGTTTATCAAGTGTCATTGGTGTTTCTATACCAATCGTATGCGCAGCAGTAAACATATTTTGTAGCATTGAAAAACCAAAGAGTTTTTTCAAATTTTTTATCAATTGACATTGAATGTCATCACCCAGTTTCAGAACAACGCGTTGATTTTCAATTGAAAACGAAATGTGGTGTGTCTTTACATCATATTTACTTTTCATCACAAGCTTCAACTTCTGTTGTATATAAGGATTTACTACATGAATGAAGCTTTCAACTGTATGATATAGACGCGGCATTATATTGATAGCAACTTTAGATTCTTGATAAGACTGGTAAATTTTCTTGATGCGATCACCATAGATGTCCACCCACCATTCATCATTAACTGAATCAGCTTTAGTGTAATATTCATGAGAAGCATACACCACACCGCTTCCAATAGGTGTATAATGTCTTACAAAATGACGCAAGGTTGGAGAGAAATAAACTGTAAGTTTGTCATTATATTTCTGAATAACCAACTTATCTTTGTCCGCCATAACTTTCTCTCCATACTTCTTATCCACAGTCTCATTCCATCGTTTTACTAACTCAATAAGTGATAAAGGTTGCGCCCGTGTTTGAGATTGCTTCATTTTACCGTTGAAAAACAATCAAGAATGTTTTAAACCACTTATTTTCTAATTCTCTCAAACAGCGACCCCTACGACGCAAATTTGTCTTTTTTAGATGAATGAAAATGTTCTTGAGCGAATAAATAGCATGAACCGAAAATCAACCTAGAACTTACTTCCCGAGCTAATCTGAAGCTTTACCTATTAGAGACAAATCACGAACAGAAGAACAAGCTGCAGCAACAGCATGTTACATACACTTCATTCAGGTAAGGAGCCATCGATGAAAGTTAATTTGAAAATACAATATATTACAGATATAGCTTGCGCATTGAGAATCCAAAGCTTTACCCTTTTTCGACTATAGTCTTTTTCATGCGTCTACCCTCGCTTTATGCTTGTTATATTTTAAATGCTATACCGTAAAAATTGCTAACCTGTTTTGGGAAGCAACATTCATCTGCAGTGATTTCAACTCAATTGGGAAAGACAGGCTTCGATATCATCCTGTTACAACTTAATATGCTTATGAATTAAATAGTCTTTCGACACACAGAAATCAACAAAACTTGGTCTGGTCTGCAAAAAGGATGGAAAAATATCAGTTTCCCATCTCAATTGTTAAGACCAGACTGGCGACGCATATCTTGAAAATGATTGACTTTTCCGCGTCGAAAGACTATTTTATTAGTATTTTTAAAAACAACATTGTATAAATCTAATCAACCTGCAATCGGCTAATATTCAGGAAAATACCTAGATGTAAATATGAAAAGTGCAAACTTTGCAAAAAATCGTCAATACTTGTTTGTCTAAAGAACCAATCCTGGCGAGGGAATACATGCTGAACATTCTGAACTAACAGAAAATTGGCATAATCAAAAACCATTGCTTCATAAGTTTCAAAAGAACATACAACAAGCTATAAATCGCATGTTAATGAGAACATTGTTGATAAAACAGCATAACGACATGGCGAACATAAACGAGTTTGTGAATGTGTATTGTGCACCATGTTAAATGATTGATGTTAATAAGAACATTGTTGAACAACTTTTGATAAAATGGCGCGGTGAAACCTATCAATGACTTCTTTACTTACATTTTTTCACTGGAAGAGAAAATATGATAATGTATATTAGTTTCTTAAAATTATGTATGCATGTATGTTTCAACAAAGATAGAACAAACAAAGACAATTCAGTTAGAAAACTGTGGTTGTGATTCAGACCTGTGGAACTAAATCTGTTGTGACTTGCTCACGACCATGCAGTGACTGTCACGGCTTTCTAATCATATAGATATTGTCAATAGAAGGCACTCAATATGACTTATAGACTTTAATAGTAAATTTGAAGTCCGTCAGCTGAGTCCATGTAAAGAATGATAAAACAAATGCAATGTGGTCAACATGAAACACTAAGGGTAAAACATTTTAAGTGACACCGTAAAATTTAGGTAAACTTACAGGAGGGCAAATGACGTTCATTCAAACTACATGCAAAAAAATCATTTAATTGCTGTCAATACCACACAAATACATTACACTTACTCATACATGCATAACTTATGCCATACACAGACAATACATTATACGTAGCCTCTACAGAATGCTTACAACACAAATATGTAATACACATGAAAAAATCAGAATGCATAATAATAATAATATCGTAATAAAAACCGTTTAAAACTCAAGCTACTTTGCAAGATAGCGTACTTACACAATCCGTATGGATCTTCTAGGAGAAGATCACTCACTGAAAGAACATTATTCAACTATTTATCGCCATTTTCGAGCACAGGTAAGACTTCATTAAGCGACAAGGAGGCATAGAGATAACAAAATATAAGTAGCATATAGACTGCATATAAAAATTGAAGATAATCGATACGAATTAGCGCAAGCTGGAGTGAGAAACTAATGGTTGATGCGAATATTTGGGAAAAGTGCATTACGTTGTGTCATACAGATCACCAAAAAAAGTTGCAGAACACAAATATTACTTCCATACTTTCTTTATCATCAAATTTAATTGTAAACTTATCATTTATTGGATACCACGTTACAATGTCTTATTGGCAATCCATGTAACTCATTCAAAATATTTTGCTGAAGAACGGGTCATACTACTCGTAGAAATACAGATACAAAGAAAAGTTGGCAGCATAGCAGTCATCGAACTGTTGTGAATCGATCGATTTCTATTATCTTTTTATGACACATTTGAGCAAGCGGCGGGAGAGGATATCATTTTTTCTAAATGTGCTCAAAAGTGGAACGAAAGACACGGATTTTCTCGATAAAACTAAACTGGTAAAAATGGTTTTGTAGCTAAAAAGGACAGGACCTTCGGTGTCCACCGCCTTCTGGTGTACAGTGGAAAACTGCATACAGTGTGAAGATGAGATGAGTGACATTAAGAAGTGCGATGTTCGTCAAATGTGAGATGATTGAAGTGTGAAGAGAGTATGTACTGCATCTCATGTTTTCTATTGATTTGACACTGAATCTGTGTGATTCCTTCGAATTCAGTAAAGTTGTGTCTGGTGCATCATTACTATGAAACCTGAAAATCCCGACGTTTCCTGTGTCGTTATGATTATTTCTAAAATACCGATATAATGCGCTACTTACTGATTTATTATTAATTGCACTTTTATGCTCGTTATGCCTTGCAATAAACTGTATTTGCGAATAGTTTTACTGAGATATAAAATTGGTTACAAAGTATACACGCGTGCTTATGTTGCCTATATCTGTTTCTTCTTTTTTGAATTCTTGTTACTTTTTATGCTTGCTTTCTACTACAGAGAAATATTTCAGGAAAATACACACATCAGATTATTGACTTCACTTAATAAAATGACGAATGACAATGATGGTTGGCATATTTGAATGCCATTTGATTTATTACAACACAGTCAGCAAAATATTATATATAATTGGAATTCAATCTAATTTAAAATCACAAGTATGATCAGAGAAAACAACGATTCAAACAGTGAATATACACAAATTTCTTACTTTTACTTCATTAATTGTGGCCTCCTCTTAGACAATCATCAAGCAATGAATGTTATACTTCTCCCTATAATACAAATTCCTTGCTCTAATGACCACCAAAGAGAATGCTACAATACTATACACGTCGCTTAACTTCAAGAAAGCATTGCTTAAACTTTACAGCTTCAGCTACAACTGTAAAGTTTTGTATAATGCAAGGACAAGCATTATTTCATGATTATGCAACAAACTTACCTGACACTCTCCTTCGAGGTGAATTCCCCAAAGCCTTCCATGAGTTGATGACGACGAAGAAATTGTCATAATCTTTTGGAGAAAAAATTGGCTGAAAAAAGCAAATTCGATTATGATTTGAAAAAAGCGGACTGTTTAACTTTCTTTTACTTTTCCTTGTCCAAACCAAGATATATAGTCATACTGGCAAGTTAGGGACAGGAGAACCTTGATGCACTAGCAGTTCCCACCAGCTTAGGACTAGCGACTTACAGTGAAAGTGAAATCTACTGCATAGTCTAATTTACAGAAAAATTCAGTAATCATTAAGTATTTGTAACAACAGTTTGAGATGCTGGAATGGGCACCTTCTTAATTAAATCATTTTTTTGAAAATCATCAGCATTTGTGAATAAGATTAATAAATAGTATGGATCATAATAGATAAAAAATTCAAAATACGCAAATATTTTCAAACATGTTCCATGAAATACGTTCTACCACGAAGAGAGTGCAATCAACAAGGATACTATTCAACAAGGGACAGTTTAACTCAGGCACAAGTCCGAAATAAAAATTCGTGTATATTACGGGTATGATGTCAGTGGTGTCTTTATACGGGTCTAGGATGGCAATTCCCTCGCCCCGAAGAACATGTTTGACCCTGTAGTCGGTTGCGATACATGTATTCCCCTAACAAATTTTACCACCACTTAAAATACATTTCTGCATAGAATAAAGAAGGCATTGATAACATAGAGAGTAGGGTAAACTGTGAATTCTCCTTATATTCAATCAGTGAGAGCAGCTAACTTTACTAAATGATAAATAAGTAGGTCTAACTATCGTTGTGATATCGTTTACTATAAACTGTGATGCTACATTCTCACGGCAACATTTACCTACAACTCCAACTTATACAACCAACAAAATGTTCCTCAACAGTTTGAAAATGGTTACAGAAGCTATTTACAGAAGATTTTTCCATTAAGAGCATTACCCATGCAAAAAGCGTTTTGTGAAGACTTGTCAAAATCCTCTATAAATCATGAAAATCGTCATCAAGCATTTTTCAAATTAAGCTTATTTAGTTCATGACATCAAAAAATATGACCGGCACTGCATTCCTTATGTAATCCAGCTCTATTAACCTACCCATACTAAGCAACACACATCAGTGACATACCAGGCACACCTTCACAAGACAAATCAAGAAATCTCAAACACACCGTCAACAACTACAACAAAGCAAATTGGGAGGACTTCACCGCAAATATCGAACAAGAAATCTCAAGATACAACCCACCCACCAACGTTCACAAAGCCATCAACATGCTCACAAACGCCATCTTACAGCAGACAAACTCCACATACCAAGAGGGATCCAACAAATCAAAATACCCATACTAGCGACACACATCAGACCGACCAACCAACAAAGAAACAGCATCCGCAGTGTAGACCCAAAAGATCCAGAACTCAAAACACTCAACACAGAAATCACAAAAGACATCAACATTAAAACACTTTGATAATCAAAATCTCTTCTGACTGGTCCTGCACCAAAAACTAGAGCAGACTTTGGAAAACAATGCACATACTCAAAGACAAAATCGGAAAACCACACAAAATTACAATCAATTTCTTCAACTATCTTCTTCACCACAGTGGTGACATCGCAAACGCCTTTAAAAGCACTTCACGACACCCACACCTCACAGAACAAGAAAAGACAGAAAAATCGACAGATGCACACTGCGCCTCACTACCACCAACAGAAAAACCACGCCTGACCAAACAGAACAAGCCATCTAAGATCACAAACAACAATTCTCCTGGACCAGATAAAATCAACATAAAGCACCTCGGCCCCACTGCCATCCAATACCTAACTGACATACACGCACTCTCTCTCTCTCTCAGCACCAACCAGATACCCAGCATCGAGAAAACAGCTAACATCACACCAATTCCAAAACACAACAAATACATCCATTTTCACACATCTTACAAACATATTTCTCTTCTCTCAAATGTCAAACCACTGGAAAAATACGTTCGCACAATCATCACAAAATTGGTCCCCTCGCTGCCTTTTCAACACGGATTCAAAAAAAAAAAACACTCTACTCCAAAGCCACAGCACTTCATCAAATCAGCAACACCATCGCTGCTGCTTGTTTCAACAGCAAAGAGTCACCCTCTCGCACAATCACCACATCACTGGACAGGACAAAAGCTTTCGACACTCAACATACATACATTAATTCCACAAACTCAACAGACCAAAATCCCTTTCTCTTCATTCGATGCATAGCAAACTACATATAAGGCAGGCAAGCACACACCACATACAACCAAACACGATTAAGCAACAGACACATCAAGACAGGCGTCTAAAAGGAGGAGTTATCTCCCCCTTCCTCTTCAACCTCTACATGCAAGACATTGCACTTCCAACATATCCTGCACTCAAAACAACGGTCTATGTTGACGATATCATCATCACGGCCACTCACTCAAACATCAAGACAGCCCAAGACAAACACCAACCTCACCTCGACACTCTGCTCTTATGGACTCAGAAAAACAATTTGTGAAGAAGCAAAACACACCCTCAGCATTCTCTCATGCCTCACTTCCACTAATTTGGAACAACAGTAAGAGAACATCGTGGCTACCTACAAGGCCATCACACGTACCCTCTTGGAATACACATCCACAGTCTGGTCACCAATCATCTCACAAACAAGCATCGACAAACTGCAAGCAATAAAAAACAAAGCGCTTAGGATCGCCACAGGATGCACACGCGAAACAAATACACAACACATACACGACAAAACACATGTCCTCCCCATTTCTGAGTACCTCACACTGCACGCAAAACAGCTTCTAAACAAAATAAAATGCCAACACCACCCTCTTCATCTCCTCAGACAACAAACCCCCACAAATTTCACCAGAGGGAAGCACACCTGACCCCCCCCCCATCACACAGCTATCCAACGCAATAACAAAACAGCAGCTCAAACACACACATCACGTCAGCACATACCTAGCGCACAGACAAAACAACAATCATTAAAGCAACCCCCACACTTCACAAATAAGAACAAACTTTCGACAGATGCACACAGAGAACACTGGCACAACTCCGCACCAACAACTCATCCTTCTTAAAAGAATACATTAATAGCATAAACCTCTCTGTCCAATCTTCATCGCTTTGTTCCCTCTGTAAATCACAACCGCAAAATAAAATACACCTCTTATCTTACACAAACATACACACACAACGCTCACACCAGGGACCTGTGGGTTGCACCGTCATGTGTGCGGAACTCATCCGCCCTAGGGGGCGTGTGATAGGCCCGTCCTACAACTGACAGCCTTCTGGACCCCTCCCAATAACAGGGAGGGGGTGAGATGACACCACCACCACCTAAACTTATGTGGCATAATTACAGTGGAGCTATTGAAAATATTTCGATAGAAAGGTGTATCTATACAACAACAATTACATAGGTACAATGAGATAAATATTTTCTGCGAAAACAAGCATCATTTTCGTCTTTAGTCGATGAAATTACAAATAAGTATTCGTGTATGTTTGATCAAACTTCCACAATTCGTGTGTATTTCCGAAAAATTTGAAAATTTGTGCTTATTTGTGTATACAGGGAATTCCACTTTTATGGGCCGCTATTTGAACACGCTCATCTAATTTTTTCTATGTCTACTGAGATAACAGCAGCAAATACAATAATGCTTATAAATAATGGATGTAATTCAAAAGAAAAATGGTACTTTTTACAAAAGATTTTCAGTCTATGACGGCCATTATTTGAGAAGCAAAGTCGGCACCGCTTTCGAAAAGAATCATATAGTATGTCCCATTCGAACCTCACGAATATCAATATTGTTCAAAAAGGCTGAAATTCCTGTCTAGAGTTCTTCAAGATCGTTTGACTTGGTGCTTTGCAGACGTTGTTCCGAACACATCCCTACATCCAGAAATCATTTATCGCTAGATCAGGGCTACATGGTGACCACTCGAGGAAGGTTCTGCCTCTTGTGATCCATCGATAATGGAGTTGAGATCCAAAATGGCTCTTGCACGAAGTGAGAAGTGTGCAGAAACATCATCTGACTGAAGCACCACTCAGCGATCTTCTTGGTAGGATGAATGGAATCACAGTTTCTTCCTAGATAGAATTGTGGTTCTCTGGTTTCACGGCATCATAGATCACACTATGAGTAAGTTCGTGTTGGTAGGAGATCATCACTAAATTTTTGACGGCTGGTGATTTCATGGACACTGACGCTGCCTGCGTAATGTCCTAGCATGTAAACCTTCCTTGCCGAGCATTCATTGTCTTGAATTGTCTCACTGCCTATTCGCAATCGTCGAAAATTATTACATGGAAACCACAGTTGATGCCTCTTCATTTGCTAAAACGTCCATCGCGAGAGGTGAAAGCTAAATTATGTGACTTAACATTTACAGAGAGAGAGTAGAATCGAACTGTGTTTGAAAATTCATATTAGTGCTGTATTAATGATGATCATAGACAAAAAGGGCTATCTAGGACAGCATTCATGAGAACAGCTAATCAAATCAATAATTGCGTCGTGGTGGACTTATGATAAAATCATTCTATGCTTCTTCATATGACGGCCCAGGAAAGTGAAACACCCTGTATAGACGAAATTCAAGTATGTGAGGTCCCCCGTAAACTTGTAGTCAAATAAGCACATCTTTAAGAGAAAAGTGTAATAATAAACACCAGCGACATGATCGCTTTCAGTTTATCCACTTACCAGCTCACTTTAAATTACGAAATATCCCCGCAAAAAAGATCAACAATTTGATGGATATTACAGCAAATGAAAACCTGTCGTTTCAGGAAGAAATCTTTCTTTATTGGTTCACGCGATAAGTCGAGTGTCAGAGTTCAAATAGTAGTTTAAATAGTTGAAGCAGTGTAGTTTAACAGTATTTCCATTTGGACAGCTGCTGATTTTTTCGGTTCCTGTGAGTCTCGTGTCGCATTACACCTGTTCGAGTGGTCTGATTTAAGAACATGTGATCCAGCATGAAAATACAAATCGGGATGATCTACCTTAATTAAAAAGTACCTGAGTGTGCCACAAAAGTCAAAGACAATTATGTAAATCAACATCTCAACTCATCATATGCATAAGGAAGGAAAAACAGCACTTACCATGACTTGATAGATGTTTACATTCATCTCCAATTTTTGATTATGAGGATCTCTTCTCAGGGTTATGCCTGCTAATTCCTCTGAGTAAAAAATGTCAGAGCAAGGCACAATTCTTCCACTGTCCATTACCGCACGAGTAAACTTGACAGATTCGAGTCCGACTTTGAAACGATCAAGAGGTGATGATGCTTCTCTTCTGTAAAACAGTTAAGACCTCTGGTTTCATTATATTACATGAATTTTTGAAGTTGGAATGAAAGAGACACTTAAAAAGAACAAAGAAAATTTCATACAGCTTCCTATTTTCTATAATCACCACTATGAGCATGTTAAATCATTCAAATGATATGATCTCATGAGATTCACTTGCAAGGGAGTTTCTTTACCCTTACGAATTATTAATGTAGTGAACTACATGTAAATGCATCTCCCGGATAAAGATACCGTTTAGTGTCGATATACAAAATCAAAAAAATCGCTTGATTACAGTAACCAAATCAACAAATAGCATGTTTAATGATAGTTGTGCTTAGAAGCATGCAGTAGATGGAAGAGAGGACTTCTCATGGCGGATAATCCCTTATCCTGTGTGTTTGATCTTACTGACCTGCCAGGATCGTCTGTCTCCACACGTAAGTCTCCTAACTGTAGGATGAACATTTTTTGTGAGTCAGCACCAATGGGGATCAGGAATCTCGGAGAAGGCATAAATAGCGTCACTTCCAGATGAGAACTCGACTTGCTGATGTTGACAATCTCTGCGCGTGCTCGTTGCCCCATCCGACGCGAGTAAATTGCCAGTTGACGACCGAATCGACCGACGAACTCCTGAATGAACAAAACACGATTGTGAATTCATAAGCAAAATGAATGGAATTTTGAAAACTCACTTGCATATCCTTCACGAAAGCAGGAAGACATACTATGTCCACTCGATTCATTGTAAGTGCAGCTGTGTCACAGTCGTCTGGATTTGGTGACCGAAAATGTCGGTGTATCTGAAATTACAACAGTTAAATCCCATTTAACAAAATTAATTTCAGTAGTATCGAACACAGTGTTTCTGAAACAGGATATAGAATATTGCAATCTTACCGTTGCGCTGAATAATTTTTCATTTTTCCTTCTCCCATCGGATTCCGACATTGATCTTTCTAAAATTTTTTTGTATGTAGCTCCAGATCTGCGATTTTCGATCAAGCAATCATCTAATTCACAATTGTATCGACTCCAGTTGCGATGAGACCGAACATCTATTTGAAGTTTTTTCATACAAACATGAGCAAAGTTGATGAGATGACCATGTGTGCCCATAGAAAGGTTGAGGGACAGATTGCCAACTCTTGTCAAGGTATGATATCGAATTACTCGCGACTGACGACGCAACATCTCTGCAATGGTCAAGGGCAGCGATGCAGCAATACCATGAACAGAAGAAGAAAATTAAGGTTGAGATACCGACAGTCAAAATATGCACCAGTATTTTATATCCAACTTATGTATTAAGCATAAAAAGACAGGTGACATCAATTGCGGATGATGAATGGAATCGAGGGTGGTGATAGTGCTAACTATGATTATTATACAAATCAACGGGATAAGACTTTGATTCACTTCTGTAAATCATAACGCTATGTAACCGGTACCTGAGTTTTCACTTAATATACAACCCCAATAATGTACCATGGCATGTAAATAGGTGTCCAGACTTTTGATTCTGGACTAGATGTCCTCTTTCTAATTTAATTCTAATTCGAAAAAATGATGTGATAGATTGCGTCTCTTAGTGACGCAGGTTGCGAATCTACTGTTGTACCAGGAGACCTTCCGTGTATGGAAAAATGCGGCCGATGGAACTGACACACCAGAAAATGAGCTGAACGAAAATCTCCAGCAAATGATGGCGGCTCAGACAAGAAGCATTTCTAGCATTGATGAGAAAGAGGATTAAGAGTCGGAGACGAAGGCGAAAACTCGACTTACTGGAAGACGGATTGTTTTTTAGTGTCGATTCCCGTTTAGAATTTTTATTGTCTTGCGTCTGAATATTTATAGATTCTCGCATGTCAATCTTAGTTTTACTTGTGAGAATGATTGCGCTGTGAAACCTGAATTGCTTCATGAACATTAAGTATCTGCTGTTATTCTTATGGATACATTAGATAAAAATTTGCAATAAATTGTTGTTTCCAGTTGCTGTTATGAAGATACATTAACCTGGCCCGAACTATGTATGAGATTTATTCATTTTCCAGTTAATATGCCTTGTGCAATAAATAGAACACTATCCTATTCACATTGATGCAAAGCCGAAAGCCAATGGTATCAAAATGAGCAGATAAATGATGAACAGGATAATGTTGAACTTCAAACTGATACTAAAATGTCGTGACAAACAAATTACTCTCTGTGGCGCATGCAGGATACTGATACCACAACTCTATCACATTCTGTATTCTTTTGGCGAATTGAATCCATAAGCGTCTTAACGACTAAGCATACCATGATGACTGACTGATAGAGACATTGTTCATGTGTCCCTATTCGAGTTTAAATGATCTATTCCCTGTGACACTTTATAAATGGTAGCACTACTGGGACCCGCAGTTGAGAAGTTGTGCATGATGCGACTTCCGGTTATCATTCAAAATTCAAATTCAAAAATGCGGAAAGATTATGAATCATTGAATGGTTCAACAATGGCATTCTGGCTCATAAATGGCATCATAAGAGCAGCTTTTCTAGTCAAGAACGGAGATGATAGAGAGACGAAGTAATTGCTAGTATACGTCGATCTGCGATAATAATGCAACATACTACTCTTATCAAAAGCGACTCGTTAGGATTAAATTTGTACAGTTGATTATTGTGCATCACAATAATTTCGAAAATTCGTAGCACTTTTTGCATCCATGCACTCAGTGAAATACAAATCACAGTAAAATGAAATTCACCCTTTTCACAAATTATAAAAATTGAAAATTGTGTAATGTACGTATGGTTTAACGACACTACTCCCCATACTGGGGGCTTGGACGGTGCTGACATAGTCAGACTTTAATCTGAAGCGTTGTGATCTTTCAGCCCGGATGCTCTTCCTGCCGACTTCCAATGACACCTTCGGGACTCGTCCTCTGGACTCGATCGCTAGGATAAGCCCTTAACCACTGTGCCACGGAGACCCTGTTTAACGTGGACAAGGACGAAAAACGGGGAAGTAAGTAAGTAATTATAATGTTAAAATTGGATGATATTTCTTACCTTCTTCGATATCATCGTTCTGGGCAATCAGACCATTGACTGCGCGTGATATCTCTTTGCTCAGTATATCCACTGACTCAGGTACTGCAGAGATATAGTCATCTAGCCTATAAAGCGAGCGACATTTAAGCAAACAAATAACATCGTCATTTTTCGTACTCACTCTTCGGTGAAGTTCTTGGCAGCATCCATGATGTCGAGAATAGCCGCTTGATCCACATGAGCAGCCAGTGAGCCAAACCGCGTCACGACTGAAGTTCGAACTGATCCATAATCAGCTTGAAATCGAGGACAATTTGGCTGAAGCTGATGAGAGAACGTGAAGCTCGACTGTCATAAATTTGAAATCAACTGGAGCTTGGTTATTACTACTACTACTAATAATAATAATAATAGTAATATATATTTGGTAAACAAGTATATTTCCATTGCATATTTATGTAGACGCATCACAGAATTCACAATTCAGAATTCGTAAGTAAATAAGATACCGCATATGTGACTTGTTGCTAAAAAGTAATGCAAGTTATCTACAAAAACGAACTCTTGAATTTTAGTCTTGGTGGTTGGGGGTTTCAGTGGACAGCGGCTCCTTGACGTTCATGACCTCATGGAGAGAAACCTGAAAATGTTTTGAAAAGTGAGGAACATGTCTTTGACAGCTTCTTCAATACAATGTTCGATTGTATTTCCAATGATTATCGAGGCACTTTACTCTATTCGGAAAATTTTCTTCCACAAATACCGAGATGCGTTCAAAATGCGATTTTGGACCTGTTCATAGTTACTCCATCTCTCGCATCGCTTTTTATTATTCATCTTTTTTAATCATTTCATTATTTATATTTTACCGTCACAAAAAAAGTATAAGAAGGTTCTCGCGGGTAGAACTAAGTTTTCGTGTTACCTTGCCTCTTATGACTGGTTAGCTTTTGCGCAATCGTTTAGTGCTATTAATGAAGCTGCTACAGCTTGCAGCATGTAACCATTACATGTAATCATATGCAAGTAATAAGTCATATCTCGTTTCTGAGGAAAAACTATATTACAGAGCCTGTGTTATCGAATGAGTCTAAACGTATTTGGAATTCTTTGCGAGAAGTTGGAAATTTTAAGAAATCATCAATTTGCAGTCAGTTTTCCACACACGAATTTGCCGATTTCTTTGCTCCTAACTTCAATGATACACCAGCATTGTTCAGCAATCCTACGGATAGTGATGATGCGGGCATGACTTTGTTTTTCTCTAATGATGATGTATATAATCAGATATCGAAAGTTAAGAGTACAGCATGTGGCCCTGACAATATTCCTACACGGGTTTATCGACAATACGCAGTATTTCTAACTCCTGTTATTACCTTCCTCTGCAATCGGAGTTTGACTAATTATTTTGTCCCTCAATGCTTCAAGATGGCTAATATAATTCCCATCCCAAAGTGTCAAAAAAATGCGTCAGTCTCCGTTTATCGTCCTATATCCCTAGTGACAACTCTTTCTAAAGTTCTTGAACGACTCGTATCGAATCAATTTATACTTTCTATCGTTTCCGATCCTGTGAGTCAGTCTCAATTCGTCTATATACCTCGACCAGGATCCGGCACAACTAGTGCTCTGGTACTTGCACAGCATCAGATTATGCAGTTCTTGGACTCAAAGTCTGGAGCTGTTAGACTACTTTCTGTAGATCTAAGGAAGGTGTTCGATAGGCTTCCGCACTCACGTATAATTGGAACATATCGAAATTTCTCCTTTAAGACTAGCATCATCCACTGCATTACTAGTTTTTCTGAGGATCGCATGCACCGTGTTTCCCTCAATGGCCCTGCTTCTAATTGGATGAATTGCCCAAGTAGGGTGCCTCAGGGAAGTGCTCTCGTCCCCACTCTATTCACCCTGGCCGTTGATGACCTGCTTCCTGCGTGTGAGAACTATTTATTATAAATAATAATAAGAAGAAGAATGATTTACAAGAAAATTTTACAAGAGAGTTGCTATAGATCGCTGATATGCATGAAGTTTGCTGGATTTTCGCACGGTACGTTCATTGTCTCTGTAAATAAAAAAAATCAGAAAGTGAGTGCTGTCCATAGTTGCTTACAATTAGGTTCATCAGACGGATACAGCTTTTATGCACCGTATCTCGTAGACTTTCTTCACTGGCGATGTAGCACAATCTTCTAGCAGCTTTATCTCAAGCCTAAAACTTTCTGAAGAGTTTAAAAGGTACATCACAAACTACAGGCCAACAGTAATACAAATTATACAAGATAAGACTTGCCAAATAATGGACCAATGGTTCCCAATGACCGGCTGGTACAACAATTGCAACATAAATATGAAAACTGTGACTCCCAACGCAAATCAGTTGAGAAGCAAACACCCAAAATCATCAAATCATCAACATTTTCTATGATAGAGTCATTAATTACAGGCATAGTTTTTGCATTGCTACATGAATTCCTGGAAGTGTCCATGCATCTCGTTTTTCCACATTGATACAAAGTTTTTTGCTTGAGGCCCAATCACAAAAATCGTTGACAATAGATTAAAAGCAATCCGTCTTATCCAAAGTGCGATGATAAATAAGTGTAATGTCATCAGCGGAAATAACGGTATCAGTGTTATCGAAGGAGGTAAGGTCATCGATGAAAATAATGAATAATAGCGGAACAAGAATAGAACCCTGAGGAACCCCGCTAGTCACTTTAACCCAAAAAGTGTTAGTGTCATTCGAACAGACACCTGGACACGATCCACGAGGAAACTCTGAACAAGTTGAATGGTATGAGGATCTACATCAAATTTCTTGAGAAGACATTTCAAAAGCCGATGATCACTCACCGAATCGAAGACTTTCTGAAAATCTATGGCCAACACTGTGGCAAAATTAGACGAGTTTTGAGCAATGAGCAGTAGAATAGATCTGAATCGAGAGAAGGGCGTTCGTGCAGCCGCCAAACCCGTTTGAAATGTAACCAAATTGACGTTGGTTGAGGGAGACTTCTGGGGATGGCAAAATGACAAGGTCACGCATGAGCTTCTCACGAATTTTACTCAATAACGGGAGAATCGGAATAAGGCGGTAGTAAGAGGAATTGCGCTTTGGCAATGGGAGAATATAAGCAGACTTCCAAATGAGGGGGAAAACAGCCGACTGTAGGCATCTTTTATGGATGATGGCCAGCGGCGAGAATAGAAATTCACCAAAAGTTCTGACAAAAAATTCTGGGCTGCCATCAGGACCAGACGAATTTGATTTTGCCTTTTTGATTAAATCAAAAACCATGAATTCAGCAACAGATGGGAATTCGGGGGTGATGGAATCAGTTGGACGGGCACCCGAGAACATACGTGTATGGATATCAGTGGCAAAAAATGAACTTTTGTCATTGAAAGAATTTGTCAGATTATCGTCTATGTTAAGAGCTTTCTTTTTACTGATCATTTGATAGTTGATAGAGGCCCATCTCTGAGGTTGAGGAGGACGTCGAGATAAGAGCAAAGTACCTAGTTTTCGACTTGGAGAGCTCAGATAAGAATTCCTCTCTTAAACTCAGGTATTTTCCTTAGCAGGCATGGGAAAGTGATTTGTCATGCGCATCATAGATCACCTTAAGCGATGGAGCTATCAATGGGGGCTTACTACTTCGCACACGAATAGCTTCCTCCGGAAAATATGTGAGATACAGATGAGACAACAAGAAAGTGAAATTGTTGACTATGGTGTCAATATCCACATGGGTGAAATGAGAGCACCAAGTGTGCCAGTCGACAGAAACAAGCACTTTGACAGCACTTTACATAAGATGGAGAGAATGACGTAACAGTGACCTAAGTGATGGTAACAGATGACTTGACAGGCTTGACAAGAGCACCGTTGTGGTCAGATCGCCCTAGAGGGGTGAGAAACGACGAGGTTTGGAATTTTTAAGGCAAATTAGAGACCACTATATCAAGGATGTTATGACCACGAATAGGCCAAGAAACCATTTGATAGAGAATGTTCAGAATGAAGAAGTCATCTAAAGTTGGACGAAGATCATTCAAATCACCGACAATAACATGATAAGAATTGAGACTTTCATTCAAAATACGTTGCAAAAATTCTAGCACAATAACGTGAGACGAAACTCAGCCCCAATAAGTATGACACACGATGATCAAGCAAGTGTCAAAGTCCCTGAAACTACAGCACAAAACAGTAGACTTGACATTTGGGATATACGCGTTACTCGACAAAGAAACACTTAAATTTGACTTGTAATATAAAAGTACACCGCCACCTCTGATATCGCGATCTTGAGTGATGATGCTGTAGCCAGGTAAAGAGTATTGTCATCAATTGATTCATCGAGCCAAGTTTCACATATGCAAATACATGTCAGGTTGACAAGAAGAGGCGCGCATTTTCAGATTGTCGAGTTTTTTAAAAAAAGGGATCGGCTATGGAAGAGTAAGATGGTAGGGGCAGGCAACTGAGATTGTCGGGGCTTGCGTGATTTGATTGCTCGCAGTCTCTCACCAGTGAACACGGGCTTTGGGATAGAAACACTCTGATTTTTGAGGTAAGCGAGGTTGCTTAGCAGTTTGGAAATTGCCTTGTAGAAGTCTGAAGTACCACAGAGTTCTACATTGAGACTGGGAGATTGGGAAGAAAGTATGCCAATGACATTCTTCTTCTTCATTTTATCCGTACATCAACAGATGGAAAAAAACAGAAAGAATGGGAGAATTTATTGGAGTGGTCTTCTTCAATATCTTTGCCAATTAACAACAGTAAATGTCTTGTGATGGATATTACTACAAAAAACAACCTCGTAACGAAAGATATTTTTTATCATCCACATTGCTACGTCGTGCAGTCTTTCTCTTTCTTGGGTATACCTTTTTGTAGCAATCGTAAATGGAATGAACATATTAGTTGTGTTGTGTAAAAGGCTTCTAGGAGGATGTATATTCTCCTAAATTTACGTAGAGCATGATGTGAAAATGACTTGCTGTTTAAAGTCTACATTGCATGCATTCGACCTCTGCTAATCTATGTTTTCGCATGTTTTTGCAACTCTCCTAATTAATGAGTCGGTGTGAGTTGAAAAGAGAGTTCTCCGAATTATTGGGAACCAACATAACCGTGAGAGCTGTCTTTTGGTCACTACCGACAGAAGTTGTCTGAAACTTTTTGGAAAAATTGTTCAATCAACGTCCCATCCACTTCGTAAATTATTTGTTCCCAGATCGGCTTCTGCAAATACCCGTCATTCATCAACAGCATTCTTGCATCCCTTATCATGACTGAAGATTATATTGTCGATTCATGTCTGCTTACATTATCAGATAGCTTGAATTGTTTCCAGACCTCCTTTGAATCATGTCTTTGAACAACAGCATTCACATACATGCCTTTGAGGTATTATGTACGTGCATGTCGTGAGGCCTCATTTCGTAGACGAGTATGCTTCATCACAAAAAAGTACCAGTCATGACTTTTCTAAAACTAATAAAATTTTCCAAAATCATGTTCAACATTCAGGGAACTGTCACTTTACGATAAGAATTCCTTACATTTCCAATCTATTTTCCATCAAGTGTTGATGAGACAGCGGAGACAGCATAGCATTTTTCCTCACATATTTGACATACCCGACAACAAGCCTGGAACCGGTTCTCGGATCGTATGCTCATAGTGGTTCGATTTCTTATGTTTTCAATCCGGTCTACAATACCATAACTAGATCTAAAAAACTCTTGACTGGTTCCAGCACTCGCTTACATATAATTGAAAATTAAATGTTCGCCAGTTAAGTAGAAAGCTACTAACAGGTTCGTTGTATTTACGAACTGTGATTATCTTCATTGACAATTCACTAAGCATTTATTCATTAAAACATTTAAGTGTATCCTGCTGCTTACATTATTCTTGGAGTCTTTACTCTACCATCAATCTTCCATGTCTCATAATTTCATTCAACTTTCCGAAATAGTAGCTCGTAATAACTTCCACAGACTGTTGCCTATTCGTCCAAGTGATTGCGAATATTGAATGTTTCCACCACTCGATCGAAAGTCCTGTATTTTATCTTATAAATGAAGGAACATCGACCAGTTGTCTCTAGGTTCAGCATTTTATGCTTGAAAAAATGACATGCTGTCTAACAATTGCAGCTTTAACTAAATGTTAAATTTTTTCTCGAGTCTTATGAAACAAAAATTATTTACCAGTCTATGTATTTTTTACAATAAGTCCAGCTTTGCAGTCACCTGGTCATCTAATCAAGCATCTTAATGAGCCTAGAATAGTTTAGAAACTCTCCTCTCTGTCTTTAAGGAGTGATGCAGTGCAATTGCAATTTAAAGGGGTTCTGTGTCTAGCGTGACAACAGACGACGGATTGACTCTTGAGATGATACTTTCATGCCATCAATTTGAAACATTTACTAACGCTGTCACGCGCTATTCCTGAGGCGCATGCGGAAATCAAAATGAAATGCATGTCGTCAGACTGTCTAAGCACTATGTGGCTGAATCGTTCTCAAGTCATCACATTATCATGTACCCCTACATTCACGGAACCTACCAGATGCGCAGAGAGACACAGTATTCGTAAATTCTAAGTTTCTAATTTTTTCAATTGAGAATATAAAAGTGAATATTCAACCTTAACTTAGACTTTTAAGCTGATTTAGCTTTGTTGTGATGAATTGTTCAGTGTATTGGCACATCGATGACTACCATGATTGCCACCAAGCCAAAACAATCCTCGTTGCTTTAACATTGAAATGGTACATAAGTCGTGTATTATCTACCACACAGCACTATCAATGTTTCAAGGGTGAAGTTCACATATTTTAGTATACATTAAACAATGAATATAATTTCTGCATACCGTTTGAAGAAAGTTCATCATGTGGTAAAATCCGGATATCTTATACGCGACGTAAGTTCTGTAAGAGCTCTTTAAAGCTCATATACATTACGTGATACTACGAAATTAATCAATTTATAACTTTGCATTGAATGTTCAGAAATGAGAATTCAAAACGAGCTTTCTCATAAACGGTGTTGATAATCCGATGATTTATTAACACCAACTATAATGGTTCGTAACAATGTAAGGATTAAAGTAATATTCTCACCCGATATTTCATTGAACTAATAGTTTTAGTTCGAAAATCTTAGAATAGTACATTTACAGCGCTAATACGAATAAAATACAGTGTCTTTCATTAGCTGCAATGTTACAGCAGTTATTAGCTACGCTTAATGCTTCATCGCAACATCATTTGCAATAACCTCTATATGCCACTTGCTATGGCAAAAGAATATAGTTGCTGTTGCGTTAGAGCATTTTGCATATGGAATCTTCTAAAACGAGTTATGAAATCACAAAAGGTACACTATGTAAATCAAACGATTTATTGACTGATTATCAAATGACTATTTTATTGATGCCTAGAAATTAATATTGATCAACAGTATGATCATGAGTCTTTGTAAGGTTCAGACTTCGAATCTCTTCTGGACTGTCGCCATGGTGGCGCTTGCAGTTTGTGCCCTTTTCATCTTGACGGGGTAGCAACTATAGAAACCGCCGGTAGGGGTCACTCCTGCAAATTGTGATGCATCAAGTTCGCTTAGTAGGCTTGTTAATGAGACAAACTAGTTTTCGGGTCCAATCCGTGATGAAAATTGGTTGGCGTCAGTGAGAGCATCGATTCGTAAACATTTCACTTTAATCCACTGGTAGTGAAGATGAATGGAAAGAGCACAGCTAGGAGTGTTCCGTGGGGTGCCCTATCATTCTGCAACAGAAGGAATGATAGAGGATGAGGCATGAAGCCAGATGTTGCTCAGAGACCCTAGTTGATGGATGGAATCTGAGTTGGAACTTGTAATGTTGAGAGTATGTCAGGAAAAAATGGAGATGCGGTGGAGAGTCGAAGGCAGAAACGGATTTCTGCTTTCAAGAAATTATGTGGAACGGCGGTTCTGCAGGCGGGTTTGTGTTAACAGAACTCAATGTACTCATTTTTTTGTCAAGGTAAAAGGCAACGGAACTGGAGGAGTTCACAATTCGGTGACTAAAATCTGGGATAAGTGCATTTTTGGAGTCGATAGGATCAATGAATGCATGATAACAAAATTATCCACTTCGTTTCGGTTTATGTAAAGCAAGCAGGACGAACGGACGTGAGAAAAGCAGTATACTGAAGCTAGCTGCAGTACCTAAGAGAGATTTTGTTGTGGTTGAGAAAATGTAAGCGTCTAAGTTGGGCAAGCGCATATATGGTTACGATGGTGCACACGGTGGTTGCATGGCTATTGGTATCGGAATCAAGAAGGGTTGAAGATCCTGCATTTTACTAATGAACTTAGCGGTGTGATACGCCATACTGCAAAAATACTGCAGAAAATTGATCACATTTTCGTCACATGGCATTGAGTCTATGATCGACTACGCATTGGTTCGCAAAGACGACTTAAAGTGCGCTAGGTATGTGAAGACGTTCTTGGGCGAGGAGTAGTGTGTTTGTTGCAGCATCGGCTCCTAGTCGCTGACGGACTTACGAACCAAATTTCGCTATCGAAGAAGAAATATACCGCGAAGCGAGCAAGGAGGCTCCGATGTTCGGCATTCTAAAGAGAGTCTCAAGATTGATTCTAGGAACATCTCGAATTTCAACAGGAGAAGGATCTCGAAGGCAAGTGCAATTCTAAAAGGAAAATCGTCATTGAAGCAACTGAAAATCGGACAGATGGCTAATTTTGTCAATTTTGCTATCATTGAGAAGAGCCAAATTAAAGACATAGAATGAACTATATTTTTTATTGACGATTAACTTCAGCTACTATCTATGAATTTATGAAAATGAAGAATACACATCAGGATATAAGAGACACAAAATCACGAGGAGGTGTTGCGTAACTTCATGTCTATGACCATAATGTCATCATCATGGTACATGCTGAGTACATGTAACGCATACTCGTATCTTGATTCCTCAGTGAAACTCACTCTTGAATTTCCCGGTTAATTCTGCCGTCTTTGTACTATTATCTGACCCTGACGCTGGTTGAGAAAGAAATATAGGTCAGTAAAATTAAAGTTACAACTTAGAACTTCTTTAAATTTTTCTCACAATTTGATAAAAATCATAATTTCATAGCAGTCACCGTTTACGGACACTGGAGACCGCGAGAAGCGTCTTCAAACGCATTTCTTCGCGCCTGTCAATCAACACTTTGACATCAAGAGACGAAGTTGCGTCTGGTGTTTTCGGACGCGTGAGCATTACACTCCAACGCTCAAATGCTCGGGCACTGCTTATGCGCTCCAAAATAGGCCAAGAGCTTCGGCTTGGATGGAGTCCATCAGGCTGATTTTTTGCTAACGTTTTTGCATTAGCATATTTCCTTTTTTCCTTATCACTGAATAAAAAACATTCCAATTTGATATAATGCTGCTAAAAGAACATTTCAATTTCATTTTAGAAGAATAAGACGTTAAAGAGAAAAGTAAAACAAAATGTAAATAGGAGTATTTTGCATTTATAATCTACTGAAATGAGCTAAATACAAAAATGTGGAAGTGCTGTTAGTACGTAAAATAATACATTGATTAAGCATCAATGATAAGGTTTCACCAATACCATAAACATTTCAAACTGGTAGCGATTGAGATGCAAGACGAAATGAAATTTTAACAGAAAACTCGATTTACTCCTATGATCACTGACAGAAACTGGTTGTAATTCTAGTAGAAAACCACCTCATATGAGATGTTTTGTATTTAGAATTCTATTGATCAATCTGATATTTACTTGAAGACTCTTTTACTACTTATGGATTTCAGACTACAATTCTGTCGTCTCTAAGTTTGTATAAACAGCAAAATTTCATCAAAATCAACATGAGATTCAATGCGAGTTTTCATCTTCTTGCTGCGACTCCGAATTTATCAGCTCTAACAACTGCGTAGAAATATTATATCCTAAGTTGAAACATTTCATGATAAGTACAAACAGAATAATGAAAAATGAAGCGCATAGACAGAATTTCATCGCATTCTTCTCCCTTGTGGTGACACCATGAAAATTAGTTCAATGCAGATCATTTCATTAGAAAACGTCTGTTGATGAGATATCTGACGTGACTTAATCATAAAGGAAAACAATTTCCCGAAGAGAATCGAAAGCCGTTGTCATTGTCACACTTGTTAGTCGTAGTAGACTCTTATTAGAGTTGATAGATGTGCATGAGGCAACATGAAAAACACATGTCAAGATTATTTTATCAAGCATATTGCTCTTTGTCTTATGCTAAGGCACTGCGTAAATCAAAATGCGTTCTAATCAAATTGATAGAACTAATAAATTTAGCGATTTTCCGCTTGCCTAATATTGCTGTTAAAACGATACGATATATTACACGGACATACGCCGTTTTGAAAAAATAAAATAACTAAGCATAAATTACTAATGATCGCAAAGCAGCAAAGATGTCAGTCCACTGACATCTCCTCTGACTTGATGACTATGTACTGTCTAAGGTTTGTAGTAATGATGGAAATGTAGATACATAAATCGTTGCATGAGCAACAAAGTAAAAAACGTTTGTATACATATAAATGCGATAATATCTAACTAAACAGGAATACATGCAATTGCGGTCCAGAGGCTCGAGAGATGAACCACTACAATGGATCGCCGATTTAGTCTACATTGGTAAAGTAGTTATCAGATGCTCACGTTAGCGCAAATCAGTCACCCCATCGCGCTCTCAAGAGGCGTTCTGATATTTGTTTTTATGTCGATGATAAAGTGTGGATACGCGAAAATGCTTTCTGCATACTTTAACTTTGAATCCTCATCAATTCTCTTTGACTTAATACACCCTAAAGGGAGAAAAGAATTTTATCTATTTTGTATTTTCTTGTCTAGGAGGACAGATGTCTAATGTCACAGTAAAGCAGCAAGAGAACATCAATCTAAGCCATTAGTGACAAGTGGCAGCTATTTCTATCATATCGGCCCGCATTTTTTGGGACGTTCTTATTACCCAGTGCGCCCAAATAAATAGCCAAATTAAAGAGGAGATCAACGCGGCTATACTGGTGTCAATCCTGACCTCGTAGGATGCCTAGAACGCCCGCTAAATGCACTTGAAATTTAAAAAAAAATCTCTTATGTTTTAATGATACACTCGTCAGGAATGGGTTGATATCACTTTTCTCATAATTATCTGAGGAAGTCCTTCGAAGGTGTAGCATGCTGACCATTGATAGAAATTAGTGCAGTATCAACATTTTTGTCACCGCTTGATAACTGGACATCGAAAATGGAAACGATATAAACACAAAAAACTTGATAATTACTTACATCAACGAATACAATCTGACAGACTGGATTCTGATCTGAGGTGTCCTCTCGATGTAGAAGATCAATACGTCGACCTGTGAAAGTGAAGAGAAGATGATAAAAACTTGCACGCTATCAATGCACCGAAATATTTACATCACTTAAACGTCCTGTTCCTGAATACTAGAATAACTCAAATCCTCCTTCAACTTACCTAATCTGTCCCTTTTCTCAGTGTATCAGCCTGACTGGAAGGAGACCTTTCGGCACCGAAATTCACCCAAGCAGCTGTATCAAATTTGATGATAATTTAAAAAAGCTATTTCAATAATTATGTATGTTGATGGCAAGGTGGCTACCAGCTTTTATATTGAAATATTGGCATATAATCAGGGATAACAACTCTGACGCCAAAAAAATGCGAAAACATTTTTTGAACACATAAAATCTCATGAAAATCAATAGATCTAAAAAATGTGCAACTTAGCATTTTAAAGTTCAAATATTGTTAATTCAAACTTGAATAAACCCTACGATGCATTTAAGAGGGTCATATACATGTTATTATGTATAATTTTGTCAGAATCTCAATTTTATCATACGCATGAAATTCTGTATAAGTTTCAAGAAGTAGCAGGAGATTATTTCCTGCGCATGCTCACTTCAACAATAGCGGCGCAGTTTCTGTAATCAGAGTACCTGAAGTCGATCTTCTCTGATAAGGACTGATTGAAAGTTGCACTATCTGACGTGATGAATTTATTGAGTAAAGCATCTTTGCTTTGAGAAACAAATTGAACACTGTAATCGTTCAAATCAAAGGAATGCAGAAGGGCTCCTTCCTGATGATGAAGAAAATGACTTCATAAGAAGAAAGTAATAGCCCAGCCATTCCATCAACAGTCCGGTAAAAGCGTGTCTCAAGTAAGTATCTATTAAAGTTGAAGTGATGAGAATCAACATTTGCTATAAGGAAAGGATGGAGCACAACAAATAACTTGAAACCTGGTTGCCGTACCCAAGGTTCCCTGGTGCCCAAAGTTTTGATAGGATTGCTTTGGCTAATTTTTCACAAAATTTTAAAAAATTCCACCAGTCAATAAAAAAAACAGAAATAATAAATTTTTGACACATCATCAATGACTGGTTCTCATCATTTGATCTCATGACTGGTTCATATGCAAACATGGGCAATGGATTGCAGTTATTGTATCATACTTTCATAGCAACTGTGCTGATAATGAGGGAAGGTAAGCTTCAATTCAATTATTTATTACGTCCTGTAATGTACGTCCGGATGTAGATGTTGTTTGAGCTGTTTATGTTAAAGGTCATCATTGAAATGAAAACAATAAATGACAAAATGAAGCTTACGAAAAACGCTGAGTGAATGTCAAAGAAAAATTTGTTTATGAACCAATTGAAGATCTAAACTCATTAATGAGTATTTTTTGCAGATGTGATAGTTAAAATTACGATGTCTAGCAAATAACTGAATAAATATATTCATGTAGCACTAAGCTGCTTCAATTCGCGGTTTTCTAACTAATGGCTCAAAAGCGTCGCCAGCATCGGCATGATCTCTGCCACTGTCCTAATGCTCTGCATGAGGGAGAAGGGTTCCATTGGCCGACTCTGCGCAGATCCTTTTGAAGAGGTTCTCTAAGCGGGCTAAAAAAAGAGAGAGTCTGAGTGTTGCATCTAGTCCCAACAATGCATTACGCACTCACTGGATCAAGTGATACGAGGGCACAAGGATCGTTGTAAGACACACTAATGAATGAAGTTTAATTTGTAATCTCCTGTCGCACCTACTATTCACAGATAAGCATATCATGTAACAGATAATGCATAGATTTGAGGTCATTATTGCTATAATATTATATAATATAATATATTATGACAAATAATGACCGAAGAAATCTATGCATTATCTGTTATAATGCATGACTTTTTCATAGAAGTCTGCACCAGGTTAATAATTTCCAACCAGGAAAATAATTTCAAGTTTTGTTTCACAAAATTAAAACTGCGCTCCTTTTCTTTTTAAGCCGAATTTATATTTATTGATTTAAAAGAAATACAGATGAGACGGGTCGACCGGTTTCTGCACTCAGTGCCTTTCTCAAGACCCAACACTTAAAAACTTGCAATGGATCATGCATTACATTTAAATACGAAGACATGATCACTCAAATCAGTTCATCTTTCCGATTGATTTTAGGCTTCAATTTGCGTATCAATTCACTCTCAGCTAACCGAGTTTTTATTGGATTATTCTGAATATCTATGAATGACAAAGTGAAGGCATCTATGGAAGAAGTATTGGTGTGGTCAAAGTGTACCGAAGACATATGAACCGATAGAGCACTTTTACGATCTCTATTGTCAATGCTACGACAATGTTCTTGGAAACGATATCTAAAAGGACGGTTCGTAGAACCTATGTAGAAGTCACCACACAAAGAACACGTGAATTTATAAACAGCATACCGTTTCTCACAAGCATGATCATTATTTAAAGATTCGCAGATTTTACAGTTACAATTAGTAGAAGAATTTAGAGAATTGAACTTATTGAAAGTGCTTCGTATTTGTTGTCCAGGTTTTTGAACTATTCTAAAGGGCACGTCATATTTTTTCACTAACTTGTTTAGTTTTCTGTGTGTAGCGTTTAAGTTCTACATTTTCATCTAATTTAGGTGGAAATTTAACTGTGTTCTTATTGAAGGGAATATTTATCTTACTGTAAGGAACCGAATCTCTATTATCATATAGAGCCTTCCAGCGATAATTTTGACAAGTAGTGAGGATAGACAGTTGATTATTCTTCAAGAAGTGTTCATTATGAAGGTGGGGCAAGCGAAACCTAGGGCCCCTACTCAGAAAACTGAGAATGTCATTTGGAATGCTGATATCAGTTTCCACACGAATCTTACTGTCGTACTTATTATTACTGATGAACTGATGTGAGCGATCATAATCATCAAACCAGAATGAATCATGGAAATCAAACATATAGCTTGGTCTATAATTCACTTCATAAAGTGTTCTGTCAATGATATAATTCTTACCAGTCCAATTACTCAACTTTCGTTGGTGTCGTTCAAATGAGAGTTCCATTTCAGCTTTCACTGTTCCCTCAATCTTTGTTAGGATAGTACTACACAACTCATAAAATGAATACCTCAATTTTACCAGAAGTTGCTCAACGGAGTTTTGTAGTACTATCCTAACAAAGATTGAGGGAACAGTGAAAGCTGAAATGGAACTCTCATTTGAACGACACCAACGAAAGTTGAGTAATTGGACTGGTAAGAATTATATCATTGACAGAACACTTTATGAAGTGAATTATAGACCAAGCTATATGTTTGATTTCCATGATTCATTCTGGTTTGATGATTATGATCGCTCACATCAGTTCATCAGTAATAATAAGTACGACAGTAAGATTCGTGTGGAAACTGATATCAGCATTCCAAATGACATTCTCAGTTTTCTGAGTAGGGGCCCTAGGTTTCGCTTGCCCCACCTTCATAATGAACACTTCTTGAAGAATAATCAACTGTCTATCCTCACTACTTGTCAAAATTATCGCTGGAAGGCTCTATATGATAATAGAGATTCGGTTCCTTACAGTAAGATAAATATTCCCTTCAATAAGAACACAGTTAAATTTCCACCTAAATTAGATGAAAATGTAGAACTTAAACTGAAAATGTTTGAGACAGAAGACATGAAAATAATCAATACAGAAATGAAATACGAAAAAAGTAAGCCACTAAGTAAATTCAATAATCAAATGATTAGAAAAACTAAAACATTTTTGAAGGAAAAGGCTCTTGTAGTTACCCCTTCTGACAAAACTAATCGCCTGGTTATCTCCGACGTTCAGTTCATGGTAAATCGCATAGAAGATATACTAAGTGATGATATAACATATAGAAAACTTGTAAAATCTCGTAACAACGGCATAGAAAATCAAGCTAATAAAATGATCAGAACCTACTGTAAAAATAACGATCGCCTAGATATAGGAAAATTAATATCAACTGGAGCGAAGTCGGCGAAGTTCCAGGTTCGAGTGAAGGATAACAAGGATAAGGACGAGTCCGGTTACCCTTTAAGACCGATAGCTGCGGTGTCAAATACTCCTACTGAAAGAGTGGATTGATTAGTAGGACATTTACTAAATAAGTTAGTAAAGTTCGTGCCGTCACATTTAGCTAACACAAGCGCTTTGATAAAAAATTTATCAGCGATTAAGAACTTAACAACAAATACTGTAATGTTCATCTCATTGGATGTGAAAAATTTATATACTTCTATCCCTCTTTTAGAAGGAATAGAATTTTCGCAAAAGAAAACTGGCATTTAATTGACAACTACAACCTAGACATTAATTGCATAGAACAATTCCTCAAGTTTGTAGCTTCTAATTATGAGATTGAATTTAACAATATTGTTTATCTTCAAAAGAAAGGTTGTCCTATGGGTTCGCACTTTGGGCCACCATTTGCGATTAGTTTTATGAAATGCATAGAAGAATTGGCTTTGAAAAAACTAGAGACTAATAACATAAAACCCAAATTATACCGTAGATATATTGATGACATAATTCTTGGCCCGTTTGCCAATGAACCGTCTTTGTTCAATAACATATTAGAAATTTTTAATTCTATTCACCCAGACATAAAATTTACCATAGAATCACCAGAAAATGGCGTCTTAAATTTTCTGGATTTATCTATATCAATAGAAAGGGAAGTTTACTTCCAGCCTTACAATAAAGAAAATCATTCTGGGATATGTCTCGATAAATTTAGCAATGTTCCAGATTTCGTTAAGCAAAACTTCATTAAAAACCCGATAAATAACATAGGTGTCCGTTGCTATGATAGCGCTGATGTTGGACGTCATGTAAACGACTTTAAGAAAAAACTAAGAAAAAATAATTATCATTGGAGGGATGTTCAAGAAAAACGCCCTAAGCAACATAACAGGGACGAAAATAATACAAATAGCATCCTACAACTGGATTTTATAAATGACGCTACACACAGAAAACTAAACAAGTTAGTGAAAAAATATGACGTGCCCTTTAGAATAGTTCAAAAACCTGGACAACAAATACGAAGCACTTTCAATAAGTTCAATTCTCTAAATTCTTCTACTAATTGTAACTGTAAAATCTGCGAATCTTTAAATAATGATCATGCTTGTGAGAAACGGTATGCTGTTTATAAATTCACGTGTTCTTTGTGTGGTGACTTCTACATAGGTTCTACGAACCGTCCTTTTAGATATCGTTTCCAAGAACATTGTCGTAGCATTGACAATAGAGATCGTAAAAGTGCTCTATCGGTTCATATGTCTTCGGTACACTTTGACCACACCAATACTTCTTCCATAGATGCCTTCACTTTGTCATTCATAGATATTCAGAATAATCCAATAAAAACTCGGTTAGCTGAGAGTGAATTGATACGCAAATTGAAGCCTAAAATCAATCGGAAAGATGAACTGATTTGAGTGATCATGTCTTCGTATTTAAATGTAATGCATGATCCATTGCAAGTTTTTAAGTGTTGGGTCTTGAGAAAGGCACTGAGTGCAGAAACCGGTCGACCCGTCTCATCTGTATTTCTTTTAAATCAATAAATATAAATTCGGCTTAAAAAGAAAAGGAGCGCAGTTTTAATTTTGTGAAACAAAACTTGAAATGAAGAACCTCCCGTGTGCCACCATCAATTTTTTCAGGAAAATAATTACCTGGTTCGTGGAACTTATCAACCTGTGGACATAGAAAGCCTTGCTAAAGCATGCATTATGGATGAAATAATGGTAATAGTGAGATAATCGTAAAATAATGGAATAAGACTAAGACATTGCGTTTGAATGTCTCACGTGTTCATTGATGATGCGGACTATCCATGCGTAGCTATCTACATCCAATAAGCCCTTTGCATAAGATATACTCTTTAGCAAAATTAATGTTACATCACTACAACTGTTGAAATATCTCAGTGTCTGCAGCCACTCAGTTCATTTGATTACAAAAGTGTCATGCATCATCTGAAAGGTATTGATCTCCTCTTGGGGATTCACTATGATTATTGGCTGCATCTTTGAGCAGTTGTCTACCACATAAAAGATTGTCAAACACAATTACTTTTCTTCAATTGAAAGTTTTGGTATCAAAATCATAGGTTAGAAAAATGAAACACAGATCAGTTTATAGACAAGAGAAAATACTTTCAGAAAAGTATTTGGACTCATCCAAAGGACATTATGCGCGTTATTGGATACATAATCATTGCTAATGTTACATTGCCCCATTCATTTGTTAAGAAGTTGGTAACATAGGCATGATTTTCATTCAAATTCAGCTCATAACAATCTAATGCATATGCATATGCTGTGTACATAGATAGTGAGCCTTAGCTAGTCATCTACAGCGTATAAATACAGTACCATAGTTATCGCTGATTAATGCTTGTTCATTTATCAAATGATAGGAGTTTATGGTCATGTTGAATCGACAGACTAAAGACACAGTGATTTTCTTAGGGGATGTGCAGTTGGTCGAAAGTGAAAACAGCTTAAAAACAGAAGACGTGTGCGCCAAGATAGACTCTCTGGCGTTGGCAAAGAGAATTTGGTATTAAGAAATGTAAAAATGGTATTCCATCAGGACGGAAAAATCATGACATCTCGAAGTAACCGACGTCTAATCAGACTGGCTGGAATTCGCAGATTATCGTCTGCAAGAGACCTTGTGTGTCTGTGGTGCCAAAAGGCTTCAATGTGGACTGCACACATCGACGTTTGCGTAATTTCATCTTTTAGGATGATAGTGCATCAGCTCACACAGCGAGTGCAGTAAAATTCTTCAAGAAACAACGTGCAATGCGATCACTGCCTTGGCCTTCCGGCAGCCCTGACTTGAATCCCATAGAGCATGTATGGGATTTAAACGGTGGGAAAATCAATTGACGTTCCACTCCCGTAAAAACAATAGAAAAAATGAAACATTGGCTCCTGGCAACATAGCAATTGATGCCACACTCTATTGTTGACTCATTGATAAAGAGCATGAATGATCACAGCTCGTGGAGGTATCATTCGATTCTGATTACCTATTGACTTAAAACATTTTCAAAATATATACATTAGTCATCGCAAAATGTTCTTTTCACTTCAACGCATCAAAGAACAGACATAATATTACATTATAAGATAGGAAAAGAAAAGCAAATTAAATTTCACAAGTGATAATACCGCAGGTAACATTAATTTTGCTAAAGAGTGTATATGTGATCTTAATGACAAGTGTAATACCTTAAAGTGCATCTTCAGATAAATAATCAAATCAACTATTACATGTGATAGTTGTCTGATGTGTTTCAAAGTAGTCGGCAGCATTTCTGCCTTTAGGCATGGCGATAGAAAAATAGCATTGAAGAAATTGCTGTCACATGTGCAAAGATAAAGACGGAATAAAAATAATTGGCTTCCTAAGCTTTAACCTCGGCGTCAGTAGGATTTAGTGAAATCAGAAGGAACTGTAATTAATGTCAATTTTCCTATCCAAAAACTATATAACTAGGGTTTCAAAGCCCCTTTAAGAACAATTATTAGATGAAGAAATTAAGACATTTTGAGAAATGTGGTGCTCATTAATAAATCAAGAAATTTGAGCATACCATCATCTATCCGATCGCACACTGTTCAGGGCGAATCATCTTGGGTGTATTGACAATGTATGCTATGGAGCTTCTATATAACAATAGGGTGAGTGACTGCTCAAGTCACTATTTAAGATTGATGTCGAAATCTTTTATCTATTTAATTATGTCTGCTTATGTACAAAACTGTCAAAAACTTTCGAAAGCCATCATGATGAATTTTCTTTCCACAATTAAGAGGCCACACTGATTGAAACTTTAAACTCTTCGCGTGAACAAACGAGTAACTTTAGTAATAAATCCAGGCTTTGCATTCCCTACCTTATATGTATTCTTGTTTGAACTATGTCATTACTTCGAAATATCAATTTTGCGTCTCATTCATGTCTAAATACTCGATTCAGTGCATGCAGAAAATTGTAGCCACATGTAAATGGTTCCAGTTGCTGTTGAGACACTTCATATGGAATCAGGAGATATGCCGCCGCGGTGTGAGTGAAATGTAGTTTTAGTTTAGCTGGAATCCAACTTTGACTGCATTACATCGAATGCGCTGCTGTTTCCAATCACTCCCATATTAACGCAGTCTGTCGACCGAAAACAGAAGTAACATTAACCTTATTTTGATAACATTTTGGGTCGTTTTAAACCTTGAAATTCAAAACACTATACGTATGAGAAGTGAACAGATTAGATTACTAGATTCAATGAGCTTCCACATAATCAGACTTTGTACAGTACTCGCCGAAAGTCTGAATACACTGCTACATGAATGGCTATATTTCGGATATTCCGAAAGATATACGAGTATAATGGAACTGTCAGTAGTTTTTGTAAGGCTTTAGAACGCTTTGGCGTGCATCAAGGCATTTTGAAAAAGAGTTCCCGGGCTTGTGCATATTGACATTCATTCACGCACGTGACATATTCTGACACGATGGGTTTCCATTCCACTGGACAGCATTTGTTATAAAACTGTCGCAAATAAACCAATTTTCTGTTTTCGCTTAATTTTCATCAGCTGGTCTCAACCCAACAACTGTGCGTGTGTAACTCAGAAGAAGAAGGTCGTTTAGCTGACGAAGGTTTCTCGTCAGGATGTGTGTGAGAAAATGATTAGTGTGTGGAATACAGAAAATAGTCCAAAATATTGCCAGTCATTTGACATATTTGTACTTCATTCGAGACGACAGAATACAGAATACAGATGACAAAATACATAAATGCTATTAGTGCAAGTTGATACTGAATAGAATTGCTACACATAGTATACACGTATAATGCTTTACTAACTAACGGTCACTTTTGCGGTCACTAAGATGATGCTTTTATGACATCATTTGCTTTGACATATTATCATTTGACCAGAATTGAATGAAAGAGAAAATGCATGGCAGTAAATGACATTGATTGCAGAATCACCTAGCTACCTTCTAGCCCAGTAATTCTAAACATCCAGTCTCTGAACATATGGCCCTTGATTAAGCAAGTACTTTTCACTTAGAGAAAACACCGAAAATCGTAATTTTACCGTGCCTCAACAACAATCATAATTTGCTTCCATTGTTCTGATTCTTAATATAACAAAGGAGTCAGTATTTTGAAACTGATCTAATCAAATGGAAAAATGCAGCAGCTGTTTCTTGTGCAGCGACAGTTTATTCCATATTCTGTGCGTTGGTGTTGGTGGCGCAGGCGGTAGTTTAGTTAAATTTCGCTCGCTCGCGAAACTCTAATATCGATGAAATCGGTCAGATCATTGCGTGTACTGTAGTCATGTTGAAAGTCTCTCTCACACCAGGAACGTGATTTGAACATGACATGCATATATTAATTACATTAATCAGAAGAGAAAAAGTTAGTGGACGTGAGAATATTGCTTTGATTTCAACTCTTCTCTTGTCAGCTGACTTTTCAGTTTTTGCTTAAATCGAGCAAGTTAATTGAAGAGCACCGCATAAGAATAATATCAGACGATGTTCGAAAACTAAAGGAAATCGGATGGACAATTCCAGATGCGAAAATGTAATTAAAGTACGAGTATTACTTCTATGTTAAAACCATTCTTCATTCTTCACATTAATTGTCACAAAGCGACATGAGTGAACTGTCATTTCTGCATAAAACACAATCTTTCTCATCATTTACGAATGCATTGTAATTACGTTTAAATCTCAATACTGCTTCTGATGATTTATTTCAAGTTTGTTGCGCTTCCCTGACAGGTCATTGGTAAAAATTGATATTTGTAATTCCATTTTGGTCGTCACCACTTCGTGATCACCAGCATCAATATCCTTGACGCTGTGTATGCAGAATCCGCAAATTCGACGATCTATCAATCATTTTTCTAACACGTGAGCGAAAACTTTCTTAAGTATCAATTTGAGCAAGCTTCTCACCAGCATGAACTGTACCAGTTGAACCGACATTCCTTCACATGACGCTGATGAGATAATGGATAACTACCTGATTGCTTTACAGACTTCACATGAATTCTAAAATCAGCCACTTATGATGATCAACACAGATATAATTTCAAAAAGATAAACAGTAAACGTTGGTGCAATGCGGATGGCAGCTTCTTTCGCATGTACAACAAACTGAAAGCATGGTCAAACACCAGTCCCATGTTGCACAGTACATGGACACTGGCGCAATGAGTGCATAAAATTCTGCAATGAATAACAACATGGTACCTAATTCTGAATTACTTTGAAAGAAACAGCAGAAGACAATTTCTCTTTCAATTATAACTATTCTCAAATTCAAATTGCGGCAATAATACGCATTTTGAACTGACAATTATATTTATTGTCTCTTCTTCCCCAGGTTTGAGGGTCCGAAACTCGGGTTGTGTCGATTGCGGTTGGGATGGATGCGCCTTCTCTATTTTGATCGGTCATGCGTCAATTGAGGGGTCAGATGCAGTAGCTCTAGATCCCTTTTGCCGTTGTGCCACCATCCCTTTCTCTGGCACCTCTGATATTCGGTCCTTCCACTTAGTAAAGCAACGCTCTCCTTGGTCACTTCCAGTCCGGGATCCGTTGTGAAACACCAAATCAGCGTAGGCGATTTGGAGCGGTAGTTATTTCAGGACATGTAAATGAAGAATTCCTCTCAGTTCACGCATGGAGCGGCGTTCACTAAGTTTGATGGAACACATACATCGGATCATAGCGCCCTCATTTCTCACCAGGAAATAAAGGTCATCAACTTTTGTGAGCCATGTCTCCGACGCACACAGCAAGACACTCCTGATATCGGCATTGTATACCTGACCACCGCGCTTCAGCGAGATATTCTTGTTGATAAGGACTTGCAAAAGGTTGTGAAAATTCTTCCACGTGCCTCTTGCACGAGCTGTTACAGCCTCACAACAACCGCCAGAATTAGCTAGTGCATCGCCCAGGTAGCAGAAGTCATCAACCACTTCAATGGAGTCTTCGCCTATATTTATATCACTGGCAACTGCTTGAGAGACGGGAAGCTCGCACATGGAGCCGCGTTCACGAAGTTTAATGGAACACCAAACATCCATCGGATCATAGGGTTCTCTTTTCTTACCAGGCGAGTAAGGTCATAAACTTTTATGGGCCATTAAAGTGGGTGCGCTCTCAGCGAGCTCTTGTGTTCGTGTTGATAAGGACTTGCAAAAGGTCGTGAAAATTCTTCCAGGTGCTTCTCCTTCTGTTATAGCCTCACAACAACCGTCAGAATTACCTAGTGTATCGCCCAGGTAGCAGAAGTCATCAACCACTTCAATGGAGTCTTCGCCTATATTTATATCACTGACAATTGCTTGAGACGCGGGAAGCTCTCCCCTACATCGCCGGCACTAGAAATTTGGGTCTTCACGTAGAACAGCCAAATTCGCACAACTCTTGTGAACCCACAACTTACAGTTTGAGCACTTGATCGCGTTCCATCCAACTCCTTTCCTTCACACAGCACATCGAAACTTTTCCTTGTCCTTGTGTGGCGCTTGAGTACTTCGACAATCACAACAATTTTATTTTCAATGTGTTGTTGTCTCTATCAAACTACATATACGAAAACAGCACTATAAGAAATGTGCTTTCATCACATTTTACTCATCATTCTCTATTTAATTTTTATCTAGGTATCTCGCTCATCAAATGAAAAATAAAGCAACGTGAGGAATTGAGGACACCACAATCCTCTAAAGCACGGTATGCTTATGTGGCTTGACCACTATAGATGAGACAATACTACCCTTACAATGATTGACCTTGGAACATAGACTGCCATCAGCCATCAATGCCCTATTGCCGCCACTGAGGTCTAAGAGAATTTCTAGAAATTGTTGAAGCAACACTGAAAAATAAAAAATACATTGCCAAGCAAGAATAGAAGGAAGAAAAATGATCGTAATTCCAAAATCAAAAATTGCAAGGAACATAAATAATAGATAAGTTCATCTCTCCTCTTTTGTGCAAGCAAAGATTTTGTAAAACAATTTTTGAGGAATGGGAGCACCTTAATTTAAACGATTCTAAAAGAAATCTCTCGCGGATTGGTGTAAAAGAGAGATAAATTGGAAACTGGCTCACCACGGAGGCACATGGTTGTAAGCATAGATTCACAATTCTTAAAAAATCATGCACTAACACTTCCAAAGAATTTTTTAGTACGGAGCTTTGAAATCTCGATAACAGTTTGAGAAGGGAGTATTCTCAGATGAATAGAAAAGCTCAAAAGTATTCTACTTAAAATCGATGACAAGTGTCTTCTCTCATGCTTAAAAGCAGCCCGCATGGTCTGGAACAACGGGCTTGAGGTGACCTCTATTTCATGTTCAGGAAAGCTCACAATGGCCGATGTTACCAAATACCTTCTAATAAAAAACCAGACAAGTTGTTAAGAAGAGCAATTTCTCTGATTTTTCATCAAAATGTGGTAGCATCAGCCATCATGGGCTGATTATGAGCTTCCTCAAAATGAAACAGATAGACTGCATGCTTCGACAGACAGATTCTGCCACTGATTCAGACAATAGATTAGCGATCATTACAGTGATAAAATCTCTAACACTTACCCCTAGAAAACCAATCGCATTCAACACCTCCAATTTCAAATGCGCCGCATACTCCATATTCCATTTTGCCACATTCTACTTTAACCTTGGCACATGATAATGTTAAGAAACCTTCCATTTTTACCTCCATCTTTATTCTTTCTAGTTTAACACCGACCTCCCATCGCAAAGGATTTCTTTCAGTAGCTAGGTCTCCTACAGTACCAGCTGCGATCACTGGACAGGAACTCAATGCCCGACCTCCACTGATAGCTGCTGGCGTCCTTATCGAGGCCTGTCGAAGCATGCCAGTAGAGTAGACATTATTTTCCAGGGCCTTCTTCCTACTCTTTGTTCTTTGCATTCGTGAAAGTCTCAAATCCCGTGCAAGGTCGCGCATATCGGTCATCCCAGTGTCAGTTCGTAGGGCTCTACGTAACTTGAGTTCAAGAGTTTGTTGAAACTTAGAACCGAGGGGACTGGATTCGGATGAAGTGGACGATGATTTACGAAGAAATCCGGCATTGACTAGGACACGAGCGATTGCATTGAGACGGTCAATTTGAAGCTCGATTGGAGCAACGCCGAGTTGGAGACGTTGTCTGCAGAGAGAAGGGGCAGAAAATTCAAAATTTTGAACTTTAGTCATTCACATGCAATAGAAGTTGAAGACATTTGACATCTTCCTTACAAACAGACCGACATATCAAGGCACACCAAATATCCTCAATTAACTATCAAAAGACAAATGCAAGTTTTTTATTTAGATTGGCAAGAAATCTATGTTGAATTCGTATTTCAGTCACTATTGAAAGAAAAAGTCAATGAATAATTATTACCTTCCACTTGATAAATTGATAAGCTCTACATCGATAGTGCTTGGTTCCAGGAAAAATCCTTCGCCCTCCTTTAATACTGACTTCAATTTCGATCCTGGAAGAAATTTTAATGCATAGATGATGCAAATGCTTGTGCCAATCTATACAAATAATTGAGTAACTCGAAACGTTTATTGAAAAAAACTGATAATACTAGCGAGGAATGACACTAAAATTGCATATCAATAGGTATTCAAGATAAAATTCAAAAGTTGAGGAGGTTCATATTTTACCGTGGAGGCATGAAGTATTAAACGTGTGTTTTATCAATGTGGCTATAATGCCAATTTTTCGGTGTTGATTCGGCTATTACACACTAAATTCAGAATTCCTCAAACTGCTTGATTATGCGAAGTGTTTTCAAAATATACTATTTTGTGCCAATGGAGTGCATTTGTCTTTCAAAGCAGCATCGTGTTAAAATAGACTGCTTGCAAAAATTACACTTAACTAAATTCGCGCCTAAAAACTTTTTAATGTAGATTATGTATAGACTTTTAAGACTCAGATATCGATGTTCGTTATTTCCCTCAATAACAGCTTAATTTTTTATATTGATCTTATTGCTTCACTGCATAAGAAATTATTCGAAAACGGTTGCAATTCTTGAATACTACTTGAATTTCAACTTTCTGATGATTTTCTAAAATGATGATTTCTCTACCGAATTTGAAAATTCATTTTCAAAATTTGTTAACAGTAATTCATTGTGATTATATTAATATGGGAACTTCCAAAGCTCACCTACAATTTGAGCTACCGATTTTTTAAGAAATAGTTTAATTGAAAACAAACTGATTAATCACTTTCAACTATTTATCGTAAAATGTATTATCCATTTACTATTGAAAAATCTTGTTGTTATACAAAGAATTTTTTGATTAAAAGTATATATGGCATCTTCAGCCATTATGGGCTTTCCTCACAGTGACACAGACAGCACCTCAAGTTCGTTGGTCCAAACAACCAAAAAACTGGCACAAAAATTGCTGCCATCTCAGGGTAAAACTTAACCATGAGACCAGTACAGTTTCGTTTATTGTCATCCAATTCAATGGTACACGTACTCATGCATTTGATGCACTCTTCATGAGTGGGTCAAAACGTGTAACGACAACGTCCACGACATCATAATGAGCTGATATTATTCGTATCACCCCAACCACAGCGATTCAAATAATTGGAAGTAATTATAAAAAAACTAAACAATGTCAATTTCGCATGTCACCTGTCGTCGACAACGAAGAAGAAAAGTCAGACAACTTGATCTTGTGAAATTTGTATTAGTTGAGAATGATTTAAAAAGATTCAAATTTAACCTTTGTGCTGATATCTACATTAGCATATACATCAATGCAGCCACAAATTACCTAGATATCTATCAACAATGAAAAAGATGATATTACTGACTTTCTCTTAACGGGCCAGACCCGCTCGGAAATACTGCATGTCTATCTACAAGCCTGAGTAAGCACCGAAGATTTTCAAGCATTATCTTTCTGAGAGTTCTGCACACCATTGCAGGTTCTAAGGGCAACTTACATGTAGGAAGAAAGTGTAGTTGGCAGTGGATCAATTGTAATTAGAGTGGTCATAATAGCAATGAAGATCATCTACAACTTAGGAATGACGAAAGATAATTAAGTGAAATGACAATCGATAAATAATACTATGATTTAATATTTCATAATTGCTGCCGGATAGCAGTTGTGAAATTGAATGACCACTAAGAAATTCCTAGTCTCAGTATTCAACATCAAGTGACATCGACAGGGAAGTAAAGAAATAAGTAATAGTCAAGAATTAAGTAATAAGTGTTTAGAGTAAGGAAGCAGGTTGAATAGATATTGATAAGAAGTGCCTGGAACTCCACCTCGAGCCCTTCACAACTTTATGATGATCAACTTTCTTAGCATCAGTGTCTAAATCCCACGCTCCATTTATGTGAACAATGGCAAATGAATAAAACATTTGTTCATATAAGTGTTCGATTAACTTCGACGATAAATATTCACATTTTTCTTGCGATGCTTGAATGCAGTGTCTTAATCGCGATAAGAAGTGAAAGCTGCTGATCGAATTCCCCACTCTGCTAACAACCATCCGTAGAAATAGAAAAACTACACGACAAGAAGGCGTCGAGGGAGATGACATCAGTAAGTTCAAGCATTGACCATTCATGTGAACCACACGAATAAGCGTAGTTTACAAGTTTCATTACTAAAAGCGAAGGTCAGTGCTAGAATCCCGGTGACAGGCTTCTATCATCAAAGCATTTTTGAAAGGAAAGTCATCAGAATTATTCATCTTACATTTAAAGTTTGTATACAAACTTAATTGCGCTCATATATTCTCCCTTTCCTCAATTATCATTATTAAGGTAACGGCGCAACGCCGATGCAGGGGGGGGCGCTAGATTTGCACTTTACAGTGTGCCGCCTGAAAGAAAGATGCTATTGTCCAAGAAGTAGGTCTATATAGATTTGAAAACCGGCAGCAAATTAATAGTGGTTGACCATGATATCATCATCATGGTACATATATCTTGATTCCATCATGAATGACACTCTGGAATTTTTGAATTTCCTCTCCGTAATTTTATCTTCTTAATAATGCTATCAGACCCTGATACTGGTCAATAAAATAATAATGTTCAGGCTTAGAGCTTGTGTACTTTTTCTCATAATTAGATGCGATGTTGCTAAAAGAGAATTTCAATATCTTACCTAATAGCAGCAGTATTTCAGTCAAAAAGACTAATTCACAAACGCACTCGCCTAACCAAGGAATCGAACCGACGGCCAATCCGAGCATGAGCTTCTCGATTTATGGTGTATCAGTGGCATAGCCCAATGATCTATCGAGAAGTCCTTGAATCCGAGGTTGTGAACTTGCTGTGTCGCTAGTCGAATGACAATTCCGTCCAGTTCATCTAGGACGCCATGATAGGATTTATCTACTTATTTAATTTTCAGTTCATGAGGAGCAATGCCATTATTGCACTAAAACAGCTGTTAAAGAAGACATTCCCTCCCACGGTAAATGGAGCTTATTTCTTTCATTGTTTTTACTATGTCTTTCGTCTCATACTTCGCGCTGAAGAGCAGAGTTAGCCCTTCGAAAGAGATTTTATCTCTTTTAGTGTTGCAGTCAATGCGGACTATGATTAGATAACGTTTTCTATTACCATCGGTCGAGTTGTTCATATCCTTTTTCACCACCACCTCCTCCCTACAATAATGCAGAAAATGATATCAAACCCTTGATTACTTCTTACGTGTTGCTTTTCATATAATGTTACCTATAACTAAACAGTTGCACTTTTCCTTGCGGCTTTGTCAAGGTTGCAGTAAGTAAAGCAGAGAGTGGTAAAAGGTGGGCCTATTTAAACAAACTTTGAGTACAGCTAAAGGAGAAGCATCAACTTGGATGAACTCGTTACATGACAGTGTGTATATATTTAGACCTTGACATCCGTTCATTAGCGAGCCTGCATGCCGAATGTACATAGCTTCTAACGTGAGTCTCTTTTTAGTATTATCCAATCCACGATACAGTATCGTCCATGAAATAGGCTGCGAACAATTGGGATGAGTCTGTAGATGTTGAAAAAACATCACTGTTATTCTGTGAGAGATGTTCTTTTATCCTTGACTTGATGCAACGAACTGACTCGCCAATGTAAATAGCACCGCATGTATTGCATACGATTTTACATACTCTGTACATTTTTTGAGTGACACAAGTTGCCTGTCTCGTTCAATTTGCAACTTATGCAGTTATCATGACATTTAATTTCTTATTTCGGAGGGTGGAAAGTTCTCTTCAATGATTTGCCTGAATCAAAATACAGAGAAATATATTCTGATAATGCAGTACGTTTGACGGCATTGATCAATTTGCGTTTAGTGGCTTCATCAACAAATGGACACCGAATATGAATTTTATCATTTACTTACTGTAACCTTGACAAAGCCGCAAGGCGAACTATTGGTTATCATAGCAAATCATCTTAGCATCCGCAGAAGGTTATTTTTTCATCACGCTTCCATTCCGGATACGACGATCGCCTGATTTATTTGGAAAGTTGCACTTTTGCAATTTTCTAAACAATACACTGTAGTGCACTGTAGAATTCCGTAAATCATATTCGATTTAAATTAAACCATCAGAAATTGTGAGAAGAACATCAAGTTTGAAGCCATGCTTCCATAAAGCACAGTCAGTTAAAAGAAAGCAGTTTATATATACTGCAAGTGTAAACAATTGAAGCCAAACTTAGCATCGGCATAGGTTGATAGAATACTAATCTCTTCGGAAGTCTTAGCTTGATAATACGCTGGTACATCAGTACAAATTCAGCTATCATGTAAATAATATTGAAACTTATCTCCAACACCAATTATAAAATACAAAAATTTAATAAGAAATAACTGACGAATTCATGTTGGTTGATGATTGATGTAATGCGCAATTACTTCGTCAGCTAAGTTCCTAAGTCAAAAGTCATGATATCAAGCGTGACCTTCATTCAACGAGTTGATTGCTATTCACATCTTCCATTAAACACGCTCGAATCCTGCATCTTAAATTAAAAAAGTCGAAAATTTGTGCAACATATGTCTTCGATAGAAACATAAACAACATTTCATCTTTCAAAGTTGCGATGAGGTTAATATTCCGACCATTCAATCCACGCGTCATCTGTTAAGTTACGTGAAATACGAAAATATTTTGAAATATGCATGACAACTCTTTTGTGTTACGTGCTTGGAAATGTGAACGTGTGGTCGTATCCGTGGTTTGCAAGTTTGTAACACATCATCGATCAACAATCATATACATGTAGGCATAAGAAAAGACAAAAATCTTAAAACCAATCCTACGACATGCTGTGCAATCTCTGGGCCTGGCTACAGGTACATTGTCGAACGGTAGGATCAGAGATACACCTAAGCGGAGCCGACAGCAGCTTGGTCCGGCTTGAAATAATCTGTCCACGGCTCGGGTCGGCTTCATTTCTCTGAGACCATTGGAGTCGCAGCTCCTGGCATCGGCTTGACTTAAAACATTGCTATTGGAAGTCGGCGGAAAGGTCACCCGAACAGATATTATCACAACACTCAATCTAAAGTAGAGACAGACCAGCACCGTCAAAGCCTCTTGTGATGGATTAGTGACGTTGAAGATTCAATTCTTTCATTCATATTTAATTTTTCCAGCTTTTTCATTCGTATCTTGCACGACAACAAAGGACATGTAGCTAGTGACATTTAAGTAACATCTGAGCGATTTTCCTTTGCCATTCCCAACATATATCCGCTGGCGGCTTGTCTGGATGCACGTGCCCAAGGTGTGCACTGAAGCCCAGTGCGCTAGGTAGTCGACTACTGTTGAGCTCATGCTCGTCGCAAGGAGTGGCGGCATGGAGGAAAGGAAAATCATGATGTCAGGCAGGGAGTCATCAAAAATTAATGGCAATTAGATATAGGCAAGCAATCAATTCATTTTACATGCAGCAATTATGCAGGCATGCCAATCAATTAGTTGCAATCAATTAATTTTTGATAACCCCTTATGTCAGGAATGGTTGCAGGATAGTTGGAGTTACTGGAGACATCGATCAGGTTTCCCACGGGTTCCCACAGTTGTCAGGATTGCGGCAAGCTGATCGGCAACGGATGCTCGTAGAGTGAAGGAGGAAAGATCAGGCACAACCAAGAGCTCCGCTGGCAACCATTGATAAGTCTTGCTTCGTTAAGCTGCTGATGCACAGTATTAACTTTGCTCGTTGCTCCTCCGCTCTTCCAAAAAACAATCGCTGCAGTTGATTAGATGAATGTAAACACAATTCACTGTATTAATTGCACTACAAACTTTCACAAGAACTGCAACATTTTAGAAAAATATTACAATTTTCAAACACTACATTATATAACAATCTAGTCTACTGATTAATCAAACTACAAGAGGGATGCTACTACAGTGCCATGCTATATGTAACATATGCACCAAATCTCATTAACATGAAAATCATTTCAATAATCTAAATAAAAAATTCAACACGACCAAATGAATGATTAAAAGATGTACGGCTAATTAGAGGAAAATAATTCCTACACAAATCTCGGAATATAAAACATGTTCTAGTGACTTAATATATTATGGCATGTGAATTTATGCGAAATAAGCAGGTTCTATATTTGGTTTGATTTCATTTGAACTAATGAATTACGAAGAATACATTAACAAATGTGATTTAAAATACATAATTCAGTCATTTTTAATTTACTTAGTAAACATGGCAACGAAACATTCCTCGACAAAATCAATAAATAAATTCCAAAAACATGCCAATCAAGCACAGGGTGACATCCTTTCTCGTCGGTCAACATCTCTCCTAATATTATTTTTTACTCGCAGTTAAAAAAGCACTCAGAATGACGTGTAAGCTGCAAGTACACATTTCAGATATCCGTTGAATCATTTCCTAGTCCACTCACAGGTTTTCACAGGTCTACGAGTCAACAATGGAGCAACAAGAAATTCATTATGGAAAGTTCATACTTGAAACCTCGACCACTTAGGCTATATAGACCAGCATTCCGCAGACTTGAGACATGGCGCACTAGCAATAACTTAGTTACCTCGAGCGTCCCAGGGTGCAGTTTTTATTCACACCAACCACAAGAGCTTGAGGCTGAAGTAGGCGATGCAACATTGCCACTGACATTCTCAATGGAATCGAGTTGTTTGGAGTGATGAAGCTTCCGTCGATCTCAGAAGTCGCAATGGCCGTTTGAGGGTTTGGATGAAGTCAGGTGACGCAATTTCTGATCATTTGACATTGCCTGTGAATCAAGGAGGTGGAAGATTGCTGATTTGGGCTGCGATATGGATGAACGGCCGAAATGAACTCCATATCCAAAGGGATAACATGAATTCCGATGGATGCGTGAATGTTTTGCAAAGGCACATTCTTCCATTGTCCTCCCAATTGGGTGATCCTTCCTCCTACTGAATTTACGTGGACGACAACGCCACTTGTCAGAGTTGTTTAACTGATTTATTCAAAGCTCAAGCTGGCGTGCGAACTTTGAAGTGGTCCGCTTGCTCACCAGACCTCAATCCAATTGAAAATGTCTCGAGTCTACTGAAGCGCGATGTAAAGCGCTATGTTCTTCCTGGAGATGACTTGAAGCTCTGCTAAGGCAAGGGCAAGAGTGGGAGAGTTTAGATCAAGAAGTAATCAACCGCCTGATCAAAAGCATGCTTTCCTGGATTCCACAGGTGATTGAACTTTCTGGTGAGGTTACAAAATATTACTGACCACCAGCAAACGTACCTTGATGGATGAACTGGTACTAATGAGCCACTGAACGACAATGAACCTATATTTCAACCTTTATTTTCATTTATCTGCCAAATTTTTATCTTTTATTGACGAAATTTCATTAAACGAGACAAAATTTAGGTGGTCCACTTTTTATGATCATCGCTGTAGAAGCAATGGTGTAATTATGAGGCGACGAAGATACAGCTAACATAAACTTCTTTGTGTGTTCCCTGCTCAGCCGACAATGCCGATAGTTAGTCACAAATTCAGGATCTGATCCATGCTTCATTATTTACTAGTCACGGTTTCGAATAGATCGATGAATTTATTCGTGCCACTGCTAGTAACTGACAGACACCGCCATTAAAAGTACAGGAAAATATGTGACTGACTATAACAGCAGAATATTGAGTCTTCAATTGAATTTGAACCATGAAGTTTCAGAGAACTAAACGCATAAAATAACTGATTGATGAATTAGTAAACTATCGGTCAGTGTTGACTTTCAAACAGCATTTTGACTTTCAAACAGCATTGTAATGCTACATTGTAGCTGGAGAAAAAATCATATCCCTCATCATTCAACTCAATTTAAAAAGTCAAGGATTAATCGTGCGAGTAATACATGACCAAGTCTCATAAAAATTATCTGCTCTCTATTTTGCAGGCACTTGATAATTACAGAGCTGTGGCATATATTTAGTAATTTATTAGAAGAAAGTTTTTAATTATCTGTAGACAGAAATTTTCTCTCGTCTTTTATTAAACAAAACTAAGAATCAAGCCTATTACTGATGTTCAATAGTTGGTAAGATGTGGATACCCAGGTGGCCTTCTCAATAGATTTTGATGCAGATCTAGGTATAAACAGCATTTGATGATGTACATGTAATGCTAAATAGTGGATCCACATGAATTCTTGTCGATATTGAATATCGATGAAAGAAATATTGACTTAAAATAATATCCGTTTTAATTCAGCAGATTAGGCTGACTTTCCAACATATTTTTGCTATCAGTTGTTATCAGTGTACTTTAATATTAAATTATGTACATTGTCCTTGTAGAATCATGTAAGACCTTCGACAAGAAACTGAATTTCATTCTAAGCAGTGGTCTCCGTGACACAGTGGTTAAATTGGCGAAGCGATTCTATGTTCAAAGATAAAGTCTAGCCCGAAATAATCAACGGAAGTTAGTGTACTAAAAGCATCACAGCCTCCAACTAAAGTCAAGCTATGTCAGCGCGTCCAAGCACCCCATGAATTGTGAAAGTCTGGTGCTGGTCGCTCAACTTAAAATGACTACGGAGATCCGCTGAAATATCCAACATTCCATAGGGATCCTCACAGAAATTCTATGCGAATGGGGTGGGGATGAGGATTCTAAAGTCATCGCCACGGCAGGCCTGGTTATTTGATAAAGCAACATGGAAGAGGTAGATCGTTTAGATCTCTATCTAAAGCCCCATTTAGTGACCTGATTTATTTTATTTCATGTCTTGGTTACCACGTAACATGCATGTAATCTGGCTTACTTGATTCAGCGAATATGACTTGGATGTTCTCTACCACGGCAACATTGATTCCCAGGATGTCAGGTGCCTGTAGGGAGGAGTGTTATTGGAATTATGTCATCATCTTTGAAATCAGTGATGCACGGAGACAATATGCCGTAAAATTGCTTACCCTGTTATCTGGCGCACGAGATGTTGACTTGAGATGTCCTAAGTCAAAATACAATAGCGCACCATCTCTGCAAATAGAGTGAAATTATCATACACTGATCAATAAACATTTGCATAATGATTTTATCACAATGAATGCAAATATTCAAAAGATAACATTCCTGATGAAAATGATGCATAGTACATCGCAAATCCATAAAGCTTATCGAAATGTTGAACATTATAAAAGATCAAATGCATTTGAATGTAATTTGAGAAAATTGGACTGTTTGTCGTTTATCAATGCCATCATGAGGTCGAGGAGTGTCTCCTCGTGAAGTTTGGACGATGCTGAGGTTGAGGAATCCATTAAGGTCCTGCCACAACTTCCAATGATGTCATCGAAATACTTGAGAGCCAAGTGCCTCACCCCTGCACCTCCTCGATCAATTGTTTAAGATCGCAATAAAAAGCTTCCTATAAACGTTGGGAGCCTTGCAAATAGTACAAATGATAACTTCATGAGTGAGTTGATTCGGCCGAATCGAAGCAAGAGTCGAGTTGTTCGAATAGTTTGACAAACATAATTTGAAGTATTTTTTTCGTTTAACCACATCAACTGCTTCACGTATTGTGACCAGGGTGGCGGCCAGATTTCAAGCTTCGAATTCCCGGGCGATTCCCGGGCTATTTCATCGAATTTCCACGCCATTTTTTTATAATGACAAGATACTTTATTCCAACTATAACGATCAAAAATTATCCGGACATTGCTTCAAACTACTTTCAAAACACTAATGTGCGTGGTCTCCGTGGCACCGTGGTTAAGTGCTTGGCCTAGCGATCTTCTGGTCCAGAAGTCGAGACCCGAAAGTGTCATTGGAAGTCAGCAAGGAAGGGCATCCGGACTAAACGATCAGAACACTCCAGATTAAAGTCTGACTGTGTCAGCACCGTCCTAGCCCCCTGTATGGGGGAGTAAAGTGACGTCAAAAAATCATTATTTTGCTTTAAACTACTTTTATCATGCCTTCCGGTTAGAATTTTACCACCAAATTATGACGAGGACGATATTTGACTCTGTCGCACTCAGTTTTCAAAATTTTTGAATTTTGTGAGCGTTGATTCTTAAGATTATAAACATCTAGCATACTTTTCCTCAATGGCCTGCAGCCGTGAGCTACTTATGGAATCTAAATGATTTCATATCGATGGAAAAGTTCACTTCCTGAATTTTTCAACAATCAAAAAATGCTTCATTTTCATCATCTGATTCATAAAATTCTATGAAGTTGCATTTCGCCAATTCTTCAGACTTCAATTTTCTAACATGTTAACTTTAAGCAATTTAATTGCAATTTGGAACGCTACATTTTGAACTGCAGCGTATTCATGCCATGAGAGAAAGCCAGGATATCAAAATCCACATGTTAATACAAAAGGACGATGACACCAACTTATCCAGAAGCATCGACATGAGAAACCAGGAAGACTGCCACAATGGACAAAGACCGATAACCCGAGAAGAATTCCTAATTATCATCCCTCTTTTATCAGTTTGCGTACAAACAATGGGCGCGTGGTAACCGTCATCTATAAAATGTGTGCTTTGGATTCCCGGGCTCGGCCGCCACCCTGAATTCAATATATTCCAGCAATGTGTGATAATCACACTTTACAAACTTTAGGATACTATCACATAATAGGCCCTATCACTCCACAAATGGAAAACAATGCATTCGCCTAAAGATTGTCCTTGTGAAAAAGAGCAATTTCCTTCTCATCTAGTAGTTTTTTCACAAAGACTCAAGCTTAAATACTGGAAAATACATTCTCAACGGTTGAAATAATTTTTCGCAATGTTCGTAACATAATAGTTATGCTCGTTAAAATTTTCGGGTCGGGTTCAAAATTGGTTTGTGTGGCATATGGTCGGGTTCGGGCTTCAATTCATAGCCGTTGCACATCTCAACGGCGCTAAAGGTGGCAAAAAATATTTTAGTGGACAGAGTACAAAATGCTGTGGACTAAGGAATGCCGTCGTCTTGTTCTAATACAATTTCATGCTGAACACAAAAATCGTGAGAACGGCACTTCTTTCCGACGATATAGTCGTTCCAATGATATTGTGAGTAATGCCTACTTGGATCAAGGTGTGGAGAAATGTCGACAAAAAATAATCGTGTTGTGTACAGACGTCTTTTATGTCCCTAAATCTTCAATGAATAGGACTATCTTCCGTCGTGTATAAATGTCTTTATGGAACTGCTTACTAAAGTTTCATGTTTATTATGCACAGTAGTGAATTCTGCCGTCCTTAAATACGCAGATGACATCAAAATGAACATTGAAATTAAGCGCGCTCATCCGGAAAAATCTGCCCAGCTACTGCAATCTGATCTCAACGCGGTAGCCATCTGGTCAAAGGAATGGCAACTGCATTTGAATTCACAAAAATGTTCAATTATCTCATTTGGACATCACAATCCTGGCTCTCACTACAAGATGGAAGGAGACGCAATCCAGCGGTCTGAGTGCGTTAAAAACCTTGGAATCCACATCTCGAAGAATCTCAAATTCTCACGGCACACCATCCTTTGTGTCAAGAAAGCCAACAACGTTCTTTCTGCCATCCTGCGGACTTTCATGTCAAGAGACCCTAACGTGCTTATGAAGCTTTACACCTCCCTAGTTCGCCCACACCTATGCCATCACAGTTTGGAATCCATCCTTATCCAAAGACATTATTCTGATCGAACGTGTGCAACGGCGCTTGACTCGGAATATTCATGGCTTAACTTCCATTCAATACGAAGAACGACTAAGAAAGACTACGAAGATTCAGCTGATCTTGGACATCACTTAGTCTCTTCGAGTATTAGACGAGATCGTTTTGAACGAATTATAGGTGCTATTCATTTTGTCAATAATTATGAAATTGATAAAAGTGAAAAAATTTCAAACTGAGACCACTAACACACAATCGAATGCAAATTTTCGGACACATTGTACCTGAGACACTCATGGATTGGGATGAAGCCATGATTAGGTATTACGATACCTACGGGAGTAAACAACATATTTATGGCAAACCCACACGGTTAGGATATAAAGCATGATGTCTAAACACTGCAACAGGTCATCTAGTGAGTTTTGATACATATCAAGGCAAGTATTTTCTTTCACGACAAAATACATGCAGTTATGGCAGTCTAGTAGGAAAATATTCTGTACCTTTACTACACTTCTTGGATAATTTGCCTCATCCAAGCCTCAGTTACTGCTCCTATTTTGACAATCCTTTCTTGAATGTGGATATTTTACTCGAAATGCAGAGGAGAGGCTACGATGACATAGGCACCAAATCAGAAAACCACATATCAAAAGACTCAAGTTCGCAAGAAAAAAGAGATAGCCAAAGAGAAACGAGGTGCATGCGCTCATACTACAGATTTGAAAAATGATATTTGTATTTTACATTGGAAAGACAATAAGGTAGTTTCATTCATATCAACATGTGATTCCATACATCCAATAGGAACTTATCAGCGATTCTCTCGCGCTAGCAAAACAAAGATTACTGTAGATATTCCTAATACCGAAAAGATGTATAATAAGTTCATGGGCGGAACAGACCGCATGGACAAAAATGTGAATTGTTGTTGAGTCCCATCAGACGTAAGAAATGGCATCACCAAATTTTTTTCTTGGACTGTAGATGTTTCTATTCAAAATACTAGGAATCTTCATCGAAGATGCGGTGGCAATTTGAATTTGCTTAGTTTCCGATGGTGGATATGTTGTAATAAAAAGCGGATATATTAAAATATTTTTTTTGGATCTTCACGTGCTTCATATAACTAGTGCTCGCAAAGACAATTGCTTTTTTGAGAAAAATTTATCGGCACTGATGGGCTAAATTGGATTGAAACTGATGCGTCTTGCTAAAATGTTTTGCGAACTTTGCCTGAGACAGACAAAACTTTCGCTCTATATAATGATTGTTTGGTTTTTTACCTGAGTGAAAATATCATTCCCGGGCAAAACTGAAAAATGGACAAAATTCCCGGGCGATTCCCGGGCCCCTGGGCTACCTCCGAAATTCCCGGGCGATTTCCGGGCTCCCGGGCGCGGCCGCCACCTTGTATGACCCATTGTGTTTCAATGAGAAATTTTTTTCTTTTTGTTAATAAAAAACTCGATATGTAGCCATTTTCGTCATTTTTTATCAGGATTACAAAAGTCAAAAAATACATTATAAATTTTGAATTTTGATTTCAAAACGCACGTTAATAATTCTGACCGTGGTGGACAAGCACAATTAACAAATATAATGGCAGATCAGGATTTCGACCTTCCTTTGGTAGTACACGGATAATTTTGCAAAATCATTTTGATGTATAATGTCATTGTATGTATAAATGTCCTGCAGATCTTACCAACAATTGATTAAGAAAAGTTCCGATCACGAATTCAGTAGACTATTCTATGTATATTTGCAAGTTTTCTATCTATTGGGCACTCACTGGACGGGACTTACTTTGTTAAACGTTCCCGTAGGTATTTCACACTTGAAGCACCAAACCGGGACCACTTGGTTTCAATCGTCTTGATACTCGCATTAGTACTTCTAGGCTTCCCTGCGGTTTCAACATGAGTGCATTTCTATACCCATAAATAGCTGCATACTTTAAACTAGTCATGGCAAAAGTGTAATAGAAAGAAGAATGGGAAATCTTCCCATTCAGAATCTTCCCATAAAGGAAGAATGTCTTCCTTTAATGAAAAACTGAACGTATATTTACAGAATTCTACAACTAGCACAGCAAAAAAGCAATAAATGAAAAGGCTGTGAATTACTCCAATACTCCAATAATAAAAAAATTGGAAGCGAGATGGATTACTCTGGATGAATAGCAATGCTGATTATAATAAATGCTTGCTACAACAGATTACAAATAAAACTGTGCGAATATGCCAATACAATGTCAAATACAATAGATGACAGAAAGTGCGCAGTGATTTTTCAGAGCATCCATGTGCTAAAAGTAAATTTTACAAAATAAGTTCTGCAGCAGGCACTCAAGCAATTGAGGGGAAACAAAGTACATGTGCTATGTGTGAAGGAAGGCAGTTGGGCGGAACGTTATCAAGTATTTAGACTGTAAGTGTAAGTTGTGGGTTCACAAGAGTTGTACGAATTTGGCTGTTCTACGTGAAGACCCAAATTTCTAGTGCCGGCAATGTAGGGAAGAGCTTCCCATGTCTCAAGCAGTTGCCAGTGATATAAATATAGGCGAAGACTCCATTGAAGTGGTTGATGACTTCTGCTACCTGGGCGATACACTAGGTAATTCTGGCGGTTGTTGTGAGGCTATAACAGAAGAAGAAGCACATGGAAGAATATTCACGACCTTTTGCAAGTCCTTATCAGCAAGAATATCTCGCTGAAAGCGCACCGATACGATGACTTTATCAGGATTGTCCTACTACATGCGTCGGAGACATGGCCCATAAAAGTTTATGACCTTACTCGCCTGGTTAAGAAAAGAGAACCCTATGATCCGATGGATGTGTTCCATCAAACTTCGTGAACGCCGCTCCTTGTGCGAACTGAGAGGAATGTTGAATCTACATGACCTGGAATCAGTCCTCCGTTAAAATCGCTTCCGCTAGTTTGGTCAACTGCAACGGATCCTAGACTGGAAGTGACCAAGGAGAGCATTGCGCTACTAAGTGGAAGGACCGAGCATCAGAGGTGGACAGAGAAAGTGATGGTGGTACAATGTCAAGAGAGATCCTGAGCTACTGCATCTGGACCTTCATTTGACGCAAGACCGACCAAAATAGAAAGGCGCATCCATCCCAACCGTAACCGACACAAACCCAGTATCCAATCCTGACACCTGGGGAAGAAGAGACAATAAACGGAGTAACAAGTAACTAAGTTCCTTCAAAGTGTCAATATTGTATTGGTCAGGGAAATAGACTGGTACAGCTAATTTCAAAAGTACATTGTGCGAAATAAAACTTTTCGAGTGACTCACAGTATATATACGGTATATATTCGAATGCCAAGCACACAAAATCAAAGTTAAATTTTTAGCTCTTGGAGCCAAAGTCTTAAGTCAACATCAGGATCGCGAAGGAGACGCAGGTCACCTGGAGATCTGTGGACTCCGCTTTGCGAGATGATGTGCTCCACTGTTGAGCTAGATGACCACAAGCACAGGAGGCGGACTGCCGAAAGCCCCATCGCTGGAGGGTGGCGGCCACGCGTGCTGTGCTGGAGCGGAGTCGGTTCAGTCGAACCCATTGCATTCGAGGGAGGTCGGGTCCGGATGGTAACGATTGGTTTGGAGCTGGCCAGGCACACTTTAGAAAAAAGAGACCTTCGTTGACTTGCATATTCCACATATTCAAAACATCAAAGCCGTCACGGAGGAGGCGGGACGCGTGACGTGAGAAAGGCCGTCGTGATTTAAGGCGTTGAGTTGGTGCAGCGATAATACGATAATGGAGGAGGTAATGTTGGTTGGTCTTTGCACAAGTGACTCACAGTGTTTGTGGGTTATCACTTGAGTGCATCGTGTGTGTATCGATGTGCCACTGGCATCTTCTTGAATATTCCACCGATGGTTGATCATTCCAAGTCGGAGGCCGAAGCACCCTCATAATCACACAAGAGTTGGCGAGCGGCAAAACGGACAACAATATCCTTATGAATTCTTTGAATGTGACAGAGCATCTCATAAGCGTATTTTCCAGGTGACAATGCTGCAAGGTACCGTTCTATACTAGAAGAATAATATTTCTGATCAAAATGATCTGAATACTTAATTGGTCCTCGAGATCACCCAATCTCAATCCAAGAAAGCACCTCTGGATTCTTCCTAAACGTAGAGAAGCAAAGAGCAGTTAAAATGACGCTTTGAAAGACTTCACGATATACTGTAGCTGTAGGTAGAAGAATGAACGCCATTGATCAAACTTCAATTGAGAGCATGCTAAGAACAATCCGTGCATTATGCAATTATTGAGGTCAAAGGAAGTCATGCTCGTAGCTAATCTATAATTTGACAAGGCGCTTGAATTTTTTGTTGACTTTATATTATACTTTATCTCATGTTTTCTCATCAATTTCAATTTATTAGAAATTAAAGTACAAAAAATGGCCATTCAGCCAGTGCACCTTTATCTTTATTGTATATATATTTATATATATTATATTTATCATATATACTACTTAATACTTATGTTATATAATACTTATACAACAGATATTGTCAATTTTTAATTTCATTCACAAGATCTGCAATAGCTAAATCTGCGGCAATTCTATTTGGGTTGAGCATATCACGTGATCAAGGTAGAGGTGTGAGCAAATGAATCACGTATATACGCTCCCCTTGTTCAATTCTTCGTGAAAATTCTATATGATCGGTTCATTTCTCATTTTCCAAGTAAAATCGCTATTGGTTACATTCGAATGATTATTAGAATACACCATCCTACTCAAATTCCGGTCGGAAAGAATTCCAATGACAATCACTCTATTCATTTTCATAATTCTATGGTTTGCCATGACTATTCCTTCGATCGATCGATTTCAAACTTCATTCAATCTACAACAACCACTTTTAAGTACCGCAGGAGTAAGAAATGAATACACCGAGTGCTGGGATCACATCACGTAGAGAGCTAGTCAGATGATTCATTCCCATATCAATGCATCAACTTTCATTCCTCGAGCATCAATTCTGCGTCGATACAAGAAAAATGGAAGTCTCCTATTTATAATCTACCAATAAATCAAAAGACAGAAGAGTTTGATCGTTTCATAACTGAGAGAAACGCATGTCGACGACTTGATTAATTGACATTAAAATAGAACTCAAGGGTGGTAGTTCAAACAAGGAAAAATCACCCAGAAATATGAATTGCACTACACTGCTCATGACTCTACGAAGGATGTACCACGCATGACAAGCATGTGATTCAAGTCCCGTGTAAGAATTAAAAACGGAATAAGTAATCGCTTTCCAATTTGACAAAATACATTTTATGTTTTGAAGATCCAAGCGCGTATCGGAAGTGCAACATCGTCTAACTTTCATAATTTGGTTGAAAGGAAGCTGCAACGCAAAACATCATGTTTATGTAAACCGCTCGAATATGAAAATGGCAATTTTAGATTCTTGCGCTGATGGCTTCATTGGTTTTCATCATTTTCCACTGCAAGTGAAACAGCACCCTATGCATGTACTTTATCATCAAGTAAATAAAATATTATACCATGTGAAAGGGCATTTTTTTTGTCCGATTATTCAATTGCCTAATCAAAACTAAACGAAAAGCAAAGTAGATGGAAAGGTAGATATTCCAGAGCTCGGGAGTCCTAAACGGAGCTTGGAGTGTTGATTTAGTCAAACGTTTAGAGCTTCGAGACTAGAAATAAATGCGCTGGCAGCTAACGTGACGGACATCCAAAGAATAAGGATTTCAATCAAAGAAAAACATTAGGCATATTTTCCTTAACTTATGCTTCATTGAAATTGGCGTTGGGTTGGACTATGATTTTGCTCATCAATGAATAGCAAGAGTGAGACTTTTGTCTTCACGGAATTCTCTCAGATGCCGGCACATGCGATATCTGCTCATGACCAGTGACACTTGGTAATCATCGAAAAGCTGCCAAGCTTCTGGATCAGAACTGATTTCATCCGCTGTCGAAGTCAAACATGGCGACGTTCGGGCAAAAGGGTTTCCTATAAAAGGTCATGCGGTGACGGTGAATGTATAAGTGGTTTATGATGAACTCCTACACTGTAGTCAAAAACAGGAGCGGTCACCTGGTTTTCGAACGTCCAGAGAGGCATCTTAGAGAAGGGCAGTTACATTTTTTGGTTCCACGTTTGGATCCACTTATTGGAAGATTGACTCCTGCAGCCCGTTTCGATAGACTTGGGCGTCCTGTTCTACAATTCCTGAGTTATATTGGACGAGAAGGTCGACACTTTGATGTTGCAGTATTGACGTTGAACTCTTCTTATCTTCTGCTTCAGTATATAATAACAATAAATAGCACAGTTTAATCCAAACGATAATATCTCGCATAGTACACACCAGTGAATCACCTCGAACTAAGATTTTCTTGAAGTCGCTTTAAATTGTGTCATTTAAATTTTTGCAATGCATGTCATTACAGGTCATTACTGCAGTGCTTTTTGAGGATATTTTGTATTATGAAATTTGCTATACTATACAGTCAAGTGTGCTATATACTACATTACCAAGTTATCACTCAGTCTCTCAGAGCTTTCAATAATGGTTGGGAACACTCCGGAATAATAATGTTCCTTTGCACCAAAAAGTAATTATAATTTAACCACCCACAAGCCGGATCACGGACTGTGATCAGTCCAAAGACATCGGAAGTGTTTGTATCAATCCAACTAACGTACTACTGGTTCTCCTTGTGCACGTAGAGATTCACATCCAACGTCAGTGATCCCTGTGTGTACTTATATATTTATCTACATGAATAACACATGGTACTAAATTGAAGAAAATTGTATTAAAATGGTAATTACCGGTCAATGTAGACTATAGGCATTCACATTTCTCGATATTATTAACAAATTAAAACTGCCTATAGTGCATTAATAGGTTTCTACCACAAATTTCAAACATTGGAGAAATTGACCATCCTATTGTAAATTTTTCTAATCAAAGTTTGAGGGAAGAGGACGGGCCTATGCACCAAAGTTGTCCTTCAACAGAAGATTAAAGTCAAGGAAGCAGAAAATGGAAGAAAGAGAAATGGGGGATGATAAAGGAATATAACTAAATAACTAATAACGACAGGAAAGTACAAGGATACTACTGTACAACTAAGTACACAAACACTGAAAATTAAAAAAAAAGTGACAAAAAGTGAATAGACAAATAAGGTGATGCAGAATGTAAAATAACTTTGTAAGAACCAATATATGTATAACTCATGGGGATGAAGGTGGAAATAGCGAAAAATACAATGAAGAAACCAAGGTGTCATTATAGAAATGCCTAAGACAAAATACCCCTCAAATTATCAACTCTCCATAGAGCTTAGTGGATGTTTATTGACTGCTCTCTTGAATGCTTCAGCACTGACATGTATTGAAAATACCTCCAGAGGAAGTCTCTTGCTGTCCTAGAAAGGAAGGATCCACTTATGCATCTGGCAAAAGGAGGACGAGAAGCAACAGAAGCAAATGCACTGGATGAAAACCGTGATAATGGCGATAGAAGAGAGGAAACTGTTCTACAGAATGTTCTGCAGTGATGCCAAATTTGAAGTAAAGCCAGCATCATCTATCAGACGAACTGTCTTGCGCTGAATACGATCAAGGATATCTTAATTACTCCTAGGACCTCATGACCAAACGTGTGAGCAAAGATCCATCACAGGACGAACCTGATCTTTATAAAGTACAAACAGCTGCTGAGGTCTGAAGTAGGCACAGGCTAGAAACAATACTGCCAGACATTGGGCAGCTCGTCGGGCAACTTCGCGGATGCGGACTGTGACCAACCTAAAGAGTCAGACAGTGATACATCAAGCAGAGAAATGCTATTCTCCCCTGAAAGGGAATGACCTGCCATAACGATGGTGGAAATGTCTTGGACACGCTTATGATAAAAACGAATTGACTGAGTCTCGCTTTCGTTAAACATCACTCTGTTGGACAAAATTCTGTATATGTTAGACTCAATAGATGAATTCAATGTCACTCTGTTCCGTTCTAGACTGCAAGCTCTCTGATTGGGGTGGAAAAGGGATGCATGAAGAGTGGAGTCATCAGAGAAAGAGTGGATTGGACTGTTGTTAGGACGCAGGTCAATGATTAACCCAAGAAAGAGAATAGGTGATAGAATACAACCAGACACTGACTGTGAAACGATCAGATGTCCATCTAGGTGAGACAGAAGTTTACTGAAAAGAGCCGGGTATCAGAGGATTGAATGACTTTGATATGTCAAGGGATACTGATATGGACTCTCCAAACTTGTCAAGCGATGATGACTAGAGACGAGTCACATATGTCAAAAGGCTACCTGCGTAACGAGCCTTTCTAAACACATGCTGACATTCACTTAACAAACCATGCGATTGGAGATGGGAAATCAAGGCTTCAGACATCAAAGATTCGAACAACCTGCTTGTAATAGAAGTGATTGCAATTGGACGATAATTGCACGGATGATTTCTATCTCCCTTCTTTGGGATAGGGGCCACGTGGCCTACTTTCCAAAAAGAAGAGCACCTACCTGCTGCCAAAGAAAACTGGAAGAGTTGAGTGAGTACTGGCGCCAACTCCGGGGCACACTTCTTAAACACAATCGTTGGAATATCTGAAGCGCAGAGTACGAAAAAAGAGTACTTCGAAGAGTTCAGAAAATTAGTGATATACATGAACTGAAACTATTCGAATGTAGAAGGAAATCCCATTGTTCATTTGTCCATTGAAAAAAAAATTACCGAGTCTCAAAACGTCAAGCACATCACTTCCCCCTCTCTCTAGAAAGCGCTGAGAAAAAATGTGAAATGCTCCTTTGAATAGCTGAATTATGACACCTCCGTATTCACAAGAAACTCTAATCTTGTATCAAAATAGAAGTTCATGTATAAAGTACGAGTATGTCTAAAAGGACTCGCAAAACCAATCTCCCATCCCTACCACTCACTTGTCCATTGGTCCCCATTCCGGAAGGATGACTTGAGGATTGCAGACGTCCAGATCCCAGTTCATGATACTGCTGGATGGGAAAACAACGCTCATCAATTGGCTGGTGTACATTATGCTTGTCTGAGCAAGTGTTCCATTCCCACCACCGCTGCTCATTTTGGATAATGCCGTCGTGAACCAATTGATTGTCGGCTGAAATTATGATAAAACATTAGTATAGCTCATTGAGAAAACAGTGCAATTCGCTGAGAACACATTACTACAGTTCGCTGAGATTTTTATATGAAAGTAAAAATTGAATAAGTCTCCATTAAATGTCATGTTCTGATGATAACAATTCTGATCCATGTAGAAGAAGTAGTAGCAACTTAAGATCCAGGCTAACTTCATCCAAACTACGTGAATGGATCAATAAACAAAATACGAAAAAATGGATCAATACGATGGGAAGAGGCAATGGGAATGGAATAAGGTAGTGAAAGTCAGGTGGGTAGTGAAAGTAAATTCTTCATCATGAAATGCTTCTTTTTGCAAATGCAGAAATATAAGTCAATCAGTAGCTCATGACTTTATTTTACACACATGGGACGACTCAGACAAAGTTCAATAAAGATACGTGTATATTACCATAATGAAGAATAAATAATAAACTTGGTTATCTTCTATGCAAAAAGTTGATCTGTATCTTAATCAAGCAGATTACAATCTTTTGTATACGTACTTAACCGAATATACCATGGATAATGTGATATCATCAACAAACATTTATTATGTGAGACGAAATACATGACTGAATTGTAAATTACCTGATAGATATTCGCTCGTGTTGGGCGTACATGCATCTTAACAGTTTGCGTTGAATTCGACGCTTGTCTGGATACAAGTACAGCCTTTAGAAGCGGTTGCTGATTGTTTTCAATGGAAGCAAGAATCGGCAGCCATTTGTCAGATGCACGAGTTATCCCTTTCCATTTGTACTCAACCGATAAATCCTTCAATGACAATGAAAGCCTGAAATTTAAGAAATTTAAGCAATAGCGCTTTTGCCTTCATGTTAAAATTCACTACTTTATTAGTCATGCTAATGAAAACGTCCTTTTCAGCAGTGTCCCTGACCGTAAAAGCCTGTAAATTATTCCAGATCAATTACTTGTGTGGTACCAAACAGAATTCATAGCTAGATTTCCAACCTGTTTAAAGTCGCTTTAACAGATTTTCAGCCATTCATTCAGATTCCATCAATCTTAATTAAATAACAGATTTTTATTATTATCATATCAGGAATATGACATACCGGTATTTTTCTACTATGATACCATGTAGGTATTGCTGATAGATGGATCTTTAAAACTATGGTCCCACATTCAATTAACAGATTACAGAAGAGAGCGATCAAACCCCTAAATCTAATCATTTCCAACATCATTGAAAGACAATTTATCGATCTCTCGACAGATAATTCTTAAGGCTAGACGGAAAGCCTATGCAATTACATAGGAAAGTCAATATTCCGTGTAATAGAATGTGAATAGCTTGTGATAGAATTAATTGCATCACGAAATATTTTTGTTCTCCAGTGGAAAACGCGAGAACGAACACTCTCCTTTTTTTAGAGTGAGGAATGTAGATTATATATCCAAGTCAATCTGAGATATAAAATATAGCAAATATTGAATTACAGTCATTAATGTAGGCTAGACATGATATAAGTGTAGATATTTGCTGTGTTAGTAGACGACATTGAACGTGCACAAGGTATGTGTTCGATGTTTAACTCGTTACAATTTGCGGTCGTGTAATGGAAGTAAATTGCGGATAAACAATAAGAATGACCTGATTATGACTGTTTTCATCATCTGTTCATTATGTACAATACAAATGTTATTAAATAGTTTTATTTAATATCTGAAAAACTGACCCTTAAAATGATTGAGCAATATAGATTTAAATAGCGTTATTTGATTACTTCATGCTGCAGTATTTAAAACTTCCTCAGGGGCTGAAGGCCATTTATTTAAAATCAAGAGTTTCCAAAAGTCCCACCTTACAATTTTGTTAATGGCAGGTTCTGCCACCATTTACCAAGCATAAATCCATAAAGCGAAAACTTTGATAGCTTTTCATTAAAAGGTCTACGACATCTAAGGGAGGTTTGAATGCTACATCCAGCATTTAGAATGATTGACATGCTTAATTTTAGTAAATTCGACTTGCCTTGCCCTAGGTGCCGAGTGTGATGCACTCTTGGGTGATCATGGGTTCCACCAAGAGCTATCCTAACGCCATGACTGTCGAAGATTCCAACCCAATCGTCTTTTCATCTCGGTCATGAATGTCGCACGTCGTCCCCTCGACTTCTAATGACGAGATACAGAAACAAGAAAAACACCCTCAAAGGCGTCAGCTCGCATAGCATGACCAGGAAACCGTAACCTCTTTGATTTCTGAGTTGGAAATTTTTTCCAAGAGTGATATACGAGCAGTTGCCGAAACGTGCGTTTACACCGGTGTTACAGTTCTCTCTCTCCCTCTGTCTCAGTTTCCTACCGGAAACTAAAACCATGGTTTAATATTCCGATAGGAAAATTAAACCCAACATTTTTAAGTGTGTTTTAGTTTCCCACTGGTTTTCCCCTGGTGTTGCGGCTTCTAGTTTCCTAATAGGAAAATAAAACCTGGTATCATTTTCCTACTAGGAAGCTAAAACCATGGTTTTATTTTCCGATCGGAAACTAAAACCTAGGGAAACTGAATCTCGTAACACCGGCAGTATAGATGCTGTTCAGCAACTGACGCTTCGATATTAGATTCAAGATCACGAATCAGCAACCAAGCTTTACAACCGGATGTCAGTATTTTGAACAAACAGAGCATTTGAGCAGTACTGTCATCGATTTCATCGATCTTAAATTGCATCGAAAAAATATGGAAATCATGTCTTGAAATTTTGACCAGGCGATGACAATTCTTGATTTCAACTTCGCATCTCGTGTCCGTCGCAATAGCAATACCCACATATGTGAAATGTAATCACTCATCAATCAGTTTATCTCATTTTTTTCTGTAGGCGTGGTGGCTTCGATGTAATCATCGATTTTCTTTCCCTTCAGTTGATCGTAAGCCCAATGTCTGCGTTAGCTTCAACCACTTTGTCTAGAATTGTCTGCAACTGATCCGGTAATGTTGCAATTGATACGGTATTATCAGGATAACACGTTGATGTTATTGATATTGATGTCATCCCGATGAAATCACGGCGGAAGATAGCTTCAGTGTATAAACTGAGTAAGTCGGCATCCTCGGAAGATCTCGGTGTGGTCATCTCGAACGACCTTAGAGCTCACAAACATGTTCTTATGTGTACCCAGAGAGCTCACAAGGTACTTTCCGCCAGTCTGTGAACTTTCGCATCCTGTGATCCTATTGTTCTTCTTCGCCTGTACAAATCCTATGTTCGTCCCCACCTGAAGTGCGCAACGTGTGTGTGGAATACCCTTTCTGCACAAGACATTGCCTCAATCTAATAGTCCAATTGCGTTTTACTAGGTGTGTGGTACACTTATCGGGGCAACCCTACGAAGACCTCCTTCGAATACTGGGCATTCCAACGCTTCAAATTCGCCGCCGTGCTTTTGACTTAATAGCCGCGTTCAGAATTTTTCATTCTTTACCCCATGTGATCCAGCGAAGTTCTTCAACCATGTGACTCCAACGAGTCGTGGCCATGACTCTAAAATCTTGAAAACCCTTTAAGGGTTCAAGCCCGTGAATCTTTTTTCCCAGCGTGTCATTCACGACTGGAATTCCCTACCCTCTGACATTGTGAACTCTGCATCCCTACTGAGCTTCAAGAATAACTTGTACAATTTTCTATATTGAAAAACGAACTTTGTTACTTTCCCAATGGGCCTACCTGTACATATGATCATTAATCAATCTGTTAACTTTACTTTATATACCTACTTGCTGTAAATGTGCTTCGCCTTGTGATGCTTTATGCACTTATGGGTGTAATAAAATAAGAATATGCTCCCTTGTATATTACGTCTTCAGACACTGGACCCTGACATCTGCATATTCTCAATTCAACCACCTGCTGATACCAGTCCAGATTTCTGATTTACTGAATTTCTTTGCCATCTGCTTCAGGACAGATGACAGATGAACCTTTTCTTATACTTTTAAGAAAGCAAAGGTGGAATTCTTGGTTGCTTTGTTAACTATTTCATATGCCATTCGCAATTTGAAAATTGCGCTCGTGTGTTTTCCTAACTACTGATCTCATATCTGAAACTATTCATATAAAATATTTGAACTGTGCTATAAGGAAATTTCTAATCGCCAGGATGTGTCTATTTTCTAATAGAAAGTATAGTTATGCTGCCATGGCAATCCAGACCTATACACAGAATTTTCATGAGAATTCCGCGTTCATCTTCGCATCAAAAGATTTTACAACTGTTGGTTTAGTGCTCTCTGCTTTATTTGTTTCAGAAGTCAGCCACTTTTCACATGCCGTATCATATTTGGTCTATGGAGATGTAAGGACATGGATCAATTTCCAAGAGATCATCTACCATTGAGAACTCCCCCTAAACATTTTATCACAAGTAACAAAAGCGCGTTCGAGAACAGTAATACAGCCACTCCATCAGACATTTATGTGACATTTATTAGACTTTCCAGGGAGTAACATTCAGACATCAATGAGAGTACGGTGATTTGTTCAAATGCCAAATAGACTATGTGCGAAACGTTGGGAAAATTTTCGTTCTTATTTCTTTCAAAATGTTTTATCAAAGTATGGGAAGTTAATCAATTCACTTTGATGGACAAAAAAGAAAGTAGCCATTTACTTACTTAGTAAGTTGTCAAAATTGCTTACGTAGTCTTCCTTTTGTGGCTATCATTATCGCCATATTTTTTTTAATTTATCACAACCAGATGTGCGATATGTCTCTCCACTGCTACATTGACGATGAAATGTGATTCAAACAACTGTGGCCTAATATAAAGGTTAGGGTCTCTCAGTCTCTGATCCGACACTTATACGAAGAGAGGTATTCTAAATGGTGGGAGGGGGAGGATGAAAATCGAGGGTCAAAGCCTAGCAGGTAAAAGATGAAAATAGGAATCCATGCATCGCCATTCCGTGACCTCCCAGCAATAACATCGCTCCTCGAACTGAAAGACTGACTTGCGAAACTTCGTAATAGCTATTTAGTTACGCAACTAGTGCATGATTGCTTCTTTATAGCGTTCCTTGAGTTAAATATCTTGAATTCCCGAGCCCGTAGGGTGAGGGCCATTTAAATCTAACGAGCATTCATAATTGGCATAGATAACGCTCATTCCCGTGCATTGAAGTAAATATCATTTCCCGCGGGGGCAATAATCTGCTTTAAAGGTCAATTATAGCGATAGGATATCTACAATACATGCACGGAGACAAATAAAAATAATTACTGCACAATCATATGCTGTCTTCTGTCATTTGACATGATGAATGTCCTGTATTTTCGGCAATTCGGTCAATTAAAAGTATATATTCGCTTCATCCCTAGCAACATTAACATAACTAAATGAGACAGACGAAACTTCGACAGATCAGAATTTGTGCTTCCGATCAATTCCAATGTCAAATTAAGAATTGTCAAACTTGAAATATTCGACTTGAGTTATAACCCTCATGTTTTTGACACTCAAATACTAATTCTTGTCAACTAGAGTCAACTAAAGCAACATAATAGCATGACATGCATAGATAATCACATTTGAACATGTACTTACTTGGTAAGAGCCTCTAACGGTACGCTTTTGTATTTTATGCACAGACCAGAAACGACTGCTTGCACTCTGTCTTCAGTTTCATCACACAAACTCAGTCGAATGTCAGGTAATGTCGTTGTCATCTTCATTAATCCTATCTGACCACTGCTTTCAAAATTTGAAGGCAGCTCCTCCTGAGGTTCCGATTCAAGCTAAAAAGCAAACATACAAAATGAAATTTATTATCTTATAACCGATGCAATGGTTGATATTTATTTCATAATGATGGCAAGCGTCAGCCACAGAAATAAATTGCCTTGTGTACGTGCTTGGATCGAGAGATGGCTGTTCTCAATACTGATGATCACGGCCAGAACTTGACACAATGTCAAGAAAATCAATCTACCATTGAACGTAGAGCAAATTTCAGTCTGGATTCTGACGGACCAAAACACTGGAACTAAAAATTAAACGTGAACACTTCGTAAATGTAGATCGTGACGAGCCGAACAATTTGAAGGATGCTTCCATTTGTCAAATTTATCATGGAGAAAGGAATTATTTACGTTAAAGGAAATCAAAAAAAATTTTTTTTCAGAAATTTATAAAAACTGACTGCATTCATTACATAAAATTCGGTTAGCATTTTGAAATTAAGAATGTTTTCCAATCAATGATGAAATCAAAATGCTAATAATTCAAAACTAAATCACATTACTCGTAGTGGGCACTTATATTTTTGTCGTAGGATGCCGTATAATGCAATATGTAATATAGTATAATAATATTATATATATTATTATATGCATGTAATGTAATAATGTAATATAATGACCGTGTTCACTATCGCATAATCGTCTTGTTTGTGAATAATCTCATCCTTTATGTGCTACCGCTTCTGCTCCTCTGCTGTATTCTGCGCTTACCTAAATCGCCCACGCGCACATGACACTCAATAAAGAGCGACTGACTGCTATCACTCCCGCCCACTACTGACTCGCGGGAGTACAGTACCGCCCGCTACGAGACTAGTTTTTGATTAATATTATACTCGGGTGTATCAATCTTTATCCGCGCTGATGTGCATCGAATGAGAAACTGTAATTAATCTAAAGTCTATTGTATCTTTCTTTGAATATTCTACTTCGTACATGTCGGTGCCAAAGCTCAGCAGCTGAGTGTGTTTTAGATGGCATCATCCGAATCAGAGTGCACTGACAGAACGACAATATATCAAATGCTCACACGGCTGTATCATTATTATACACTACAGACATTGAACACATGCTTTATTATTCGCTGTAAATCTCGTAACTTATTATCAGTTCATAAAAACGCAATCACGATCTGATATCAAGCTATGGATTTTAGCAAGGCGATCTTTCCCGGTATATTAGAAATCCGGATCATATTTTCCGTAGGAAATGAGAATAATTCGTTCCGGAGTCATGAAGAATATCAAGAAAATCAACCTTGCGTTCTTCTATGAAATAACAGATAAAAGCATGGGTGCGTGAAAAGGCAAACATAATAAAAATTTGGGTCCGAGGAGATTACGCCGAACATGCATCAGTGACCGCCTTTTGCATCTTTTTCAGCCAGAGACAATTGAAATACTACAATAGTGATCTGCATGCAGCTTCATTTTCTTCAATCTGATTCTGGTGCATTTCTGTCATGGGTTGTCAATATCTGTGACAAGGGGCCGTATTAATAGAGATAGCACTAGCCTAGCACTACCCTAGTGCTAGCCTAGCAGCAACTTCCGTATTAATAAAGGTAGCAAAAGGGTAGCACTAGGCTAGCACTATGTCTGAGACCTAGCACTGGGGCCGTATTAATAAAGGTAGCACTAGCCTAGCGCTACCCTAGCAGCAACTTCCGTATTAATAAAGGTAGCAAGAGGGTAGCGCTAGGCTAGCACTATGTCTGAGACCTAGCAATAGGCTGTCGTATTAATAAAGATAGTAACGGTCCTAGTGCTAGCCTAGCACTACCCTAGCGCTATGTCCAACATCTGGCAAATTCCCTAGCAAGGTCTCGACCTTGCTAGGGATGATGCTAGATTGAATATTTAAGGGCAAGGGCAATATTGAAGGATATCTAATGTGATGTTTACAGCATGGTAATGTTGAGCGCATTGGCTTCAAGATGGTGTGTGATTTTTCTAATTCGAATAAACATATCGAATCATGAACTGCAATTATATAAGTTATTCCATAACTGAATAAATCTTGCGCTAAAATGGAATTTAAGCGACACAGTCTATTTGTGTATTACACTTTTGCACTAGACGTCCTGATAAATGGATAGTTATTTTCAACATTTAGATAACCAATATTCCTATTTATGAATTTCACTTAAGGACGACAAAATAGATTATCATTGATACTAATTGCTTGCGCATGAAGTAATACAACGGTGCAAAAATTCCGTGATTTTCATAGTGACTGAATTTACTGAATCGTGGGTTTGCTATTTTAGAATCTCAAGCGCATTTTTGAATATCCCTACAAGCGCGTTTCAAATTGCTTGACATTCAAAACCGTTGATAAATTTGTATGATAATGAAATTGTGATGAAATAGAGTGCTTAAAATTGATAAGTAATCGAATTGTAATTTTTTATCTCAGTAGCCTGATAAGAACCAAGATGTATTGGCGATAAATTGACAAACATTTTTCTCTCCAAAAGGCTTTAGAAAGTAATTCGGAAATAATTCAGATATCAGAAGAAATTCAGAGAGTAAGAAGAAAACTCCTAATCAATACATCTGGCACTGCTATTGATTTGATCAAAAGCGTTCAAGATAGGAATTACAATAATGCATCATTTTTTATTTACATGTAGTGACTTGTTCACACTTGTCAGACAATTCGAGGGATTTATTTTCTGATATTTCATTCTCAGATTTTAACGTATGCTTTAGATTCATAATTAGAGCAATCGTAGCATGAGAGGATCCAATACCTACCAAAATAATGAGACTGAGACTACACATTGAGTTGGATTGCCATTGATCCATCTTGTGCGGTAGGAGGGATGTCATAATTGTGTCACTTACTGAGAGGAGAGAACCTTGGCAACATATTATTGTAGGAGGGATGTCATAATTGTGTCACTTACTGAGAGGAGAGAACCTTGGCAACATATTATTAGAATTATATTCTAAATTGTTTCTACACTTCTAAATTTAGCTAATTATTATGTCACATTAATGATCGGAAGATCATACCGATTGGAATGAGGCCCCATTTCATGCATCGAATTATTCATAAGCAAGGATTTATATATATATTTGATGTTTTATCTTCTCTGAATGATAAGTGTCAACAGCCGGGCAGGAAAGACGGAACTTTAATCTCCAGCAAACAGCCTTGTATTGTTAAAGCCGAACGTGCGCGCATGTACAAATTTTATTTCGAAGTTGAGCGTCTAATTGGCAGATTTCCATATTCCACATTTTCGCTACAGTTCGGCCTCCTCGTAATCCAGCAAAATTATAGGGATTGTTCTAAAATTTCGTTGAGTTAATTCAGGTTCTCTATTACAGTAATCATAATTGGGAGTTCAATGCACGTGCGGAGATGTCAAGTGGCTAAAATTCTTAAATTCATCCTTTCAACCGCAAATAGTTCACTGCTAATACTCGCTTTACATTTCACTCTATTGTGTAGGACGCTAAACACCGCAAGCTAAGGACGTCATCATATTCATTTACTGTGAAGAATGTATTCTTTTTTTCATAACTTGCAAAATTAGTTCATTCTGATGTCATATTGAAGATCGGGAGATGATGTCGATTAAAATGAGCCCCATTTCATATATCAAACTATTTGACAATCGTTCATTAGCAAGACAGTTATCATTTCGATGTTTTATCTTCTCTGAATGATAAGAGTCAACCACAGAATTAGACAGGTCGTCTCTTCTTCCGTTTGACTAGAAGGGAAGCATTGGAACATGCAACGTTATTGAAATGGCACAATCTCCTGACTAAATACCATAGCAATCGAAGAATGAGCAGCCAGTTCAACATTAAACACGCCAAATTGCGTGAAGTTTCAGTGACTGTTCACTGAACCGGATCACACATCAAAGAGACAGACGATGTCAAGTTCTACAGAGAAGTTTGTGAACGTTTTTTCATGCGCCTGCTAACTTTTTTTAAAATGATCGGAGGGCCCAACATTATCGAGAGAACCTTTGCGCAATGATCTGAATTCTTCGAATCTGAAGGAATCGTGGCGATCGGAGCATTTTGAAGGAATTCAGAGCGGCGGACGACTACTTTTCCTATCTTTGTAAGGTATTAAATATTTCTTTTTGCCCACTTATTAAGTTCCTGCATGTGCCATCTGTTTGAATCAGTTTGCACTTCTAGCAAAGTGACACGGTTAAACAATCTAATTCTGTGGAGTCAACAGGCGGGAATGAAGGAAATTGCTTTGATCTCCGACATTCACACTTGTATTGTTAACACTGAACGCGCGCGCTTCAACATATTTTCACTCGGAAAGTGCGTCAAATTGCCAGATTTCTATGACTCGATTGCCCGGCGTGAGAGCAGGTGGTGAATGCAGCTGCTCGCTGAGTCGGCACGTCAATGAAACTTGATCTAGCATTAACTGGCGCCGGAGTTGACGCTAGGCTTTCTCTATTAATACGGAACTCAAGTTGCTACTGCCCCTAGTAGCAACTTGCCTAGCGCTACCCCTAGGAAATGTTATAGCAAATGCTAGCTTTATTAATACGGAAGTTGCTGCTAGGCTAGCACTAGGGTAGTGCTAGGCTAGTGCTATCTCTATTAATACGGCCCAAGATGCTTGGATACAAAAAAGCATTGTGCTTGGCTATTACATGCAATCATACTGCAGTACTATTTTAAATCACGGAAGTGCATGAATTTATTTTTTCTGAAATGAGATGCGAGGCTGACGGAAGCAATGAGACATAGTTGTTAGAAAACGCTTCTATTATTCTAATGCGTCCTCTATGTTCTCCTGATGCTATGAAATAGCTCATAATGCTATTTAACAATAAAATGGAAACCATCCTTCATCGAAGCAACAACGCAGTCAGCCGAGCCGTGTCAGACGTCTGTCATACAGGTGACAAGAATGTACGAGTACATTGAAGGCAATCGTTCCTAGTAGAAAATGGAAGACCATTTCGACTTTTCTCAGTTGCAGTCATCATTGCTAGACATCGCAAGTTTTCTCACCAATTCTACAACAGATCGGTCCAGATGCATTAAAACCTTTTCTCACACTTTAAAACCGGAAGGTACCGGTACTTAAGTTACTAAGCTTTTGTTATCCCCCGGTTTCCAGGGTCAAAAGCAAGGTGAGCTGCTTTACAATTATTAGTCAGCGTTGCCTTGAAAACGACCCAGACAGCACTAATTTCTTACCTGTGCAAATGCTTCTTCTCTAGCAAGTACAATAGACGTCCGATTGAGCACTTTTGACAATTCTCTCAGCTTATTCAAAGCATCTATCGCTTTCGTTTCATCTGATCCATTCAGAATTTTAAAATTGTTGATGTATTCACTGTAGAACCGTCGATACCGTTTGATCCGGTCAAATTTGAATGGGAAAAGTTTGGTTTCACGTACCACGTTGAAGGCATACAACCACCAATCTCGACAGTGCTTGCCTCGAGGACGGATATGAGAAGGCGGGCGATGATTCCAATAAACTTCCCGAACCAAGAGGAAGCGCCATGTGTCGAAAATGCAGAGAAGTGAGTGAAGCTGAGTCGGTCGGACTCGAACATCGATTTGGGTGGCAGAAGGATCAGAGGAGGATCGCACAACGATGTCCAATTGGGCTGAGTTGTTGGATTCTTCGAAAGGTCGTCTTGTCACACAAATGCTGACGTCTGAGATCACTGTAAGAAAATATTTACACATGTTCGGTTATACGAAAATACTCTGCCGTCTGACATAATTTTAATCAAACGTTCGCATTTCTGCTGTATTTATGTGATTAATGATTTATTGATCGGTTTTCAGCACTTTCGGTGTATCGGCTTCTGGTGTCTAATTCATCAACATTATCAGGCTCCTTGACAATGAAGTCATGCAGAAACATGCATCTGACGCGCTCAAGATTTATTGAACTTAGTACTTGATATAAGGGGTGTGTATCAGATCGGATTGGATTGGCAAATTTAACCAGATAAGCAAATAGGCAATTATTGATAGCCTAAAAATTCTATAGAAGACAAAATAAGTTTTGCAAATCTATGTATGTTCGCCTATGTATATTCTGCAAAAAAGTAATCCAATTCGATACGATGTGACTCCTTATACTGAAAATCTCAATTCCATCTGAATTCAAAGCAATAAGGAGTAATTCTACTATCGGATTCGATGTGAAGACATTAAAGGGAGCAATACAAAAAGAGTTTGCATGCAGTGCGTGATAGCATCACAATCACATTTCAATCCTCCCTAAGTAGATGATGATTATGTTCAATGCTCATGACCTGAGATAAAACTTTTTGATATCTTCGAGTCACTCATGGAGCGGCGATCAAATTGAAGGAGTCGTGACGCTGAAGTTTGCTATTGATTAAATCGGCAACACTGCAGTTGTACCATCTGTCTAGCCGTGTGGATAGATGACTTGTTTAGCTTTCTGACTTGTGTTCGAATCTGATTAGATGAGTGGTGGTCGGAAAGATTGGATGTTGCCGCCCATTTGAAATTAATTTGTCATATCTATGTTAATCATCAGAAAGCCAGCAGCAACTTTGTGGAAAATAGTGGACTGTTATCCATTACCCTGAGTATGATGGGAGGCACCAAAATAAAGCACGAGATATGCGATTTCGGTAGTGTTTTTTGATGCCTTTCGATCTTTTGTATTAGCCTCTTGTAATATCATTATTGCTATTTTTACAAATTTTTCGTATTGCATATAATTTGTCTTTAATGTACATGTACATTATTTCGATTAATCGCATCTTTTTGCCTTAGCACATCACACTGTCTTCGTTCAACTTTTGTTTCTTACATCACTATAAACGTCCCTTTGTCTTCATTGACTGAGTGTGCATCAGGTTGATTTGCATCATGCACTCCTTCGCATTCTATGGCTTTGTTTACGTCATTCATTGTCTGTGCCAGTGTCATGCACAATGTTAGTGCCTTGATAATGATCGTCGGCGGTAGTCGAAAGGCCTCGAATAAACGTTCTTGAAATCGCACATTTCGTGCCAGAAGCAGAAGAAGCAACTAGTTGCTTTCATTCTTTGATGTACATGTATCCTTTTTCAAAAACCTTGCAACAGAAATGAGATATTACTGAATTTACACTATTCTCATTCGTAATCATTTTCAATTTCATTTTACATGCCAATTATATTTACGTAAGACAACCCGTACGAAAATACATAGGGTGTGATCGGAGTATTAGTCCATTCGTATAGTCGCAGCATGAATTCACGCAAGAAGTCATACTATGGTAAGAAACTCTAATAGCATGAAAAGTTTTCACTAAACCACACTATGATTGACGCCCATTTATTTCCGTACAGGAAATACTGCAAAGTAATTGCTTGAGCAGACACAATTAGCAATTTAGCACTGAGTACGCCAAAAAGTAGTAGTCAAGCCTACTTTAGACCTATTTTACATTTAATAATCGAGGCAACCAAAAATTAAGAGCAGGATCCAAAATGAACTCTTCCAGTAATTTTATTGCCAATATTTCCACATAATTACACCAACTGTATTATGCTAGCAGTATCACCGAATAAATGACAATGCACACTTTATCATATTTGTAAATTCTTAATGCAAAAAATATCCGAATTCAGGCATATTTTGAAAATGCTTCATGTTTAACTAATTTGTGATTGACAAAATATAATCCGATACTTAACTGCTTAAAGCAATTTTTGGATGTCGTAGGAATAATGAAAATATCATTTTACACACTGCCCGAAACCGACTACTTTCCGACTACCGGTACTATCAGAAACCGATATTTTTGCAAGCATATTTTCAATGAATGAAATGATTAGACCCGAGATCAAATGTCCAGCAAAGGATATATGGCTGATAGGTCTTAAATCCACGATCACCCGGGTAAAAAAGCTGTTGCTCTAAGCAATTGACATACTATTGCAACAAACAAACCCAATGTTTTAAGCGGTAAATAGATCAAGTAGTCTTCATGGATGCTTATCGATCATCAGTTAATTGCGATTAATCTATTATAATCATCTGTATCAACTTACATCTTCTGATTATGTCAACAACTCAAATGCTAAGTAAAACGCTCACATAATAAGAAGTATAGAATTATTTATTCCACATATTTCTATATAACGATTTTGTTGACTGTTATTTTGATTAGGAGTGGCACATATCACTTGAGGGAGATGCGTTCATCCGTCATAACTCAAATAATCGCTTGCATATTAAATAACCTCATAACTTGTCTCATATGCGCTCGACAGAGATGTCCATACTTTGTAAAATTACCGGTGATGCATTGAATCGCACGGTCTGTGGAATGATTGTCATGCTAGTCAATCTGTTCACTCTGCATATTTTCATTACAATGTCAATAAACAACACATCATGTACTTTTCAGAAAAGTAATGAAACTGGCAGAGTACATAGTAGTCTAGCAGAAGCCTGCATTCGTCTGAAATTCACACTCAATGCGGCACGAAATCCTTCTGTCGAAACACAAACATGTTGAAATTGAAGCACAGGTTCTATTATCATAAGGATTGAAAAGTTGATAACAATGTTAGCTCTCATCTGATTTCATGAATAAACCCTGAAACAAAAGCTTAATTAAGGCTTAGCAAACCATATATTTATCAATGCTTCCTTAAACTGTCAGATATTCCGTTGTGTTAGTTCTACATTTCCAATTTTGCTACAGGATTTCTAAAATCTGCAGGATACAGCAGTATCTATATAACTCGTATTTCACATGTCATACACATTGTGGTTAATCAGTGTAACTTTTGAGAGGACCGGTTGAAGAAATATTGAGAAGAAAATTACTTAATTATTCTCATAAGCTATGGATTGTTTCTTCTTTCTTTACATAAAGCAAAAATGTTGCTTACTCATAATCAGAGCCAACTGTTTTCCGAGAAGCGCGGAAAAATAGAGAAAAACGCAGAATCGCATGAAATTGTTGAAAAAACGAGAAATTTCAACAAATGAAGGCATAAAATATCAGTCAATCCATTAAATTAACTCCACTCTGTTGCACTAGATGAATCGCATCGTTCATAGTATTTGAGTCACAAACAACTTGCGCGTGTCTTACATAGCCATTTGTGAATCAAAATGTCGCATGTGTCGACGCGAATAAAGGCAGCTAGCAGAGCTAAAGAGTTTGGAAAACATTTTTACGCTGATGGTGGTGGGTGTTTTATTTTGCTCAGTATGCAACAAAGCGATTGATCACATTCGCTCTCAGACTATAAAATATCATATCAAAAGCAGAAAACATGAAAATCCATCGCAATCATTGAAACCAGAAGCCAAGAGACAGAACGATTGATTCGACTTTTCTACCTGAGTTTCAGATGCTAAATTATCAAAAGATGTTTCGCTGACTGATTTCATTCAAATGTTTGCTGAAGCAAATATGCCCCTGGAAAAAGCAGACAGTAATTCAGTTGGTCAATTTTTCAGAAAGATGTTCCGAGAAGTGATTCTATTCCTAATGCTTCAAATCTTCGCTCTAGCTGGCTTCCCAAGCTATTTGAGAATAGAGATGCTCAATTAAGGAATATTTTCTCACACAATCCTTAACAAAGCATTGCAATTCTCACAGATGAAGCAACTGATCAATTGAATCGTCCACTTCTGAATATTCTTTTTCGCCCTCTCGAAAACGAAAATTCAAAATCATACAACCGTCAATTTATCCACAGTTTCACAGGCTATTATCTAATGCTGCAGCGAATTTTCGATTGACTTCAGCAACATTTTGCATTTTGTGACTGATGGTAGAGTGCTCAAATGTTGGGCTGATGTACTTTCATTGCTGTGACCAAACTGCATTCGTTGTCTTGCTAATGTTGTGAATTTGGCAGGAAATGCCTGGAGGCATTCATTACCAGAAAAGGACAGGTTTATTGCATTGATCAAATCTATTTTCATAAAAGCGCTATCCCGACGAAATCGTTTTTTGTCTTTTCTGAGGTCGTGTAACGTTGAAAATCCAACATGTCCTCCAAATGCAATCATTACGAGATGGAATACTTGGTTCGTTGCAGTTCGATATCATGCAATTATTCAGTTGTATCTGAAATTCATCGAAACAGAACGAGAAGAAGAGGTTGATGCGAAAGGTCTTGCAGATCTTGCTCGACTTGGAATCACAAATTATGAGAGAACAGCTGTTATTTACTGCTAAACACTGTGAGAAAATATTTGGGGTCTTAGATGCCTGTCAATCTTACGAAACAAAAATCTATTCTACCTATAACATTCTGATAGAATTGGACATTCAACTCAATACTTCTGCATCTGAATCTGAATCGGACTATTGTCGAGAAGGTCCTCTTTCCGCCCATTCGAAATTGAAAGAATATCTTTAAACAAATCAACTGGGAATAAATTTGGTGAAATCAATACGATTACTCGATCACTCTAAAATTTCACTTTTTGACGGCGACTTCTCGAAAGTGAAAGATAAACTGAAAATTGTTGGTTAGACCAAAGTTGAATGGGATCTGTATCGTTCAATTGCTAGTGAATCGTATGAGTTTACTTTGTGGCAGAAAAATTCTAAACGTGTTCCATGTCTTTCGAAGAGACCCATTCCCTTTTTGCGACGACCATTCAGCTCAGCTGATGTAGAACGAAGCTTCAACTTGATAAAGTTGATATTGACGTCAAAACGTCATTCACTTACATGTGAAAATTTGGAAGGCCTTCTGAAAACTGCAGTGAACCACTGAGTCATTTTACCCTTTTATAATTGTTTCGAGCAATTGATCTTTCACAAAGATTTGATTTTCTCCATGCATCACATCATCATCATTTCAATGAATATGTAATTTGTTAGATTAAATTGTTTTGATAATGATTTTCATAAATTTCTCCTTGGTAGCCAGGGAAATAGAGATCAAGGGCTATTTCATATTTTTGGCGTGGAATTTTCATATCTTAACGCAAAAAAATAACGCGGAATTTCAAAAAAATTAGCGCGGAAAACAGTTGCCTCTGCTCATAATGAACATTTGTTTATAATAATTATTATTTGATTCCACACAGGGTCGGAAATTTATGTAGTCCATAACTTTCAGGTACTTTTGCATTACCAAATCATGTGAGAGGAACCATAAGATATCCAAATCTTTATTTATGCTTTCAACACACACACACTACATGTAACTGCAACATTGAACGCACAGGGCATGTTTCATTTACTGAACATAAAATCAATTGTGAGAGATGTACAAGAAATGATGTCTTAAAATAGGCATGCAACATCTCCATCTTATTTCGTTAACATTTTGCAAAAAATCTTTCTTTAACTCTTATTATTGTACATTTAGATTAAGAGAAGCTACATATCACTGTACACGTAATTGCAGTGGAAACATAAACATATTATTACTATCAGATTTGTCTGAGGATGACTGGCTAGGCAATAACGCAATCATAATACGCAATCACTGACACTAGGCAATAACGCGCATAATACGCAATCACTGACACTGAACGGCCAGATCATGGAGTCATTCTGCGTAGAGCTAGGACTTTCGCAGTTGGTAAAATCAATAACCCGTACTCCTGATAACAATTCATCCAGCCCGTCTCTTCTGGACCTCGTTCTATCTCCTGATACTGACCTCATCGAATCTGTCGACGTTTTACCCCCTATTGGCTCGGCCGATCACAGCCTAATCAAGATCTCAATTCCTGAAACTCAAATGAACGCTCCAAACGATGACCGCGCAAGAACTGTCTACGATTTCAACATGATCAAAGATTGGAGTGCTATCCAAAACTTTATACTTTTTACTGATTGGTCACCCTTGTTTGAATCAACATCCATAGATGATGCCTGGAAGTTCTTCAGTAAAACAGTCCAAGAAATTCTGTTCAGCCATGTCCCGACAAAATCTGTTCAAAAGCATCAATACAATCTACCTTTCATTACTGATGACTTTCGACGTTTCTATATCCAAAAAAAGCAGTACTGGAATCGATATAAGGGCACTAATTCTGAATTTGACCTACTTCAATATCGCTCCAATCGCAACCCATTGAGATCTGAAATCCATAGGATCCGTCTCGAGGGATACCGAAAGAAGATTGACTCACTTCTAGCTGCCCCTTCTACTAAACGATACTGGAAACTAGCTGGACAACTCTATAAATTTTCTGGTGCACCTCCGAATCTACCGGATCTCCGCTACAATAACGACTATTACCGCTCCAACAAAGACAAAGCAGAACTTTTCAATAAAATATTTTCCGACACACAACAAGGTGACGAAACACGTATCTTCCATACCGAAGATTGCACCCCAACAACTGATTCCATGATCTCAAATATTAATATATCTGACGATGTTGTTTTCAAAAAACTTTCCACACTTAACACTTCCAAATCCCCTGGGCCGGACAGACTGAGCAACCTTTTTCTTACCCAATGTGCTACAGAACTAACTCCGATTTTGTCCCACCTATATCGCGTATCCTTAGAAAACTGCAAACTACCTGATGAGTGGAAAATGGCCACAGTGGTGCCAGTATACAAGCGAAAAGGAGATCATGCCAATCCTGACAATCATCGTCCCATCTCACTGACGTCATCTATTGTGAAAGTTATGGAAGATATCATAAACAACCAACTATCCAACTTCCTCTGTCACAACAAAATTTTGCACGAACATCAGTTTGGTTTTCTCAAAGGTCATTCTGCAGCAGAGCAAGTTGCGCTTCTTCAACAAAAATGGACTACAGCCATGGAGAAAAATCAGACAACAGCAATTGCCTTTCTGGATTTATCCAATGCCTTTGGTACAGTTCCACACGGGGCCTTGCGCCACAGACTACTGGCCTCAGGTATTCGTGGTAACCTCTATGGATGGATTTCCAACTACCTCACAAATCGTCAACAACAGACCAGAGTAGGGAACTCGTTCTCGTCATGGAAGCCTCTATCCGCGGGTGTTCCTCAGGGCAGTGTTCTTGCACCCACCCTCTTTACCTTCTTCATCAACTCTCTCATAAAGGCCGTTAATTCCAAACCCTTCGAAAACTCTCCGCCTGTTGAGTGTATGGCATACGCGGATGATTCATTAATATATGCTTCCCATACTGATCCTGTCATGGCAGTTGCGTACGTCAACAAATCTCTTCAAGACATTCTTGCATGGTCCAAAATATGGGGTATGAAGTTCAACACCACAAAAACTGTATCTATGCTAATCTCCAAGTGCAAGAAAAGACCCGCTCCGAAAGGAATAACCTTCGAAAACAAACTCATTTCTTTCTCTCAAATCCACATGCATCTTGGTATTGTTCTTACAAATAACCTGAAGTATGAAAATCACGTCAAACATATAGGCTCCAAAATAAATAGAGAACTCTACGCGTTTCGTATTTTGTGCTCCAACATTCCCTACTGTAAAGATCTCCTCATTCAACTATACAAGACATAAATTCGGCCACACCTGGAATATGGATCCCTCGCCTTCGCTGGAATTGGCAAAGTACTGTCCGACAGGCTTGAATCTCTACAAAACAGAGCCATCAGATATATTTTGCGCTTGCCTCTCCGTACCCATCTCGGTCTGACTCATTATGATGAGGTTAAGCTCGAGCTGCTGTCTGTTCGTCGTGCTCGTATCATTGCAAGCGCAGCCTATAAAATGATTAACGATACTTGTCCCCGTGCTTTTCTCTTATATAAACCCTTACAACGTCAGCTCAATTACAACCTCAGACAAACCTACTATGAGCTGCCTAAAAATATGCAGCCCACTAATCTACCATCCGAGCGTTTTCGGCGGGCACCTTTATCCCTCACAAGTGGCATTATAAACATTCTTCCCCACTCATCCCTACAATCATGTTCCCTGTCAGCTTTTCAAACACACCTGAAATCCCTTGCCTCACATGTTTTGTGCAATTTTCCGAATCAGTCTTAACTCTGTGTGTGTATCCACTGTCTTTGCTCAATAATGTGTGAACCGTATAGTCTTTGTATGTTGATAAGTACTTCCTTTCAGTACTATTTTCAACATTATTTAACACGTGCATTCGCGCTGTGCTAGTGTATCCAAGCAGTCTTGTAGTTGTACATCTTTCCAACGGCATATATTTGCCATGGCTAATAAAATGTTGATGATGATGATGATAAGCCAAAAACAGATTTTCGAGTTTTCTTCGTGAGATAAATATGTAAATTACTTTCGCTCATTATTTTCTGGAATAAACAAATAAGGTGTCAAGAAATATTGATTTACCTGTGGCGGAAATCTCTCTTCGCGTTTTCATCTTTTCCTGTCAAGAAAATAATATCGAAGTAAGTATCCGAAATTTAATTCAAAATTTCTGAAAATATTACCTTCCAATCGCTCATATTGATCCAAAATCCATCTTCCGAAATATTGGACTGAATATGTACACTAAAACCATCAATTTGTATGTCTTGCTGCAAGAAAACGATTAGAATTTTTTTAAAAAGAAGATTTCCAAACTAACGATTCTGGCATTTGTGATCAAAATGTTCCCCTTGACTACTTCCTCTGTGATAGTTCCTATAACAAAAAGCGCAACTGCATACAAGCTTGCGACTATTTCAAAACTGAATGGCAAGAGAAACTAAATGACAGAACCAAACTTTTCAACATAGCCTTCAGCAGGGGAGTCAAGCAAACTGTCTTTCAACACACAATTTTAACAGAACCTATTCGACAATAAATGAACAAAAAGCACTATAAAAACTTAAACGAAGCCTTCTAAAACACATTAAATGACACATTTTAAGATGGTAAAATTATTGAGAATACTGCTCACTGCATCTTAAAAGAAAGGACTTACTATGCAAATTACATACATCACATATCACGTGTATACATCAAATAATGCAATAGCTATTTGAATTTGTGTTTGCAAGTTCAAATTTTAAGCCCGAGCACTGAGAATGAGGTCAATTTTATTTCATTAATTGTAGAAGTCTGCAGATCGGATGACGATTTATATATGCATCTTATTTACTGACTCTTTATCAGTGTTGCCACTCTCGAAAATGGAAAAATATCTACGCCACAAAAAAATATCTCCGATATGAAATGCCCCTAAAACAGATCCACAAATCTTGTGGAATGCATTTGTGCCACTGCATGTATGCGTGCACCCCAGCACAGTACATTCTGGATAACACAGTGCAAAAATTTCCGAGAAAACATTTGCCGCCATCCTCGATTACACGATGCAAACTTTGCTGACGATCCGAAACAGAAGCTGCGGCACTTTTTCACGGTGACAGCCTAGGGTCCCTCACTGCAGTGACAGCTGCTTGGCGAAAGGGCTAAACATTGACAACGGCGTCTCGTCCATCGTGATGAGAAGGCGTTTAAACTCTGCGTTACCCTATTTGCTGCCACACCGTCATGTTCTCCGAGACACATTGAACACGCTGCCTCTTGTGGTCAGCAGTCCAATGACGTCCCTAGGCTGTCACCGTGAAAAAGTGCAGCAGCTTCTGTTTCGCCTGCTCAACCATCCGCCGTATTAACCGGACCTCGCGATTGCCGACTCCCACCTATTCGGGTCAATGAAAAAGTCAATGCGAGGTCATGTTTTCAGCAGTCGTGACGAGATTTTCGCCACTGCCAACGAATCGCTTTGCAATTTTCCGGGAAAGTTTTGGGAGGAAGGGGTGGAAAAAATGCTGCAGCGGTGCGAGAAATGCATCAAGCTGAAAGGCGAATACGTGGAGAGCGACAAAAAGGAGGTCGACAGTTTGTCGAGCGAGTCATGTGACTAAATGATTCAGAAAACATCTTGTGTCATTTGTTGCTGTTTTTGAAATCAAACAATATCCTTGCTGAAAATCGTATTTTAAAGTAGGATTTAAGCATTATTAAAAGGTCATGATTTGCGCGCACATACACCGATTGCGCTGCAATTTTTCCCATATGTCAGTTTGATTATCTGCATTATTCGCTCAAAAGTTACAGGAAAATTCTCGCTTTTTTTAGAAACCCCTCGTACAATTATGCTCTTGGTATCTAGTCTTGAAAATCCGGGATGTTTCACTGATATAATTGCTTCTGCAAACTTTACAAATGAATTCATATGTGATAATCTTAACATTGCAATTAAAGTTGTGTGTTAAATAATAATAATACCCCTGTGACCCATAGCATGTACGACTAATAGGGCCCACACCTTCTGAAAAAGTAGATTGAATTTGTAGTCAAATTTTAAATAAAATGGTAAAGCTTGTACCGACTCATTTGAACAGCACTTCTGATTTGGTCACTTACCTACGCAGCAATGAATTTTTTCAGGCATTTCTACTGGGTAACCATTTGCTCGGAGGGCACTTTAGGACTCTGAGAGGAGAGTGATTGGACATCCAGCAGGATAAAAAACAAGACCTGTCAACGGGCGGATGAACTCGCTAAACCGAGTCAGCCCTCAGTTCCCGGCGTTCCTCCATTAGGGAGGAAAGAGAGTACTAAGAATCACCGGTTTTACATAGGTACTTACAATATTCGTACGCTCAGTTCAGATAGTCACACTGAAAATCTCGAATTCGAACTGCAGAACGCAAAATGGAACATTATTGGTTTGGCTGAAAATAGAAGAAACGAAGCGGCTACGGTCTTGAAATCAGGAAGTATATTCAATACATCACAAATCAACCAACGTGGTAGAAATGTCACAGGTTTCCTCATTTACAAGTCAGCGGCTAAGCGAATACAAAGTTTTGACACATACAGTGACAGGGGTTCATGCCTCATAATCAGAGTCAACAAGATGAATACAATGAAGATCATGCAAGTCTACATGCCTACATCAGAATATGACAATGAAGATGTTGAAGAAGTATATAATTTAGTACATGTACTACGCATGAAGTCAACGCATTATACCACAGTGATGGGTGACTTCAATGCAAAGATAGGAACAAAAAGCGAATATGTGGCAGATTTCAAAGGTATCGGTAGATTAGGAACAAGCAGAAAAAAGACTGAAGTCAAAGAATGTTGGAATTTGCAGATGCAAATAAGCTGTTCATTGTCAAGTACATGTTTGAAAATAAGAAAAGCCGTAGATAAGCCCCAATAAGGAAACAAAAAATGAAATCGACTTCATCAGCACTAACAGGCCACAGATAGTCAAGAACATAGAAGTTTTGAACTGCATGCATTTCGATCACTCGGCTTCGTGTCGTGCGGTCGGATAAGCTAGCGCTGCTTCAGCGTAGCTTGCAGTGCATGTATTGATTGATTGTTCACTGCCTGTTGTGATGGAAACTTGCATGGAAGTAATCCGACGGCTGCGCTATCAGAAATGTATTTGCGTGAACCGTACTGTGAAAAGACGATTAAAATATTTTGGAATATTTGTGGATCATATCTCAGTGAAATCTTCAGACCGAGTAATTCGAAGAAATGGTAGACCCGTCAGTTTCAGTGGAGCTAACGTTCGTAATTTGATTACTTGTCCTATACAACGGCGATGCCAAGGTCGAATTGGTAAATATAACCGACTGAGTGTTCCATCTCTATTGTTGACCAATGTGAGGTCCATTTTTAACAAAATGGACGAATTGGAATTACGATTTTCGAAATTTAAACCGGATATTGCGATTCTGACGGAAACATGGTTAGATATGGAAACTCCTGACTCCTGTATCTCACTTCCTGGATACCATGTACTACGAAAAGACCGCAATAAGAACGGTGGAGGTATTCTATATTATTTTCGCACATATCTTGATTATGTGGAGATTCAGTCTGTGGATGTCCCGTCTTTGATGACATGCAGTAGTGAAATACTCCCCGTTCTCGTTCCTGAGATGGAATTGGTAATTATTGCAATATATCATCCCTTCTGGAAAAATGACGACAAAGATGCTGAGGCGATATCATGTGTGATGGACGTAATTGAGCACGTATTCTCCATTTCTACGTGCAATCCTACTACCACAAAAATTATTTTTTGTGGAGATTTGAATGATCTTATAAATAACACGGACGATTTGGAAAATACGTATAATCTAAAGAGAATGGTACATTCAAAAACAAGAGGGAATCGCATTTTGGATCAAATTATTACTAACATTGATAGTGATGTGCTAGCCAAAGTATCTGCGCCAATTGGCAAGTCAGATCATTCCGTTGTCTTTTGGAATCCTATATGTGTCAAGGCGGTTCAGGTGACGAAAAAGAGAATTCGGAACTTCAGTGTCTCTAACAAGCTTTCATTCACAAGGACTCTATCTCTCATTAATTGGGACCTAATTTACGATATTAAGGATCTTGAAGTGGCAAGTATTGCGCTTCAAAATGTTTTATGGTATGTGTTCGATACATGTTTTCCTTGGATCACTGTTCGATTCAGGAATACTGATCCCCCATGGTTGGATGGACAACTTAAAATTCTAATTGATAAAAGGGATCGTGCTTTCTGCAAGAAAGACCAGCAGAAGTACATGAAGCTTCGACTGGAAGTGATCAGGTATTCTACGTTTTTGAAGTCCAGTTATCTAAGGAAAGTTGATGATTCTTGTCATTCTAGGGATGATTGGAATCGCATTCGGAATGTTTCAAGGAATAATCGTGCCGATTCATCCATTGCCTTCTCAGCGGATGAGTTGAATCAATACTTTGCTTCTGTATTCCAAGATGGTGATGATTCTATTCATTTCAATTATGATGTGTGTAAATCTTTGTCTGATCATACCCTTACTGTGCAGGATTATGAATTAGATCAATATTTACAAAAGTTGAAGAAGGGTAATGGCGGACCCGATGGTATCCCTTTTTGGGTGTATCGTGATAATTCTAGCATCCTAGCCGGTCCGATTGCTTTTGTTTTCAATAAATGTTTTGGTTTTGGTCGAATACCTTCCCTCTTTAAATTCTGTGATATTGTGCCTATTCCAAAGTGTGCTAAAGCTACGAATTTGTCTGATCACCGTCCAATATCTATCACACCTGTGCTTTCTAAAGTAATGGAACGTGTAGTACTATCTAATTGGATATTACCGTACATACTCAGTAAGATTGATGGTATGCAGTTTGCCTATGTACCAGGTATGGGCAAAGGAACTTCCACTGCTTTGACTTATGTAAATGATAGCATCCTTAGTTATCTGGATCGTAAGCCTGGAGCAGTCCGGGTAGTTGCGGCGGATTTTTCTAAAGCTTTTGATCGCCTAACATTTCAATCAATTTTGTCATCTCTTGTCAGTTTGAATATTCCGCGCCAGGCTCTAGTGTTTGTAAAAGACTTTCTCTGTGGGCGCAAACAACGTGTTCGAGTTAATGATGCGTTGTCGGATTGGTGTGATATATCTAGTGGAGTGCCCCAAGGTAGCTGTCTCGGGCCTATTTTATTTTCTGTTGTCATCGACGCCCTCCAGCCAATTTGTGAGAATTCAAAAATGGTAAAATATGCTGATGACGTAACATTACTGCATTATGTGCGTTATGATAGTGAAGATCGTCTGCAGTTGGAATGGACTAATGTAGAGAGGTGGTCTCAATCTGTTGGTTTTAACATAAACTTTTCGAAAAGTTGCATTATGAATTATTGTACCAAGAAGAATTTGAATTTAACTGAAATTGTCTCCGAAAGTGGTGTTACTATTCAAACAGTACAATCAGTAAAATTGCTCGGTGTTACATTCTCGTGTGATTTTTCATGGAATGAACATGTTAGACTTACCACTGCTAAATGTTATCGTAAAATTTTCATTTTACGCAATCTGAAGAGAGCAAATTGCTCCGAAGAACTAATTTTTAAATGTTTCGTTTGTTTTATTCGTTCTTTATTAACCTTTTCTTTTCCTTGTTTCTGTAATCTGCCAAAATATTTGTTTCGTAAATTGTTGAGAGTTGAGAGTCGTGCTGCACGGTTTTTTCCCAATTGTGAATATTCTGACTTATCTAATGCTGTTGATAGTCTCTGTAATCGTTTGTTCAGGCAGATTGAAGTCAATACTGATCATCCTTTGCGTGTTTTATTCAAAGAGAGATGTACAAGTCGTAGAAATCCATACAGAATTACCGCACCCTATGCTTCAACTCGTCGTTACAGCGAATCTTTTATTAAGTACGGTCGCTAATATTTCATGCTTTTTTTGTGCTGTGCTTCCATGCATAATTTTTACTTATACTTTTTATCCTTATCTTATGATGGATTTGTAAACTTTCACCGCCTTTGTGAATTTCAATAAACGTGATTTGATTTGATTTGCATAAAGATGTCAGATCATCGTTTTGTCCATGCAACCATAAATTTGAATAAAAAATGCCAACGAGTCAAGCTGGTCAACACAAAAAGGCAACAGAAGATAGAAACAAGTGTCATCAAAGAAAGCTCTCATGGAAGAAAGAAAGAACTTCATCTTCAATAAACTATCGGCAAGAACTAAAGAGTTGTGCAAATTGGTTAGAAAACAGATCAGAAATGATCTACGCAGATTTAACAACGAATTAGTTCGGAAATACATTGAAAAGAATAAAGGTTACCGACAAGCGCAAAAGGCAATGAGTCTAGGAAAGAATTTGATAACGTCAATCATTGATACAAAAGGAAACATAATAACGGAGAGAAATAAGATTCTAGAGGAGTGTAGTTCTTTCTATGAATCGTTATATGATTTGTCAGAAATCGTCGGCAATGACGAAGTTCAAGACAGGCCGAAATCATGTGCTTCCCATACTGACAAGTGAAGTGAGGTCTGTTCTGAGCATTATGAATGAAAACAAAGGCTAGTGTCAACGCGGACTAGTGATAGACACTGAAAGTAGCTGATGACGTGGTAGCAGAAAGACTAGGAAAAATATTCACCAGAATACTCCAAAACCACGAAATCCCAGAAGATTGGAAAATTGGGACGATAGTACTGCTTCACAAGAAAAGCGATGGAGGAAATTTGAAGAATTGCAGGCCTATTACATTGTTTTCGCATCTATACAAGTTGTTCACGAGGATAATATGTAACCGTATTACCAAAATACTGGATGAAAATCAATGAATTGAACAAGCAGGCTTTCGCGAAACTTTTTCAACGACTGACCACATTCCTACTGTGAGCCAGCTGATCGAGAAAGCGAACGAGTACCACCAACCACTCTGTATTGGCTTCATTGACTTCGAAAAAAGCCTTTAACTCTGTAAAACATTGATGTGTATTCAAAGCCCTGGAGAAACAAGGAGTTCATATCCAGTACATAGATATATTTAGGAAACTGTGCAATGAAGCAAAGTCAGTGATAAGAATGGAAGACGAAAGTAAACCTTTTAACATTAAAAGAGGAGTAAGACAGGGTGACCCAATCCCAAGATCACCGAAGTTGTTCACGGCCTTTCTAGAGGAGACATTCAAGAAGTAAGATCGGAACCAAAAGGATGTAGCAATCAACGGCAGATATCTGTGCCACCTCAAGTTTCCTAACGAAATCGCAGTATTCGCCAACAAAATGGAAGACCTAGAAAAAATGATTGATGAACTCTCAGATTCAAGCAGCTTAAGTGGATTGAAACTCAATGCCGAGAAAACTAAGGTAATGAGAAACAAATCCATGACACCGTACCGAATTATGATAAATGGCGTAGAAATAGAGGAGGTGGATCGATGCGTGTACTTGGGCCAAGTGATGAGCTTGACAGAAGGAGCGGAAGCAGAAATTTCCCGAAGATGCGCCCAAGCATGGCAAGCTTTCAGCAGAGGCGATGTAGTATTCAAAAACGACCTCCCAATGTGCCTAAAAAGGAAGGCCCTCGACCAGTGCATTCTATCGATGTTGATAAACGGAAGCGAGACGTGGAGGACAGCAAAGAAGCAAGGGATGAATTTAAGAACTACACAGCGAGCGATGGAAAGAGCGATGCTGATAATTTCGAGAAGAGACAAGAAGTGGAACACCTAGACAAGAGAAAGAACTGACGTCAAAGATGTGTTAAAAGAGGCAGCAAAACAAAAGTAGAGATGGTCGGGGCATGTTGCTCGGCAGAAGGACGGACGTTGGACAAAGGATATGACATAGTGGTACCCCAGAGACAGAAAGGAAGACAGAAGACTCGTTGGGTGGATAATATCAAGACGATAGGAGGAGCCAACTGGATTCGAGGAACAGGACAACTTCGAAAATTCATGTGGAGGCCTTCATCAAGCAGTGAATTGACAATGGTTGAGAAAGAAGATGAGTACTTTATGCGATTCGCTCTGAATCTCACTAAAACGGTTTAAAATCGTTCAGAAGCCATCCTATCTGTTCTCATCGTCTTCCGTAACAGAAGGAGAGTCAAATGTGATAAGTAGGGAAAATGATGTGTCCTCATGAGCTTCTTGTCAAGAAACTCGAGAATGGAGGGTGCTTAATGAAAGGGTGCGTAGTCATCATTGATGTTTTGAGAGTACAGCAAATTTGCAAAATTTCTCAGAGCAATACAGCAAAATTCCTCATTGAATGTTTGACCTTGAGAGAGGAATTGTTGATTAATACTACCGTTGAAGTCTTAAAAGATGATAAACATGCTCCGTAGAGGAAAATTGCACGGAGAGGGAATTTCAGATCCATATCCGCGATAATTTTCGTGGATACCCATGGATATCCACGAATATAGTGAAAAGGGACAAACCGCATATGCTTTACAAAATTCACATGATAATATGCATGCATACAATGGACTCAATAATTTTTCCTGGGCTAAAAATGAAAAATGACCAACGCACATTGTATATGTATAACATATAATGTATATGTAAATATGTAACAAAGTCCAGTGTCTACACACAGGAGATTTAATATCCAATTTTTAAAAAGAAAGTGCTCCACCCTGAAGTGAAGCCGGTGGAATCAAACGTTGGTTTACCGTTCATATAAAACTACATGCAAAGCGATACACATGCGCCGTTATATGCTTAATCAACATGAGCATGTTCAAGTTATTCATCGTTAGATTCAACTTCTCCTTTATATGGATCATTGTCAGGATCAAAATTAATCGCATTTCTCCGCTGTCTGTGGCGAAGTGGTATGTGGTAAGGTAATTCCACATTTAGAAATCAAATTATTGTTTTTTAACTGGATATCAAACATAGAAGCTTTTTCATCACGGATGGTGTAACGTTTTTCCACATCCTCAACAACATGCCGGCCTGACTAAATAGTCGTTCTATGGATGCTGAGGACAGAGATGCAGAAAACATAATGTTAGCACATGTGATAATTTTGAAATGCAGTTCCTTGACATTGTGATATTGAGTCATAAGAATACTAGCACTCCACCTGACTGTCGACGTCTACACCCAGGATTTGGTGCATTAACGGTGTATCACAGAAACAGAGCAATTAGCAATCAGTTAAATAATAAAGACGAATGTGTCAACTCATTAGACGTCCAGTTTCATTTGACATGCTCAATGTGGCCACTAGTCTAAATACATTTTCAATTCACTTGAGGTCTTGTGCTATATGACTTTTTCATTATTGAATTAGTTATAATCTGTAAAAACATGTTTTCTTCAATAATACAATCATTGTAGCAGAAATTTTGGAAATATACACTCAAACAATCTCCACGATATTTCAAAGATGTCGATATCCATCCATGCAGATCTCCATGGATATCCCCATCCACGGCAAGCCTGTGAATTAAGGTGGCGAACTGACCCGAAAATGCTGTAGCACTAGCTAAAATTAGCAGATATGCTCCAACAAAATTAAGCTACTTTGATTAACTCTTTTCAGCCTAATATCTACATACGAGTATATACTGTAAGTAAGACATATATGTGGAATATCTATTTTCCAGAAATGATCGAAAGCTCGCATTGCAACAAAAGCAGTAAATCTTTTTTTCAAATAATGATTATATCACACAAATTTCACGAAAATGACCATTTCTTCTGTTTGTCATGAGCTTCGCTGTGGACTTCACCTGCATGCTCCTTAGTCCGCGAATATGATCCTTCAGAAGTTCGGAAAGATTCTAACTCCGAAACCTTAAACATGTGCTATTCGCGCCATTTTCTTGACACCACTGCTGACTCACCGCTTCCGGTAACGTCAATAACGTCAAGGTAAGAGAAGTTTCAATGCTCGATCTCGATGAGAGTGTTCCAAACCTTTCAGCTCTCAATTTATAGAAATGACAGCAAAGAGTGAACGATTCATGAATAGTGAAGTGAACAAAATTCTCGAATTTCCTATCACAATTAAATCATTTATCTGAAAATTACTCATAATCTGAACACTGTCATGCAGCATACTAAAGTAAAGTCATCTATGGCAAAATGAACGAATGATTATAAAACTAGAGAAGGATTTTTGACTTCATAAGTTTGCGAAAGTCACAATCTTGAATAAATGGAGTTCACGATTGAAGCTTAAAGTAGGAAGCGAGCAATTAAAAATTATCTTTACGTTCACGATCGCTAAATGACATCACTATGAACCCTGACGATAAGCCATAAACGTCCGATGAATTGCCGGTTATATTGTATTGTGAAATATCAACAGGATGCATGCGTGATTCGTGTCTTTCAACAATCATAGCAGAGATACACAATGTATGAAAATGTATCGCTTGCTCTCTTCTACGAAACCTCCATTTACATTTGGATACATGCACTTAGCAATCTTGATTAGCGAATGCTAAATTCGGAACTCTTGAAGTCAGTAGAAAAGTCTAAGCGGGATCTGTAAAACTAAACATCGAGATGTGCACAGTTCTCTACTGCATTGCATTAAGGTTGTCAATTTTTTTTCCTTTTGGTAGACCCTCTCTGGAACTAAATTTTTGCGGATACTCTACCAGACCCACTATAGCGATCAAAGGAAAAGAGGAATCAGAATTGTCATTATCGTAACATGAACACGCAACAACAACAACAGAACTTGAAAACAATGCTTGGCATGAAAAGAAATCCAGTAAAGCAAATTCTGACTGTCAAGATTCATTTTCTAAAAATAGCAAGCTACTTACGGAATCATCGTTTGTGTAGAGGATTCTAGCTCTCTTAACTCCGATTTCCAAGCAGCTGCAGGCAGGTAAGATTTCCTCGTATCGAAATATAATGTTGTTGATGGTAACGTCCAAGCCTTTTGTCTGCGAAAATATGGATGAATATAAAAAAATCAATAGAGTGTAAATAATTATTTGAAGATGCACACTTAAAAGATATCTCCAAATTCAAACTTTCATAAAATTGGTCCATTGGTTAATTTTTCAGCGAAAATATGAGAAACAATCATGATGATTTGTTTAGTGCCACGAAATGTTCAGCAAGGTCATTACGAAGTGTCACTTTGAAATGAATTAGCTGAAACACAAGTCCACGTATTTCCAACTGCGGCCACACTCAAAATTTCGAGCAAAGTTGTGCTGGATTGAAGAAAAATGTAAATTTCAAATTCTTAGTTTTATGCATTTTGTGGGATGCGACGACACGTGTTCACGAAGACATGCACAAGTATCTCTATTACCATGGCAATGTTTCGTGAGATTGTCATCAGAGTATATTTTATGCATGCTTATGCAGCTAGTATGCTAATATGCAACTTGTTTGACGATCTTCAAGCAAGTCTCATTTGATGATAGTACAAGAGCATGTGGCTGAGGATTATGATGACTTCCCGTCATCTGAATCTCTCTAAAAAGAAACTCAAAATTTCAATTTTTTGCTGCCAAAGTTTCTCACTCACTTTCTTTTTATCCTACTTGTCCTAAACAAAGGAATGCAACATTTTCAGATACACATCTTTCTATTCGATTCATGTCAAAAATTGCATCCGAAAATGTTGTTTTCTTTTCTAAAAGAGAAATAAATTCCAATTTATCAATTTATGACACTTGAAGAATAGACAAATAGATACATGAAAACTGGCAATCCTTGGTCTCCTCAGCATCAGATAAAGGCTCGAATTTATCTTACTTTTTCAAATGTTGAGGTAGTCGAGGTACCCACTGTGCACCAGTACATGTTTACATCTGGACTATGAACAGTAGCAAAAATGTTCAGCACATAGGTTGGCTACAGCCATCAAACGAAAAAAATACGAGCCCTTAACCACATGCATTTTTGGAAAGTATACATGTCACAGATATCATGCATGGAAGTCACCAAAATCATCTATGAGCTATTGCCAAATTATGACGTCATCTTTCAAAATGGCTGCCATGATTATAAAAATGGGCTATACCTTGAAAATGAATGATTTTAAGGCCCAATTATGTATTTTGAACAGATATAAGGTCGACCATTTTCTTTCAGTTGAGAATAGTTTTGTGCCAATAAGTTGCATATGTATCAAATAATGACCTCATAATTCAATATGGCCGCCATAATTACGAAAATCTGCTGTAACCCGAAAATAAATGATTTTAAGGCCCAATAATGTATTACGAACAGGTATGAAGTCGACCATTTCCTTTCATTTGTGCCTAGTGATATACAAATAAGTTGCACATATCTCAAGTAATGACGTTATAGGCCTTATTCAAAATGGTCGCCAGCATTACGAAAATCTGCTGTAACCCGAAAGCAAACAAATTTAGGGCCTGCGCATCTATGTATTGGCAACACATCAGTCCATATTTCTCCTAACATATATAGCGCATCTTACATAAATGAATTTAAGACATAGATAGAAAATCCTACAGATCTCTCTCTGTGCTAATGAACCTTTTAGATAGCGCATACATTTGAGAGCGCGAAATTTCCAAAAAACAATTTTTTCTGTGCAGTGAGAAATAAAGTGGGTGGTGATAAGGTTAATTTAGTGTGTTAATTAGTGTTAATTTAGTTACAAATGTCAACCATTGTAGCGAATAAATGTTTCCAGCAAAAATGTTCCATATTTTGAATGGCTGATTGAAACTTTGGCTATGGAACTTAAATCCAAATTTTTGAGGCCACCTTCACCAATGTCAAGGCCCCTTCTCCCAAAAGATTATATAGAGTAAACCATACAAATATTGTTCAATACTTAGCTAATATCCAAAAAAACAAATACAATTTTTATGCAAGATTTCAACATTTCTACCAACATGTGCTGTACTACAGCAAAACACAACAATTATGAGAAAATTACTACTTGTCTCATTTGTGTATATGACATAAATCATTACAACAATTCAGTTTCGTTCAAATCAAACACTGACACATTAGACAAACATCCGAGAATACATTGAGCTAATTGATGATTACAATGACAGTGAATAATTAATTAAGTATTTAGTTATATTCATGCAATGTTATGCCCTTGACACATTGAAAACTCACAACATAGTTGCTGACAAAGGGTGTTAAATACTCCTTCCAAGAACCTAAAAAGAGAGAAAAAGTGTCCATAACCTCTTGACCGCTGTAAGTGTTTCTGTGTTTAAGAATGCATAACCAGTCAATTCTGCCATAATAACAGGAACCGAAAGGGTAAAGTCCGATAGATGACTTCCATGATCTAAAATCAATCGACTTACCAGCCTGTTCGAGCTTATAGAAAAGATTGTCGCAATATGTGTCCAGCTGTTTAGCATTATGTTCTTTTGAGTTGGGAACTGCAATTACTATAACGTCAGACACATCAATTTTTTCAATCCGGAACGTCCACGTGCTTGATATAAAGATCTTCCCTGAAACGAAGACGTCATGTTTTAATTCTTATGTTACAAAGATCTATGCATTTTTGACAGTTTTTAGAAATTAATGATAACGAATATGAATAGCATGATAGGTCAAATAATAGTATGTAAAAATTTAATGCACCTGATCAATCAAATGCAATCGAGTCATTTGGTTACTGCATTATGATGACATCGATCTATCTTTTACCTAATTTGACAGTAATTTTCGTTGCCGAAATTACTTTTTCTAGCAAAATGCGCAAACGCTGAATCTGAGCGTTTGAGCTTTAGTAAGCTGGATATTCAATTCTTAATAATGAAAGCAGTTGATTTGATTAATTTTGACGAGACAATCACAAATCAAAAAAAATGTGGTTAATAGTCATGTAGCTTATCGTGTATTATTACATAACAAATGTGCTATCCCAAAAAGGACTTCATAAATTCAAACTAAAGCAGATAAACCTACATACATGTACACTGAACTTTGTTAATGCATCAGCTGAAGCGGCCAGATTGGTGAAATAATTATTCTGTTTAAATAACAATTGATTGTTTATTTACTATTCCGTAGCAACCCCGCGCTACTTCAAGATTTTACATCTATATAGTAATTCTGATTAAATAAAACAATTTCTAAATTCTTTGAAAAAATGCTCATTTAACCGCAGTGGCGTAGCCAAGGGGGAGACAAAGGGGACATGTTCCCCCACCCCGAAATGAAATCTGAGCGGAGGACAATCCTTGTGTTTTATACGGGGGCATATTGACATCATTCTGTGTCGAATTTTTTATTTATTAATGTGAGAATCTGAAATCCTACAGTAGCGCTGAATGGACTGGCTCTCATGGTCATTCATAAAAATTGCAAACTCAATTATGATGACATAATTCAACGCCATGAAATGCATCATGACACTCGTTGGCGGCTCAAATAAAGAAAGACTCTACAATAAATAAGTCTCTTTTCCGATATCGTATCATCTACATTTTATTCAACTTTTGCAATTTTGTAATATTTTACCAAGGTATGCAAAATGCGTTTTGTAGTTGCACATGAACATACTTGAAGGCATTATGTTTACAAAAAGATCTGAAGGCTACATCTCTACATCTGAAGATATTATATATAAATTTGTATACGTATACTGTATGACTTTATGTAAATTGTGTATCATGAATGATCAATAAAAGACAAAATCAGATCACAATCAAAACAGATATGAATGAATATTAGGGCTTCTTCTGATTTACGAAATTATTAAGTGTAGGCTTATGCGAGTATTAATTAAGCCACATTTATTGTCCCCCCGGAAATGAAATCCTTGCTACGCGACTGTTTAACACACATATTGCTTCAAAACTTCAAATCGTCTACAAAATCGCAGAACTGTCTTAGTTTTCTAAATGAAACGATGAAATATCCCTCACTTTTAAGTGCAAATTAGAAAGGGTAGCAAATTTCACGCGTATTTGCAATATGTCCAACAATGTTTATGTGGTTGATAAAATAATAACTTGATAACTCATGTGCTTGTTGCTCATCCTACTCGAATGACAAAAACACATTTAACATATCAGTCAATCAAATTATTCAACTTTCAAAATATATGCTAACTCACCGACATGACTTCTTCTCACGTAGATTGGTAGATCTGATGTGAGATCAACTTTATGCTGAAGAATAGATGATGTTCGCATCAGTGAAATATGAAAATGCTATGCAAAAATATAAAAATGCCTGTAATTCGAATCCAAGTCACAGTCACAGCCAAGAAGTAAAAGTCATCCCCAGCGCAATAACGATTTTAGACAATCGAATTAATCAATTGTCGATTTCATAGTAGTGTCATTATTTCGCTGATTGTTGATTTTACGCAATTATTTAACCCCTAGCACAACGAACAGCCATGAACGAAGCTAGGGTAAATCGATGAAAAAAATAGAAAATGAAATTACGTTAGATGAATAAAAGGAAAAACATCTCTAGGCGAACTAAGTTTTTCTCCATCAGAGGCCTGTTCGCACATCTCTTGAAAGTATCAAGATTATATCTGTCAGAGGAGCTAATTCCATGCAAACAAATAACTTTTCGAGCGACTCACAGTACATGTGTCATCTAATCTAACATGAAGGCAGTTGGTTGAGAAGAGTTGCTACTAGAAGAGAAGATTTGTTTGTGCGGCGCCGGATCACAGATGACAGCAAAACTCCATTACTGGACGGAAAGTGGACATAATGAGGCAAAATATACAAAGCAAACTGTGGTGGAAGATAGCTGCTGGCACCATGGAAGCTGCCAAATTCGAGAATAAGCTTTACGATTCATTTATGGATTGACAATAACCATGCATTTAATTTTTCATTTATGGCAATGCATTACGGGAATGAAATAACAGCACATGTGGCTAAATTTTCCTGAAATACAACCGAATACTGAAATGAAATCGCATATACTGTAGGTAAAATCATTATATAAAAGGACGTTCTCAAATAATGTTTTATCGAAGCCTTGACTTAAAAACATGGGAAGTGAGAACCATAAAAGCGTCTTTTTTGTGGCGCATGCATGGCACAAAGTATATTAACGCGATGGTCGATTTACCGTACATATCACTGTTTACAATATGCTCTTCATCAGGGGTAGAGACCGACAGAAACCACAATACCCGTTCCAGCTTATTAGTTTTATCGAAAGCTTTTTTCTCGACCGATTGAGAAGTCTATCAGCAATGAGAAGTTCTTCATTCATAGTTAAAATGATAAAATTGTCAAAGTTTAGCTTTGCTCGTTGACACAGTTCTTTCATCGAACTATGTCTATTTTGCATGTATGTAAATGTAATACGCGTGCGACGTTGGAGTACTTTAATGTCAAGTATTGTATTTAAGGCAACTCAGTTTATGGCTCTACAATTGCTGTAAAAATTCACTAATATTTCTCATTAGTATATAGGGAAGCATTTGGCTTATTGATTTGTAACGATAATTCTGTATCATTGCAACTATTGAAGTAGACGATCTGTCGCTTTATCCCACTTTATAACAGCTTCAAAATTAGCATGTCATATATGTATATTAAAGTATATCTTTCGCAGCACGATTTAAGTCATGATTATAAAACTATTTTTGATTCACAAATACGAGGCTTCCATCTCCATTTAAAGTGTATTTGAAGTAAATGTAGAAATTCCCTCCGACTTTGCGGATACATAATAACTTGTTTCATCATCCAAAAATAGATAGAATGCGAATCATGTGACGACGATAATGCGATGAAGTCGAAGTGCATAAGCCAGCATCGTTATCATTGACAGTAAGGCTGCTATGCCGATGCAAAATTCTGAAGAAGCACCGTAATAATCTGACATCAAGTTACGTAATATATTTGAAGTGAAAATCGTCAGAGATTTCATTAGCTATTCAATTTATAGCTAGGGATAACCATGACGGACAAATATGGAATGTTCAAATACCCGCATAATCGTACATGATTAATCAAACAGACATTGGTAATGTGCTCTCGACATGACAGACGTCATTTTTTCATAGCACATTTACGAATATTGCATCTACTGAAGCAGAACTTGTTTATCAGCTTGCATTGGGTGCTAAAACTAGAAAATTGAAATCGGCATACATCGCTCTAGAACATAAAAATGAATTTAAAATAATTGAAGTAAACCATCATAATTAATTTGGGCAATAAAACCAAAACAAAAAAATAATGTTCTTATTTTCTAACTAAAGAATAAAAGGATATTCCAATTTGTCTTGGGTTTGTAATGATAATATTCAAAAATAAAGCACATGAAAATTATGCAACCGTAATTACACGAGCTATAGGTAAATTATCCATTAGGGCAATTTTAAATGCGAGTAAGAATTATTGCTATCATATGGCATGAATGTTTCATCGTCAGGTGTGTAAGGTTTTCAGTATATTTACATTCTTCCTGACTGAAGCATGCATGTCTCAGATATGCAGAATTTGTGTAAATTATCTTACTTCATCACGATTTTAGCAATTATATTAATGTCACTGATTTTTCTAAATATCATTCCAATGGGCCTATGATTCGTGATGTGCAGTCAAAGAATTCAGAGATTGCGTCTCGACACTTGTACATATAAATTAATTGTCCTGATCAAAAAATGGAAATAGATAATTTTGCATGCATCATTACGAAAAGGAAATGCCTCCTCGGTACCCACCTACTACGTCAACTATATGATACTATCCAGTAGACTAGAACGTAATAGCTGTTATAAATCAGAACATGTTAAGGATTCATCATCTAAACTCAAGATGATCGAGATCGTGAATCTAGATAGTTGGCCAGATATCAATGATCTCAATTTATCTGCTCTCATCGAATTAGCCTCAAAGAGTTTACGTACATGTACATGTATATATCGAATATATGAAGAACACGCATCATAAATAAAACATGAAATTCTACAGCGATTTACTTGTAATACACACACATCAATTTGCTCATGAGATGTAAAAGTAAATTAAAGACTGCTTACTAGAATGTCTGGTTGGAGTTCAGTATCTTTGAATGTCCCTGGAATAGAGAATAATGTCGTTATGTCGTTTAGACGAAAATAACGCTTTAGACGAGAGCAGAATTTTGCTAGCAATTAAAATGTCAATAAAGTGAGTGTATTGACACGTCACCTACATGTTAAACCTGTAGCGGAAACCTTGTCTTTATCATCTTTGTCGAAAATGACATAATTTGAAACAAAACTCTCGACGACTTGTTTCAGCCGGTTAGTTACCATTCCCGTCATATCTGCACGTTCTTCATACCTGCAAAAATAATTAATAGCATCATACAAAAAGTTAGTCGATGTATTAGTTCAAAGGAGTAAATTCATTTGCGACATGAAAAATACTATAAGAGTAAATAATTAGGTACCACACGATGAGTTTAATTTTGTTTAGCCTTCATCCGTTTAGGAAATTGTGAACATATAGCATGATCTAACTATTATGATTATCATTGATCAATTAGTGTAATATCAATAATTTGCTTTTAGACTTCCTAATAGGTCCATGTTTATGGTAGCATAAACAAGGGTCTTGTGACCGAATCTCCATGAATATGTGAAGGTGACTGATAGACAACAGAAAGAGCAGCCGAACTGCAGTGAAATCTGCAATGTGATACTCAAAATGCATTTTTATGTCTTAAATTTCGTTGGAACACTGTCTTAAAAGCGTCTATAGCAGTTTCTTCTATAGTACATGTACGATAACAAAGTTAAAAAGATATCACAAGATGGCGGAAATCATCATATATAGAAACATGCCTAGACTTCGTGCTAAATACCAGTAGTGTTATAATGCATATTTCCTGATGAGGTGGAAATATGAACGATACCAGATATCCAGCAGCAAGATGTGTTGAAAGATGTGATGGCGATACACTACGTGGTGATATTCAAGATTGGTTGTATTATTTCAATACTATTTGTAATACTGCCTTATAATAATAGCAACCACTTCCAGGCGACCTCGGACAATCGATCTAATGATGCAATGCCTCCGGCTTTCACGAGAGCAAGGCGCATTGAAATATCATTTCGACCTCGTGAAAGCCGGAGGCATTGAATCATTAGAGTGTCTTATAATAGGCCAATTTCAAATGTCACTGTTCTGGATAGAGGTAGTTTATCAAGATGGCCCCTATCAAGGGTCAAAGGTGGCGCATTAATTACTTGGACACCCTGTGGGATAAGATTTGAACTAATAGACGAATCAATTGTAGCCAAGGGAGGTCCTTGATGCGGGTCTTATAAAAATCCTCGGTCCTTATTGTTGTGAGTTGATGCTCGTGCTATATGAATACATGACACATGATAATGGCAGCCATATTTAAGTGGCAACACTGAATGATGACTGTGCTTTGCATAGTATGTCACTTATTACCGATGACGGTTGACCTCCGAAACTTGCATCTTAATTTGGATAAAGATTACATAAAAGGGAAAGGATTTCTATTTTTGCTAGGCTTCATGATTTCGTCCAGGCTATATCGGCTCTTTTTCTCATGACACAAATTCGCACACATCGGCATTGGATATATCAGCAGCTTGCCTATATTGGAGCCATTATATTGTCTCATGCATGACCAAATCGGTTATAATCGGCACTAATTTAAAAATTCTTCGAATCACTACTGAAAATCGTTGACAATAGCATCCAAACTTAACCATCACTAATCAATTTATCTTGATGCAAATTACTTCTCGAATAGCAAGTGCTGGTCCATTACTACCAGCAGTTTGTTAAACCAGGACATTAGTTACATTATCAAAAGTCGGCACTCTCGTGGATTTTTTTCAAATGATGCGAAAGACGCCTTTTACACCTACGCTTCGAATACTTTGAACGCGTGAAATCAACTGATGTCAGAAAAAATCAAAATATCTAAATAGCGAAAGAGCATGCAAAAACAATGAATTACATGCATATCGACTTGCAAATTAACTACTAGTAAAAATCTAAGAAATTCTAAGCATTGGACTATGATATCTAGGTTTCTATCTTTTTTGCGGCCATGTTCCCAGAATGCTGGGTTAAACGAATTCTGCTTGACTATGGAACTCCATTTCGGTCGATCGCGGGCGTCCGATTCCTGGGCTCCAACACGTTTGAGGTCTTCTATCACCACGTTTTTCCAGGTCTTCTTTCGCCCTCCTGCTCTGCTTTTACCATCCACTCTTGAGTCAGAGCTGTGACTCATTCCTCCTTACCAAGCCAACGTAGTATTTGCCTTCTCGCGATGTCTGATGTTCTTAAGACCCTGTGATTTTCTGATTCTGCCATTCGATTTACTATCCATTATATAGCACACATCCATTATATAGTTATCGTTATCGATCCAATGTGAATGCGCATTCAGGCCCCACATTTTTCTACGAGAATCTACAGAAGACGCCGCTTAATGCTTAATGAAAATAATCAGCCTGATAACGTGATCAAAAATCAAAGACCAAATGCACTTCAATATTTCTTTGTATGGTTTTATGCCGCATGTTGTGATCAAGCCACCGGTTAATGTGATCAGACCACCGCCTCCATTTAATAATTCCTCGTGGTGTCAACTGTAGCAAAGTAGACAATATGCCAGTCATAGGATACCTTTCAATGACCAAGCAAGAAGCATCAAAAATTCATCTCCATTAAATACACAAGTCAACCTTGATCGACCGTTGGATGACGAGGGATGAGTCACACACACCCATAAACCAGTGGCAGTGGCATGATGTGAAGTGCCATCAAAGTGTTGAATTCGACAAATGTCTTTAGAATTATGCTTTAATTCTGCTATGCATTTAATTACAGTCCTAAAATTGAGTTTATGGATATAAATGAATAAAAAATATGCTAAATCATTGGTGTAATTAGCCTTACTTATTTTTCTTTAGTCCACTAGAAACCACTGAATTATACATTATCACTCACCCAGAGACTCAAGAAAATATAGACCAGCAATCATAGAGTAAGCATATACTAGGTAGAGTGTCGACTCAAAAAAATACCTGTATACAATGAAAACTTTTGTATGAAAAGATTTCGTTTTTTGCGGAGATTACGTTCCTGCAGTCCAAAAAATTATTTGAGCAGTTTTCAAAAAGCTATTTTTTCAAATTATTCCTGTCTTTATATACTACCGAGATGAAGCCCTTTTATAGGTAGTATGAAACAAGTTGGATATCAAAAGGAATGAACAGTTGCTAGCAAGCATCTTAATTAAGCGGAAATTAAACTGATTATCAAAGGAAATTCATGAGCTGCATTATAATGCAAGTCTTCATAAAAACGTCGACATCTTATTATGCTTTTTTGGCTGAAATTTCAAGTTTTTAATTCCATTTTCATCGGGATAATTAATGTTATGGTTCACTCAAATCTGAATAGTAATGCGGGCCAATTTACATCTTTTAAGTTAATTGTGATCATTGTCAGTGGTCATTTTATCCAGTGGCAGGTTATAGCTTGTGATATGGTCACGCTCAAGAGTGCTCTTATTGACAAGGCTATGTATTGAAGTGACAGTAACATATCGGATTGCAAATATAACAAACTATATCATCTATTATATAACCTCCACGCTCTCCACGCAGGTTGACATGACACGGAGGATTTGTAAAATGCCAAATGCTATTATTCCTTCTGTTCTGCTATCACGATCAGTCAAATCCAAAATTTCTCCAAAAGTGTAAAGATTTGCAGATCTCACATGTGATACTGAGTCTCATTCGAGTTCATTTAATAAAATCGAAACTGTATACACAAAGGGGATTTAATTATTGCTGAGTTGCTACTCTACCATTATGCTTACTCTGTGCCAGCTATCAATTTGGTATCAGGCGCAATCAAATACAATGCGGTCGAAAATTTTGGACCTCAACTTGCGCCTTATACAGATGCTTCGTCACAATACACACATATAGGGCTTGTAGGCCAACATCTTCTTACAGACTTTTCACTAATCTAATGATCATTGGATGAACCAAAACATAGAATGCTACAATGACGACCACTCGAACATGATTGCGAAATAACATCAACATGGAACGGATTTCAATCAAGTAAGCGATTAGTATTGTTATCAAAGTTCCTCATCTGAATTGTACGTTATCAAATAAACTAATAGCTGTTTAATAGCTTTAATAGCATGTTATACTATCTAATAGTAGCATAAACACGTCCACTACGAAGAACTACTCTATGACATTAAAAACGATCCACTTGATATAGAAAATCTCAATGGAAGTGGACGACTTTTATTTCATACTGCACTGACCAGAATGTCTATGCATCAAATTTGTCATGCTAATATAAAGCAGCTGTCCATTGTAGATATCTTTAGCATAGTTGATGCATTTCAAATTCGACCTTTTATCACTATCAAGCAATTCTTTCTGACTAAATTTTGAAGCAAAAATGTCGCAATCAGAGTTTGTAAAAGGAATGGCTGTTGGAATGCTACGATGTGGAAAGAGTTGTAGGTTTGTTGGACGGAAGTTGGGTGTGTCACACTCCACTGTGAGCAGGTGGTGGAGTCGATGGAACAATGATGGAAATGTTAAAAGAAGGAAAGGATCAGGGAGACCGAGATTGACAAACAATGCTACCGATAGGAAGTTGGTTATCTCAGCAAAGCGCAATCGCTTTAAGAGTGTTCCTCGACTGGCCATCAGCTGGAAAGCTGCAGCAGGAATTGCATGCAGTATACGAACAGCATATCGCCGTCTAGCAGAAGCGGGCCTGAGGTCATACCGACCTGCTGTAAGAATTCCTCTAAGTAAGTAATGCAAGAATTTCACACAATGACATTGTTTCACTGCCAATTTTTTTCTCCGCAGGTCTCGAACACAAGCGAAAGCGTGTGGAATGGTGTGAGCAGCATCTGTCGTGGAGCACAGAGGAATGGCGTCAAGTGATATGGACGGATGCGTCCCGTTTCACTTTGAATTTTCACGATGGTCGCATTAGAGTGCATCTAATGGTTGGTGAGAGGTATTCACCCTGCTGCATATCTGAGCATGACCGCTATGGTGGTGGTAGCGTGATGATCTGGGCCGGTATCTGGTACGGAGGTCGAACTGTCGCAGTCATTGTGAATGTGAACTTGAACGGAGAGCGATATTTATCGAATATCATATCTCCAATCGTCATCCCAACGGTAAATGAACTCAACCTCATATTCCAGGATGACAACGCTCGACCACACAGAGTTCATTGTGTAACAACAGCGATAGTGAGATCTGGAATTCGCATCCTCCATTGGCCTTCATACTTTCCCGACTTGTCTCCGATCGAACATGCTTGGGATGAACTTGGTCGGAAAGTGAGAGATGCATATGATCATTCGCCATCAACACTGACAGCTCTTTCAGAGAGACTCATCGATCAATGGTCATTGCTGGATCAGGAACGGCTTGATCATCTTTGCGACTCGATGTCGATGAGACTTCAAAGCTGCATTTCAGTGCGGGGAGGACATACTCGGCACTAATGTCTCCCATTTATTCAAATATAATGTTTTATATAAAATGCTACCTTATAATTCATGAGTGTGAGTGGAATAAAGTTCATATATTTGAGTGGAGCATTTTTTATGTCAGGCAGTATAGTTCAAGCTCCATCAGAATTGAACATTATTCAAGACAAGACGATTTTTCAATTTGGCAAACACTTTTGTGACATTAGTTTATGTGGACTACTTGGTACTGATGAAGTCAATTTTCTATTGACTGATATGGAACTGGATCTTTGAATGAGTCGAAATTTGTGTGCTTTTCCTTGCATTCATGAATTATAATCAAACCTCTTCATTTCACGCTGAGTGATACTCAATTCAATATAGGTATTTAACTAGACTCGATTCTCTGAACATAGAGATGCGAGTAAGATTAAAAAGAGCTAGAAATATAATGATGGAATATACTTCATTAGCAATCAATCTCAGCCAATATCCGTTTACTATTTTCAGGCTTACTTACTTAACTTTACTTTATCCGTTTAACGTCCTCTTTTCCACCTCCATCGGGTCGCACGACGATTCTTCATGGAATGCCTCCAGCTGTTCCGATCGAGGTCGTCGGCTTCTTTGAGGTCCAGTTGCCGACAGTCTCCGGACACCGTTTCTTCCCAAGTCTTCCTTGGGCGGCCTCTTGGTATTGGTTCGCTGATCTTCATTTTCCAGACTTTCTTCACCCAATCGCTCTTATCTTTCCGCACCACAAGACCGTACCATCGGAATCTGCACACCCTCATGGCCTTATCGATCGATTGCAGGTTCAGGCGCGCCAGGTCTTCGCTGGTAACTCTATCTTCGAGAGATGCTCCACGCATTCATTTGATCATCCTTTTGTCTGCTACCTCCATTCTCCTGTTTTCTACAGCTGTCATAGCCCAGGTCTCACTTCCGTAAGTCACGCAGTCTGACGCATGAGCCGTAAATCTTGCACGACTAGTCAGGATAGGCGACAGCTCTCTGAATTTCTTCCGGTCGGATTGAATTCGCGCAGTCACAGCTGCCTCCGTTCCACAACCGGAATCCAATATGTCACCCAAGTAACAGAAACGGATAACAGTGTCACACTTGCCTTCTTCGAACGAAATATCTTTCATTGAGCTTCTGCGTCTCACAACAGGCATATCACCTGAGCATCTGCCACACAACAAGTTCGACGCCGATCTTGTCAGACTGCCTTTTATGACACTGCATCGACCTTGAGTCCATGATCGACAGCTGATGCACTGTACTGAGTTGCAACCGACACTATCCGAACAGACTCTGCACGGGTATTTCTATGTTATTGGAGTCCTTCCTTCCCCTACTGCAGTTCTTATCACTCTTGTTTTGCCCACATTCAAGTTTCAAACCTTTTGATGACAGACAGTCATTCCATCTCTTAAGTTTTCTTGAAGCTCTTCTTCACTTTCTGCAGCCAATACGAGATCGTCTGCATATAGAACCCGCACTGGTGGCATTCATCACGATTACTGTCAACGTGGCCTAGTGAAGAAGGTGAGAGCTCGTCTTTACCGCGGACTACAGTTCGATTCCTGTATCAGGCGAGTGCGGTCGGGGAGTCAAGGGTGGTGGTATCTTTTATTGACTTAGTCGCTATGCCCGCATTTTTGACGATATCCGGAAGATATCCGCATTTTTGTAGATTACAAAAAGATAGACAAGCACATTGTAGGTGACCAGCCTCCGCTACCAACAGCAGAAGAAATTATCGCCAGACTTTCTGAAGCAGAAGTTTTCTCTAAGTTAGATTAAAATTCAGCACATAGTAGTATAGCGGATATCTTTGCCAAAAAAATGAAAATCTTCAAGAAAGAAGACTGTCAAATCAAAATGTGTCATCAACTGATCATTCGAGAAGACTCGCTGAATGTAGCTGCTTTCGCGTCACACGCAAGCTGCTGGGTAAAAGAGGCATTCTTTTTGGTAGGCATTTTCCACAAAACATCAATTTGAGTACACGTATATGAAGGTGATTTTTGCGTGACTGTCTAAGTGCCATGAACTACCTTCGACATTCTTGAGTTCAGATGAAACTTTGAAAAACATGATAAGTGTTAAGAAGCAGGGATAAGAATGGGGTAACGGGACCCCGCCGTAAATTCACATTTCAATAGGCTCGAAATAGGAAAAAATGGAAGATACACTATGCGGACACATTGGATTTGCATAAAATTATCATCCCTGGAACGGACATCAGTGAATCTTGACAAATTAGCACTAATGCTGACTACGGATAAATGCCAGTATTCCTACAAACTTCAATTCAGTTCCTTTAAAGAATGCTACTCGTAGATCTGAAACAAACCCTACACGACTACATGTACGTTCCGTAATCTTTCTTTGCTTTGACTGTGATCCCGCTACTTCAACCTTTTTGACCCCTGACTCGTTCGGTTGCAGTTTTTCAACAGTTCAATCATAGCAAGCAGACTTGCTTCAATTTATCATAAAATATAAATGATTACAATTACTAATTACATCACTGTCAATGCAACTGATGACAATTACAAATTACTTCGTTTATTCAATTACATTTCTATACCCTTACAATTACTTTAGATAATTGTCAGCATTACAATTTACGTTTCCCCACCAATTCTTTTTCTGAATAGACATTCTAAGGATAATTACAATTGCTCCTCGGAAAAACAGACGACGCTTTTAGGAATGACATTTAATTACCAGCTTTTTATTATTCCCCTAAGTGTTTTCACCTTAGATCTTTGCTGTGTTTCAAACTGAAGACACAGTGCTGGGATATCGATACTTTTGGTTTCGAGGAGACTTTATTTTGCTTGCAATTGCATATTGGATTTGAATTGATTTGTAGAAATAAACTGTGGCTTATAGACTGTACCTCTCTCTTTTTCCGAGGTGGAAATTAAGTAATAGTAGTCTTCTGACATACATTCTCTGATCAGCAATTAAGATTAGGAAGAAAGAATATCACAACACCGGCACTTAATTTAGATTTTATAAATAACTTTCGTCGTAAATTTCTTTGAAAAAAAATTGTGACAACGCATTATCGACGAGGAGAGCAAAGTAATTCAAACTGCGTGAAATATATGCATAAAATCATCTTCTTACTTGTTCATTTGTCCTTCCAACGCATTCTCAATATACGTTTCGGCAATATAAAATCAACAGCTAAAGAACAAATAGATACTTAAGTAATCTAACACTCATTTCACTGAGTAAATGTCGTTGCATATCGTCAGTCGTGCCATACTTAGTTATCTGCAAAAAAATAATATTACTGAAAATTAGGGCTGTGTGCGGTGCACCGCTTCTTTTGCTTGCACCGGTTCTCGAGCCGGTGCACCGAAATGTACGAATTTCGATCAAATTGATGCTTCACTGTGAAGCTTCAATTATTATTAACTCACTTTCTCTGCTATCTTAGTCACAGCAAATTAAGAGTAAAATATTTTACGTGTACAGTATAATTAAGCCAACCAGGAGAACATACCTCAATTACTTATTTCTTATTCATCAATTCAATTCAATCTTCACGCCAATAAGATTTCAAAAAAATTCAATTCACAATAAATTTCTGTATCATGAAAATGAAACCTTTTGACAATCACGATTGGTCATAAAATAAACGATGTATTTCCTGATGTTGAGAGAAAATGTGAAAATGTGACGAAAATTTGTCAATTTCAGTTCATGAAAAATAATTTTAGGCCACGGAATCCCGATTCCCGCGACCTTAGAATTTTGAAATCTCATAGTGAATACCGTGTAGACCCACCGAGCTGTTGCTCCTCTAGCTAAAATCTAGGCTATCTTGGCATTCCAGTGGCCAGGGATCCGTCAGAAGGATTTTCTTCTTGGCTGCTTGAAGCCGATCGCAATTTCGAGATCTTGACCTTCCGCATAGCAACTTGCAGATAACATGACATTGCTTCGAATTTGTCTACATTTCTTTATGTCTTCAATTATTTTGAAAAGAATCAAAATTAAACTCTTCCTTTGCTGCATATCATTTTAAAATTAACGAATCAATTAAAAACAGAACATTTCGTCCGCCACGGCCTTAGCAATTCAGTCATTGTTATTTTTTCAATCATTTTTTGTTGCATATCCACATAATTTCTATTTTAATATAGTTTTAAAAAATAGACTATCATAGACGCGCACAAGCATGATGACAGTCACTTGCAAGTGTTGGCAAAATAGAATTAAAGTCTATTTAAAGTCTATTTTCTATCCCTTACAAGTCTATTTCAACACTATTAGAATCTTACTATTACTATATAAAATTTGCATTGAATTCTAGAAAATGTAGATATATATTTAGCAAGAAGGATAGATATCTAGTCCACAAAATTTTGATATTTTAAGAGACTATCACATAGTGACACGACAATCTAAAACGCGAAACAAGCTATATTTCTTCTATACTTTAATATGTGCCTGGGGAACTTTTCAAAATTTTCGGTGCAGCGGAAATGAATACGATATTCAAGGCTTTATTTCACATCCATATCTACCGGTATTCAGAATGTTCTCCAATGCACTAGGTGTTTCTTTTATAGACTAAGGACCTGAAGCAAGCTACTTTGACAAAAACGTCTTTAAGATGAATATAGCTGTAAAAGTCTTTAACTACAAAATTTAAATGAAATTCAATGTAAAGAATGTAAATGAATTCATTGCAATTACTTTGCATGAATAGAAAAATATCATTAAAAACTTCTAGTGATCAAATAGAGATGCCCTCATTTATCGACCATAATCACAAAATTCCAGGAGTTTCCAGAGGCCTGGGAAACCGTTTTCGAAAATCCAGGAGTTTCCAGGAACGCGGAAACCCTGAGATGTCAATGAGGAGACTTGCTCTTAAACGGAAAAGGACCGTAGACAGTCTTTTGGAGAGTGGAACGAGTCCACTAATACTGTTCGTGCGGCCTTCACGTCATGTCGAGTGATGCGATAGCCAAAGGTTTGTTGTAGTCTACCAAGCTGCTGTTCATAATGCTCAATGAAGTCCTGTCTAAATGTGATTATGATTAGACCAACACAAGATAATGATGTAGTGACGGATGACACAAGACTGAAAATAGATTGCGAAATATATAGGCCTACAATGTACTATTTCCTGCAGGTGACTACATACTTGCAAGATAAACAAGAAAACTGATCTCACGTGTGGGAACTAAATCATTCGAGGGAAGATTGGCTCCAATCAGGATCTTGATAATAAATTTGCCTCTTTTCAGGCATCTGTAGCAACGCACTTTACTGCACACATATGCCCACTATTTTCAAAAAATAATTTGATTTATCATATATTCAAATAATTTGAAAGTGGAGGCAATACTGGATGTAAATGTCCCAAAATTGGAAAAGATGCAATGGAGGATGATGGCGTAAATCAATGGATCCATCGATTGCTACTTGCACTTGTTTACTCCATTCTGTGAAAAGCTACGTGTTGAGAATCGTCGCGCTGCCACACCTAGCTGGTCAACCAGACATCATCAAACCTACAAGGATAAACAGTTCGCTGCATCCATGTCATTGCTTGAAAACACCTCAGTGGAGGAACAACTTCAGAAAAATAATTGCATATGTTGCAAATCACTAAGGAGCAAGAGTTAATTTTTGATGGAATCGCACGTTTAATCCAAAAACGCTTACTATATCTGCACGTTTTAGGACTACAGTAAGTTCCGCTACAATTGAGCAATTAACGTCATACAAAACTTGAGAAATTAATTTTGAATTTAAACAATGAGGCTTGAATATGAGATTATTTATCATCATGAAAAGGAAGTCAATCTTGTATGCAGTAAATAGATGCATGTAGTCTATCCGTTACAAAAAAACGAATAATAAATGTGCAGTGCAAAAAGGAAAGAAGAGAACGCTGTGTAAACTTTGTGAGTGCTTAGACCTTTGGAATAGGCAATGTATAACAGGAGATGAGGAATCGCACGAACACTAGTGATACTTTTCTACATCGGCAGATTGCAACAGTCATAAAATAAGTGGGACATGAGGCGATGTGTTTGATAAATCCATATAATTTTTCAACAAGTAAAATAGTAGGAAAGTTGCCATAAACTCGTGCTAAAATCAGCTGAAATTTTCACTATCAACTAATTTAAATAAGTTCATATAAATATAATATTACCGTTTAATGCCAATTTCTATTTGTAATGAATTGTACTAAGTACAAATATGCAAACATTTACACTTGAATGGCACACTGATCTATACATACATAAGGAATCATGCTCTTCATAATACATTTATAATATCATCACATTACACATGTGCTATCGAATGAATGAGACCGCACCACCTGAATCGTGTAAAGAACATACAGTAGGTATATATATATATATATATATATATATATATATATATATATATATATATAGGTAGTTAGGTAGTGTCGACTCAAAAAGTTTCTGGATACAGTGAAAATTTTTGTATCAAAAGATTCAGTTTTTGCGACTACGTTCCCGTGGTCCAAAAAATTATTTGAGCAGTTTTGAAAAAGTCAAAATTTGCCAATTTATATACTACCGAGATGACTCTCCTATGCCTCCTATGTAAGTAGTATGAAACAAGTTGGATATCAAAAGGAATGAACATAGACATCGGATAACATTATTAGGACTATAATATATTATAGGTTATTATTATATTATTATATATATTATTATCAGTGGCGGCTCTATGGATTTCTGTTAGGTCATGCTCATCAATTTTTTCGCATCATGAGGAAAAAAGTATGTGTGACAGCTATCATACGAGGATTTTTAACCATGCAACTGATGTAGCTTAATATCATGCAACTAAGAAACAGTTACGAATTCGATGAACAAAATTTCAATCTCATTCCATTTGCATTTGCCCTTTCCTAATTATAATTCAAACATGCAAGCCGACTACTTTTCACATCAGGTAATCCAGTGAATATGGTGTAGGGCTAGGCATAATTCTAATGATCTACATACTGTATCAGCCAAAATACGCTTAAAATAAAATTCCAGGCGTAGGCTACATGATTTGTATGTTTGAGTACATCCGATGATAATCTGATGCATGCATAACCTACCATTTGCTCCTAGACATATCTACATATGCAAGCATGTAGAAGACCACGGCTAAATTTAATCACCAGATAATGTATATTAAATATTATTCAAGTTCTAGTTACTTGAAGCATGCATTTAAGATAGTAAAAACACCGTCAATCGCACAAAATCACAAGCTGTATTAACATTGGAAGATATTGAATTACTTATAAAGGAAGTCAATTCGATGGGGTTTCAATCGTGCAACTGAGACTCGAGACATCTCATGATCTCACTACACCGATAAAATCAGCAGATTGCCGTCCAATCAGCTACCGTTAGTTGGTTGAAACGAGCTATACGTATCATTTGTGCTTCCCGTCCACGGCATGAGATGGAGTATGAAAATCGTCATCCGCAGATTTTGCTATTGTTCTCACGTCAGATGATCCGGCCAATAACAAATGAGGTATGCTCGAATTGACTTGCGTTCCCCTGAATTTTTTAGAACAAGTTAGCTACTTGATAAATCTTAATTGAGTATGACCTTAATGTCACAGCAACATGATCTGACATAGTAATCAAATGTTGTCAAATGTAATCAAATGATGTTGGAAGTTTTTTGTTGATTCAAAACTTTCCCTTTCTTGTGGTTGACATCGTTGATTTGTGTGGAGGAAAATTAGACAAAATACTTCGTCATGCTGAGCATGAAGGGCATGATCGCTAAAGCCGCCACTGATTATTATTATATTATGGACTATCATATATTATTAGGTCCTAATAATGTTATCCGATGTCTATGGGAATGAATGTTTGCTAATGAGAGTAATGGGCAAAAGACCGTTCCAGGCCACCATAAAATTCAAAAAAATAGTATCTTTAAAAACGACATAAATTCATGAATTTGAACCCTTTTTCAGGTTTTTAAGACCTAAATACATGAATTTAGTCCATTCAAAAAGTACCATTTTTAAAAAAATGGTACTTTTTAAAAACGACATAAATTCATGAATTTGAACCCTTTTTCAGGTTATGAAGACCTAAATTCACAAATTTGGGCGTTTTTAAAAATACCCAATTTTCAAATTTTTCAAAATCTCAAATTTGAGAATTACAATTTTTACCTTGAAAATCATGACCGTTCTAGGACACTAAAAAATTATAAAAGTTGAGAATTTCAAAATTTGAGAATTACAATTTTACACCCGCCCTTAAAATCATGACCGTTCCAGGACACCGAAAAATCATAAAAGTTAAGAATCTCAAATTTGAGAATTTCAAATTCATGAATTTTATCCATCTTTCAGGTTTTTAAAATATATCATGTGACTAAAAATATTTCTTTAAAAATGGAAGAAACAAAAGTGGAAGGAACTTCAGAAATGGATGAAACTGCAAGAATATATCCTTCATTATCATATGAACGTAGTTCTACTTTAATGGACATTGAAAAGATTAACATTGAAAAAATGAATAAAGAAAAACACAAAGATAGAGTTAGGTATATGAAAGATAAGGAATCTCAATTATTATTAAGATTAGAGCATTATAAAAAATTAAGAAAGAGATGGACTAAAGTTAAGAATGTAACACAAGGAATTGGCATATTCTTAACAATAAGTTTAGGTGCTTTGACAATTGTTATATCTTCAGGTGTTTTAGTAATTCCAGTAGTTGCTACAGCTTTAACAGGTACGGGTGTTTTTGCAACTTCACTTGTTACAATGTTAGATAAATCTTTAATAACTAAGAAACGAAAATCATTAAAAACTAAGCATTTACATATTAAAGAAGTCTATGATAAACTACATTACTACTTTCAAAGAGTATGTGATGATAATGTTATTACGTTAGATGAGATTGAAAAATTTGATCAAATAGCTAATGAAGTAAATCAAATATCATTTCAATCACAGACAGAAAAAGTTGATGATAAAAATAAAAAGGATGGCAAAATTTCTAGTGATGCTAAAATTTCTAATGAAGAAAATGACAAATTTTTTTAGAAGAGCTAAAAACTTTAAGCGAAAATTTAAGCAAAACTTTATTAAACAAAACTTTATTAAACAAAACTTAAAACGAGAAAACTTAAAACGAGAAAACTTTAAACGAAAAGATGTCAAACAACAAAGCAATAAAAAAATAATTTGTTCAGTAAAATGTTTTTGCTGTATTCCAATGTTACCACAAAATTCAAATATTATATTTTAAAAATGGATAAAATTAGAGCTGATAATTTTAAAAGAATAAAACAATTAGAAGAGTTAATAAAACAAAGAAATATTTTGAAAGAAAATCATCTTCAGCATAGAATGATAAAAGCTGGTATTCAATCTGATATGTTTGAAAAAATGCAGCAAACCGAGCAAATAAAAACTGATTTTGAAAAAACTATGAAACCATTTAAAACTCTTGAAAAAGAACTTACAAATAATGATAAACAAATTGATATAACAGATCCAGAGCACAAAACTATATTAGATGACTATGGATTACTAGAATCAAACATTAATAAGAAATTACCAAAATCTATGCAATTTGAACATTCTATTTCATTTATAGATGGAAAAACAATACCTAGATTTTATCTCGGACAAAAAGAAATATTTCCACAACCTTTTCGAGGTTTAATTTTTTCACCAGATAAATCTCCTTTTAATTTAGATAGAAATTTTGTTAATCTTTTAAGAGGAGCAGATTTAAATAATTATGCTGTAGAAGATCTCATAAAATATAAAGCTATGTTAGACAGAGTTGGTGCAGTAAAATCTCTTAGACGTTATAAACAATTAGAAAATTTATTATCAACGGGAGTTAAAGTAGGAAAAGGTTTATCTGAAAAACAGAAAACTGAAACAACTGTATTTTTACCAGATGATCCACAAGAATTACTAAATAGATTAAATATTTTAATATCTGCAATAAAAGAAGGACATAATTCTAGTTTCAATGAAATTCATGCTATATTGAAAAGACTGTTAGAAAAGAAGATTCTAAATGAAGAGGATTATAAAAGTATAACCGGACATCTCTGATGTCCTCCAGGGCTTCGCCCGTAGCTGAAATATGTTGTTGTTTTTAATTTTTTATAAAAAAAATATTTCATAAAAAAATATTTATTTAATTTTTTAGTTTAAAAATGTGTTCAGCAGATTTAGACAAAATTAATAATCATTTAGAAAATTTGATAGAGATTTTTGGTTCATCAAAATTTAGTACGACGTTAAAAATTATAACAACTACTTCATCACACACTTGTAATTTAGAACCCATTCTACATTTGGAACAAAATAAAAATTATCAAATTGCATTGACTAGTTTCTCTACATTTAACACTATTCAAAACGTTATCAAAGATGTGAATGATCAATTTAGATATTCTACTGATAAAGGCAAAACATGGAAAATACTAACTTTTCTTCCTGGTTCTTACGAAGTTGAATCAATATCAAATGAAATTAAGAGACATTTAGGTATACCATTTAAAGATAAGAAACAATTACATTTTGCAGTTGAACCGGCAGTTAATAAATTTTCTCTTACTTTAGACGAAAATCATCAAGTTGATTTTAATCATGATAGATCATTGTCAAAGCTATTAGGATTTAATAGACAAACCTATAGTCAAGGTTATCATTTAGGTGAGAAGATTCCAAAAATAACTGAAATAAATTCAATTGTTGTACATTGTGACATTATTGAAGGAGGATATATAAATGGTAAATTATCAAATTTAATATTCAGTTTTCCAGCTTTTACTGTACCCATTGGTTATAGATTAAATGTAATTCCACAAACATTAATATATTTTCCTGTTACAAGAAAAACTATTAACAACATTGGCATTAGAATCACTGATGAGAAAGGACAAGAAATAAATTTTGGAGGTGAAGAGATTATGATAGATCTTTTGGTTCGGGAGGTATAAACTCCCACGCGAAGCTAGAGAAGTTTAATTTTCTTCTTCTTCTTTAAAAACAAAAATAAAATAAAAATAAATTTTTTTTATTAAAAAATGAGTGAAGTGCTACCATTAAATAAAAAAAAACTTAAATTTAATCATCATCCAAATTTATCTAATAAAGTTTTGTCAGTTATTTGTGGAAGATCAGGTTGCGGAAAAACGTATCTATTATTTAAAATTTTAACGACTCCAAATTTTTTGGATTATAACAATCTTATAATTTATACAACAACGGCAGAACAACCCGTCTATCAATTTTTAAAATATGGATTTGAAAATAATCTTAAAAAAACAGCAATTGCTTCATTATTCAAAGAATATGAAAAATCTGAAGATGAAGAAGAAATAAGTTCGTGGTGTGAAGAAGCAGCAAAAAATAATCAGTTAGTAGAATCTAATAAAAATAACCATATAAAGATACAATTAATAGATGATAGTTGTAATATGCAAGATCCTAGTAAACTAGATAAAACAATGAAACATTGTGTAATTTTTGATGATTGTGTTAATGATAGAAATCAGTCAGTTCAGAGAAATTATTTCACAAGAGGTAGACATAATAACTGTAGTGTATTTTATTTAACACAAAGTATGTATTCATTAGACGGAAGTGTTATTAGAAAGAATGCAAATATATTTATACTATTTGAAATAAATGCAAGAAACTTAAGTGATTTGTTAAGAGATTTATGCGTAAGAAATAAAGATGAATTTAAACAATCGTGTAATAATGCTTGGTCAAAAGATTATGGCTTCATTACAATTAATATTGATAAAAAAATTCATGAAAGAGTTATCGAAAATATTTTCGCGGAGTGATAAAAATATACAAATATAGTGTTACAATATTTTTTTTTATTTTATATATATATCAAATTTGTCTATCTTAGAAATTAGAAAATTAAAAAGGTTCAGTAGTTATTCCATCAGGTAAAATTTTTCTTTTATCATCAAATGGATCTAATGCTAATTTATGTTCTTCTTTTAAATACATGTTATGTTTTTTTGAATTAAGTCTATAATTACATGCTGTTTTTATTTCATTATTAAATAATGCATTTTTATAATCTTGAAATGTTATTTGATTAGCCACTGATGCCTTTGAAATTCCTTTTAATGTTTTATGTGTTTTAATATTATTAGTTGTATCATAACAGTAACATTTAGATTTTAAAAATATAGCTTCTGTTATGAAATCTTCATTTCCTTCTAATTCATCTTTTACTTTACATAAATCAGAAGGATGAATGATATCTTTTATTTTATCTATTTCTTCATCAAGTGTAGAATTATACGGTATTGTTAATTCTAAGAAAACAGAATCGGTATCTGTAAAGTGTAATTTATAGTTTTTGCCATAAGCAGGTGCTAAATAATCATATATAAATCTATACATAAATAGTTTAGCTAATTCTAATATAGTGAAACCAATGAAATTAAACTTATCATGTTTTACGCTGAAATGTACAGCACATAGTTCATCACTAAATCTAGTAGTTCTTTTATATGTAGGTTTCCTTGTTAAATTTTGAAACCTATCTTTATCATAAACTATTTCAATATTTTGTCTATTACGCACATTTTCTAAAGTCTTACCATAAAATGCATTATTCATTAATTTGAAGAACACGTTTCCAAAATCATCTTTATTTCTTTTAGCTATTTTGCGTTTTTCAATATTGAACTCTATATAATTTTTTAACCACCTAGATTTTTGATAAAATAGTTTTCGATGTATTTTGGTGAGAATCATTCCATGATCTAAATACCAATCTAGCATTCTTCCTTCAACAACATACTTTCCTTTATTGCTTTGTGTTAACATAAGTTTTTTTGTTGGTCTGTATTTCTTAGGAATTATAGATTTTTGATAATCTGAAAAATCTTCTATATTAGGAATTTTGTTTTCGGGACAGAAAGGAAAATATTTTGTTTTATCTTTTATTTCATCAGGGTATACTAAATCAACTTCATATATATAACCATGATTATAATTTCCATCATATGTTTTTTGATAATCTAGAATATTACACCATGACATTTCACCTGTTGGTAATTCTTGTATCATGCAAGAAGAATATAAGCTATTAAAATCATAATATAACAAATAGTTTTCTCTCATGAATTCATCAATTGCATTTTCACGTTCTACTCCTTCTCGTTTCGTTCGAAAAACTTCTAATATTTTTTCTTTTTCTTCTGGAGATAAAGGTTTCATTATTCCATATTCTTGTGGATTTACTTTCTTATTATAACATTTAACATATCTATTACCTAAAACTGATGAAACTCCACCTCTAATTCCAGATTCAAAAAATAATAATTTATCATATGTATTTTCTTTATAATGTTTAAGTTTAACATTTGTATGTTTTAATCCTGCTAGCCATGTTAAACCTGGTGTAGAATAACAATAACATGGATCTATTCCGTAATATTCTAAACACATATCACGAAAGTTTTCAAAAAGATCAGCTAGTATTAATACATCTATCTGTAGATATTTCATTGTATAATCATACATTGTTTTACAATTTAACTCTCTCCAATTTTTTTCAGCTTCTGCATAGTCTTCGTCAGATAATTTTGATTGTTTTAATGTTGATTTAAATTTATTTATTGGAGGAAGTTGTTCTTCTTCCATAATTTTATTCACAGAATTAAAATCAGTCTTCGACTGTGAACCACAGGTTTTATCTCCAGTTATATACTCATACGGAAATATTCCTTTTAAAGGTTTTAAATTATATTTATTTAATATTTTACATTGTTCAGATTTCAAAGTTTTTCCCATAACATCTAATGAATAAGGAGTAAAAAATCTAAATGCATCTAAAATTCTAATGCAACCTAATTGCATTGAAAAATATTCTTCTTCTGTTTTACATAGTACATTTATTTGTTGTTGTTGTAATTTTTCAGATGAAAATAAATCTTTCATTACTAGATGGAAATCATATTTAGAACCATTGTAGAAATATAGAGGAACAAAGTTATATTTAAATTTATTAGCATTAAGATTACAAGAATTATGTGCTGCACCTCTATATAATCCATTTAGATGATCATGATCTTTTACCTTGACGGCAGAGCCGTCGCTTCGCTTGTCAAGATATCTACCTTTGCCATTTTTATAATTTTTTGTAAATTCTCTTCCACAGTAATAACATTTTGTTTCATTAATAAAATTTAATTTTTCTTTTTCTGTTAATGGCATCATTGGAATATTTGTTTCAAGCAATTGTGAAAAACGTCCTTGTAATTCTTCTACTTTCTTTGTAAACATTTCTGAACTATCTTCACCATAGTATTGTAAATATTCTGATTTAAATAATTCAGGATAATTTGAATGAATGTACATTCCCCAACATAATGGTTTTTGTTCAAATAAATATTTTTCTTTACTTTGTTCAGCTGAACTTTTTCCAGGTGCACTTTTTTCAGAATTATAATTTTCAGAATTATAATTTTCAGAATCGGGTGAAGGCCTGGAACTTTCCGTTCGATTTTGTGTTATATTAACATTATATGCTTCAAAATCACAATAAATAGTAAAGGGTACTTTATTTTTAAAATACCATTTATTATATTCTAAATAATCATCTTTAGGAAAAGTATTTTGAACTGCTTCATTTTGTTGGCAATTCTCCAAATGTCTATTCATTTCTTCTAAAGTTCTAAAACTTGTCATACATTGAAGACAAGGAAAATTTTTATTATCTGAAGTTTTTGTAAATATAGAAACATCTTTACACAATATAAAATGACCCTGATAATATAATATATTCGCTTGTGCTGGTTGTTTTGACTGTTCTAGTTTTTCAAATTTATCTTGATATATTTCATGTGTTTCATTAATTTCTTTTGTAATATTAAATGTATTTTGATGATAATTTTGATTTAATATTTGTAGCTGATAAATATATTCTTTATCATATTGTTCTTTATATTGTTGTAGACATTTTTTTAAACATTCATTTAATCGGAGCGAAGCTCCTCTGGCTTTAGCCGATTCTTTATTTTCTTCATTATTTAATTCTTTATTATTTTCTTCATTTAATTTTTGAATTGTTTCTATCTCATTTTGATATTTATGCTGATATTCTTGTAGCAACATTTTTATTTGTTGTTGATAATCTATTTTACATTTTTGTAAACTTTTATTTAAATTTTCTAATTTTTGTTGATATTCTGAAGATAAAGATGAATATTTGTAATTATAATCATCAGTACGTCCTTTATAATTATTATGATTAATCATTATTGGTGATAGTGTTTTAAGAAGTTCAAATTTTTCAGTACATATTATTTTTCCTTGGTAAAAAATATTATGATGCATGTAATTTCCTCTATCATTATATACTATTTCTGATTGACATAAATTTTTATTATTCAAATAAAATTTTTTTGAATCTGAGTAAAGTGGAATAATTTTACCAATAGAAACATAATTCACATTTAATTCAAAAACATTTACTTCAATTAAATTTTTATTCTTTTTATGAAACTTTATTAATCTATTATAATCATATAGAAATTCATCTAAGCCATCAGAAAGATCAAATTCATTTATGTATTCTTCTTTATTATAATGACTTAGTCTTTCTTTATGATATTCTGCAGGATGTAAATGTGCTATAATACTCCACAGAAAACAATAATCATCTTCATTTTTTATGTTGATTATTTGTGGTGAACTGAAAGGTAAAGGAACATAACTACCACCAGTATTATTTTTATATTTATCAATTACTATTTTCTTAGATAGTATTTTAACAAATCTCCAACCAGATTCACGTAACTGGGCTTCAATTATACAATTTTCTAATTTAAGTATCATCGATTCAAATATGGGTTGTATATCATTTACATTATGAATTTCTTGTGAATTTGTAAAATGTCCTTGTATTATTTCTTCAGGAATTCCATCAGGTCCATTTTTTGTATAAAGTACTTCTACATTCATATAACATTTGAAAGATTTCTTAAATATATTATAAAAGTTGGTTAGAATATCAGAAAAAGTTTTATCGGTTTCATTATATTCAACGGGCGAAGCCCTGGAACCTTCGGTTCGAACCGATTCATTAAATAAATATTTTATATTTGCTAAGGCTTCATCGTTTCGTTCAGCTTCATCAAATTCATCAGTATCGCCAAATAAATATCTTCCATCTGGTACGGGCGAAGCCCTAGAACCTTCGGTTTGTATGGTCTCATCTTCACTATTAAAACCTTTTTTATATTCCGAATGTGAATAATCATCAAACATTTTTTTAACTTTTATATCAGTAGGCAATGTTTCTAGATAGTTTTTATAACTATTTAATTTTAATATATTTCCTTCATCAACTCGTTCTACATTTTGTAAATGCAATTTACTATTTAAATAAGATTGATAACTTCTTTTTGTTTGCAACTTTTTTTTACATAAGACACAATAAAACTTGGTATTTTCCATTTTTTTTATTTTTTTAGAGAAAATTTAAGAAAAAATTTGTGTTTTAATTTTAGATATAAACATTCTAATATCAAGGACTTGAGTGTTATTTTATATTATTATATATTTCACGTTCTTTAGTTATTTTTTTCTTTATCACATTAAGTTTTATCACATTAAGTTTTATCATATTAAGTTTTATCTTATTAAGTTTCATCATATAATGTTTTATCAAAAGATAATTTAAATTTTTTTTCACTAACTATTGATTCATCATCATCATCATAAATTGTTTCTTCATCATCATCATAAATTGTTTCTTCATCATCATAAATTACACTTTTTGGTATAGGATGCCCTTCCATGATAGGATACCATTCTCTTATTGGAATATCTAACTCTAAATTACCTTTTTTGTCTGATAATAATATAATAGAGAAAAATATTGGTCTTTGATCTCTTTTGGAAAATTTAATAACACCACCATAATCTGAATCACTTTTAGTTTTTGTTAAAGATGATAAAATTTTAAATTGATTAGATGTAAATCCTAATTTAAATTTTGTAGACCCGACACATAGTTGTCTAACAGTATCTTCAACTATACCATCATTATTATTTTCAATTGTAAGAAAATGAAATTTAGATAAATTTTTATAATTACTAATATTTTTATAATCTTTTTTACCATTTACACCTTTTTCAGATGTTTCTGAATCATCATCTATATTATCATAAGATTCTCTAAGATCGGGCAAAGCCCTAGAACCTTCAGTTCGTTTATTATGATTATGGTCATTGTTAATAGTATAAGGTGTAGTCCACATATAAATTTTCTCTTGTTGAGCTAAACCATTTATATAAGATTTTAACAAATTAATATTTAAGTTTGAATATAATCCTATATACGTATCATCATCGTATCTTTGGGGCATTTCTAATGTTTCTTGTTTATAAATTGTGTCTCTATAATAAACTTGACATAATAATTCTTCATTATGTTTTTTACTCTCTATGTGAATGTTATATTGATTTTGATCGTCAACAAATAATCTAATTTTTTCTTTCGAAAAAGATTTTAATTTTTTAATTTATTCTTTAATATTGATATAATTAATAATTTTAGTTTCTATCCAATCAGTATTACTAATTGGTAACACTGCTCTAATAAATCCATAAACATTATTATGACCTATTATAACCATATTTTCTTTATTTAATTCAACATAAGCTACATCATTATATTTACTTACAATCTCCATAAATTTAATAAATGGATCCCCCGGAAATAAACAATAATTAGTTTCTATAGAAGGTAAACCTTTAGTCTGTTCTCTAAATATTTCGGCTTGTAATTGAAATAAAATATTAACATCTATACATGGATTATTATTATTATTATTATTATCAAAACATTTATTTTCAAATCCCGTTGATCTCGTCGAATAAGAAGAACAGGATGATGCGGGCGAATATAATTTTTTTAAATTTGGATTTTCCATTTTTTTATTTTTATTAGAAAAAATTTTATTTTTTATTTTTATTAGAAAAAATTTTATTTTTTTATTGTTATTAGAAAAAATTTTATTTTTTTATTGTTTTAAAAATGATGTTACCAAATGTTGGTGGAGGTGCATATATCCCGAATAATCGTGAATTAGAAATAGAGATAGAAAATTATATCATGAAAACTGGAGACGTTTTATCTGGGCCATTGCATCTTTCTATTCTTCCGCAACAAAATACAGAGTTAACAAATAAACAATATGTTGATACACAAATCAATGATTTAAAAGAAAAATATATAAACGATGTTTTGGTTCCACTGATGAACGAATTAAAGTTGCTAAAACTTAATGACAAATCATTAAACGAAAAATTATTAAAACTTGATAAAAAGGATAGAGAGCTAGAAGCAGATATAGCAAAACTTTTTAAAAAGATTTCTGAACAATCAAAAATTTTAATATTACTTTCTATAAATTTAAAATCTGCAGTCATTAAAAATAAACATCAGATAAAAATGTTAAAAGAACAATTAGAAGATGAAATAGAAAAACTTCCTGAAAGAATTAAAAAAAATTTAAAGCAGTTACAAACTACATTCCAAAAAAGTGTTGATGAATTAAGTTCTAAAATTACTCAACAAATGAAAAAGATGAATAGAATAATAAATGAAGTAAACTCACTTAATGAAAAAGTTGATAAAATGAAAACTCTTTAAATCAATTTAGAAAATGAATTAAAGAAAAATTTACAAGAAAACTCTAAAGAAAATAAAGAACAGTTAGATTCTGTTAAAAGACAATTAGATGTTCTTAAAATTAAGTTAAATGCACTTAAAACGGCGTTGAAGATGAATCAGGTGAAAATGCAAGTTAATAGAAAAGAAATTAAAGTACATCACACGCTGCTTGACGCAATAGATAAAGTGCAACAGGCAATTAATAAAGTTATCTCGAAGTTGTTGTCCATTCACAAACGTAAATCTTAATCGACGAAGTCTTGGGTTTCTAACCTATCGGAGCGAAGCTCCTCGAGGCTTTAGCCGAACGTAGATATTTTTCCCAAAAGTCAAATTTAATCCTAAAAAATGCCTATAATTTATAAACACAATCTTAAACATTTTGCATCAAATAATAAAATTGCTCATGAACCATCTGAGAAACCTGTGTACCATTATGATAGTGTAGAAACTGTCGGAACACAAAAGTTCCTAGGCACCGCAGGTGCCGTCCAAAAAGAAGGGGCTGGCATGTTTTCTGGTATTGGAAGTATCGTTAACTTAATTAAAAATAATAAAGATTTGATTACATCTGCTGCAAAAGGAGCAGCTGCTATAGGTAGTACAGCTAGTGCAATATCAAATGCTGTCAAGTCTCAAAACGAATTAAAACAACTAGAAGCTATTCGTAAACTTAGGAATGATTCTGAAGAACTAAAAAATTTAAAAAAACTTTCAGAGGAAACAAAAAACAAAATTGCTAACATAGCTGTTGATGGTGATAGTAAACATAATGAAAATAAAAATAATAAAAAAACAATTGAAGAAATAAGAGGAAATGGCGTGAGTAGCAACCTTCGGTTTAACCAGCAAAGCTGTAGCGGAGCTGGTCTAGCAAAATTCTAAAATATATTTTTTAGTAAAATTTTTTTAGTAAAATTTTTTTAGCAAAATTATTTAAGTAAAATTATTTTAGTAAAATTTTTTTCTGTCTGTGAGAAAAAACAAAAAGTCAAATTATTTTTTATAAAAATGTCTTCGCTTATCGAAAATAAATTTAGATTAGACGATCCTCCGTTCGTCAGTTATAATCAAAAAAAGAATGACTATATAAGAATTGCTATGAATCCCGGATCTTCCAGTAGAGTAAATACTGGAGGTGATTTAATTTTTGAAGTTGATAATCAGCAGAGTTATTTATATCTACCTGATTCATTTTTACACTGTGAATATTCTTTGTATAGTGATGCCAATTTTACAACACCATTACCAGAAACCGATAATATTGCACTAGAGAATAATTTCTTTCCAAGATTATTTACACAAATGCGTTTAGATGTTGCAACTCAAAATATAGAAACAATAAGTGATTCTCCAGGTGTAATTGATACAATGCTTAGATTTGTAACAATTGGTGAAAATAATAAAAAGTATGAAATCGAAGGTTGGTTTCCTGATACTAATGATGGTATAATTGTTGATGATTTAACTCACGCTGGAACAGATGCCGCAGGAATTGCGAAAGATGTAGAAAATATTGCAAAACATTTAAATAAAACAAATAATGATGCATATAAAGAAAGACGTGAATTTAACAAAAAAAGTAAACAGACAGTAAATTGGTCATTGTCTCCATTATTCGGATATTTAGATTATGATAAAATATCATATCAATTAAAATTTAAATTAATAATTCATCGTACAGCAAATAATGAATTAATCTTTTTTGGTAAGACTGGGAAAAAAGCATATTTAAAAATTGATAGACTTGAATGGTGGATTAAGCATATTACTCCTAGTTTAGAGGTTGAAACAGCTATTGCAAAAAGATTAAATACTAACAAACCAATTCCAGTAAATTTTCTAAAGCGTACTGCTAGTTCAGTAACTTTTTCCGAACAAAGATTTAACTGGCATTTTACTAGAACTGCGAATACTCCAAGATATTTATTACTAACATTTCAAAGAAATAATTCTCCAAGTTTTGATAAGAACAATAATATTTTTCATATTAATACAATTCGAAGTTTACAAGTTTCATTAAATCAAACTCGATATCCAATTGATCCATTAAGATTCGATGATACCAATAATCAATTTATGGAAGGATATGATTCTTATCGAAATCTTTGTATAGAATTTGGAGTTGAAGCACAATTAACTCCTGGAGATTGGAGACATTTATATCCTGTTTTCTGTTTCGATTTAAGTGCACAATCTGAAGATATTATCAAGACTGGCTGTGATGTAACAATTAATATTGAAAAAAAAGATTCCACAACTTCATTGATGGCTTATGGTTTATTGCTAGAAGATGTAAAATATTCTATTGAAATTCTTAATGGAAAGATGGTAAGGATAAGTTAATTAAAATTTTTTCATAACTAGAATAGATTAAAAATTCTTAACTTAAAATTTTTCATAACTAGAATAGATTAAAATTTTTTGGTAACTTAAAATTTTTTAGTAACTTAAAATTTTTTCATAACTAGAATAGATTAAAATTTTGATATCTTAAAAATTTTTCGTAACTTAAAATTTTCGTAACTTAAAATTTTTTTATTAAAAATGTCGCAAGCGAAAAGTAATATTAATAATAAAACTGTTGAATTAAAATTACGTAATATTGTTGACAAAAATACCCCTAAAACTATTACGATTAATAAAAAAAAGTATTACATAAGTAAACCAATGATAGAGAATATTCAATTACAAAAAGAAAAGAATGGCGGGATTCTCCCATTAATTCCACTAATAATAGGTGGCATAGCTGCAGCAGGAAGTGTTGGAGGTGGGACAGCTGGTATTGTCCAAGCAGTAAATAAAAATAAATCAGAGAAGGCAGCATTAGAAGAACAAAAACGTCATAATAGAGAGTTAGAGAAAGTTGCTAGGGGAGAAGGAATAGTAGATAATTTTATTAGTAAATTAAAATTAGTTGATGAAGGAAAACGAGTTCTTAAAAATATTCTCCACAATGTTGATGATTTAATTGAAATTAAAGAAACTAAAGATGGTTCTGGAATATATCTAAGTCCTGGTATGATAAGGTAATAACCTCAGAACCTTTGGTTCTTTTCGGTAAAACAATTATTTTATTTTTTCTTTTAAATTTTTTTTTATCTTTTAAAATGAATTCTAAAAATTCCGAAAATTTAATTAAATTAAAAATTTCTAATTTAGATTTATTGAATTATCTATTAAACAAAAATAAAAACTTAAATTGTAAAATTTATGAAGGTAACGACGACAAACAAAGTTTGGCTACTACCTACGGTGGTGACATACAAAAAACATTAGAAAACTTTCCTGGATTTATTTGGAGTAAATATTCGAAAGAAAAACATCTTCCTGGTCATTCATATACCGGTCCAGGAACTCGATTAGATATAAGACTAGATGAGAATAATAATCCGAAACCAGGTGAAGAACCGATAAATAGAGTAGATGCCGCAGCTTACAGGCATGATTTAGCTTATCGAAATCATGATCTAAGTTCTCGACATGCAGCTGATAAGAAGATGATTCAAGAATTAGATAGTATTCAAAATCCTACATTTAGAGAAAAAATTGAAAGAATGTTTGTTAAGAAAGCTTTACAAGCTAAAATATTATTCGGTCAGGGTTTAAATGAAACGACAGCTAAGCTGTCTGAGAGCAACGCTCGAACTAATAACCCTGAAAGCAACGCTCGAACTAATAACTCTGAGAGCAACGCTCGAACCTACGCGTCTGAAATTCATAAAGAATACAGAAGGCCTAAATATTTGTTGAAAGTAAAAGTATTTAATAAAGATGATATTTGGAGTGCTGATCTTATTCATATGCCGAATGATTCTGATTATAAATACGCATTGACCGTTATAGATTTATATACACGATACGCTTGGGTAAAACCTTTAAAAAATGAAAGTGGTCTATCAGTTAAATATGCGTTTGAAGAAATCTTTAAAAAAAGTAAGAGAAAGCCAAAAAAATTGTTTGTTGATAAAGGGTCGGAATTTTATAACCGAAACGTTCAGCCACTATTTGAAACAGACGAAAGTCATCGCCAAGGCTCAGTTTATTCAACTGAAAATGCAGGGAAGGCCGTAGTGATAGAAAGATTCAATCGGACGTTAAAAAATAAATTATTCAAGAAATTTACTGAGCAAAGAAATAAGAAATGGTTGAAGATATTACCAGGAGTTGTAGAAGAGTACAATAATAAAGTTCATTCTGGTATTGAAGAAACTCCAAAGAATGCTTCTGACGACCCTGATCTAGTACGAAAGAAAATATTCGAGAATAATAATTTGAATGAGAGTAATCCGAATTTGCAGAAACTTAAGCCGAAATTTAAAATTGGAGATAGAGTTAGAATATTTAAATATAAGAATAAATTTGAAAAAGGCTTTGTTGGCTATTGGACTAAAGAAATATTTGAAGTTTGCAAAATAAATCAAAGTTATCCGATTACTTATGAAATTAAAGATTTAGATAATGAGGATATCAGAGGCCGTTTTTATCAAAATGAATTACAGAAAACAGAGCTTTAACCTTTAGGTGGCGCTTTAGCTAGCTTCGCTTGAGTTATAGATTGTTTAACTCTAACATAATATCTAGAAATGGTACTCCTTTTTGTAATTTGTACAAAACGTATAAACATAATTGTCCACAATAGGTAGTGCCTGGTTTTTGAATTTGAAATGTATTGTATGTTCCCGTTCCAAGTAATTCTTTTACTTCATTTGTAGGGGGCAAACCGCATGAATCGAACCAATAGTTCTCAGCCTCCGGGCGATCAAAATAATAGTTCTGCTGATGATTTTTAACGCCTGCTGACCAATGTCCACCTTTTTCATTTGACGTATGAAGATTTGTTATGAAATTTACAGTTATTGATGGCCTATTTTTTAGGAATTGTAATTTATCCCTCATCAATATGTGAAAATTCTTTATTCCTAATCGATTAGCGATTTTCTTTAGGTCGAAATTCGTTGTCGTTTGTGTTCCATATAATTTCAAAAACTCATTTATGTTGCTCATTTTATAATAAAAAAATTTCTTAAGGGACCCCTAGAAGTCAGAGGGGGGGTATTGATTTAAAACTGGTCTCTAATGATGTCTTTCTTTACTACTTAGTCAGAAGGGGTATTGATTTAAAACATTTTTATAATGATGACTTTCCTTACTACTTAGTCAGAAGGGGGGGTATTGATTTAAAACTGGTCTCTAATGATGTCTTTCTTTACTACTTATTCAATTTTGAAATGATTTAATTTAATCTAAATTTAAACGTTACATTGTTGCATTGCATTAGTAGAGTAAATGTTTCGCACATATTTTATCAATAGTAATTCATTACTCATCAATATGTGAAAATTCTTTATTCCCAATTGCTTAGCAAACTCATTTAAATCGAAATTTAATGTGGTTTTGTTTGCCGTATATTTTTAGAATGTCTCTAATGTTTCTCATTTTAAATGGAATAAAATCTATTTCAGAACTTTCTCAAAAGAATTAGCGTGTAGCAGCTGCTAAAATTGTTTCAGCTGATAGGGTGAAGGAAATCACAGACAATAGCGCATAATGCGAGTTGTGAAATCTCATTCACACTATGAGAACAAAAGAACAAATACAATCTAAACACAATAGACATATGAGAGAGAAGAGAAATGAATGAGCATTTCTCTTCATTTTGGGTTTCCATAACAATCATTCATGCGACATTGCTTTGAATGGAAAAATACACCAACTGTCGCGCCGATGTCAGAAAGTTTGTCGATAAAGCTGTCGACATGGTTCGATAGTTGGTGTATTTTTCCATTAGCGTTCAAGGTCATTCTATTAAAAGCATATGGGAATTATTCTCATTGAAGACAAGCAATTGTTTTAAAGAATGCATGTCATTGTGAATACAATATTCCTGTAACAGACAGGAACGAGAGAGAGAAAGAAAGAAAGAAGACACGCTGCTCCGTAAAAGTTTAATTGAGATAACGAAGGATATATTCTTGAGGTTCCTTCCACTTTTGTTTCTTCCATTTCTGAAGTTCCTTCCATTTTTGTTCCTTCCATTTCTGAAGTTCCTTCCACTTTTGTTTCTTCCATTTTTAAAGAAATATTTTTAGTCACATGATATATTTTAAAAACCTGAAAGATGGATAAAATTCATGAATTTGAAATTCTCAAATTTGAGATTCTTAACTTTTATGATTTTTCGGTGTCCTGGAACGGTCATGATTTTAAGGGCGGGTGTAAAATTGTAATTCTCAAATTTTGAAATTCTCAACTTTTATAATTTTTTAGTGTCCTAGAACGGTCATGATTTTCAAGGTAAAAATTGTAATTCTCAAATTTGAGATTTTGAAAAATTTGAAAATTGGGTATTTTTAAAAACGCCCAAATTTGTGAATTTAGGTCTTCATAACCTGAAAAAGGGTTCAAATTCATGAAGTTATGTCGTTTTTAAAAAGTACCATTTTTTCAAAAATGGTACTTTTTGAATGGACTAAATTCATGTATTTAGGTCTTAAAAACCTGAAAAAGGGTTCAAATTCATGAATTTATGTCGTTTTTAAAGATACTATTTTTTTGAATTTTATGGTGGCCTGGAACGGTCTTTTGCCCATTACTAATGAGCATCCTAACTAAGCGGAAATTAAGCTGATTATCAAGGAAATCTGATGAACGGCATTATAATGGAAGTCTTCATGAAAAAGTCTCGATATTATTCGTGTTTTCTTGGCTGAAATTTCAAGTTTTTAATTCAATTTTCACCCGCATGATTTCATGATTCACTAAATTCACGCCTCATTTCTTGAATCTGCATAATGATGTGGACCCACTTGCATCTTTCAGAGTTAATTGAAATAATTGTCTTTGATTATGTGATTTTACTCTACCAGTGGCAGGTTGCTTATGATCACGCTTAAGAAGATTCTCTTGAGGTTCAGCAGGAAAGCAATAGCAGCTTATCGAGTTGCAAACTGAACAAACATTACCTCTCCAAGGCTTTCATGACACGTACGATCTGTAAAATAATATCATTTCCTTCTATTTTATGCTATCATGATCAGTCAAATCCGTTGTAATTTCTTCAAAACTGCATAAATGTGCATATCTCACATCTGGAAACAATTCCGACTATATCTCCTTTGAGTTCATTTAATGAATTCGAAAGTGTATGCCTCATTGGGGATTTAACAAATGCAGAGCTACCATATTAGCCTTGAATATTTGCTAATAATCATCCCAACTATGCGAAAATCAAGCTGATTATCAAGGGAATTTCATGCTACGTATTGGAAGTCTTCATGACAAAATCGCCATATTATCCGTGCTTTCGTGGCTGAAATTTAAGTTTTTAATTCAGTTTTCACCGACTTGATTTTATGATTCAATAAAATCATGTTTCATTTCTTTAATCTGAATAGTGATGTGGACCAATTTACATCTTTCAAAGTTGACTGAATCTGAAATTATCGTCCTTGATTATGTGATTTTGCCATGCCAGTGGCAGCTGTTGCCTGATCACGCTTAAGAAGATTCTCTTGAGGTTCAGCAGGAAAGCAATAGTGCAGGTCATCGAGTTGCCAATTTAGAAAACGTAATTGCCTATCCAAGGCTGTCATGACACAGACAATCTGCAAAATAATATCATTTCCTTCTGCTTTGCAATCATGATCAGTCAATTCCGTTGTAATTTCTACAAAACTGCATAGATGCGCATGGCTCACATTTAGAAGCAATTCCGACTGTATCTCATTTGAGTTCATTTAATAAAATCGAAAGTGTATACACATTGGGGATTTAATAAATGCAGAGTTACCACTCTACCTTACATATTTACTCTATGACTCTACCTGATATATATTTTACTCTATGGTTAAGAGGTACATGAGTCCACACTTTTGAATATATATTTACACATATATCACTCCCTCAGTCAAGTCATAGCCGGGTGGAATTCAGGACTTCGTTTTTTCAAATCATTGCAACTCCATTAAAGAAAGTTTTGAACGTCAAGTCTATTTTGCCTGAAAGTTTTTGAACGTCAAGTCTATTTTGCCTAGCCTATAACAGTTTTGCCTTCTTAAAAACTTGTTGCAATGGACAATTCTCATTACCACACTTCAACTACGCCACATTTTGCAAAATTATTCTTAAGTTCCGGCACTTTTTCCTGGTGCAGTCCAACAAAGTTTCAATAGGAATCTCATGTCCATACCAAATAGACAGAACCAAACTCAGAAAAGTCAACTGTTGCAACGAAAATGGTGTGACCCTTTACCATGCCCTTTACCCAAAGATTATGAATTATTGTAATCAGCCTTCAACGAGTCGATTTTATTGCGTAAGGCACTAAGAATAATTGAAAAGGTTGGCCTTTTAATTCTGATGCTGACTCTTCGGGCCCTCAAAATATCTTGCTGACATGACAGGCTTCTACCATTCTTATCACATCTTTCCATACACTTACAAAAGACATTATCGTTTAATTCTCCTATTGCTTTATCTGCTACTTCTAGTCAAATATTCTTCAGCTCTCTTGACATTGTCAATTGCACGGTTGCATTCCATTGACATGACCCAAGAATATGATCTATTATTTGTAAATACTTCAATCAACATAAATCTATAATAAAACTTCATTCACTTCCTACAAAGGATTTTCAAAAGTATACTGCTGATCTAATTTTCTTCAATCATTTTTTCTAGAAACACGTTTCTGGCTTCGTACGGTCAGCAATCTTTCCCCTCTTCTGGCTGTAAAATTTCCTGGAAGGTTTCAATTTTGTTTTTGATGATGTGCGTGTAGATTTCTTCTCTCCATTAAATTAACTTCTTTTAGGCGCTAAATGTCAATATTCTTTTACAGCTGAAGAACTCATAGAATAGGGTGAATGGATATAAATATATTATTAAGTATGACATCGAATTTAGCATAGAGGTGATCCACCAGCTGAGAATTCCGTTTTACGATTATCCGATTCCATTTCTGATGAAATAGAATTCAATTTGAAAAATTATCTTTGTACTAATTTCAATTCAAATTCGCCTTTATAAAATATAGGGATAATAAAAACACGAGAGCACATAAAACTAGACGATTACACAGAAGGAACTGTAAAGAAAAATATATTTATTTGGACAAAAAGCTTAATATGCAGAGCCTATACCTTTTGTACATTGCCATGATCAGACAAAATCAAAACACTGTGTAAAGTCTTATATGGCAAAAGCATGATAAAAAACATGATATATTCATGAAAAGTGTATAGGCTATGCAGCTAAAACGGACCTTGTGTTAGAACAGAAAATGGTGTGCAAAAGTATTCATAGTCCTCATCGAATTCGACACAGGGAGCATCCTTCAACAGATGAAGGGTTTCCTTCCGAATTCTGTCTGTGGGTCATCTCCAACACAAAAGTGAGAGAATTTTCCTTGATCCATGAGTTTTCTTATACAATAAGGGCACACACAGCTGTCCCATGGCAGCATGTGAACACTATATACGAAGGTTTTAAAAAAAATTGTAGAAAAGTTAGATTGTTCTAATCAGGGATGCGGAGTCTTTTCATTTTGATAGGACTACGACCCCGTCTCCGGGGGTTGATAGGACTCCGACTCCGGGTGGCAAGTATATATAGCCTAGCTTTTAAAAAAAACAACTGGTAACCTACGTCATAGATCATTATAGGCTTGAACCTATCTATATAGTGATCATTGCTGTATTATCAATGATTTTCGATCAAAGTTTATCAAATGTCGCTTTAAGTTGGATGCATGCGACTCGACTCCTCCCTGATGTGTGCTTCACACGGTTTTCTCCAGTCTTTACCAGGTAGGAAAAACCCCCATCCTTCTTCAAAAAATGTGAGTACTTTCGATTTTAATATGCGCTTTGGAGGAGCCATCACACAAGATTAACGTTTGGGTAAGAGAATGTTCTCAAACAAACTAGTATTTCATTTTTGTCTCTGATGTGACCTTTGGTGCGTAGATGTGATCGAGGCTAGGAAGGTTTGTCTTCTCTATTAAATCACCGAGTGAAACGACAATCCTTTTTCAACTATCACGGTTCATTCCATCAACAATTACAAGCTTTGCATGCAGCAGTGTCTCTGTACTTTTGTTTGACGAAGAAAGTTGACATCAAGACATAGTGACAGCTATGCACGAGGACAAATAACTTGTTTGTATTATGTTTCTGGTCTGGTTATAGGCCGGAGACCGGAGTCCTATCATTTGATAGGACTCCGTCTCCGACTCCGCATCCCTGGTTCTAATGTGACAATCGCTCAGATCTCAGAATGAGACTTGCGAAGGACTAATATGTCCTGAAAAGAACATTATGCATAATGACTATTATTCAGTGGTTGATGACGCATTCCAGACTAGCAATCCGCAGATTGGCGGAAAATCCTTTAGCGAAATTACCACTCACTAATTTCAATTGAATATCCGAAGTTTCTTAATAGGCCTCATTTGGTAATCATATCTGATATTACTTCTATGCCATTTCTATTTGTGGAAGCTGCAACGTTTGTTTTCGCTCCAAATATTTGGTATGGTTGTCCATTTTCGTGAAAAAAATGTCTTACGCATGTTTTAATGTTTGATTCATGTGCATCAGTGTAGGATGAATAAAATTATCAGTAGTTTTTTTAGATAAATGTTATTTTAGAGTCCAAAACTTATTTCGGATGCACCTGTAAGGGGGGATGGGGCACATATTGAACCACTAGCCGTTTATGCGAAACTATAAATGGTGGAAACTTTATGCTTTAAGACATTGTTTCTTGCAACAATCAAGCATGATTTTTTATGGTCTCCATCATTTCACAGGATTTCCCAAAATTTCAATGAAAAAGTAAATTTTCAGAAAATCAGAACTTTTGTTTCAATGTAGCCAAAAACTTGCGTATGTTTTCATTGGTATTATTCATCAATTTCATTATTCTAGTTGTCAAAAACTATTTGAGTGCGCAGCCTTATTTGCACACGAACACGGTTTTGAAAAGTGCGATGTGGGGCACGTTGAACCATCCAAGATGGAGCACTTTGAATATGGTTGAGTGCCCCTTCGATACTCATATTTTCTTTTACTGAGCTATTCTTTTCTTGGATTATTGAGTGAACCAAGTGATTTACAAGCTTTGACATGTGATTGTGCTGCAACGCCATCAAATTAAATATTTAGAACTATTTGAGCAGGTATGATACTGTAAAATGGCGATACTTGAGACAATTTTTTCAAAAACTCTGAGTCTTTAGGACTTAGACACCCTCTTCAAATATGTCTTTTGCCATTGTTAGTTAACCTGGATGACGTGATATCATTGCATAATAAGAGATTCGGCCAGATCTACTTACTTTAGGTAACATCTTAGAATTAGTAGTGTCTCAAAGTTAGACTTGGTTTGAGGTTACTTGCGACATTGGCCTATTTTTAAGAAATAAAAACAAATAATTAGGTTTGAAATGTACATTATTGCTTAATGCATCAGGAGAGTGCATCATGAAGACAAATCACAACATTATCAGCACTACAATTATTTATAGAAAGCCGCCTGAGGGTCAAGTTTCAATTTTCAAAAAAGTTTCGAAAGTGATGCAAATCATCAAAACAATTCAAAGTCAATGATTATGGGTATCGGCAGTACATTGCAAAATGCAAAATGGTCATTGTAGCAATAAGAACGTATAGGGTCTAAGAACGAATAATAAAACACTAAGTAGATAAATATGTCTTCCAGGGCACTGGAGTAGGGATGAGGTACTGATGACATGTGTGGAAGATATCCTCTTGGGATTGCGGGCCGGAAGTCCAAGGCAGAGTACTTACCTTTCTGACTGGATACAACCTACCACTGTATCTTAGGGAAAGGTCACTAAACGAAATGAGCTCTCGTCTCAGAACCGCACTGCCTTTTAAAGGAGGAAGACCTATCTGGGAAAGATAGTGGGGAGTACTAGCCACACTAAAGGCACTGTACATACCCGCGGAGAGTGGCTTAAAAGATGACGGTTCGTGGTAGCCTGTTGGTGGACCCACATTTTTTCCCTATTGGGTACCAGACGACCGTTGAGTGTGTGATAGCGTCGTATTTGAGTAGGCTTAGGCCTCCGGCGGGCTTGACGGACTAGCTCACTTAGTTCACTAGCTTGTTCGGCTAGCTCACTTAGCTCCGAGCCTTCGGCTCGTCGCACGATCGCGTCGCCTCTCTTCGCCGTCAACCATCAGATTTCGCTCACTACGTTAGCTTAATCTAGTCAAAGTTCATGAATGTAGGCCTACACTCTCATCAACAATGATCTCTGAACTTTCTTGTACCTTTAATGGGATAGTCCATTTGAAACATCCCTTTCTATAAGCAATTCAACTTTTCAGCAATTCAGCATTTGATATAGATAGTATTTTAGGTCAATCTGGAAATATCCAATTGCTCCACTTGATTGATGAATAAGAGGCGACAACAAAGCGGTTGAACCATCACATCACGTCACGTCGGCAAGAATTTCTGCAGGGGAAGAAGCTGAAGGCTGGACTTTTGGAGAATGCAGTACACCCTATCCATGGCTGCTACGAATCTGCGCGTCTGCCGAGTTCTACCTGGTTCCTGCTCTTATCCGACAGGATGAAAAAACACACATGTTGATCTAAGTGGATGCGGATTGAAGTTCTTGAAACCCTCTTTCATCTTTTTTAATTTGTAGTCCCATCAATTTGTAATAATGAAATGGCTGTACTCGTCTGATTAAACGCAGAACGGTCGTGGTCAAAGCGTTTAGTTTGGTCGCAGTAGGGACTATATCAAAGACTTCAATCACTCCAAATAATAGAGAAAATCTTCATGACTCCCTGTTTCCCTCTGTGATTCATGCCTTATCAAAAAGTCTTGAATGGGAAGCACCAGCTGTCATTTAGCCATAATTCTTAGCATAAAATATCTTCAGGTCATTACTGTATGTGTGTTTGCGCCTCCGATCGATGATTTATGAGAAAATGTATTTAAAGATAGTAAGCTTCAGCTAAGATTTAATAAAGGCGTCGTGTATGACGACAAAAAATTATCGATATGATAGTCTTTGAAGCAGCATGAGCTGTTACCTAGATATGGTTCTACGCTTGCGGTAGTGCTTCTCGCTTAATCACAGAAAACACAGATAAACGTCACTTTATCGAAAACCTCAATCTGCGTCCAATTGTATTTACATGCTCTAATTTTTTGATCTTGTCTGACAAGAAGAGGTGCCGGGTAGATCTCGACAAATGTGCAGTTTCGTAGTAGTCATAGGGTGAACATCATTATGTGAATGTCTCATTTTCGGTCTCGTGTTGGCGGCCGGCCCGAACTCCGAAACCCTGCTTTAAATGATAACCCATCGAATTGCTAATTTATCAAACCATATACAGTCCGCTTCATAAAAAGTGGATCATCCTAAAATTTGACTAAATACAACATAAGTATGATACAGAATGCATTTTTCATGTTATTTCATGTCCCTTATATATTTAAATGTCCTTATACAGTAACGGTTCTTAAAAAGCTAATATTTTGTGGCCCTACCCTTATTGTCAATGACATTACCAATTCGTCTAGACATCGATTCGATGATATTTGACTGATCTAACTTTCTCCACTCTCTTTTTAACAGTGACGTAAGTTGTGATACGCCATCTGTAGGTAGCAGTGAACGACGAACGTTACGTTTTAGAATACTCCATACATTTTCTATGGGATTCAGATCAGGAGAACGAGCTGGCGAAGATAATGTCCTAAGCCCTAATTGAGACTTGCATAAGTTGACTCTACTACTCCTGTGACACGTAGCATTATCATCCATAAATAACCAAGTCGATGGATCACCAAGTTGATCTGTCATTGGGCCAATGTTCATTCGTAAAACATTCACATAGCGTTCAGAATTCATGGTTCCTTGCTGTATGTGAAGTTCAGAGGGGCCATTGGTCCACATGCCAGCCCAAATCAGTAGAGTCGCACCACCTTGTGCCCGGGGACGATGTAAATGTCTCGGAATTTCCTGATCAGATCTTATCCATAATCTCAATCGACCATCACTATCCTTCAGACGGACTGATGCCTCATCAGACCAGACAACCCGATCCCATTGATTTCGCCAGTTACAATGACTCATTGCCCATCTGAGACGTCTTTTTGTATGCTGATCTGATAATTCGATTTGAGAGGGCCTCTTACAGCTCTTGAAATTCGACTCAATAAGTCTTCTACGAATAGGGGACTTAGAAATAGACGAGTCTAGTGCAGCCATCTCATTTAACGAGAGACTTGGATCAACTTTAACAAATCTCAAAATTAGGCGGTCTCTACGTTTGGATGTTTTGCGTGGACGGCCAGAGCCCTCTTTACGACACTTTGCCTTTTGTGAATGCGATCTCGCTATTGTTCATTTGTGCTTTGTATTGTTTTCAACCGGCATGAGATAGATTTCTAGCTGAAAGCAATCAGGAGTGCTGCCAACACCACCGCAACGAAGTCAGGAAGCTATGGAACATGAAGTCCAGTTAATCACATGTAGCAGTTACATTATTGTTGATGAATAATGGTGCTATACTGGCTCTGATTGACCGATTTTCTTTATTTTTGTTTTGCTTGATAGCTTTTGGCTTGTAGAACAACATATTACATAACAAAACAAATGTAATTTTATAAGAGTGAGGTATGATTTTGTGTAACATTGCTAAATGAAGATCAAATTATCTACTACTTTTTTATATATAATAGGAAGACAACTCAATATTCATGCTTGAAATTTCCAACAATGATATTAGTAAGCACAACTGACATATCTTCCAAATTTCAGAGAAATTCGTTCAAGTTTGGCGGAGTTAGACAAAGTTGAAGTTAAGGCGATGTTTAAGGGTGATCCATTTTTTATGAAACAATCTGCCTCTCAAGATTGTCATGACATGGAAGATTTGTAAATAACCTTTCTTTCTTCTGTACTGCTATCATAATCAGTCAAATTCGTGTACACTTCTCCAGAAGTGCAAAAATTTGCATGTGCTACTGGGTCTCAACTCAAGTTCAAATCAAAAGTGTATGCACAGTGAGGATTTAATAAATGCTGAGTTTTGCTAATGCCACAGAATTAAATGTTTTGTTTATCTGCTTCGCACAGATGAATCTAATTCTGTGGCTAATGCCTAATGCTTACTTACTCTATGGCCGGGTATAGCATTACTACGCACACTGTTAATCATTCAAACGGATGTTGGTGGAATAAATGGGGTAGATAAATTGCCTTGCACTTTGGTTCATTGAAATATCTCTGCTGAATGTGTAGTACTATACGAATGAGTACAATATAATAACTCGATATAATGTTTATTAACAGATGATGGCCTGACAAGATTCACAAATTCTGTAATGTGTACATGTACAGCGCAATATGATGTAATTAATGATATTCAAATTCTACTGCTAGGATACATGAATGTTCGAACGAGTCTGTTGAATTCAAGTTTCCATTCATTGAATTCAAGATTCGATATACAATGTTCAACTTTCGATAACACAGATTCATGTTTCGATAACTATGATTCAACTTTCCATGATGATAGATTCAAGATTCCATATCATGGATTCAAGTTTCCATGATTTTTTTATCAAATTGGTTCACACAATTTTTCACATAATTTTCATTTCTATGAATATATGCGGATGACTTGGATCTCTATAGAACTTCAAAATTAATATATTGTCAAAAAATCATCTTCGTGCGCGAATTCCGATGCAGTGAGTAGTAAGTAAAACTCCACTTCTGGATAGCGCAAGATGGCCGCCATCGCTGACGTCCCCCCCCTTCTGGTCGACCGTCGTGTAGCGCGCGGTGATGTGGTGTCTAGGTTGGCGTGGTGTGCCGGCCAGGTTGGCGTGGTGTGCCGGCCAGGTTGGGAGGGGTGGACTGTCGTAGCTCACCTGAAAAAATCCTAAGTGTCAGAGTGGCTTTGTATGGGTAAAATTTTGAAAATTTTCCAAAGTGTGGAATTTCGACCTGGGACCGTCACCAAAACATTTTTCATCAAATTTCACTGACCTCCCCCCCCCCTCTGGACAGCTAGCTTCGATCTTGGCTTCTAGTGGACGGATTTTGTCGTGCCATAGCTCGTTTGAAAGCTAAGAGTGAGACAAATTCAGTGAAAGAAACGGCTTGTTCATATCTGTCTTCGTTCAAAAGTTAGAGCGGTTACAAGATTTTAGGTCGGAGCTCGCTCACCTGAAAAAATCCTAAGTGTCAGAGTGGCTTTGTATGGGTAAAATTTTGAAAATTTTCCAAAGTGTGGAATTTCGACCTGGGACCGTCACCAAAACATTTTTCATCAAATTTCTCTGAACGAGGGGGGGGAGGTCAGTGAAATTTGATGAAAAATGTTTTGGTAAAGGTCCCAGGTCGAAATTCGGAAGTTTTAAATTTTTCAAAATTTTCACCACACTGGAGCTCTCACACTTAGGAATTTTTTCACTTGTGGCATGTTACATGGACATGTGCTGACGGACCAACTTCCCGTGGTCATATGAGAATGGTTCAGGTGTCATATCATAGAGAATGATGAGACGAATCGTTTGCAACAAACCGCATGTCGCTACGATGAATACTTTCGGAGATAGAGCCATTTTAAGTTTTCTTCCGAGCATATATAAACCCCCGACAACGTAAGTCTGATCACTTCATCGAAAGACGAGGTAAGCGACGTCGTCGCTCTGAGCTCCCGATATCGGGTGTTTCAAAGGACTCTATCTTTTGAAATAGGCAAGCTATCTTCTTACTTCAAAGTTTGTATGATAGAGTTTGATAGTGTCTTTACTACTGATAAAATTTTTTAAAAGTAGTATGAGTAGTAAAATGCGGAATTTTTTAAAAATTCTTAATTTTCAGTTTTTTCAAAGTTTTAACATATAGACTATAGTTTTCAAGTATCCTGAGTTCAAATCTGCTATCAGATTTGAAATTTAACTAAGTCTAAGGCAGCTTTGAGGGGTTAGATCCCAGCTACTGATCACTACCTTTGACTCGGCGTTCCTGTTACCACTTCGGGGCAGTGACAATGATGTCTTCAGCTGTAAAGAGCGGGTATCGGGGAAGATCTCTCACTTCCCTAGTGATCAGTACAAGGCCTTCGGGCTGTCGACGGGATCGAGTGCCACTCACTACACTCATTAGGAATATGACTGTACTACATGATTCCAAACTTATACAAATTTCATTACCTTACAGTTAACAATAAAATCAGGCATGGCTAATGACAGGAACCGCAAATACCATATTAAAATGTGCACATGTGGGCGAATTAATCGCAGTGCGGACGCCAAGGCTCATGTCAAGAAGGCGGGCACCGGCCACATGATTATCTTGAATAGGGTTGCGTGCGTGAAGTGTAGAGTGCTGAAGGGTGATGAGGATGAGGCGCGTTTCTACAGAGTGCATGCTGACTGTAGTGGTGGTTTAGTGACTGATTTGAGATTTACGCAGTTGATTGTGGAAGAGAGGGAGCGAATGTTGGCGATCGAGCGAGAGGGTAAGGCTGAGAATGTTGTTGAGAATGTTGTTGAGAATGATGAGTTGGCGAGAGCGGTTGCGTCGTTGGAGGGTGAGATTGAGCGAAAGAGAGTGCTTGAGAGTGATGATGAGGATGATGTGGATTTAGATAGGGAGCGTGTGAGGAAGCGTGTGAGGAAGTTGAGCTCTTCGTCGTCGGAGGTGTCAAACATCGTCATCACCGACCCCCCGAAGAGCTCATCTTCCCCAAAAGTGAAGAGTGGTGGGATTCGTGTGCAGTCGGCGAGGTGGTTGAAGGATGAAGAGAAGAGGGATGTTTCGCAGCAGATGGCGCATGATTTGTTGATTAATAAGTATGAGAGTTTGAAGAAAGTGAAGGATGAAGTTGTGAAGGAGTTGGATGAGTTGAAAAAGAAGGAACTGAAGTCGAAGGAGGTAGCGGATGAAAATATTAGAATGAGGCGTAGTGTGACTGATTTGAAGAATAAGACGCGAGAGTTGGAAGAGATGAATGATGAGTGTGAGAAGAGGGCGAGTGCTGCGGAGAGAAGAATGAGAGATGCAGAAGCGAAGTTTGAGGAGATGATGAAGGAGATGAGTGTGTTGAGAGCGAGGAATGTTGAGTTGGAGAGGACTGTGGCTCGGCGGGGTGATGAGAGGCAGGCGTATGAGAAGTTGGAGCGCATGAGGGATGAGTGGGAACGTGTGAATGAGGATCGTTTGTTTGAGTTTCACATCCCTATTCGGGATAATCATTTGGCCGGCGAAGTACTCGTAAACCAGAATTTAGACGAATCCATCCTATGCTACAATGGTCATCCCACGAAAAAATGCCTCCACGCCAGCCTACGAATGCGCGGCCATCTCCACAAATTTTCGATTCGGAAACGCGCCAGACTGCCAAAGGATGACTAACTTGGTAAGTGAAAAAGTAAATAAGATAGTATATCCTATTCTAATACATATCATTTTCATTGCAGATCTTTGCCCGCCTTCACCACCCCATCAATTCACTCCCGAGAACGAACCATCGGCTCTCTTAAGGGCCACCTAGGGGCAAGACATGATAGAACCTCCACGCGGTTTGCCCTGGGCAGTCTTCGGACTGGCGAATACTATCATTAAGTTGAATCTGCTATCAGTCAACTTGAACGTTGCGTCGCGTTAGAGGGGTATATAAACCACTGCCTCTCATTTCATTTCATTTCAATCATGCAGACGCCGAACAGTCAAGTCAGCTCTCCTCGCGGACCGCAGTTAAGGCCGCGAAATTTATTTGAGGAGTTTGTCAGGCTAGAGGAGCAAGACAGAGTCCACAATAATCTTGCTCGGATTGGCAATCCGATGACAGCAACTGCTGTCAATCCAACGGAATGGCGCTACATTCCACTTTTTAGCCATGTACCAGTTAGTGTGGAAGTCGACAGTGCTACCAAAGAGAGAGTCAAAGACTCTCTCAGCAGAATTGGTAGGGTGTAAGATGACGTTACTCCCGAGAATGAACCATCGGCTCTCTTAAGGGCCACCATGGGGCAAGACATGATAGAACCTCCTCGCGGTTTGCCCTGGGCAGTCTTCGGACTGGCGAATACTATCATTAAGTTGAATCTGCTATCAGTCAACTTGAACTTTGCAAATGAAGTTCGGTGTAATACTTCCTTTCGACGGGCGTTCCTGTAAAGGGCGGCGGTGAAACCCGTAGCTATGTATACCGCAAGGGACATTCGGCAATGGTCAATCTTGTTAAACCTCTCTGCGTCATGTTTGCAAGTGATTGCCTCTGTCTCAACGTAGTATGCATTCGCGCCAGGGCGACATTTAGCCAACTGTCGAAGGTTGCCTAAAACTTTCCATTGCATACGTTATGAGAACCATGAGTTCTACCTGTCTCTATCAATGAGACGAATTGATGAATGGAATGAAATGGAAGGACACTCACGCGCCACACGCAACATAACACACTTCTCTCTTCCGTAGTCTAACAAGCTCTTTACACATGGATCGCAGTCGATTGCTATCCCTGTATCAGAAGTGTAAGCTATCTTAATTTTATTTGACACTATTTCATCTATCATCATCATCATCGTCCATATGAAATGTTTTAAGATTTACAAGTTAGACTAAGCGTGCTACTATTTCCAAATGAAAAAGTATACATGGTTAAATCATCCACTTAAGCCCATCCGTAGTCTAACAAGCTCTTTACACATGGATCGCAGTCGATTGCTATCCCTGTATCAGAAGTGTAAGCTATCTTAATTTTATTTGACACTATTTCATCTATCATCATCATCATCGTCCATATGAAATGTTTTAAGATTTACAAGTTAGACTAAGCGTGCTACTATTTCCAAATGAAAAAGTATACATGGTTAAATCATCCACTGAAGCCCCATTCAAGTACGTCAGTATAAAAGCAAAGATAATATGAAATAAAAATTTATTATGGCATGTATTTCAAAAGGTCTTCATCGTCAATATCGTCCCAGAGTCTGGCTTCACATAGATAGCAAAAACAGTTCAGTTGCTTTAATCGTTCTTCCACTGCGAGCCTCACTTTATCAATATACTCCCACTCCTCCATAGTTCGTGGCTGGGAGTTAGAGGAATTTCGTGCTGGTGATCTCCATCACATCGTCAGTATCGTACTGGAGATACTTCCACCTCACGCCTGTTAAGTCGGGACACTCCTTCTCACATACACTCTCTTCGTTGTCCGCTGGTAATAACACCTTCTCTACCTTCGTTGGAGCGTTTGGTGTTGAGGATGGAGAAGAGAATTTTGTGTTTGGTGTTGTCGGAGGGCTTGTCATGTTGACTGTGAATAATAACTTTGAAATGTTTTCTAATTCTTAAGTATCAATCAACAAGCAACCAATCAGAATGAACAGCCAATGAATGATGAATATGAAAGTATATATGTAAAGTGACATTCGTGTCATTTCACTCTGTCTTTGAGACGCATAAGTGAACTGTTGTCTAGCGAATTCTGTTATTATTTGAGGTGTACAAGTGAATTCCAAATTTGAGACGTATTATTTGAGTGAAGTCTCTATCTTGTTGAAGTATCAAGCTTAAACATAATTTCGTTGAAATGGTAAGTTGAAAATTTCTTCACTCATCTCCCTCAAACGTGTGGCTAATAGCATCTTCCTCAATTTCAGGCATCAACTTCATCACCAACACCCTCCCTTCTCGAGGAAAGTTTAGAGTTGTTGAGTCAAGGTAGGTTGTAACAATACACTGAGACTTGAACAGAGATGAAAGAATGATTTCTCTTTCAGGTGATGTGAGTTCCAGCTCAGGACTCTCGCGACAAGGCAACGAGTGGGAATGTGTCGACTGCGGACATATGTTTACAAGGAAGCACAGTCTCCTTCGACACATCAAACAACGTGTGTGTCAACGCAAAGCGGCGTCAATCTCCGGAGGTGAAGTTGATTCTGACGATGACATCTCCTTTCCTTGCGATTTGTGCCCTCTTTTCTTTTGATAGTCACTTTCAGCGATCTTCGCACAGACTTCAACACACGCATGCAAATGATCACTACACCAACGGTACCTCTACCATCTCCCTCATTAATGTTTCACATAATAATTTAGTACGCGACTACTGCATGGAGTCCAATACTCAAATAGTAGATTTTCCTGAGTGGCTCCTTCAAAATTCTAACATTATCGAAGCGCTCTTCAACAATTTAGACAATTTTAGAATGAAGGCGCTCATCTACCTTAAACTAAAATATATTAAGATAGATTTTCAAACGGGTCAAGTGACGGATAGAATACAGTTTCATGTTCCTTCCTCTTCCGCAACCGAAGTTGTAGACTGCGAGTCTTGGCTAAATTTTCACATTCAATGTTTAAAATCAAATGTAGATAAATTCAATCAACGCGACAGCGCTCTCATTTTTGATGGTGTGGACTCAGCCATATTCAAAATTTCACTATTAGAAAGTCATGCAGCTCGAGGTACATTTAAACTACCAAAAACGTTGTATAATAAGAAAGCTGTCATCAATGTCGATTGTAAATCACAGTGTTTCAAATATGCAGTCCTATCCATCCTTCACTATAATGATATCAACGCGAATCGAAATCATACCTATAGCTATAGACAGTGGGAGGATGAACTAGACTTTGAAGGTTGTGATAGTAACAACATGAAAATCGAAGATGTAGAAACGTTCGAAAAACATAATAAGATTAAAATTGTCGTTCACGTGTGGGAGAAGGGGTTGAAGGGTGCCCGCTATAATTCACGTTCAACTTGTTATGAACATGTAGTCAACCTCTTATTAGTAAAACAAGATGATAGCGAGGAATGGCACTACTGTGGTATTCCCAAAATCTCTCTGTACACTCACTTGGGGCACTCTAAAAGAGGTGAACATTTTGTATGCGACCGCTGCATCCGCTCCTTTTGGAGTAAAGATAAATTTGAAACTCACTATGAATGGTGCAAGCGAGGTAAATTACAAATGGAACGCATGCCCAAAGATAAAATATTTTCACATAGGGATAATGGTGACGAATTAAGTCCCCTGCGTGTCATTTACGCAGACATAGAATGCTACATTGATGATATCATCCACAAGCCAGCAGCCATATCCTGCTATGAAGTATGGCATGACCACTTTAGGAATAGACAAAACAAAATGCATACTTGGCAAGGTGAAGATTGCATTTCAAAATTTCTAGAATTTCTCGATAAAGCTGCTAAATTTCAACAATCATATGATTCCCAATTGCAGCGTAAATCACTACATATGTCAGATGAAGACAAACAAAAATTTGAAAGTTGCACATCCTGCCCTAAATGTCATAAAACGTTTGATAACGATAAAATTAAGAAAGTGCGTGATCATGATCACATCACTGGTAAATTTAGAAACGCACTCTCCTCCAAATGTAACTTTTCACTTAGGTTGAGACGTCGTACACTACCCGTCATTTTTCATAACTTTAAGGGCTATGACAGTCATATGCTCATAAAAGGAGGGTTGAGCCAGATGAAATCGTGGCAGTTTAATGTAATAGCACAAACGAGAGAAAAATTCATGGCAATGACAGCAAAAGTACCAGTAGATAAAACTAAAGAAAATAAGACAGTCTTCTTCGAAATAAAATTTTTAGATTCATTCCAATTCATGTCAGCGTCACTAGCTTCTCTCGTTCGTAATCTCAAGTTTCTTCCCCATAGTCAAACTTTGAAGAAACACTATCCAAACTTAACGGATGAAATAATCACTCGCAAAGGAGTCTTTCCTTATGCGTATTTTAGCTCAATGTCTAAACTAAATGAAACAACCCTTCCTTCCATTGACAAATTCCAAAACGATTTGACGGGTGAAGATTGTCCAGTAGAAGACTATGAACATGCTCAAGAGGCATGGTTAAAATTTGAATGTAAAACGTTTGGCGATTATATGATCGCCTTACTTAGAATTAGATGTCATTTTGCTGGCTGATGTCTTTCAGGAATTTCGACGAGTGGCATTAGAAGAAGACAAAATTAGATCCTGTCCACTTTGTCAGTCTACCAGCCATGTCCTTTAAATCAGCCTTTAAAATGACTGGTGAGACCATTCATCTCTTACAAGACCCGGAGATGTATAATATATTTGAGCGCGGAATACGCGGTGGTCTCACATTTGTAAATAAACATCATATAAAATCTGAAACAGTAGGTGATGATCATATCCACCTAAAGTACTATGACCAAAATAATTTATATGGCAATTCACTGTCTAAACCACTACCTCATTCCGAGTTTAGTTGGTTAAATCAAGATGAGCTGTGAGTATTTATACTCCAACCCTTCAAAACATTACTGAGATTCCAGATGAAGGTGATTGTGGGGATATTATTTTGAAGTGGATTTGACTTTCTATCCAAATAGCATTAAAAATAAAACTGCTGATTTCCCACTCGCACCTGAATCTGGTGAAGTGACTGAAATATGTTTTCACCCTTCATGTCACAATTTCATAATAACTTAACAGAGTTGTGGGACAGCCAAGGTACAAACCATGCCGACAAACTTTTTACTCACCCAATATGATAAGAAAAAATTATCTCGTACACTTCTGCATACTAAAATTTCTATTTAGAAATGGGCATGCTTCTAAAGTCAGTTCACCGCTATTATCAAATTTAGACAAGAAAGGCCTTCCTCAAACCCTACTTTAGATAGTAACAGTCAAAAACGTGCACTCGCCCAAAATAATTTTGAAAAGGATTTTTATAAATATTAAGAATAACAGTCTTTTCGGAAAGACTTTATTTGGAGGATGTTAGAAAACGTATATGAATTACAAACTAGTCGTTCTGAGCATGAAAACCAAAAATATCACAAATTCGACCCTCATATCACCTCTTTTCATTGATAGAGGACATCATCGATGAGATCTTGTAGGTGGTTTAAAATGATAAAAATCAGAAAGAAGTTGAGGTTGTGCAAAAACCATCTATATTGGGCAAGCCGTTTTAGATTATTCCAAGCTTGAAATGTGATCAAACTCTTCAGCTCACTCTAATATTAATACCATGCCCTCTCGTAAAAGAGGTTCCGCTTGCTGGGTGGTGTACAGATAGTTTTCTTCTTTAGGGAATTTATCCACTCAAAATAGATTTAAATTGTTAATGAAAGTAGGCAAGTCATTTAGAAAAAATATTTCGACACATCTAACTACAATCCCACTCATCCACTCTATTCCATACAGAAATAAAGCCAAACTATTCTTTGCCTTTGTTTTTGTTGTTGTTTTAAGGAATTGAATACAGCAGGAAAGGAAATAGATGAAATGATTCTCCTCCGTCCTAAAATGTATCCATGAAATTAAAAGATATGTGCAGGATAGTATTAAGCGTGCTAAAGGTTATATAAAAAATCCATTGTTCACAAAAATGAAACAATCGCTCCTATAAGAAGGGCCCCTCTATTCTCTATTCCCCCATTCCTTATATCACTACCTTACTATCCCCTCTCGTCCCTTTCCATTCCTCTATACCCTTCTATATCCTCTATAGAAATAAAACTATAACGTTTGTCAATATGACAATCTTAAAATCTCAAGTTCATACAGTGAAAACATACACGTTCAAGAAACGAGCACTTTCAGCATGGGAGGATAAGAGGTGTTGGATAGGACATAACATAAACACATCTATTTCCACAGTGGACATCCCTGACACAAAACATTACCACCACCCAAAAGAATAAAAACTCACGCTACCACATTCAGGAGATGTATTGACATAATCAACTTTAACTCAGTATTTTGATGTCGCTTTTT